>JACEHZ010000723.1:0-667500 GCA_017893485.1 Hemerocallis citrina | reverse complement strand
TAGGGGCCCCAAAAATAATTATTTGGGCTTTTCGCCTTGGGCCTCGGGAACTCAGGGCCGGCCCTGATGATAACTCACATCAATGCTTTATCACTGCACCATTACCTAGTTTCCTTCTCTTTAGGATGTAACAGACTACGAGTCCTAAAGATAGACGAGTCCTAAAGATAGGACGCACTTTGTGTGCTGATATGCTCTCTGTCTCTGGTATTGGGTGTTTAAGCATATCTGCAACATACGAGTACATGGAAAGTAGACAATGATGGAAAATGAAGAATACATTACTAACAGCATACTCTTCCAGCCCATAAGTTGTTCATCATATGCATAATCATATGTGAAATGAAGAAAGGAAATTCGTTGACTTTACAAATTCCAATCGACCCAACCAATTCACTAGGCGGACCTTATTGAAGGTACGCTTATGGAAATGAAGAATAAAAAACAACACAAAGTTTTATGCCTTATTGTGTAATGTGTTCATTGCACATTTTTAAAGGGAAAAAGAAAAAAGGCAAGCTTTTCAAACTTTCTAACCAGATCAACCACAATTAGAACTATCTAACCAAATCGGTCAAACACACCAGATTGCGAACTCTGTGGTAGAGAAATTGTTACTGACAATATTTCTTTAAAATGGGACTCCAAAGTAGCTAGCATATAAGATATGGCAGCTCATACCGAGACGCTCCAGACAAATTATAACAAAGTTTTTTCTACCGATACTCCGTATATTACTCACAATAACATGCCTATCCTGATCCTGATTTTAAGTTCTCAAACTATGCATATGAAGCACCAATACAAAAATACAGTCAAGTTGGCTTGCAATTGATTCGATGGAAAAATCCCACCAAGGAAAACAAGTTAACTTGAGGCCAATTGCAAAAATTCCTTCATTAGCTGCGTTTCAGTTATAGGCAATAAAAGCTAATAACTCACGCAGTTATCAAAGCAAAGGCTGAAAAGGAAAGAAAAAAGTAAATCTGCAAACAATGAACATAGAGATCATTAAGAATATCCTATGAAGCACAGATACCTCCATGTGGCTCAATGCATGAACACCGACATATTTCGGACACAAACATGCCACCAACGCAGCCTGATCACGTGTTAAACACAGTGAAAACCGTGCCTGAGTTGATCTAGCTACCGAACACTGTTAGACAAGCTGGGCATGGACAAGATACGGATCCGTTTAAGTTGGGTTTTCTTCACCACAGTTTCGATATTAAGTTAGGTTTCGGTTAAACCCAAATGAAATCAGATTAGACATAGAAGCTAAGGAATTCTTCCTCTCGCCTTCGCTTTCATGCGGTACCTTCTCATCTCCCCTCTAAAGCATTTTTTCCTCCCAAGCCTTCTGATCATTTTCCTCCCCTTTGCCCTCATCTCCCTTGCCTCGAGAACAAAGGCATGTTAATTTCATTGCTTTCATTGATCTAATTTTTTTTCATTTAACGGTTCGGAACATGTTAACAAACAATTAGGGACTTTTTTGAAAAAAATATGGTGAGCATCCATTCATCTATGGATAATTAGAGTATATTTATGCTGAGCCATCCACTGTCTGATAATTACTTATCGTCTTTATTGATGATAAGGTATATTATTCAATTTTTATTCATGCTAAAAATTAGAGTATATTCATGCTGTGCTGAAGATAGAAAGACTTTCTGCAGTATATTCATGCGGAAACTTAGACATATTACAATCTATTCATCTTGACATTTTCTTATTAACCTATTCATCTTGACATTTTCTTATTATTGGTATAATTAGTAGCTATTAGCCTTAAGATGTTTGTGTTCTAAACATTTATATATAAGATTATATTCTTATAATATTTTTAACTGGTGGTGTGATGTCATGTTCTCAAGGTTCTGGAGCTTCTGCTGGTTTTGGTAGTGAGTGGAAATGGTTCTGGTAGTACCAAGGCCACAGGTGGGCATGACCATGCCCTTTTCGTGGAAAAATGGCATTGTGAAACTTCAAGAAAATAGGTGGTGGAAGAGAAAATTTGGTCAATGCAATTACAGCGATAAAGTTTTAAAGGGTTCATACTCCTGAGTCAATGAACATCACACGAAGATATCCAGGTACGGAATCATGGTGTCTGAACCGAAAACAGTAAAGCCAGTCACCCAACGAGAAGAGAAAGGTTGTGGAACAAGACAAGTTGAGGCAAAAAGCTTCTATGGATACGCCACTAAGGTTCCCTACCTTTTTAAGTAGGAACGACTGATTGACACAACCTAAAGTAGAAAATAAAAGCATGGATCGGAAAGTTAAGAGAAATCAAGGGGCATGTTACTCAAATTGGTAAAAAAATCCTCACACGTGGAGGCTTTTTTACTTTGGCAGCAAATAATCAAACTGCCGCTTACACTCCAGGGTGCAATTTATTTAGAATGTCCACTTTGTCAAAGGAGAGGGCAAACATAGAGAGAATGTTGGAACCAATCAAGCTGGAATCCAAAGACTTTAGTTATACACACAAGAGAGAGAGGGTATAGGAAGACCTTCAAATGCAACTTTGATACTATAGACATCTTCTTTGTCCAAAAAAGGGGCAGTTAACAGGGATACTGATCGGCATGTGAAGTTGTAGGCCCTGATATATCCTTTCCTATCCTGTCTGGGACCAAGTTGACACTCAAGTATTCATGCTCATGTGAACGGGAAGCACATAGATCCCATTGATAGGCCTAACCCATATTTTTCCACACAAAAAAAAGCAGTGCACGAACCATTGTATACTTGGAATGGGAGGGAACGGGTGTATAGATTTTCAGTGATGGTTGGGCCTACATTAGAAGAAGACAAATTATCAGATTTATGGAAGTTAAAAGAATTGGGATAATGTTATTAGAGGTTATGAATTGTGAGAGGCAAAAGAAAGATATGACTTCCATTGCCAATCTACTTGGTAGTTGGTGCAGAGGGTTAACGAGGTTGGGTCTCAAAAGTGATTCATATCATAACCAAAATAGGGTAATTTGTATCATAGGATTCACAGCAGGCATATTTTCACATCATTGGAACCCTGATGTTGTGGAAACTCTTAATCTCAAAAACATAAGTGCCACCAAGAATACAAGATCCAAAAGGATCGCATATGAAGGATGTGCTTTGTTTATTATCATGTTGAAGAGGTGCAAGGCAATCAAGAAGGATCGCATGGATATGGTGATTTCCGAAAAATGGTAAGTCTTGGATGTGGTACAGGGCTGACAGGAACAATCTGTTAGGGACAGAGTCTTGGATGTCACATGGGATCAATTGGATAATATCATTGCATTAACAGATCTGATATAACAGGTAGGCCCTCTCTTCATCTGGTATGACATGGGCCATTGACAAGCCCTTCCTTTATATACAATGTCATGGCCCATATTCTTTATTGTAGAAAATTATTAGTATCCCATATTTCAGCTAAATACATGACGTAGCGCAACATCTACTATATTTCGGTTCAGACTTCAGATGTTCCACAGGTGCATCCACATTATATAGCTACAAGACCAGAAACATGCTAATTACCTAGAGCGGTCTAACTTTCTCCAAGTAGCAAATCTCTAAACTCCACTCTCGGTTTAATAACAGTGGGTTTCAAGGATCAATTTTTAGTTTACACACACACACACACACACACACTTGAATGACTCTAAAAAAAAATAGGTAGACCTAACTTAAAGGTTATCTAAGTATAAAAAATCACACTTGTTCAATTGCACATAGTTTAAATTAAATTAAATTAAATTGGCACATCAGCTGAAAACCTGTTTTTGAGGAGATAAGTTCAAATAACAAGTTTTCCTATTTGCAAATAAACAAACAAAACAGTAGGAGATAGTCAGCAAAGAACAAAGAGATTATGAAGCTAAAGGTTCATGGATATGATATACAATCAGCAAGATGGAAAACTAGAAAGAAATTATTATGATTAATATATTTCAATAATGCCAAACCTTTTTAAAGTTAATCTTCTGGTCATTTGAAAGATTGGTTGCTTTTTCGTTTGCCACTGCATCAGCATAAAATGGATTGCTAAAATTGCAATCTATTTCATCAATCTCCTCTACCTGAAACATAACATCATAATACCCAAGAGTATTATTTCCCAGTAAAAAAATTATTATTACCTAGAAATTATATACAAAAATGAGAATACGAGATATCGGCTTATACAGCATCGCCATTCACAACATGCAACTGTTATGAGTAAAAGAGAAGGGCAGATTATATCAAAAAACGAGAAGAGCAACTTGCTCTCGCCTTTATCCATAAATGAGACTGCAACTAAGGTAGTTGTCCCTCACCTTCTAATTTACTCATTAAATGGCATGATGTACACTACATGGGAAATATTGTAAAAAACATTAAATAAGGAAGACAGAATTGTTAGAAGTTTCTAATATTTACCAATACAACAACAATAAAAAGTTAAAAACAAAGCATTTTTCTTTTTTCTTTCTTTTTTGTGAAGGAAACAAAAAAGAAAAACATGGTCCACACCGTACAAAGTGAACATGGGGTGACGAAATAACTAAGTTTACACATGTTTTTACCATTATAATGTGGTTGCAAAAAATGAATGGTTTTTCAGCAATAGAAACCATGAGATGATTTAATTTATGGGGAAAACATCTTCAACATGCCTAAAGGTGTAAAATCGAATTATGTGACATTCATTTGTCATCCATCATGTGGTTAGAAAAATACAAAATTTTCAATCATACAATTTTATCGTGTTGTAAAGCATAAACAAATGAAATTCAAATAACTAGATTTTACACCCTTAAGATATCTTAGGCATGGAGAACAAGATGAACTGCTCGGGTTTTTGCGTGTGTGCGTGCGTGCGTGTGCGTGCGTGTGCGTCCATCTTATCGAGAGCTCCGACCTCGATTGAAGATTTCTCATACATATACATATATATACATGCATCCCAAGCAATCTAAGGGTGGGAGATGAGTTAACTCCGTTTAACATTAACTCCCTGCCTGGTTAACCTGTGTGTGTACTGTGATGAACTTCTTACCTCTTAGTTTGGCCTAAGATTCCACATCTAGAGTTGACCTCAGCTAGGCATTTAATCTGACCCCGCCAGTCAAATTCAAATTTTTTTTTGGCGCGGCGGGGGGGTAGCAAACTAGAGGTTAATAAGCCTACCTACATGAAACACAAAAATACAAGTTGGTTGTGTTTTATATCCGAATCAGGCAGGGCTGACCTTGTCATCACCAGGGTGAATTTTGTATACTCAATCTAATGGTCATCCGTATAGCAGGGCATATGTTGTGCACTCGGCCAATTTGTCATCCCCATTGCAGACAATTGTTCCCAAGCGTCCTAACTAATGTGCACCTGTTCTGCTGGGTATCTAGTTTAATATCCAGCAAAACCAAAATGATACCTTACCATCAAGACTTGCAATGGATGATTATACGGTAGCGATAAATTATTTCCTTTATCTTATCCACATTATACCAACTCTAATTGAAAAAGAAGCTATTCATTCTTTCACAGGTTACACACAGCATGCGAGCTCATCAATTTATCTAAGGCTAAAACAAAATTATAGTTTTGGAAATCATGTCTCAAACCACTACATGAAAACAAAATAACTAAGGCCAGAAAATTATTATGACATGGCATGAAGCATATATTACTAGGCAATATAACTTTTAAAACATATCATTAAATAACAGAAGGGGCCAAGTAAAAATTTCTTAAAGCATTTGATACCTCGTCAATACCAGGTAATGTGAGCCCCAATTTTGCAGCTTCTTGCGGAGTATTTGCTAGGTAAACAGATGCCCAATTCTTGCTACCAAACGAATTACTATCTAAGGCTCTCCGAGATTGAACAAGTTCATTGAATGGGGCCCAATCTCCGTCTGGATTTTCAGTTAATTTGTGCTGGTCATCAATAGAAAGAGTTTTTGCTAGGTATCCACTAGCACCTTCCTCCAACAGTTTACCATGCTTCCTAGTAGCACAAACAACAACCAATAAACAAAGAGCACAAAAACTAAACCATTACCAAAAAATAACTTATACCTCCTTACAGGCCGACGACAGTCAAGATGATCTTCAGCATCTTTCACAAATTGAGTATGTTCACTTGTAACCTGTGAACCCACCCAATGGGCCCTTCTTTTCCAAGCTTCAGTACGACAACCATCGGGAGCCTGGCTCTCAATCAACTTGTAGAGGGTAGGAAGCTCAATGCCAGCCCCATCAAGTTGTTCCTGGGAACATCAACATTCAATACACTGAAGGAACTAACCAGATGTTCAAATTTCTGAGAGAACATGATGACAATTTTTGTAGAGCATCTCAAGACCACAGTATAAACAAAAAATAATTAAAAATTGAAACAAGAAATAAAGTTCTCCATTCATAAGATAAGCTCTTTAGGACGACAAACAAACAAATCACTTCTGGAGAAAAATATCTGAATTCTTTTGGATCTCACAAAAAACTCAGATTAAGTGTAGTATAATCAACAGTGCATGAAATATTGATGTTAAACAAATCATAGAGGGCTAAGTCTCCAACTAATGGAAAGGATTTTAAATTATGTAAATCAAACATTTATTAATAGGATTATTAAGCAAAAATCTCACCAATAATAGAGAACTCTGAGTCTCTAGATCATCAAGAACAGCTTCCCATTCTTCAGTAAATGTTTTCATTTCAGTTGACACGGCAATTTCCAACTATGCACATAAAAAGAAATGCATCAGCAAGGCCATATATATGTGGGAGTAGAAATGCATCCAACAGGAAAGGAACGAAGCTAACTGCATCTCCATGAAGAGTCTGTGCCAATTCTTCTCTCACTTCACTTTCTACTTGCAATAGTGATTCCTTCTCGAGGGACTCTTGTGCCTCTGCTGCCTATAAATCGGTATCAGGAAGGAAAAGTTAACCAGAAATAACACCTAAACATGAATAGAATAATTTCAAGAAATTATACCTTACTTTCAACTTCAAGAAATTCAGTAACTAGTTTCTCAATCTCTCCATCAGTTAATGGCAACTGCAAAATGACATCGATATTTTAGAATTGTAATCTTGAAAGGAAAAGAAAATTCATTTAAAAAATATCACTATCAAAAAAACAAATACCACTAAACTAAATATTTAGGATGATGATTTCCTTCCAACCATGACATAAGTACACATGCACACACACATATGTACATGCAAAGAACATGCTGAACATAGTTAAGGGAAACGCCAAGGGAGGATTTAGGGGGAGAGGAGGGAGGAGCAATCCCACACCAACTACTGAAATTTCAAGGGGATCCCTTATGTATGTTTCTGACATTATACAAATATATTTGTGTTACATTTCTTTAAAATCTATCTTAGATCAGTCAGTGTTGCCTTGGTTTTGTTACTAAAGGTTGTTCGTTCAATCCCTCCTAACTTTAATTTAAAGACAATTTCCCTCCAAACTTAACATATAGAATTTGGAGGGGAATTGTATACTAATCAGTTAAAATCCGATTAATCCCCGATTAATCGCTAATCGAAGGCTAAGAGATTATTTTTTAGCGATTTTCAATACTTCAATAGTCAGCGATTTAATTGGTTGATTAGTAGTTAATCAGCCGATTTTAAGTGGCTGATTAACCGATTAAATTTTCTCTAATTTTCATGTTTGTTTGGATTATTTGGACTCAATCAAACTCAAATTCAAACCTCATCTAGTCCTCGCGCAAACCCAAACCCGACCCGCCGCCGCTCTCTTCTTCTTCCTCGCGCAGATCCAAACCCGACCTGCCGTTCTCTTCTTCTTCATCGCGCAAACCCAAAATCAAACCGATTATCTTCTTCCTCGAGTAAACCCAAATCCGACCGGATAGTTTTTGTTTAGTGGAACCGACTAGCAAACCCGACCCGATCCACATCTAGAATCCAAACTCAGCTCAGACCAAGTACTCTCTTCTTTTTCTCTACAACTATATGTTCCTATTTGATAATCTCAAAATAATTTTACGTTAGGGTTTAGGGTTGCTACATAATGATGATATATCATTTTCTTAATTTTATATATATATATATATATATAATAAAACACAAAGAAAGCTATCAAGTGGCTCTCCTTTAATCCCCTCAAAAATCAAAGGCTCAGATCTAACCTTACAAAACATATTTTTTCCCCCAAAAGTTTCCCTCCAAAACTCAAATTCAAATCTCCCACCCAAAACAACTCCTATATTTATTTAATTATTTTCTCTCTCTCCCTCCCTCACTCTTCTATTCAAAAAATTAAGAAGATAAACATTTTAAAAAAATAAAAAATAAATAAAAAACTAAAAAAATTTAAAATTTAAAAACTTTAAAAATAATTCAAAAAAATCAAAAAAAAAATCATATAATATGTTTTTTGCTCTATGTTTGCTACTTCAATTAATTTGCTGGACCTCCAAAACTATTTTATATGATCAAAAAAGGTGCACCGTTTCGAAGACGTACCGTAGGCACGTGTCAACGGGCAAACCTAGTATATATATATATATATATATATATATATATATATATATATATATATATATATAAGGAAAGCTTCGGTTGAGCACTACTCTAGTGCTCACCGCGTGAACATTAGGCCTTCGGGCGTTCATATCGAAAATCCGAACCGTTCACATTGATCTACACATCTAAATTAGTCTAAATATGTAAAATCAAATCATTTGAAATTCATTTGCCCATCCATCATGTGAATATAAAAACAATGATTTTCAGCCATACAATTTTGTAACACTTCAATGAATGGGCAAATGAATTTCAAATGATTTGATTTTACATATTTAGACTAATTTAGATGTGTAGATCAATGTGAACGGTTCGGATTTTCGATATGAACGCTCGAAGGCCTAGTGTTCACGCGGTGAGCACTAGAGTAGTGCTCAACCGAAGCTTTCCCTATATATATATATATATATATAGACACACACACACACACAATTTTTTCCATTTAATCCCCGATTATTTTCCGATTAACCGATTAATCACTAATGCTTAGACACACACACACACACACACACACACACACACACACACAATTTTTTCTATTTAATCCCCGATTATTTTCCGATTAACCGATTAATCACTAATGCTTCTAGACCGATTAGTTCCAAAAACTGATTTTAATTGCCTAGATTGTATATGAATCAAAAAGTTTAAAGGCAATTATTGAATGCAATCATGAGATGTGATTTTATATTAACTTTTGTACTTGCACCTGCGCACTCACTTTAAGGAACCAAACACACCATATTCAAAAAATGGAAGTGCTATAGTTATTGGCTTTTCCATCAAGACATAGCTTTTCAATTGGCTGTTTAACTAGAATCACCTTGTTCACTTGCATGTGTGTGTGTATATATATATATATATATATATATATATATATATATATATATATATATATTACAAAATCCTTTAGAGACGGAAGAACGATGATAGTAATCGTGTTAGATCTAGGTACTCATGAAACCTACAATTGGATAAAATAGAATAAAAATAATTTCTTCCGCATAGATAGTCAGAAGGTTAAATTGTTGCCTTTTTCCTTCAGAGATTCATTAAATTGTTGTGGCAAAGATTTAGAAGCATTCAGTTAACTGCACATATTTTCTGATTTCATTTGACAGGCAGCATTGCAAAAGGAAGTTCTGAATGTAGAAGAAATCATCAGAAAAATAATATAGAAGATTTGGTAAAATAAAGTAGAACAAGGTACAGATGCAAAGTGTTCACAGTACTCAAGGTGACTTACCCCTGAACTTGTTTCATCGTCACTTCCAGAAGTTGATGTTCCTTTGTTGCCAGATTCTTCAGTAACCTCCTCAGTCTTCTGTGATTCCTCCATTTCAACATCTTCACTATACTCTTCATGCACCTTTGTTCCTCTATCCGCACACTCCTTGTTGTGGTCTTCCTGTGTTGCTCGCCTATCCAACTCTGCAGATTCTTTAAATATCTCAATTGAAGTACATTTGCCCTTTTCAACATTAGGAGATTCCTTCATTTCTAAATCTTCGTCATATTTGTCATACCCCTTCCTTTCTACATCCCAGTTCTTCTTATCTGCCTCAGCACTTCTATGCACATCTACCTCTGCATATTCCTCTACCATTTTGCACTCCTCAGTTCTTTCCTTTTCATTTGCTATTCCTCTATAACTATTTAATCCAACTTCAACTTTTCTGGATTCTGTCCACTCAACTCCATGTTCTTTCATTTTTTTTATGTTTGCTCCTTCCCACACATCAACAATGCTCTTCATTCATCACATGTCAATCTAACATTCTGCGAACATGTAAGAGCTCCCTGTCAGAATAGAAAACTCAGACTTCATTACATGAGTAAATATCACATGCAGAACTCCAAAAGAAAATGGGAAAATTTGCATAGATATATAAATCAAAAATGTAAAATAGCAATCACATTCTCATGAAATACCATAATAGTAGTAAAATGTAAAACCAAAACCTAAATTATATAACATACATTATAAAAAAAATTAGAGGTTAGGGAAAATAAAGTACAAAGATATATACATAAATGTGTATATATAAACCTCGCCTATTTAATTTAAATTTCAAAGACACGATCTACCTATAAACCAACACTCCACACAAAATCAGTTCAGCTAGAAAAATTCTAGTAAACCAGACTATTTGAACCGGTCAAATCTCCCAGCGGTTAAATAATTTTTTTGCTAAGATGATGAATAACAAAGTGCAGACTTTGTTATTATGAACACACCAGATCAAAATTGAGAGATACTCGAAGGAGCTATTTTTATAAACTGATCATTGATTAATGGAAATCATATCAGACCATAAAGAAGAGAGATTATTTAATCCATATGCAGAGCTGTAGCACCTCAATTAAATTTGGAAGAATGACGGGACACGAAATTACGAAGCAGTACTTAGGTAGTGTTCTTTTTCTCCTCTTATAAGCGATTTACCTCTTGTAAGAGGTGGTCCACCTCTTACAAGAGTTTTTTTAGCGTTCTTTTTTTGCCACTTATAAGCAATTTCCCCCAAAATCGCTTATAAGCCTAAACGACTTCTAGTAGCCTCTTTCAAATTCTTATAAGCCTTCTATCACTTAAAAAGTCTATGTTACCCCCAAGTCTATATTATAATTGTTACTAATTTCAATCTCAAATTTCCGCATTCTCTTCCACAGAGTAAGACCTCAATGAATCTTGTTTGTTAAAATTATTAGTGCTTGCAACATTTACCGATAGGAAGTCAGGAATAGTAATTCTGTAGAGAAAATGTATCAGGAGATATATATAGTGAAATCATTGGACTGTGGATGGATAAATTATGTCTTTAAAAAACAAAGTCTTTAGTAACAACATTTACCGATCATTTTGTTTAGCTGCCTCCATCTTTAGTGACAGATGCATATTCTTAAGCCACTTCGCTACTTGTAAATTTCCTTTTATTTTTTTAAAGTTTTGTTTTCCTGTGTTTCTACTTCTCTATCTCGGTTCCGGAATTATAATTGATGATTTACACTGATTTGTGAATTTAACTTGCCATTAAACTAGTTTATATATTAGTAATTTGAACTTATCTTTTCTTGTCCTTCATCTCACTATTTTTATACTTTGGGGTAATACAGACTTTGAGGTAATATAGGCTCTTGTAAGAGGTGAAAAAAGAACAGAAATCTCTTATAAGAGGTTCTTATAAGAGGTTATTTTTATATAAAAAGAACACCTCAAAAAGAGGCTCTTACCGTAAATCTCTTATATGAGGTAACCTCTTATAAGAGGCAAAAAAAAGCACAGTACCTTAGTCAGACAGCGGAACAATGGAAACTAGGGAAATCTTATTTATGGAAGAAGACCGTTTAGGCACTAACTTACAATAATGAAAGAGATATACAAAGTTGTACAAATACAATCAAACAAAATTTATATATTCTGGGAAACCTTGGGAGAGAGGTTGGGCATAGATTATGAACAAAAAGAATTAATTAATTAGCCTTTATGCAAAAGGAGGTCAACCGTGGTAGTCATTATTTGTGAATACAATTGGTAAAAGATTCCAGGAGATAAACAGAGATTAGCATATGGCTTTCATTCATAATGTTAAGGCTCTTGCAATTGGGTTTCAATTAACAAACAAATTATAGTTAAACTGATATGGCTAAGAACATGCTTAATGAAAAAGTAACTAGTATTCAACATACAATTACAAAACAGACTTATAATATGATATTAATAATAAAAGTTGAACTGGCTACATCTGAGACTACTCTTAGTTTTTTTTTAAATGATAAATTTAGGAATGGACAGCCAAAATGAAAACAACTTTGTTGGATGTGATCATTTCAATACTATTGACAAACCAAATTTCAGACTTCAATGAATTTTTCTAGTACATCATGCAACCACAAATTGTGTAAACTTTTTTTAAAACCTTGATTTTGTGGTCTCAAGGTGCACATTTTAAAACTTCTCTAAAAATATAAAATTTAGTACCTACATACTTTTTTGCAAATGTAGATCACATCCAGTAGAGTTTGTTTTCATTTTGGGTTGTCTATCCTTAAATTTGCCAATGAAACAAAACTGAAAAGTACTATCGTCAACTCTTATGATTAATTTAAAAGTTATAAATTAATAAAGAAGTCATATATCACAATGTTAATACTCAAATTATAACTACAATAATTACTATTCTTATTATTATCATTTTTATGTGTGAAGTTATCACATTTTTATGTGTGAAGTTATCACATTTTTATATAAAAAATTAACAATAAAAACATATTAAATGAAATCCTAGTTCAGTGATCTCAACTCACATGGGGAGGATATTTGAGTCATAATTAGACGCAACACATGCATCATAATGATTAGTTTTTTAAATCATACAAGGCGTTCTTGAAATCATAAGCACCCTGTGAATATAAAGTTCTTTCGTACTAGTGTCCCCTGAAGGAAATGTTGTCATCATAATAAGATCAAGAAAATTTTTAACTGCTCCAATTTGGAAAATTGATACGATGGAAGTCGGGGAAGCAAAAAAGACCAGGGTAAACCCAAACCCAAACGTACTTGGGTTGAGAATGTTAATAGGGATTTGGAATGTGTTCATTTGACAAAGGAGGTGACCCACAATAGAGTTGAGAGTTGAGTGGAGGATGATTCACGCAACTGACCCAACAATTTGGGGTAAAGGCTTTGTTGTTGTGGTTGTTATGTTCAATACACCCAAAAAGAATTGAAGCAATACAAGTATTAGTCTGCTAGTATCAATAAAAAAAAGTAATATAATTTAATATAGGGCAATTTATTGATAAATATCCTATAGTTTCAACCTTTCAGGTTTTCTTAACTAAATACTTTGATATGGAACTCTTTATTACTAAATACCAGAAAGTTTTACATTCAGTACTAGATACCCGATAGTATTAGTATTATGCCACTTGGACAGAAAAATCCTATGCGCAAATCACGTGGCCTACAATTCCATTAAAATACCCCTTCTTTCCACCCTACTTTTTCCCAAAAATTCCCTAACCATAAAACCTACAAGATTAAAAAAGTTTCCCTTTTCAATTCAGTACACCGAATGGCACCGTCTATGATTTCTTCTTGTTATTCAACAAGCTCCTCCAGCCCTTCTCCAAGAGGAATGGAGAATTCTCATATATTATTGCTAAATTGTACCCTCCAAGAAACAACCAAAAAGTAAGAGGGGGGGGCAAGTATGTGACTAGTTTTATGTGTATACGGAAACTGATAAAGAAAAGTAGCAGGTAAAATCAATTTATGTGGCAAATATCGTAATCAGCATAGGAAAAACAGAAAGCAACTTGCAAAAGGAGAAAAAGGCGCTAATCATAATTGTAAATAAAGCTAAGGCACTAATAAAGAAAACTCGTTAATTAAAAAAGAAACTTACTTCAATGGTGAAAGCGTCGTGCTCTTTCTGATCGCAAGGAAGCAAGAAAACAGCAGCCGCAATTGGGGGAAAAGTTATGGCAAAGTGAAAATTAGGGTTTCTTTTACATCTTATCTTATACAGTATGGTTATCGAGTTGTTCACAAATTAGGTATTGAGTTTTCTAACTTATAAAAGAAGGGTTCAGGTTTAACAAATTATGACTGGGAGTAAATCTAAGTGAATCACCTCAAGAGAGAAGTGAGGCAGAACTGTCCCTAAGTGAATCGCCTCTAGGCAAGGCAATTGTCTGACATTGACTGGACAACACTGCTGAGACTGCTGGGTAATAGTAACACTAAGTTAATATTAGAGTAACGCTACACATTCCTCATTAACTATCCAACAATACAACTGATGTTTTGGACTCCAACATGGAATAGCAAACTTTTGTTTGTCGGATTGTACTTGCCTTATAATCTTATATCAATTATAAGAAAGAGTTATGCTACATGTACCTCTTAATGTACTCATTCATTTAATTGATACGGTGGATTCCTAGGTGGAATTCTATTGACACGAATGATTATGGTATGTATCATTTCCTTATCAAATATTGTTAAAACTGATTCTAACTTTTTTATACTTATCATACCCATTTTTCTCCCTGGATACCACATAGAAATTCAAAGCATCAACTAAACCAACGGTTAAAACTTGAGGTACTCAAAGAATTATTCTATAAGAAAGGATAGTGCTAAATTTACTGATTAATGTACCTATCGTACTTGTTGGGTTTATATCTAAGCTAGATACGAAGACGATGAAGTGATAGAGGAATCGAGGCGATCGAAGCAGAGTAGAAGCAAGCAGAGCAAAAACAACAACAACAACAAGGGCATGTGCGGTCGACTGTGCAATCGATCAACACCCCCTAGGGTTTGGCGAGAGGCCAAGTGCCGTCGACCGCACGCGCAGCTAATGCAGTTTTCAGGTTCGGGTCTAGGGGATTCGATTGAAGCCCAAATTTGCTCTTCAAGTTAGATTGTACGACTCTTATCATACGGTTATCTCTTCAGAAATATCTAATAGTTATTGTATCAATATATCACACTAGGATTTCTCTAGATCTCTATATATTATTATAATTGGCCTGCATTGAGAGCCAAGAGAGAGAGAGAGAGTACTTCATTGAAGAGAGTTTGAGAGGTTTTCTTATTGTAAACAACTAGTATTTTCTGGTGAGGCTTGAGAGAGGGTCATTGTGAGAATTGTAATATTCTTGTATCTTTTCTAGTTGAATAATATCTAGGTTTCTTCTCCCCTCGATTAAGGCGAACGCCCCAACCAGGACAAAATTGTGTGCTTTGTGTGTTTGGTGTGTTGTTATATTTGCTTGGTGGTTTGTGTTGATCGCATTGTATAAACTTAGCAAGATCTGGCACAACGATGGAATCCCTAACATTACTAACCCTAACTAGTTGTACTTACCTAATTGTTTGCCCATGTTAACTACTCGTACTTCTATAAGAAAGAGTAGTGCTACATCCAACATAATCATATACCAATTAGCTAGTTGTGCTTACCTTAATTGTTTGCCCATGTTGTATTCCACATAGAAAGCCAACACATCAGTTAAAACATTAGGTACCATTAGGGGTAAGGTAAGCACAACTAGCTGATTAGTATATGATTATGTTGGATGTAGCACTACTCTTTCTTATAGAAGTACGTGTAGTTAACATGGGCAAATAGTTAGGTAAGTACAACTAGTTAGGGTTAGTAATGTTAGGGATTCCATCGTTGTGCCAGATCTTGCTAAGTTTATACAATGCGATCAACACAAACCACCAAGCAAATATAACAACACACAAAGCACACAATTTTGTCCTGGTTGGGGCGTTCGCCTTAATCGAGGGGAGAAGAAACTTACCTAATTGTTTGCCCATGTTAACTACACATACTTCTATAAGAAAGAGTAGTGCTACATCCAACATAATCATATACCAATTAGCTAGTTGTGCTTACCTTAATTGTTTGCCCATGTTGTATTCCACATAGAAAGCCAACACATCAGTTAAAACATTAGGTACAATTAGGGGTACCCACAGCATTTTCCTTGATATTATGCAAACAAACTCACTACATAATAAAAATAGCATAAACTAAAACTAACATACAATTTATTCTAGCATAATGAAAACTTCTCTAATTTGGGCTTTCCAATAGTTGCAACAATTCATGCCAAAATCAAAGTTACTACACACATCAAATTAATAGTAGTGCGACAGTACTTCTTAATGTACCCATTCACTTAATTGATGTGTTTGATTCCTACATGGAATCAAATTGACACAAACAGATATGGAATATATCATCACCTAAGCAAATATAGTTAAAATTAAATTATCTTTTCTCATTCTACATAATTACAGACCAGCAATCCAACACATCAACTAAAATAGTTGATATTTCGTCTTAACAAAAAACAACTATAATATTGCGTACAACTTGGGTTACTCACAGGCTCGTAGCATCGCTCGTAACAAAGTCAATTCTTTGACCATATCAACCCCCAAAGTCATGACAGCTTCCATAACCAAACCCATAATCTTCCCAATTTCTAAACTACCACCTGAAATTATGCTAGAAAGTGAATAAAACCCCTAGAAACAGTTCATGAAGTTCGAGTCTTTTGGACCATCAATGGCGAAACATAGGTCAAAACCCTAGAAGAAAAAAATGGGGATCGGGGATGACCGAGATTACGCAAAAATAGTATGACTGGTGCAATTTAGGGCAAGAAACATACAAAGAAAGTAAAAAATATTGAAATTTTAGGGTTAGGGTTTGAGAGTTACCTGAGATCGAAGAGTTGGGGGTTTTTTTTTTTTCTTGAAGAAGAAGAAGAAGAGGATGGAGCTAAAGAGACGCTCCAAACACTTTTTCTCTTCTGTTCTAAAACAGCAGATGAACGAAATTAGATGTATTAACCGTCTCTCTCTCCGGATGTATTATGATTTGAGAGTTGAGACTGGATTCGGGGCACGTGCCGTGCACGTGCTGGTAAAAATGATGGAAAATCTTTTATGAAAGAGTTTTTTTTCTTGTATGTCCCTAACAAATGCATGAATATCATATGTATCGTTAACAAATATTTATTTTTATATTTGCCCCTTGACAATATGTGCCTCATCAAAAGGTTACCACTCGTCAAAAAAATTCGAAAGAGTTGATTATGTTCAAAATTTTAACGTGCTTGATCATAAATGACTTAACAATTCGTGTCTTTATTATTCAAACATCATCTGTTTCTTCGTTGTAAACACAAACGATTGTTAATTTAACCGAAATTCATCAACTCTTCTCAAAATTGCTTCAATTTTTTTAATAAATAAGTAAACTTATAGCCCATCTTTATAACTACATTTTCCCCTCTCGTTTATTTTCCAAATTTGCAATTAATCTTTTATTGCATTAAAGATCATCAGATTTATCATTTATTTTTTAGTTTTCTCTAAAAATTCTTAAACTCTTTCTCATTTGATTACTCAATTTTATTTTTTAATTTAATATTTAATCATCCAGTAAAAGGGTTCAATCGTGGTTTAGTTGTTGATATCATAAATTGTGATATATATGAAATAAGATCCAAATTATTATGGGCAAATATGAAAAATACACATTTATAAGGGGCATATGTGATATTAATATATTTGTTAGGGGTATACGTGCTAAACCCTCTTTATGAAAAAAAATGAAAAGACCTCTCCGGATCTCTGAGTAAAATCTAGAGAATGATTCAATGCATTAATATAGATCTTCATTGACTTCTAAAATTGGCTGTCTCGAGAAAAGATGAAAAAAGTCATATCTTTTATCCTCAGAGAAAAATATATAAAGGATTTAGTGAATCAATGCAAATTATAAAATTGGTGGGCCTCTCGAGAAAAGTGAGAAAAACAATCCAACTTCCTTATATAAGGTTCCTTTCAGTTTTCCTACTTTTATACGTGGACATCTCACTTATTGCAAATACGATGTCCATCCACAATATAGGATCCTTAACATAATTCAAAAAATTTGCCGTACTGAACCACTTTTTTAAAATATTAGCACTCTGACCCACTTCCGTAAATAATTAGTAATCCGATCCAATTTTGGACACTTCAGCATAAACCGTTATTGAAAATAACTGCATAGATTATTTATGTGCTGTTATTTTCAATAACGTCATCTATTTTACATTTTTTACCATGTCGTTATTTGGAATAACGGCATCAGTATATTTCTCTTTCAAGTTTGAATCTTCTAATTTTAAAAAATTCTAAGTGTGAAAAAACTTATAAATAATGTTGTTATCCCTAATAACGGCATTCGAATGATTGATGCCGTTATTGGAGACAACAACATCAGTTATATATAAATGAACTCTTGTAGTTGTTTGGAAACAGAGAGGATGAATAATAAGTTTTTTTAAAAAAAAAATTAACTTATTTGTCAAAGATGATGAATAATAAGTTACTTTTTTATTAAAAAATTTTATAACTGATGTCGTTATTCTAAATAATGGCATCAGTACTGAGAATGTCGTTATTTGAAATAACGGTATCTGTTATAAGGTTTTCGCACTTGCAATTTTTTCTCTAAATGGAGACTACAAGTTGTCGAAAAATAAAATAACCCATGTCGTTACTCCAAATAACGGCATGACATTTTTTTTAAAATATAGATGCCGTTATTGGAAATAACGGCACGTAAATAACCTATGTCGTTATTTCCAATAATGGTTTATGCTGACGTGTCCAAAACTGGGTCAGATCGCTAATTATTTTTGGAAGTGGGTCAGAGCGCCAAATATTTTCAAAAAGTGGGTCAGTACGGCAAAATTTTCACATAATTCATGTTTTTTTAATATATATATGACTTGGTAATCTGTAAACATGAAAATTTATATTGAAAGATAGAATGATAGGAGTACGTTTCTAAATGAACTCGGCTATCGATTACCATTCCTCGAACCTTGAATTTCTTTTTTGAATACCAGTTGTAATGCTCAGTTAATAGGATAAGGACCTTGAATTTCCTTGTAGTTCGACTTCGCTAGGCCGAATTCAATTGTGATCTCACAGTTGTGTCAGTCTAGGGTCTGTCCACTGCGAATCATCGAGATATGTTTTGGAGCAAATTTAACTCATTCCAAAACAATACTCATGGTTTCTGTTTTTTCTGCGGTGATTTTAATGTCACCAGATTCTCCTTCGAAAGATCAGGGATTACCTCGAACTGTTTAGCCTCCTCCCGTTTCAATGAATGCATCCATTCCCTCCATTTGACTGATCTTCCACTGAATGGCAGATCATTCAGTTGGTCCAACATGCGTTTGTCACCGACCTTGGCTAAGCTTGATCGCTTTCTTGTGTCCAGTGACTGGATCAACTTTTTCCACAAACTCGTTCGCCTCGGCGTTGCCCAATCCGTCATCGGATCATGTACTGATCTATTTGTCCTCTAACTTCAATTTCTCAAGACCTTTCAAATTTTGTTTGGAAAAGTTTTGGTTGCAAGACCAAATCTTCGTCAACCTCATTACGGAATGCCTCTCTTCCATTACGGGATCTTCAGGGCTAGGTCGCATTCTGATTAAGCTTCACACTATCAAATACGGTTGTAAAATCTGGAATAAGAAGCGAGTTGCTAACACAAATTTCCTTTAAAATGTATTACTGTCTTCCATTGATTCCATTGATAAACTTGAGGAACGAGTACCTATCTCAGAATCCCTTCGTTCAGAACGTGTGTCTTGTAAAAGAGAATATGCGTCCATCCTCCATAACGACCATATCAAATGGGCCAGAGGGCTAAGCTCCGATGGTTGAAGGAGGGTGATGGTAACATCTCCTTCTTCCATAACTTCGCATCGCATCGTCAACAATGCAATCGTATTTCCTCTATCCTCGATAATTGCAATGAATTCACTACCGACTCTGATATCCATGTAGCTTTCCTTCGTTTCTTTAAAGATCTATTGTAATCTCATAAACATCGTTCTATCCATCTGGACTGGATCCAATTGTATGGTCACCAGTCGCATGATCTGTCTACCTTGGAAGATCCATTTTCTTTGGAAGAAATTAAGTATGCAGTGTTTGCTTTATAAAGTGACTCCGCCCTAGGCCCGGATGGGTTTCCAGCATTCTTTTTCCAACATTTTTGGGATTATCTCAAAGACGACCTTTTCAAGATGTTCTCTGATTTACACTAAGGGAATTTCTCCTTTGACATGATCAACTACGCGCATATCGTTCTCATTCCCAAAATCATGGGAGCCAACTCGGTCTCCAATTTTCGTCCGATTAGCTTTCTCAACATGACCTTCAAAATTATTATGAAAGTCCTTTCCTCCCGCCTCAGTGCTATTATCCCCCCCTTGATCGATCCCGCTCAAGCGGGTTTTATTAAAGATCGTTTTATCTTAGATAGTGTGGCGTTGGCACAAGAAATCATTTCCGAGTGCCATAAATCCAATTCCGAGGAGATTTTGTTAAAATTAGACTTTCAAAAAGCTTACGATAATATTAGCTGGGAATTCCTTTTTGAAATCCTTCTTCATCGTGGTTTCGATCCTAAATGGATCGCCTGGATTAAATCCAGTCTTTTCGCGGGTACTTCGTCCATTTTTATTAATGGGACGGAAGATCACAAATTCAAGTGTAAGCGTGGTTTCCGCCAGGGTGATCCTATTTCCTCCCTTTTATTTTCTCTTATTGCCGATGTCTTCAGTAAGTTACTCCGTAATGCTTGGCAGGCTGATGTTATCGAAGGTCTAGGGGGTTCTCAAAGTTACCGAGGGGTGCTGAACCTTCAATATGCCGACGATACTATCATCTTTGTGAAATTCAACGGGTGTACCTTACGTAACTTGAAGTTACTGCTTTATATTTTTGAAAGCACATCTGGTTTAGCCATTAACTTCCAAAAATCTTTGGTTCTCTGGCTTGGAGGGTCACATAACCGCCAAGTTGAAATTGCTAAATTCTTTAATTGTGCTTCTGCCTCATTTCCTATCTATTATCTTGGAATGCCCTTGATATGGGGGAAGCTTCATAAATCGGATTGGATGCCGATAATCGATAAAGTCGAATCTAGACTTAATGGCTGGGCTGGCAAACACCTCTCGCGCGGAGGCAGACTCATCCTCGTTAACTCTGTACTCTCCTCTATTCCTTTATATATGATGTCTTTCTTTTACCTCCCATCTTGGGTTATTAAGCGAATCGATCATATCAGAAGAAATTTCTTCTGGTCTGGTACTGATACATTTAGAGCTGGCACTCATCTCTGCAATTGGAAGCTGATCTGTACTTCTAAGGCAGCTAGAGGCTTAGGGGTCCTTTATCTCAGGCACCAAAACTTAAGCCCTCCTGGGCAAATGGTTATGGAGAATTATAAAAAATGAACAACTGCCCTGGGCTCGCCTTATCTCTTTAAAATATTTTGCCCAGCGTAACATTTGGGATTTCCATTCACTCCTTTCCCGAAAGACCTCTTCCTTCTAGAAGGGGGTCTAGAAAGCAATCGGTCCTTTCCGATGCGGAATATCCCATGTATGCGCGGATGGCTCTAAAACCAAATTCTGGGACGATTTATGGTTTGGTAATATCAAGTTAGCGTTAGCTTATCCTTCCTTCTACCTCTTCGCCTCCAACCCCTCACCACGGTGGCGGATTATGTCTCTGTCATCAATAACCAAAAGTTCTGGTCTATAACATTCAGAGGCGTTTGAAACACCCCGCAAAATTGGAAATGACAATTTTGCCCTTGTGTGTTACGCACGTGTATTTTGTAACGTGTTTTCATTACGTATTGTGATTTCTAACTATTTATGCATTTCACATATTGATTTCAGTCGACTAAAATGCAATATTTCAATCTCTGTATTTTTACGTGCTTTTATGTGTTTTCAATGCACGTATCGATTATGTATTTTCACAGCTACGTGTAATATTTTCTAAGTATTTAAATTATTTATTTTAGTTATTCAAATCTATTTTATAAAACGAAAATTCATTTCCCCCTGTTTTAATTAAAATGCATTTTTCGATTTTTGCACGTATGATGCACGTGCTAATTTATCCATCTCTTTTTCTTACTCTCATTTACTAATTTTAAGCATGCATAATCTTTTTTAGCCTTTTATTTAATCCATGGACTAAATGGCTAGTGGGTTGGAGCCTGGGCACTAGCTCTGTGTTGTCGCAGGTCCTGGGTTCGAAACCCAGGCCTCACTTTTGATTTTTTTTTGGTTTTAATCATGAATGGCTTTTTGAATTTGAATAAAATTTTAGTATTAATATAAAATGAAATGGAAATATTAAGAGATAGTTTTCTTGTATATTTTTGAAGTATAAAAAGAAATAAAATTTTGATAATAGAACTTTGTGGTGAAGAAAAGAAAAGTATTTTTTTCTGAATTGGTCCTTTAAAGAGAATTACACTTGTATCATGTTTAAAAAATATTTTTATAGTGAATTGAGACATTGTGATAGCTTAGATTTGTTATAACAATTCATGTGGTGAAACTGTGTTCTTGAAAGGAATGTTTGTTCTAAAAGAATATGAATAAATAACTACATCATGAATAGTGACAAGACTATGATTACTTTGTGAATAAATTGAAGATGAAAATATCTAAGTTTAAGACATGTTTATTAAAGGGTATGTGTACCCATGGATTCTTGTACATGAAGAAGTTGTGATTTAGAGTTAGTGAGACCTTGGGTACCGGCACTATTGAATTAAAAAGAGTTGAGATATATTTAGAGATATGGCCATGGAGCTATCTTGTATTTGTTGGTTAAGTCCGGTAGGAGGTAAGACTAATTCTAGGTTTGGAAATTTATTCATGTCTTGAACTAAATAATTAGGCACATAAGTGAAGATGTAGTAAACCTGGGCAAACGTAAGTGGGTTTCTTCTATATAGTCGGGGATGGAACTCCATGGCTATAGACCCAGTTGGCAGACTGTAGTTGCTCTGTGGGAGATGAGCTTTTATTTTTAAATTCGGGGCATAGCGTAGTCAGACGGATAGTTTGTCATACTCCAATGTATATACGTATACCGGGGCTAGGGGGCACTTGCGGGATGATTCGCACAATGAGGAATCTGTTATAACAGCCAGCAAGGATGGGATCCATATTCGTGGAATGATCTAAACCTTGCTTTATTACTGGGGGTAGTTTTATGGCGAGGGATAGAACCCTTTATTGTGGAGTACGTAGGTGCTTACCCTCGGACCTATGTAATATGGTCCGAGGGTGCATAGAATCCTAACAAGTATGCATTAGTGTCATCCTAGTATAAAATGTGTGCATTAGGCATTAAGGCATGATAAACACTTACATGTTTAGCGTGGTCAAAATTTAACACTTTATTGTTCATTCAACTTTTGTGATTTGTTAAAGTAATGAGATCGTTATATGTACAGCATACACAGGATAGCCGAGTATAACATTTTCGTCAGTTGTAAGTGACTGACATGCCCACCGCTTGATATGCAGGTAATGAACTTTTCCATGAAGAAGTAAAGATGTTGTGATGCAGTTGATGATTTACATTGCTAACGTTGTACAGGTTGTATTTTATTCCAGTGTTGTTTTCTTCCGCTGTGTAAACAAAAATGTAATGAACTCTGATGTATCATTGAAAAATTTTAATTTCCTTATAAAATTGTACGAAGTGAAGTAAAGATTCCATGAAATCTCAAATTCGGTCTTATTTGGAATTCAGGGCGTTACACGTTCTTCCTATGCCGCTTGCGCACGAGCTCGAAGAGCTTTCCGCTTGTCTAAACCTTTATTCCTGGCATCCTATTGACGATTTCAAATGGCGATGGACCAGTTCTGGTAACTTTTCAGTTAAATCTTTCTACAACTTCCTCAATTTCGGGAGGATCTATTCCCTGCGTGCTAAGTCTTTATGGAGTAGTTGCGCTCCCTTGAAATCTAAAATCTTAACTTGGCCTGCGTTTAACAACAAACTACTCACCGTTGAGGTTCTTAATAAAATGAACTTGGCCATAGGCCAATTATGCTCATTGCTTCCTCCGAACATGAGGACGCCGATCACCTTTTTCTTAAGTGCACCTTTATTCAACCATTGTGGATGATTACTGTTCTCGTTTGGCAAGCTACTTCTATCCCCAACAAATTCTCGCCCTGTTGGATGTCTCAAACCCTCAAGAAAAAGTATCGTAATTCTTGGTTTCTTTCTATTATGGCTATTATTTGGGTTATTTGGTCGGAACGGAACAAGCGTATTTTTACTCACACCGCTTCTTCGATCGATACTCTTATCGATGATTTTTTATTCTTCACTAAATTTTGGCCCTCTACTTTAACGCATGATAAAGTGAAAGCCTTGCACTTAAATCGCCTGGATGAGGCGATCAGCAATGTTCGTTCCAATATTTCTTAATCCAATGAGTTGTGTTCATTTCTAATTTGATTTCTATTCTTTCTCCTTTTGCAGTTCTGAAGTGGATGTAGTGTTTCGTTGCCTCATTCTCACAAGGTTTTTGGGGTCGTTTTGGCAGTTGCTGAGGGTCTTGAGCTGCAATTGCGCTTCTCTGTTGTTCTAGTCCGGGTTTTTAAGCTCCTTTGGTTAATAGTGTTTTTTGTATGTTGCTTGTTCTTTCCTGCTCGATGGGTTGGATGTTCTTCGTTTGGAGGTTTATTACTCTTTGTTATGTATTCTTTTGGTGGCCTTTTGTTAATTTTGGCTGCTGGCATTGACCTCTTGTTGGTATGCAGATCTTGTGCGATGCTGCTGTTATTGTATCTGTGATGATATTAGCTCTGCCCTTGTCTCTAGGGGTGTTAATTTTTTCGTTTCTTGCTAGATTCTTTAGATTGATTTATTTTGTTACTTCTGGTCCATCAGGACAGTCCCTGACTGTGCTTTGTTGGCAGTTTGGTTATGCCGTGCCAGATCTCGGGCTGCGTCTCAATGGTAGCATTGTTCTCCCTTTAGCTTTTCTTATTGTGCGGCTCTTCGTTCATTTTCCTGAGTTAGTGCGTTGCTGCGATTTTTTAGGCGATTACGCCGTTCTTGTGGAGTTCTCCTTGGCGTAACTCCCTTCGGAGGTTACCTTGGTGGTGCTCCCCCTTTAGGAGGGGGTGATGTGATTGTAGGTGAAGTTGTTGTTTGCTGCGGTGCTTTAATTGTGGTTTTCTTTGGTGGCATTGTAGCCATTTTCTGTTCTTATGCATATTCTCGAACCTCCTTCGGGTCGTTTAAAGCCGTTCCCATACTTTCTCTTCTTGCTGGCTTTTGTTTTCTGGTCTGAGTTTGCATTATATTGGTTGTGTAGGTGCAGCTGTCGCTGTCGTTTGTTTGGCCCTTCATCGGTGTGGTTGCAACTGTTTTGAGGATGCATTCTTTTCGTCGTGGCCCTTCCTCGCTTTAGGCTCCCCTTTGATGTGGGTCGGGTAGCGTTGGTTTTCTGCTGGCGTGTTAGGTCGTTCGTCGTTGTATGCGTTTTTCTCCTTTGGCTCTGCATCTGGTGTAGCTGCCTTCGTTCAACGTCGTTTGGGTACCTTGTTGTAATCCTCTTTTAATTAATATATTGGGCTGGAATCTTTCGATTCTATCCTCATTATCAAAAAAAAAAAAAAAATAGGGTAAGGACAAGGATGATGTTTCTAAATAAACCCATCATACATTAGAGTTACAATATAGGCCCAATCAACTTCAGTTGATTACTTGGGTGAGATTGTCACAGAATTGGGCCAAATATGATCTAGTTGAATTCGTGGGCCAAGTTTTTAAATTTTGACAAAGTTTGAGCCTTCACAGCATCCACAGTTGTCATTGTGGATAAATGCATATAATATTTGGCTATTGTGCTGCAGTCGTCGAATGCTATTTTTAACCAATTTAATTTAAAATAATAAAAATCTTAGATCCGATCAAACGGACGAAAAAAAAACCCAAAATAGACGGACGCAACTTCATGTTGCGTCAGAAAAGAAAAAAAAATTAAAAAAATGGTCAGACACAGCTTCATGTTGCACCCGACAAATATTTTTTGGCATTTTTTAGTTAAAAAAATCAAAAAAAATGGTCTGACATTTTTTTGAATATTTTTTTTTGCTTTATTGAGTTTTTTGTAGTTTTTTTTATTACGGTTAATTTTTATTTTTTTTGAAGGATGCAATGTAAAGTTGCATCCTGTATGATAATGCATAATTCTCATATCCGCTCTCATTTATAGAAATCAACTGTAGCAAAATATACAAAATATACATATTTGGTAGACGACTGCAGCGATTTTTTTGACAAAATATGCATATTATGCATATTTAGGATAAAGATATTATTCAAAAAAGAATTTGTACGCGAATACTATTACGTCCACCAACGAGCTTCTTTGCTAGCAAGTAAGAGTATAAAGTTTGATTTACTTATGTACATGTTTAAATGGGGTGGGGTGTTTTTCATTTTTTTGATTTTCTAAAACTCCTAAGAGCCGACATTGTCTTAGATCATTTTATAAAGGTTTATAATTGTGCCGCTTATTATATCCGTGTGGCTAAAAAATTTACCATATTTTATCGACGAATCAATATAAACTTTGATAATTCTTTGAACATTGTCTTGTATTATATCATTAACTTATTAATATATTTGGCTGGAGTGACTCTACCCTTTATATAAAAAAATAAACTTATTGAATTCCAACCACACATTTTTAAAGTTAAAATTACAGGCGAAGGGACATGGCAGCTAGAAGGTACAACACGTTCTATGGAAGTTAGAAAGGGTGGGATCCTTAAACCGGGTTCTAGTGTGGGCCAACCTAATGCCAATCCGTTGGGGATTACTGAAGACGCGTGGCTTCGTTTCACTCAAGTGGGCATTGAGAGTTCTGTTAAAGCAGCGGTTGAAGCTTTAATTCGGTCCAAAGCCTCTGTCAATCTTCGGCCTCAGCCCATGGGCCAGGGGGTGGGAAAATTTGAAGCAGCTATTCCAAGTAGAGTGATCTCCGTCAACACCAACCAGATTCCATCTTCGAATCCTGATCAGCAACTACTGCAGCACAAGATTGTTATAACGCCTGACCCCGAGTCAGGCGGCGAGATTATTGGGGCATTAGAAGGAGTCCGAGAGGATAATTTTATCTCAGAAACCGAAACAGACTACGAAGAAAATGAAGTCAGAGGGAGTGTTGGGAGCTCGTCTACAAAGAAGATAACAGAATATCAGAGAAAAGGAAAAAGATAGATGGTAAGCAAGGAAACTCAGGATCACGGAATAGACGGAGGGGTTCCCATGGGGAATAAAGCGTCGGAGGAAGAGACGGCAAGGAAAGGTACCCATACAATTGATTATTCTGTGCTCAATTCTTTAACTGATGAGTCCCTCATTTATTTTGCTAGTCTTTACGGTTTAGCCATGGGTTCCACTAGGGACGAGCAACTAGCTAATGTAGCTATCATTAGATATGACACAAGATTAACCAGTTTCTAGGGTGCTTTAGGGGGGGGGAGATGTTAGGGTCAGTCTAGTTGTTTAATGAGTTACATTTTCTGGAACGTTAGAGGTATGCGGCAAAAAATCAAAAAAAGGGCCATAAGGGTAACTATTAGCAAAAGCCACTCGGTCATCGTAGGTATCCAAGAAACTAGAATTGTGTCCCCATCGGAAGAGGAATTTTCTTCGATTAGAGGGCTGGTTTGTTAGTGTAGGTGCCCTAGAGGCAATACAATGATATTATGTAATCAGTATTATTGACATTATGTTCTATTTGATTATATTAATAATTTATTATGCTTCGTATTTACTGCGTTATACATGTTAGCATGATAAATGTCCTTAAGTTATTAATACGAACTATATGAACATGAGATTATATATAGTATAATAATCTTAAATGTCCCTAGTCGAGTATTATTATTATTAGGACAGTAATAATACATTGAGACTAGTATGTTGATTGATTGATGACCACCTCTCATGGGTCATTAGTATAGAGATACTAAAATCAATACATAGGTAAATGTAAGAGTACATTGTACTGGACAGACCCACTGTGAGATTCAACCATGGAATAAATAAATAAGTGTCATAAGTAATCTCACTGTGATAATGGTGTAATGGTCCTCTGACCTGAAATCATTATATTTCTACACGAGAATTAATGTACTTTGATTCTATCAAAAGTTATCTTTAATCGGGTAATGATAAAGATAGTATTGGGTTCATTATGAATCGTGTGAGAAATGTGAATGATCTAGATGGAATTTAACCCTCCTAATTTTAGGAGCGATATTATCGGCCTCTTGTTTGAGTGAGACTATGAAATGCATGGCCATGCTCAAATATTGATTTGTTTGAATAGTCTACTCATCGATCAAGAAAATAAAGATTAAATTATTAAGAGGATGACACGAACCATGCCTCTAGTTTAATCTATAATATCAAGGTTAAAAGGATTATATTACACGGAGACATTAGTCACGAAAGGTTTAATTGAATCACCAATTATTATTATTACTTGGGTAGCAATGATGTATTACTAGATGCCGCTAATTGTTTATAATTTTATTATTAGATAATAAAATTATTGCCAGCGTAATAATAACCTAAAGGGTCACACACTTAGAACGTTTAAAAGAAGTTTTAATTTAAATTCGGAATTTAAATTAAATGATTATAAATTCGAAATTAGTTATTTAATTAATTGAGTTGGACTTGATTAATTAAAGTGTAATTCGAATTTAAATCTTTAAACCGAATCAGTTTGGTTTAGTAGAAGCCCAAACCTACGGTTACGCCCACCTCATTCTCTCTTATAAATACATAGAGATGTATTGGTTTAGGGTTTATCTTTTGGCAAATTCGTTTTCCACAAAAACCCTAGCCGCTCCAACTGTTGAGAGGCAAGAGAGAGAGAGAGAGATAGAGGCAAGTATCATCGGCTAGTACCGGCTCCCTTGATCGTTGGACGATCGAACGTTCGTGTGGACTGCTTTAGAGACGCAGATCTTGCTACAAGGGTTGCGTGGTGATTGTATAACAGGACCTCCATCTTTCAGCCTTCGTAAAGCTCTTAAAAGGTAAAATTTCGTTTCTCCATAATCAGCCATGTCTTGTACACGGATCCTAGGGTTAGGGTTTCGGATTTTATGGTTTTATGACTGTTTTTTTTCTTCTCGTGGTGCCCCGAAATCCTTCATGGTTGACTTTCACTGGAGATTCAAAGCAGCGGTGGGGTTTTCAGGGGGTATTGCATTGGGGGCGAATTCATTAATCTTCGAGATCATTGACGAGTACATTGGCGAGTTCACGGTCTCTATTAGAATTAGACGTAGATGTGATGATTGGATCCAAACTATTTCTTCCGTATATGGCCCATACGACAGTCGACGGCGCAAAGAGTTCTGGACTGAACTTAGATTTATCAGGAACAAATGGGGAGGGACTTGGGTGTTAGGTGGAGATTTTAACGTGACTAGATTCCAGGATGAGCATAAAGGAAGGGGTCATAGTCGCTTAGATCAAGATTCCTTCAACGAGACCATAGAGGACCTTCAGTTATTAGAGCTAGAGATGTCCGAAAGGAAATTCACTTGGTCGAATATGCAGCGCAACCCCATGTTAGCAAAGCTAGATAGAGTGTTGGTGTCGAACGAATGGGAGGACGTTCATCCGTTCGCTAAGGTCAAAACCGCAATGAGATACACATCAGACCATCTTCCTCTGGTGATCGACTGCAAGCAAGAGGCAAGGAGGCAACACTTCAGTTTTAGATTCGAGAAAGCATGGACCATCTGTGAGGATACCAGACAAGTTATTGCCGACTCTTGGGGAGCAGGCACCTTGCAGTCCTCAACAGTTGGTATTTGGATCGAAAAGACTAGGCGCCTACGTAGAAGACTAAAAATGTGGGCAAGACAGAAATCGATCGACATTCATCTTCAAAGAGATTTAGCAGGTAGCAGAATCGTCGCGTTAGAGACTTCGCAAGAGGAGAGAGAGTTGCGGGAGGAGGAGAAAGACGAACTCGCCACCAAAAGATTGGAAATCCAGTAGATAGGGAAGATGGAGGAGTTGTATTGGCAATAAAGATCAATGATACAATGGTTAAAAGAGGGGGACGCTAATACCAGATTTTTTCACAAGATAGCGAACGGTAGGAAAAGACAAAATCACATCACGGGTTTATCAGTGAACGGGAATTGGACCGAAAATGAAGCGGGCATCAAAGAGCACCTCGACAGGCATTTCCACGAAATTTTAGGGTCCATGTCTGCAGGCAGATGTACGTTAGCCCCAGATATGTGGACCTCTTCCAGAATAGACGGTAGCGCAGGACTAGAAGCTAGATTCTCAGACATAGAGGTTCTCGAAGCCATTAAGAAGTTAGGGCAGGATAAGGCACCTGGACCAGACGGCATACCAATCTTCTTCTATAAGACATATTTGCAGATCATCGGAGAAGACCTAATGAACATATTCCATGAACTCTATGAAGGGAATGCAAATTTGCAGAGGTTGAATTACGCAACTATTATTCTGGTGCTGAAGAAATCTGAGGTTATCTCCCAGGAAGACTTAAGACCGATCAGTCACTGAACGGTTCATTCAAAATCATCACAAAGGTCCTAGCACAAAGACTGGCGCCGCATTTGAATGATATCATCGCTCCTTCGCAAAGTGGATTCATTAGCGGAAGGGATATAATGGATAACATTGTATCAGCCCACGAAATTGTTTTCAGAGGTAATAAAGCAAAAGCGGATGGGTTCCTACTTAAATTAGATTTCCAAAGGGCATATGATTCCGTACACTGGGATTGTCTCGACGAGGCTTTGGAGCTGAAAGGATTCAGCCAAAAATGGAGGATGTGGATGAAGTTGTGCATTCGAGGAGGTATATCGAACATTCAGGTCAACAGATGGCAAGGTAAAGAGATTAGATGCAAAAGAGGGCTACGCCAAGGGGATCCTCTATCCTCACTTCTATTTGCAATAGTCGCGGACGGGCTGGCCGAAATGATAAGAAGAGCTCAGGAGCACAACACCATCAAAGGGATCGAGATTAAAGGAATTGAACAGCCTATGTCGATACTTCAATACGCAGATGACACTTTGCTATTCGGAAGGGCAAACTTGCAAGAAGTGGTAGCCATTAAGGCGGTCCTACAATGCTTTCAGGGGTGGTCTGGGCTGAAGGTTAATTTTAACAAGACTAGCATTATCCTTATCTCAGATCAACTGTCTATGCCAGCTAAGGACATCTCGGAGATTTTTCAATGCAAGGTGAGCGACTACCCAATTAAATACCTGGGAACGCCAATAAGACCTGGAGCTCTTCGGAAAGAGGATTGGTTACCCCTGATCGAGAAGATCGAAAAGAAATTAACAGGATGGCAGTGTCGCTTTCTATCCCTCGGAGGAAGAATCATCTTGTTAAATTCCGTGCTCACTGCGATACCGCTGTATCTCATGTCCATTTACGAACTACCAAAGTGGGTAATCCACAGGATCGATAAAATTAGAAGAAGATTCTTGTGGAAGGGGACGGATGAGGGAAACAAAAGCCTTCCCTGGTAAAATGGGGGAGAGTTTGTAAGAGAAGGGAGTTCGGAGGGTTGGGAATCATGAACCTCCATGACATGAATAAAGCCCTGCTTTGCAAGTGGTGGTGGAAGATCACAAACAAGCACAAGGGTTGGTGGAGCTACTCTTTTGAACTCTGCCGCAAGAGAAGAAAATATCGGTATGGTGGCAGAAGCCCCTCAGCCAAAGTCTCCTTTCTATGGAAGGGTATTGCGAAGTACGGCGAGATATTCCAAAAACACAAGATTCTGGAAAGACAAATGATGTGGTGCAACGTCGCTCCAAAACCAATTCCCACTGGCTGCGGAGGCAACGATGAACTTAGATCTCACAGTTGCAGATGTCTGGAAGAACGGCAAACTAAACTTCATAGTGTCGCACAACATCGATCAGAGGAGTTTATCGCAATTCGAAGACCTTAACAAACTTATTCGTGATGAAGGTAGGAGGCCAAATAGTTTCGATGACGATAGATGGTGGGATAGAGAAGCTTCAAAGGTTTTTTCCGTCTCATCCATGTATAAATGGATCAATGACGGAGGTTCGCGATGTAAGGATCAATCGGTCATTTGGGGGGCCCTAGTGCCTTTCAAGGTCAAAGTTTTCTGTTGACTTGTTCACAAAGATGCGATCCTGGCTAAAGTTAATCTTAGGAAGAGAAACTTGCAGATAGATGTTACGTGTGATAGATGCCTGAACGAGGATGAGGACATGACCCATATACTTTTTCGATGCCCCATTGCGCGGTTAACATGGGAGATAATGTGTCGGGGTTTTGGGTTTAATAGGGTACCTTGTTCATCATCGGACATTTGGGGACCTTTGAGAGAGGGTTACATTAGGCTAGAGGATAGAAAGGCTTGGGATATAGCAGTAGCAGCTTCAATGTGGAACCTGTGGCTAAATCGGAATGATTTCATTTTTCGCAACAATTCCTACTCTCTCAATTTCTATGCATAAAATTTTTCGTGGTATTCATGAATGGGCAGGTGCCGAGGAGGCGGCAAAGAGGAGGAGGATCAATGAAGTGGAATAGTAAAGATGGAGAGCACTAACTGGGGTAGGGCTGATTGCTCAGGGCTACTACCATGGGGCCTTTGGAATGGATGATGCTGCTCTGGCTTTTGTCATCAGATGTTTTGCTTTTTTCCGTCTTTAGGATGTATTAACTGTTTTGTTGTTGTATTTCAGTTCTATTTCAGTTCCGTAGGATTTTGGGTTGAAGATTATTATTGTACTACTTTGTTTCCTTAATTATCATTAATGAAACGATGACTTTGGTCATCTTTTATCAAAAAAAAAAAAAAAAAAAAAAAAAAGTTAAAATTACAGTTACATTAAACATTCATTTAATTAATATCAATTACCAAACTTTTATATATCAACTAACACATTATTTTATATATATTGCAGATGCTAACAAACAAACCGGTAAAACACAAAGTGTGCCTTACAACAATTATTTAGATGAAACTACTGCTAATCAAAAGGATTAAAAATGAAATGCATGTTATATAACAACTAGGTTTGCCCGTTGACACGTGCCTACGGCATGTCTTGGAATGGTGCACCTGCTTTGATTATATAAAATAGTTTTTTGAGGTCCAGCAAATTAATTGAAATAGCAAACATATTATATGAGAAAGCAGTATATCTATCTTTAAGCTCAACCATTGCCTTCTTGATCATTAGCTTGAACTTATCTGGAATGCATATAGTTTGTTAGAAACACTGCATAGAGTTTTTTTTAAACTTCAGCATTACTTTTAGATGCTTGTAATAGTTATGCAAGGACATTATCATATAGGTTTTATAGAGCTTACTCTAATCTCATAACCACTATAAGCATGTCTAAATACAATAGTAACGCAAGTGCATGTGTGAAGGTATCTACAATACCAAAATCTAAACATTTGTTTGTGCGAGACTCAGTTTGCAATTGAAATACCTCTTATTATTATTTCAACCAAAATAAAATACATGAAGTTCTCAAAACTCTAATCCAAGCTAAGTATTTCTTTTATCTCCACTTTGTCTCCCCATTGCACCTTTATAAAAAAAAAATCAAAATTGATAAATAACAAATTTACTTTAGCTGTCTTTCTTGAGTGGAGAGTTTGTACCCTTCAATGGTAAACCGTAGACATCCCAATCCTATATATCCAAACATACACTAAAAGTTCTTATATGTTATGTTATCCATGGTTTCTAATAATCAGTGAAAGGAACACTTCACGATAGTATTTTCTCTTGTAGTAAAGAAAGAAATTAATGTTGTATATTTGTTAAGTTATTTTAGGTTGCTAGTCAGCTTACCTGTCCTGCTATGGTTTGGAAACCCAAATTAAGGCCACCAAATACTCCATATCTCACTTGCGTACACCTTAAATCAAAACCAATAAAAAACTCATCAAATAAATCACCAAATAAAAAAAAATTTAAACCCAAAAATAAAACAATCATACCACTCTCAACTAAAATCCTATGCACACACAAAATTCGAGTCAACAAAAAACTAACTAATCCTTTGCACACAAAAAATTAAAAATTAGAATGAGATGAAATTAGAGTCGTCGCATCGCATATAAAGGCTCTCGATTCAGTGGAAGGGAGTCACGGATATTGAATCAGAGGCGGATCAGATATCGGCGACGACCTCTTGATTGGGGGTTCAACATTGGATTTGGATTTGATTTGAGATTTTCAAAATTTCAAATTTTAAAATTTTTTCAAATTTTCAAAATTTAAAAAATTTAAAATTGTTCAAATTTTCAAAAATTTATAATTTTTTTAATTTTTAAAATTTTGAAAAATTTTAAATTTTCAAAATTTCTAAAATTTCTAAAAGTTTAAAATATTTATTTATTTTAAAATTTTAAATATTTTTAAAAAATTATTTTTTGAAATTTTGAAATTTTTTAGTTTTTTTTTTATTTTTAATAATTTTAAAATTTGTATTTACTTAATTTTTTGAGTAGAAGAGAGAGAGAGAATAATTAAATAAGTAAATGACTTGTTTTGGGTGGGGGATTTGAATTTAAGTTTTGGAGGAAAACTTTTGGAGGGAAAAATATGTTTTGTGAGGTTAGATCTAGGCCTTTAATTTTGGGGGATTGAAGGAGAGCCACTTGATAGCTTTGTTGTGTTTTATTATATAGATTATTTTGATGAAACCACTCCTCAAAAGTAGTTATCTATACTAGTATTAGACACGTGCATACGTGCACGTGGTAAAAACTGTAGGGATAATGAGTAAGGTAAAAAAGAAAATAATTTCCAAACTGATCCACTTTTGAAATATATTTACCAACCTGGTATACTTTCGAAAATATTTACCAAAGTTAGGCCATAACCCAAAAGAAAATAATTTCCAATCTGATCCACTGCCAAAAATATTTACCAAACTGGCCCACTACCGAAAATATTTACCAAAGTGGGTCATTTTGTCAACACGTGCGCTGCACGTGCTGTCTTCAAAATGACAGTCGCTGACACTAAGGCCCTTTCCCATTATAATAGTAGAGATAATAAAACAGAGAGAAAACTATCAAGTGACTCTCATTCAATAGGGTTGAAAACAATGGTCCGGATATAATCTCATAAAAGTCCCCCCAAAATACTCAAATTCAAATCCCAAAACAACTTCTTTATTTATTATTATTTTTTTCTTTCTCTCTCTCCCTCGCTCTCTCTCATTCTCTCTCTATTTACTTAGAAATTTATATTTTTATATTTCAGGTTCGTAAATTTTCAATTTTTTTATGCAATTTTTTATTGCTCATGTTACATTGAAAATAGCAAATATCTCATCAACAGTTAAATTTTATCATTTTCCATACTCAAAGTTCTAAGAAGTTGGATTTTACACTCTCACTTATAATTATTTTTCAACATATACTAATGAAAATATGGACTTTTATTTACAACTAATTATTGTTTTACTATTCAAACTTGAGCTATATAATTATTGTTTTACTGTTTACAAGACTTTCATATGATGTATCGTTCCAAAGATGTGCCGTAGGCACGTGCCCACGGGCAAATCTAGTCTTTTAATAAAACACAATTATTCTAAAGATATTTCTACTATTATCGAAAAACTTCTTAGACCATCTGCAATGGGATCGCTATTTCTCCCAAATTAGACAAAATAGCGATAATATCTTAAAAAATCCTCTCCAACAGCTTCGCCAAATCGATCGCGATCCTGCCGATTTGATTTTCGCTCGCGATCCGCTCGCCAAATCTGGCGAATTTGACAATCGATAGGAAGCTCGCCAAACTCCTTCCTCTCTTGCTGCCGGAGATCAAGGGGTATCCAACGGCTCTATTTGTTCCCGCTGATTTAAATCGACAATGATATTTCTTCAATCTCTTCAATTTGTTCTTGGTAGATTGCTGCTCCTTCTTCTTGTTCATCGTGTTCTTTTTCTTGTTCATCGGGTTCTTCTTCTTCTTCATCAGGTAAAAATTGTTCTTTTTTTTTTTTTTTTGTGAGAATGAAGAATGGAGAATGGAGTTTATATGATCTGTAGTGGAATTACCGTGAATGGAGAGTGGAGAATATGTAATAGAATGGAGAATTTTAAGTTTATAACTTGAAGTTTATAAAAATCTGTACTTGAAGTTTATATGATCTAAGTTTATGATAATGGAGAACTTGGAGTTTATATGATCTGAACTTGAAGTTGGTGAATGATTAATTAATTATACTGGAAAGGTGGATCAATTAAAAACCAAATTTCTTAAGTTGGTGAATGATGGAATTAGGATTTATCTAAAAACTAAAGTAATATGCAAGGAAGGTAGGCTGCGTAATTTTGTTGGTCCCTTTTTTTTTTCTCCCTTTTTTGTTGCACATACGATCAATTTATATCTCATCTTGAAACTAACACCTCCAAGATTTATAAAGATAAGGTGTGGGAGATCATTTAACCCCTGTCTTAAGTTTGCAATTCATATTAATTTCCTGTTTCATTTTTGTAGAAGATTGCTTCTCACTTCTAAACAACTAAACCTTTCCCTCTATTCTCTAGTTATTACAGTATAATTTGTATTTCATTAGTTGTGGTGGTAAATTTGAATCGGAGCGTATCACAGTCAAAGATGATGTTATTTCTTGGTAATTCAGTATTATTGGAGTTACTGGAGTTATTTCTGATCTTCGAGAAAGTTATCCGTAGAAAACTACTTATTAAGGGATTCAACCGTAGGGAGAAGTTCATGGGTACAAGTAAATGCCCACAAAAAGGTACTCCCATGGGACCATCCGTTGGCATAGGGTATTAGCGCCACTAGTGCCCACGGACTTTTCCCCACAAGCAAACTGTGGGTAATAGATTTTGCCCACAAAAAAGCTACTTCTCCCCACAAATTTTGCTCATCAGGAAACTGTAGTGTTTGGATAGATAATAGACGGGACTAGGTAAATCTAAAGATTGAACCTACTCAAAGGACTTTCAATATAATCAAAACAAATCCATCTAATGAGAATAATTTTGCATACATTATTATTTTTTTTAAAAAATTTTGCACCAAAGATGACCCCGAAGGAAACAAGTGACTGAAAAATTGCAAAATATTCATTCTGGAAACTCCAAAAAAGTAGAAATTGCAACATCAGAAACAATAGCTTTTGGACTCTGCCATCAGAATCACAAATAACAAAGCAACCATAAGAAGTTAGGGACACCAGAATAAAACTCAATGATAACAAATGCAAGAATTTTGGTTTACTGAGTTGCAGAGTAATAACTGAAGGAGCAACTCCTGGTAACATTAATGTTCATCTTACAGCAGCAGCTCACAACAGATACAGGGATTTTAATCATGGCAGTATCTGCATGCATTAAAACACTTCCAATATCCACACGAACTGGTCCATCTTAGTTGCACTACTATATCAGACCACAATTTATGCAGCAACAATATTAAAGCAAAGATGCTTCAGGGCTTCAAAGCTTATGTCATCCAGAGATGCCGAAGCCAACCGCTCAGATAATTCAGTCTCAGAGGCTCTCTCTGGTTGCATAGCGATAATTTTAGGACTTAAGTAAGTTGGGTTTCTAGGACTACATGCTGGTGCCTTTTGTCTGGCTTGTTACTTTCTGTAATGAAACGGAGTGAATATGACAATTTGAGAGAAGCAGGGAAAAACATTACTAAATTGACATTTTTTTCTTTTTTGCTGATTACAAATAGTTGGGACAAAGGTCTTGTTCTTTTTGTAGTTTTGATTTTAAGTTTGTTTGATGAAAATGACTTGGCCTGTGGTTAGGTCAATCTTAATTTGAGATAGAAAGGAACCAATTAATCTTATCTTTTGCTTTACAGAACAATTGCATATTCTATATACCGATACTGTAATATATCCAATGTATCCAAAATTTCATCAAAATTGCATCAAAATTACATCAACCCCGGCCACTGTAATGTATCCAATGTATTATATCCAATGTTAAATGTTAGCTTTTAACATCAAAGTGCTTCTCTAAATGTTAACCTTCAATTTCATTTTTCTTCTTTACGCTTCAGTATAGGTCTGGGCAACGATTAAGGGCTCGCAAGCTTCAATATATTGCTTAGCTTGAGAGGACTGTTGAGATTTATCACGTTAGTAAATGTGCTTTTTCTCAATATTGAAACACATTGAAATGTGTTGTGCTTGATCAATGTTGAATTGAACATTCTAGTAAACATTTTAGGTTCGGGTAGTATCTAGTTGTTCTTCTATATTTATGTACGCATGATTAGTGAACTTTATCTACTTGTGTCGCAAAGTAAGAAATGATACGCATATCATGCAGATCATGATAAGCAAAGTAAGAAATGATAAATTTACAGTACTTCTTTTTTGAAGTCTTAGGATCAACCTGAGTGTGCTATAATTTTTATCATATCTAATCTCACAATATTGTTTTGCTATGTTTAGATGGATTCACTTAATAATACATTTTACACCGATATCCTCTGTGAAGGATCAAACTTTGAGAATGAATTATCTAGTCCAGAATTTGTTGCGGCTACTTATTTCACAGATCAACCGACTGTGACACCAGAAAATCGAGCTACAGTTAATTCATCTACCAAAAAATCACAAAGACGGGGTAACTGTACAGCAGAAGAAGACCTTCTTATTGTATTTGCATGGCTTAATATAAGTTTAGATTCGATATAAGGAAACCAACAAACAATCGGTAAATACTAAAGAATACATGAATATTTTCACACAAACAAAAAGTTTAAGTCTGAGCGCAATGCAAATTCTCTCATAAACCGGTGGTCATGAATTGAGAGAGATGTTAATTTATATTGTGGTTACTATGCTCAGATAGAAGCAAGAAACCAAAGTGGGGATCACCAATGAAGACAAGGTATTGACATCACTAAACTTTATATATTTAATATTTCAATATTTGTATGAAAATAACTATTATTTTATACTAATTTTAGATTTTTGAAGCAAAGCTCATGTATAAGGAACTGCATGGAAAACCATTTGGATTGTTACACTGTTGGCATGAATTGAAGCATAATCTCAAATGGACAATGAACATTTCAAAGAAAAAGTCTAAAAGTTCTAAAAAGATAAGTCCTGCGAAATCGTCTGCTTCTCTTCCAAATCAAGTTAATTTAGAGACAGAAAATATTGCAACTGATATGAAAATGCCATTTGGTACAAAGGTTGCCAAAGATCAACAAAAGAGAAAGTGTAAGGAACACAATCAAGAGAAAACACTTACAGTAATGCTCCTGCAAGAATATATGGAGGACAATAAAAAAATTAAAATAGAACAATACGAAAAAGCATTCGCTCAACGGCAAGAGCTGGTCGAAATTAATAAGGGAAAGCTTCGTCTACAGAAGTTAGCAGATGAGGAAAAAATAATGGCTATTGACACCACTGGAATGGACCCACTGCATGCAAAAAATTACGAAGCCCGTAAGATGGAAATTCTTGAAAAAACACAAAGCAATAATTAGTAGTCGTTTGTGTGATTTTTTTACTCCGAAAAGTAGGAACTTATTGTAATCAAATTCATTTTTACTTATGCATCTGTAAGCCTTCAACTTAACATCTTATTAATAAAAGTTGTGTTTTGCGTTTATGTAATGCAATTCACATTTAAACTTGCAATATAAATATTCTAACTCAATTCATGTTTTCACTCAAATCAGCTCAGTTAAGTATTCAACCTCATTTGCTCACAGATGACATGCTTTAGTAATGTACTTGCATATGATGTTCGAGATCAATGGCCTTGATGTCTACTCTGATGATGAATTGCTACCTTTAACATTAATGGCCATAAAAGAAGAAGAAGAATAAGAACTAATTGCAAGAGGACGAAGAGCACACTGTTATGGTTCTGCTCCAGGACATGCTATTATTCAACGTAATAGAGCTCAAGGTCATGAAAGAATTTTTCATGACTATTTTTCTGAAAGACCTGTATATCCTTCTCATTTCTTTCGAAAGATATTCCGGATGAGACGTCCTCTTTTTCTAAGAATTCATTCTGCTATAGAAGTCGATGATCGATACTTCATTCAAAGAAGGGATGCTTGTGGAGTTCTTGGATTGTCTTCACTTCAAAAGATGACAGTCGTGATAAGGATGCTTGCTTATGGGGTATCTGCAGATTTAGTTGATGATCACATACGTATTGGAGTGCATTCCAATCGAGAGTCTTCGTCATTCTGTCAAGGTCGTTGTTAGAATATTTGGCGATGAATACTTAAGGTCACCAAACAATAAAGCCATTAACAGATTGCTGGCAATGAACGAAGATCGTGGTTTTTCAGGTATGTTGGGAAGTATTGATTGTATGCACTGGAAGTAAAAGAATTGTCCAGTTGGATGGCAAGGAATGTATTCTGGCCACATTCATAAACCTACAATTATTTTAGAAGTCGTGGCTTCACATGATCTTTGGATATAGCATGCATTCTTTGGATTATCAGGAGCTCTTAATGACATCAATGTGCTACATCGATCTTCTATCTTTGATGATCTTGCTAATGGACGGGCGCCCAATGTTAACTATTCTATCAATGGTAATGACTATACGATGGGATATTATCTTGCTGATGGTATATATCCAGAGTGGTCAACATTTGTAAAAACAATTCTATTTCCACAAGGTAATAGAATCAATATTTTGCTGAAGCTCGGGAGTCGGCAAGGAAGGATGTAGAGCGAGCATTCGGTGTTCTTCAAGCACATTTTCCAATTATTTGTGGACCAGCACGTTTTTGGAATCAAAAGACGTTCAATGATATTATGACAGCATGCATAATAATGCACAACATGATAGTTGAAGACGAGAAAGAAGATAATAATAAGGATTTCAATTATGATGCACTTGAGAAAAGTTTGTCGATAAAATTGTCACATGATTATACGTCCGACCTTCTTACATTTATTCTAACTCATCATCGCATTAGAAATAGACGGATGCATTCCCAAATCCAGTCGGATCTTGTAGAGCACTTGTGGCAGCGACACGGACAATAAAAATAAGTATTTTTTTCCATAATAAAACTAGTAGCTTGAATTTACAATGTTGCAATATCATGTAACTGTTTTGTGCTATTTGGAAACTAATATTTTCATTTGATTTTAAAATTGTCGAGGTATATTCATTTAATGTGAAATGTAGTCATTTTTTAAAAGAATATTATAACTATTTATTAGTAAATAAAAATTAAAATATTTATGGCTAGCCAAAATAGCTAGCATGGTTGGACCGTGGACTTTTTTCGCTAGCCAAATTATCCAATTGCTCTCTATTGTGGCTATCCTAGCGAGCCAAAATATATAGCGTGGTTGGAGATGCTCTTACATTACAAATAGGGAGTTCAAGTCCTCACCAAATAATACACACACACACACACACACCCCCACACACCCACACACCCACACAATTATATATTATGCTAAATCATTTTTATCAAAAAAGAATTCTATTTTTTTCTTTTCAAAACAAAAAAAGAGCAAATATAGGAGGCAACCTTCTACTTTTTTTCCATCCAAATTTTAAAATGCAATCATTTCCTTAATCAAACCTTAAAAAGCATGCAATAGTGTACATATGTTATTAGATAAAAATTTTAAAAAATAATTTTGTTATTTTCACAATTTGAAAAAAATATGTGCAATGTTAGGGTTTGGCCTCAAATACATGTAGGTACTGAGTACTTGAAGTTGGAGAAGAAGAGGATGAGACAAAGAAGTAAGAGAAGACAAACAGCGAGTAGAAGAAGGCAGCCTGGAGAGTTGCGGTCGACCGACCTGGGGTGCGGTCGACCGCCCCTAGATGCTGAGAGTTCTTCGAGTGTAAAGGTCCAACAGAGGAGAGAACGGTTGACTGACCTTGGGGGTGTAGTCGACCGGTCAGCTCTCGAGTTTGGTTCTACACGTTGCGGTCGACCGACTTCGGCGGCTGATTGTATTTGGGCTTATGAGTTTAAATGCCCAATTGCTAGATTTTTGTTTATCTTTTAGGGTTTACTTGGGGGCCATATATGGCCGTAAACTCTAGGGTTTAGTCATCTGAATAGATCTGATCATTATTCAACTTCAAGAGGGGATTGTGCCGAGTGTTTCAAAGGTGAGAGAGAGAGATTAAGAGTTGTAATCACTTTTTTGTAATCTTTGTATTTCTTCGGGAATAAGAAGTATTGGTTATCTCTGCATATTGATTGTGTTCTTGTGAGATCTTGCACATTGCAGTGACTTGTTCTTGGTTCATAAAAGTATTGGGAACTTCTATTGCTTGTGGTGTGTTTCCGCTATTAGCACTACGAGTGGTGGGGTAGATTCTCTGACAAGTGGTATTATAGCAGTTGGTTCGAGATGGCTGATAACAAGATGAAGATCGAGAGATTCGATGGGAGTGACTTCGCGATGTGGAAGACTCAGATGATAGCGTATCTTTGTCAGAAAGATCTTGATGGTTCGTTGTTTGATGAGAAGCTGGTAGGTGTAGACAAGGATGCGAAGGTCTTGGCAGATTGGAATCGTTTGGATCAGAAGGCGCTGGGGCAGATTTAGTTGGGACTGGGTAGGAAGACGTTATTTCATATCTCGAAGGCAAAGACCACAAAGGAGGCTGTGGAGATTCTCACGGATATGTATGAAAAATCGTCGGCATCTAATCAAATTCCTTATCTGAAGAAATTTGTTAATATGAAGTTGAAGTAAGGGGGTTCAGTAGCAGAGCATGTGAACAATTACTGTATGGTTTATAATCAGATGGAAGCTGCAGGTTTGAAGTTTTCAGAGAGGGGGCAGTCATTGTTACTTCTATCTACTTTACCTGATAGTTATGGTACAGTGGAACAAACTATTACAGGCACTATGACAGATTCGACGACTCTGCAGGTTGTGTTGAGTAGCATTATGAATGAGGAGGTGAGAAGGGTGAGAAATTGGAGATATCCATCATCATCTTCTAGAGATTCTATATATACGTTGAGAAGAGACGTAGGAGATCTAAGAGCAGTCGAAGAAGAAAGGATCAGAGTGGTTCATCTAAGAGTGGGTCTGATGACAGCGATGGGGGACATGGGCCTGGGTGCTGGTATTGTCCCAAGAAGGGTCACATGATGCATATTTGCAAGACTTATATGAAGAATAAGCAGAAGAAACCGAAGAAAGATACCCCGAAGGAAGCACAAGTGGGGCTTGTTGAGGATGTATGCTTATCAGCTTGGGAGAAGTTGAGCACTCAAGATTGGTGTATTGATTTGGGAGCTTCTTTTCATTGCACTCCGAGGAGAAATGTATTTGATGACTACAAGGATGGTTCTTTTGGAGTTGTGATTGTGGGGAACGGTTACCGATGTCCTATACGTGGGGTTGGTATTGTTCGCGTGAACACCATTGATGATCAAAGTGTTGTCTTGAGAGAGACAAGGCATGTTCCAGACTTGAAGGAAAATCTTGTTTCGATTGAAAGGCTACTCAAAGAGGGGTTGTCTACTACAGTTGGTAGTGGGGAGTGGTGTATAGCTGCAGGTTCAAGGGTGAATGCAAAAGGAAAGCGTGAGGGAACGCTGTATTTGCTTAGAGACGTGAGGGACGCTTCTCCTGTAGTTGACTCTCAGCTGGAATCGAGTAGTAGGTTGTGTGGGGTGCAACTGAGTTCTTTCAGTTGTGGAGGGGAGGTTACTAATTTAGTGGGAGTTGCTGGCCATGGAAGTGATCTTAGAAGGCAAGACGTTACTGTGGAAATGGTACTTTGCGAATTGACAGTTGAAGCTTCAAGTCGCTCTTGTGTGATAGAGAGCACTGGTATCGATATACGGGGTGATGTCGATGAGGGTAACCGAATTGGGACTGTAGGGGTTGAACAGTCTGCCGAGTTTGTGGAGGTGTCATCCACGGAGGTTTCTAATTTCTTTTTCCCATTCATAATTCATATCGAGAGGCTATGAACCATGTCCGGTATTGATGGAGATCTTGCGTGTTGGGGAGTCTCATAACACGGAATCCGACACAGGAGATTATTTCTCCGGTATTCGTGCTCTATGCAATTGGTGGAGCACATCCTTCATGAGGCGATGAGGGGTGGTTGGTGCACTCCACGTGGTGGAGTGGCGGATGTGCTCTTCATGAGAGTGGGAGATTGACAGAGATAATGCGAGGTGAAGATTGCAATAACTTTGAAGCGTGGTGTATTTGGTTCAAGTGGGAGATTTTTAGGGTTTGGCCTTAAATACACGTAGGCACTGAGTACTTAAAGTTGGAGAAGAAGAGAATGAGACAAAGAAGTAAGAGAAGACAAGCAGCAAGTTAAAGAAGGCAGCCTAGAGAGTTGCGGTCAACCGACCTGGGGTGCGGTCGACTACCCCTAGCTGCTGAGAGTTCTTCGAGTGTAAAGGTACAATAAAGGAGAGGACGGTCGACCGACCTTGGGGGTGCAGTCGACCGATTAGCTCTCGGATTTGGTTTTACACGTTGCGGTCGACCGACCTTGGGGGTGTGGTCGACCGACTTTGGCGGCTGATTGTATTTGGGCTTACGAGTTTAAAAGCCCAATTGCTAGATTTGTGTTTATATTTTAGGGTTTACTTGGGGGCTATATATATGTCCGTAAACTCTAGGGTTTAGTCATCTGAATAGATCTGATCATTATTCAACTTTAAGAGAGAATTTGTGCCGAGTGTTTCAAAGGTGAGAGAGAGAGAGAGAGAGAGAGAGATTGAGAGTTGTAATATCTTTTGTAATCTTTGTATTTCTTGAGGAATAAGAAGTATTGGTTATCTCTGCATATTGATTGTGTTCTTGTGAGATCTTTCATATTGTGAAGACTTATTCTTGGTTCATACAAGTCTTGGGAGTTTTTATTGTTTGTGGTATTTTTCCGCTATTAGCACTACGAGTTGGGGGGTAGATACTCTGACATGCTATTGCAGAGGTTATAGTAGTTGTAATTATAGACTAATTATTTTAAAATATGTTTGACCATTCAATCACACCATTTGTATTTTCTTGAGGTCTTCAAAGTCCTTGAAGCTTACAATTTGCAGTTTAAGTCTCTTAGAGCATCCACAATCGTTTACTATATTTGCCAATTTCTCATTTTTTGAGAAATAAGGTGATGCAGTCATTTGTTATTTTGTCGTAAAATGGCAAATTCGCTACAGTCGCTTCTTATTTTTGAAAAACGAAATTGCAATTGTCAAATTATAGAGGACGGAACATGTTGTTCTGTCCCTATTTTTTAAAAAATTTTTAAAGGGATCAGACGAGACATGTTGTTTCGTCTGACATTTTTTTAATTGATTAGACGGTCTGGAAAAAAAAAGGCTGAAACGAAACATGTTGTCCCGTTTCAAGCAAAATTTGATTGGACGGGACAACATGTCCCGTCCAGCAAATCAGGGCCATTAGGTTAGTGGAAATCATATTTTAGTGTGTAATTAAGTAGGTTTAGGTTATTTTATTATTTAATTTATTTAATTAATCTATTTTAATATCTAATCAATAATTAATTAACTGTTAAAAAAAACGGACGAAACAACATGTCTCGTCTTTCTCAAATTTTAGCAAAATTTTAGCAAACAACCACTACAGACATATTCCCTATTTTCTATTACTATAGTTGCCATTTTTTAAAAAATGAGAAACACCACTGTGGATGCTCTTATTGTTAAAATGTTGGGAAAAAAACATTTTTAATGCATGACCGACTTAAGAGTCCTATTTCAGAAATGTCATATTTTATTGACCGACTTAAGAGTCCTATTTCAGAAATGTCATATTTTATTATTTATTTTCTCTATTAAAAGGTGTTTTGCAAATAGTTCTTGCCAGTTGCACGTATTAATACTTGTTTATTTACCACTTTGTTTTCTTTTTTCCTTCAAACTCCTTTTATGTTGACTCTTTTTTCTTAAAATGCAAATTGTCACTCAGCCGTCAACCACTATGACAAAATAACTTTTGAATGGTCTATTGTTTTTCAATTGTGTATACCATACCTTTTTGAAATATGTTGCTCGGTTAAAGAATTAGATATGATCTTATATTTTTTTTTGATGAAGCGGATAGAGTCTGCGGACTCCAGCCATATCAAAAAATATATTAATAAAGAATTGTACATACAAATTTTACGAGCTGTAAAACGAAACAATACAAAAGCAAAGCAGCGAAGAAAAGAATAATGCTAAGGAAAGACAAGCAATGATAATAGATACAACGACACCACCGAACCAAGGCAAGATCGCAATGAAAGCCGATATGATCTTATATTAAAAGCATCCTTTTAGGCATACATGCATTGATATCTGCATCAATTTTTTTTTTTTTTTAGTGACTTAAAGTTATCCGTTAAAAGGTTAAGAGCATCCACACAATAGTTGTTGCTATTTTTTTGCAAAACGACGACAACAAAAAAAGAACTGGTAAAATTGATGTTCTTTGCATTGATTATTTGCCAAAATTTTAAATTTTTTTATTGGACGGAAGATATTTTTGAATTAATAAATAAAGTGATTAAATTACTAGTTAAATCTTTTTTGAAAGCGACATTTGGATAATTAGGCAGAATTTTCTAGAAAGGACCATTGATTTCCTTACTAGGCAAAATTTTTGTGCTCTTCGGTTTTTTTTTTGGGTGGAACATATTGTTCCATCCCGATACAAAATAATAAAAAAAAAAAAAAAAAAAAAAATTCTTGACGAAACAACTTGTTTCGTCTCATCCTATTATATCTACTAGTATTATACACGTGCACACGTGCACGTGGAAAAAATTGAAGGATCATGAAAAGGGTAAGAAGAAAATAATTTCCAAACCGATCCACTTTCGAAAATATTTACAAAACAGGTCTACGTTCGAAAATATTGTCCCAAGTCAGCCCATAATTAAAAAGAAAATAATTTTTAAACTGATCCACCTTTCGAAAATATTTACCAAACAGGTCTACTTTCGAAAATATTTACCAAAGTAACCCAATCCGTGCGTTGCACGGGTTGGGTTACTGACGCGGTTACTGACTAAGGGGTTCTCCCATTATAGTAGTAGAGATATAATAAAACACAAAGAAAGCTATCAAGTGGTTCTCCTTCAATCCCCCAAAAATTAAAGGCCGAGATCTTACCTCTCAAAACATATTTTCCCCCCAAAAGTTTTTTTCCCAAAACTCAAATTCAAATCCTCCACCCAAAACAACTCCTATATTTATATAACTATTTTTTTCTCTCTCTCTCTCTCCTTCCCTCCTCTATTTAAAAAATTAAGAAAATAAATTAAGAAAAAATAAAAAAACCAAAAAATTTAAAAATTTAAAAACTTTAAAAACAATTCAAAAAATTATATAATATGCTTTTGGCTCTATGTTTGCTACTTCAATTAATTTACTGGACCTCCAAAACTATTTTATATGATCAAACAAGGTGCATCGTGCCGAAGACGTGCCGTAGACACGTGTCAACGGGCAAACCTAGTATGTATATATATATATAGAACAGCATATTTCGTCTCTAATATTTTGAGAATCTATAAAATTTTTTTTAAATATGAGATATTACTGTTTACACTTTCTCAAAGAATAATAAAATAACAAACCATTACAGCTCCTATTTTATAAAAAAAATAAGAAAATGATAAAATAACAAACCTGGATGCTGGGTTAAGAGTACAGTAGAACACATCCACTTGTATAAAAATACAAAAATGCAGATATATATAAAACACATGGTAAGGGCACCAAAGTTCTTTATATATATGAAAAAGATACAACTACACATGTACACATCCTTGTGTATAAACATTAATAACTTTAAAAATCCTAATCATAATCCAATATTCTCACCCCAACTGCTGCCACCTCAGCTCCTCTTGACTCACAAAAGTCCCATGAAACCCATAGGGTACCCTATACGGTAACCTTACCCTCGCCTCCACCTCCATCATCTTCCCATCCAATATCACCACCTCACTCCCCCCCTTCTCCTCGTCATTCACAAATCCTATCACATACCCTTCATCCTCCTCAATATTCCCGCCCCCTTCTGATCCTCTCTTCTCTACAAACATAGGCTCCCCTCCAAACCTCCCTTGTCCGTACTCAAACCTCCTCACCTCCCCACTCTCCAAGTCCACCTTCATCATCCCACTGCACTTTGGCCACGGCTCGGCCACCGCCAAGTACACGTAACGGGTCTTCTTCCCGACACGTGTCCGGTTCACTTGACCTACCTCCAAGTTCACCCCTTCAACAATTGCCCTCCGTCTCGTCTTCCCTGTCTTCAAATCTAACCTTATTTCAGACAACACGCTCTTTAATGGCCTTCCGTCGTCGTTGAAGATTGAGTCCGGAGGGTCCATGCACGACCCGATGATCACCACCTCGCCGTTGTCCTCCTCCCATGCATTCCATAGGTGGAAGCAGAAGCAGCCTGGAACTTCAAACCATCGCATTCTGGCCTCTTCTGCGTCCAAGTATCTTGGGAGTAATCCGAACCGGGGTTTCTTGTTCTTGTCGTAGAAAACCGGTGAGTTGCCTAGGAGCATTCTTGACGCGTCGAAGACTACTTGGTGGTCGGGGATGACTGCGTAATTTTGAGTGATGGCGAAGTCGTGGATCATGGTAGGTTGGTCTAGGGAGATGTCGACGTCCCGAGACTTGTTGCCTGTTTTTGAGTCGACACGGAAGTATTTCAAGTACGGTTTGGTTGCAACATTGTAACTAAGCGCGAAAAGCTCCCCCGTAGTATGGTCAATTTTAGGGTGAGCGATCATCGGAGAATTCAGCTGCCCGTCGAAATCAAACCGTCCAATTGTCTCCACGTCATGCTTCCTCGTGATTCGGACATGATAAGGGTAGTCGTCTTCCGACATGGCGAGAAGCCGGCCGTTGAAGTAGACCAACCCTGCATTGCCCGAACCCATACCCTTGCTAATGTCAAGAATTCCAGCATATGCACGGAGAAAATAAAGCCCAAGCCGACAAAGGCCCGAATACCCATGCAACTCCCCAATGGGCTTGGGGAAAATGGGCCGGCCCAATTGGGCCTCTTGCACTAGTTTACTAGTTTTGGTAAACCGACAGCTGTACTGGGCCTCTTTCGGGCCGAGGAAGGAAACTGCATGTATCATGCCATCTCCGTCAAAAAGATGGTGACCACCCAAGGGGGAGAACATGGGGTTGGCGCCGTTACGGAGGTAGACGCCGTTAAAAATACTTTCCGGGATGTTGCCGGAGACGGAGAGGGACTTGGAAGGAGCCGATTCAGGGACGGGGGCGAAGTTGCCGGAGAGTTGGATGGTAGGGTCATAGGTGGAGGGGAAAGGGCGGCGCTTTTCGAGGGAAAGGAGGGAGGATTCGAGGGAGTCAAGGGCGGAGGAGAAGAATTTTTGGAGGGGGGTAAGAGAGGGAGGTGGTGCTGGAGGTGGAGGTGGAGGAGGAGGAGGAGGTGGTAGTGGTGGTGGTGGTGGTGGGGTGGTGGGGATTTGAAGGGGTTTGGTGGTGAGTTTTTTAGGTTGTAGGGGTTGTTTGCTTCGGGTAGGGGAGATGGTGAGGTTGCACGAAGGGCGGTGGTGGAGAGTTAGGTTTTGAGTTAGCATGGTTTGTGAGTTTGAGTGAGGTTGTCTGGTTGTGTTAGTGTTAAGGTTGAATGGAGGTCAGAAGCTTTGAGGTTGGAGTTTATATAGACAGCTAGGAAGGGAAAGAATTATATATTATGATAAATCGAACAAAGATATTAATGATTACTAATATTAGACCGGGATATTAATTTATTTAGTATTAATGCTTCACACAGTATCAATTTCACTTTCATTTTTTACACTATTTTAGGTGGCACACGAAAACTTTCCCTACCTACTCTAGCTCTCTTCCTTTACTTATTAGCAGTGGCGGAGTCAGAATTTCCATTCAACGAAAGCGAAATTACAAAAATTTAACGAAGAAGCGAGCAGCAGAAGAAGAAGAGGGAGCGGATCGGGTGGTGTGAGGAGCGATTGTATGGACCTTTACTTGTGAGCCACGCTCAGGGGACGCTGCATGGACTTCCAATTTTTTTTTATTGTTTTTAAAAAAACTACAACTATACAAAGGGTCTGCCCAAACTCAGGAGAGCGGCCGCTCACCCTAACTTGGGTGTGGCTCCGCCCCTGCCTATTAGAGTGTATCATCTAAAAAATAATTATCTCTAATATTATAGTGGGAGAAGGTCCTAGTGTCATTTGTCATTTTGTCATTCTACCAACATGTGTAACGCACATACATAACTAATATAAATAAAGTTTTCGGTTCAAATCCTTCCTACATCAGAGTTTTTATTTTTATTTTTTGAAATTATTAAAACGTATATCGCACGTGTAAATTACTGGTGAAGATAATTGATAGTGATTACAGTATTACTCTAATTTGTTTGGTGTGATTGCACAAGTTTAAAAGTTAATGAGAGAGGAATACGTGTTAGGTCCCTCATTTGACTTAATTAGTTTTTATTAAATATTTTTCTATATTGTAGGTTGGTTGTGGACTTGAGATTTCTTTTTATCAATTCTAACTCTTTACTATTTGAACTACAAATCAATGGTTATACTTTTGACTTTGTTTTAATCAATTTAAACTGTTTATTCCATGTACAAATATGAATACTGCTAATTATATCACTCTATTATTAGTAATTTGGTACTACTACAGTCATAAATATAATGATACCCCCACAAATTAATATTGTAAATGATTTTTCTATATAGACTCTACTTGCATGAGTTCGGCAGTATGTAAATAGTATACAAAAAATAGTGTAGCGATTAAGCTATTCTCACAAAATATTGATGAAGGCAAGTTTAAGAAGAAAAATTGATTCATCTATTGTTTTTTTAATCGTTAAACGGTGGGTAAAAAATCTCCCGCGTTTCATTAAAAATAATTTAATAAAACATACAACCAAAAATAAGGCTTATGAAGTTTAGATCTCAACAGGCTGGGTTCTGGAACTCATACATCCCAACCAATAAAAAAAAAAAAAAAATGAAATCTAGTCCTACTGATTGGCCGCCCCTGCTAGAACAAATTTCTCGTGCAAATTTGGGCGCACTCTCTCACTCAGTCCCTCGCTTGTACACAGTTCATCCTCTCCAACTATCGTACGCTCTCCCTCGCCGCCCCCAGTAGTGAACCAAACGATAAGTACTGTAAGCACCATATTAGAGACACCGCAGGCACTCGCCAATCTGACAACTCCATGTCAAGATTGAGTCCTCAATCTCATTCCCTCGCTTCACCGTCGATGGCTCTCACCGCAACCTCGCAACGAGGATAAACATTGCACCTGACCCTTGCAAGCTCTCACTTTAACCAACCAAGGTCAAAATAAAGTCCAAACTATAAATTTGTCTGACAACCGTCATCCACACCAACTAGGGTACATTTCATTGCTTGTTGTGAATCGGTTGTAATTTGGATTTTATGGACGAGTTTGGAACTTAGAAGCTCCTCACCGTTCACTCAAATTTCATAACTCGACTTGAAATTCAAATCTCCCCCCTACGACATGACTTCCCAGATCAAAATCAAATTTCAAAATCAAATTTTGAAATTCGAAAATCTCCCACCCTCTACCCTCTCACCGACCTCCCCCACATGCCTCCACGGCAGTCCCGATTACCCCAAGTTCGCCGATGTAGCCCGACGCCATTGCTTGGCAGCACTCCCACTGCAAGCTCCGACGCAACCAACTTGAGCCAAACTGTGACCGCCCTGCCAAATGGTCGCCTCCAACGCTGACCGATTGCCATGATCCCCGGCCGATCTCCTCCATCACCGACCGATCGCTCGTCCTTGCCACCCTTGATCATGCCAGCGTTGCCCTAGGTGCAGTCTTTCCTCCAATCATCGTCGATCCTGGTCGCCCCCTACTCCGACACCCAAGTTTACCCCCCACTGGTGGCCGCAACCACCAAACCTACTCCATCCCGCCTCGCGGAAGGAGGCTAGCACCCGTCGAACCCACTCAGTAGCCAAAGTAAGAATTTGGAGAGACAATGAGAGGGTTAGAGAGAATGAGATATGGAAGAGAGAAGAAGATGGGAAGAAGGGAGCGGGAGCGGGGGAGGGGGACGGCGCAACCCTAGCCGCCACCCCCCAAACTCAAATCTAGGGTTAGGATTTTTAGTTTTTTGGGTTTTGGGGGAAAGCTTCTCTCTCTAGAAATTCTAAAGAGAGAAGCCGGAAGGAGTAAGTATCTAGTTCATATTTTGCTGGTGATTATACTGTTGTTAAAGCTAACAAAAGAGAAGATGACAAGAAATTAGTTTTTTTTTTTTTTGATGGAAAGATGACAAGATGACTATTGTCATCGCTTTATTAACGGTAATTAACAAAATAGAGAAATAATAGTACATAGACTGCCCGCAGGCAAATACAACATCCAAAAGTCCCAAAAATTTAATAAAGGCTAAAGCCTCAGATTTCTACAATTCGTAACAAAATATAATAATAAAAGAGAACATCTATTGGCAGCCGCCCATATGACGATTTGTCCCCCGACCTCTTCTACTCCTCCTCCTCCTCCAATCGCAGTCTCCTGTTGTTTCCAACGTGCCATGTCCATTCATGAATGCAGAAGTGAGTTTTATGTAGCAAAACTGAAAATCTTTGATTTACACCATGAAAACAAAGTTTGTTTCGATCTAGGCATAGGTTCCACATCGTAGACGCAACACTAATGTCCCAATCTAATCAATCCTCTTTTCCAATCCTGCTGGACCTAATATAACCCCATACCTCCGATTCCGAACTCGATCCTGGGCACTCTAAAATCCCGAATCTAGGACCCAAACTTTCCTAGGCTAATCTAGCTTCGGGACAATGAAAAAGGATGTGGTTTGTATCTTCGTCGTGTGTCGGACATCTATTGCATCGTACGTCTACCGGAATTCCTCGTTTCGTCACGTTGACCTTTAACTAAAAAGAAATTAGTTTATTAACGAAATAAGATGGCTATTTGGAAACCTTTAACTAAAAAAAAAAGCAATATATGATATGAAAATATAGAGAACGGGTCTAATGAGAAACTAGAGTCAACTAAGGGCTTTGAAACACTTCTCTTACCATTGAGATTATGGATCAAACTGAGTCGAAGCATATCTTTTGAGTTGCTGTCAAGTGTCAACCAAACAAATGGTGGGAAGTTCTCAGCACATAAACGCAGTCATTACAAGCTTTACTAGTTTAATTAGGTTCAATAAATGAGGAGGACTTTCTTCAAAAAATAAATAAATAAATAAATAAATAAATATATATATGAGGAGGACACATTGCGCGCAATGCACGAGGGAATCGAGGAGTCTAATGTGGATGTGAGGGGGGTGGGGGGTTCACAACTTCACATGATGCACGTAGGTGAGAGAAGATGGAGTGATATGGGATTGGAGATGGAAAGAGATCCCCACGTCCAAGGGAGTGGGGCGTTTCAAGTAGCACTCGTATCTAGTCGGGTCGGATTGGGTAGTGAAATATCCAGATTCTATCCTATAGGCAGGGCCGGCCCCCACCTTGACGTTGTGAGGGAGCTGCCTCAGGCCTCTAATTTTTGTACATTTTTAGAGGCTCCCAAATTTGTATTCGTCATGTAAATATAGACACGTATTTTATGTGTTAAAAAATTATATATAATTAGGGGCCCAACAAAGTAATTATTTGGTCAAGGCCGGCCCGGCCTATAGCAACGGGTTTGGGTTCAGATTTTGGTCTATTATTTTTTTTTGGTTCGGCTCTGGATTACCCAACCACTACAAAATACAAGTAATTTACATGTGCGATACACATCTTAATACATAAATATTTTTTGAAGTAAAAATTCCGATATAGTATGACCTCGAACCTGAGATGTCTTTTATATTATTTATGCACAGACAATGCACGTAAGTTGGTAAATTTGCAAACTGTAACTCTAACTCTTCTATATATATATATTCCGTAAAAAAAAAAAAACTCTCCCATATATATATACTAGTATTTTACACATCCGATGCACGTCTTTCTAAATATATATTTATTAAAGTAAAAATTTCAACGTTGTTTGACATCGAACCTAAAACCTCATTTATATTAGTTATGCACGTACATTGCATGTATTTATTTGGTTACAATGCACATGTTTGTTTAGTTACATATACTCTCTCATTAATATATATATATATATATAATTTACACGTGCGATGCACGTCTTAATAAATATAATTTTTTAAAATAAAATTTTCAATGCAGTCTGGCCTCAAAACTGAAATATCTTATATATTAGTTATGCACAAGCTTTACACGTATTGATAGATTTACAAATAACAATTTCTCTTATCCCATTATAATATTAGAGATTATGGATAACGTTGCCAAACTATCCCATTACAAATGACAATTTCTCTTCTCCCATTACAAATAACAATTTTTTGCACTTGTACCTTTCTCAAACTATGTTGGGTTATTTTATTATCTCTAATATTATAATGGGAGGAGACCTTAGTGTCATTTGTCAATCTATCAATGCGTGTGACGCACATACATAACTAATATGAAAGAGGTTTCAGGATTCGAGTCTTCACTACGTCAGAATTTTTATTTAAAACATAAAAATAAAAATTTATTAAGACGTGCATTGTCTGTACATAGTTATTATAAAAGAAGTCTAAGATTTGAGGTCAGACTATGTCGAAATTGTTACTTTAAAAAATATATTTTTATTATGACGTACATCGCACGTGTAAATAACTAGTTTCTCATAACTGATGGAACATGGTTATTATACTCCACATTTTCGTTAAAAATAAAATTAATAATATTTTTTATTTTCAGTTTTCTAATATATGTTTGCTCTCCTTTTAATCCTTGGTTTTTAATATTTTATTTTTTATACATTGTTTCCACTTTCCACACATGAAACTAGTTAGCATTACTCCACATGAAAACGTTAATTAATTGCTAGTTTAGGTACAATAAGAAGATCGGCGTGCAATACAAGCGATTATAAAATAGTTGTACTAATTACTACGTAACTCTAATAATGCTCACATTTGTTGGAAAGTAGTCAAATCTCTTGGGAAGAACGAAATCTAATAAACTTCGATGACCATAATTCATGAAGCTAACTCAAACTTTTTCTTCCCCCCCCCCCCCCCCCCCCCCCCCCCCTCCTTTTTTTTGTTGAAGAAAAGCTAACTCAAACTTGAAAATATGAATCCGGCTATATTCAGCCATTAATTTTACCGCAGAAAAGTCAGAGAAACAAGAAAAAGTGTAACATAAAACTAATACCCATCCATCATATTAGTTTCTCATACTTTCCACTCTGAAAACCAGAAATCAACGAAGACAGCAAGTAACTTCTAATTATAGTACATACAATGCACATATATAGATTTTTTCATAGGAAGAGGTGAGTGATGACAAGTGGCAATTAAGACGAGGGGGAGGATACCCAAGGTTGAGGTAAGACTGAGACACATGAGGCAAGTGTGGGCGAGAAGATAGGATTGGAAGATGAAGGGATATCCCACATCCCTGGGAGTGGGGTGAGTCAAAACCCCCCAAGCTGATGAGATCGAAGTTGAGCTCACTACACCAAGTTGACACATGGCGTTTCACCCAACACGTGTACGAACGTCCATGCAAACATGTCGAGATTCTGAGCGTCGTAGTCCGAGTCTGCTGTTGCATTGCCGTGTGATGTTTCTGATTTTTTGTTGCCTCCAATTATGGAACAACAGTTGATACTGAATTGTTTATTGGGCCCCCACTGGATCTAGTATTACAGAAAATTTCGTGGCGTAGAAGATGCCACGTCAAGCTCATGGTGGACCCGACGGGAAGGGAAGTGACGATGTTATAGTCAGTGTCGGTCTTTGACTAAGAAGCAGAGGCCGCCAAAATCTGATCTCTTTTATGGGAAAAAAAAGTTAATGTGGGCACGAATCTCGATGCATCCGCAGTGTTTGATTCCCATGCGTAGTCGGCTTGGCTGGCTAACGTCTGCATGAACCGTGTTTACTGTGTCAAAAACGGGTGCGCCCCCGTTTAGGATATTCTTGTGTGCTATGTTAAAGGGAAAAAAGAACCCTCAGAAGTGAGAACCATGGTTTACATAAATCAGTGTATAGCAGCGTTGTAATGTGCACGGAGAGCTGGACGTGGCAGGTGCACTGGGACCAAAGAAGAAACCGCAGTCTGATATGGAGGAGTAGCTAAATCTAGCGGTAGGCTGAAGCCAAGGAAGATGGGGATTTTGGGTTTTTGTGAGCCAGACTATATTAAGTCTGGCAGATTGTAATGTATTTCTTTTCAGTTAGATGTGGACTTCTTGATTTTGGGTTTGTAATATGTAGTACTTTTTCATTAATGAAACAGATGACTAGGGTGACTTTTATATATAAAGAAAAAATGGTTAATTACTAATTAAGTAGGGATGTCAACTGGGCCGGGTCAACCAGCGATCCACCCGCGACCCGCCCGTTGAACCCGGCCCGGTTAAGGGTTGGGCGGGTTCGGGTCGAACCCGTGTACAGTAACGGGTTGACCCGGATCGAAGAAAACGCGAATCCAACCCGCCTAACCCGGCCCGCGAACATGTTAAAAACTATCCAACCCGCCGCCAACCCGCGGGTTACGACCCGTTGGACCCGTACGGGTCGAACGTTCGACCCGTTACGGGTCGACCGTTGGCCCGCGGGTCAGAGATGTAATGCCCTGATTTTTCATTTCATGAAAAATTATTTTATTTTACACGTAGTGTGCACGTGCAATATTTTTGGTAAATATTTTTATCATGATGAGTATAGATTTTTAAATATGTGCTTTTTAATTATTTATTACAAAGCCTTCTTTCAATTAGACAAAAAGCCTTTTTCTTAAAGCCCAAAATTTAACTCATTTACTTTATTTTAAAATTGTTATTTGGGCCCATAAACTAAAGCCCATGAGTTAATTTATTTTTAAATACAACTTGTAATGTAGAATACAATTTAAAGTTTATTTTTATATAAAATTTAATGTACAATTTTTGGACCTAGTTGCTTGCACGTGCATTGCACGTACATGTGCAAAATGCACATGTTGAGTAGGCCGGATTGCATCTTTTGGAGGGAATGGAAAAATTTTGAGTGGGATCATGGTGGAGTGGTTACTTGATCATGGGTAGTTAGTGTAACTCCTCCTTAGATCTAAGCCATTTATTCCTAACTCCCACTTCAATCGTAGCCATCCATTTCCCTAGATTTTTAGTATAAATAACCCCCCCCCTAGCCTAGTTATTCTTGTGCTAATTAATCCCTCCAACCTGTAGTCTAAAATACAATTACCTAGTAGTTAGTAAGTGAGTTAAAGATTGAGAGTTTGTGTGGGGATTGTGCTAGCATCATCAAGAAGGGGAGAGGTCGGCTACCATCAAGGAGCTCTCGGTTGGTGTGCTTGGAGGCTTGTGTGCGCGTGTTCAAGGAGGAGGATCGCTCTCGTTTGCAAGGACATTGTTTAGGGGGTGTTGCTAGTTGTTTTCTCTCCAATTAAGGTGGGTAAATTTTCTATATTTCTAAATAGGAATACATGCTAGATTGGAATGGAAAAATGATGCATGAAAAAGATTAATAAGAGTATACATTTAAATTGGAGGATTGATCTATAAATTGATTGGAATGTGGGTGTGCAATTGTATGTGATTTGATTAGTAAAAGTCTAAATTTTGTGTGAATTAATTATGGCCATGGATTGTTGAAGAAAGTTTCATTTTCTACTTCATGAATTATAGATACAAAAGTTAGTAGATTAACATTGCTACATTATGTGTTTAATTGAATCTTTGTGTTGCATTGAAATGAATGGATTAAGATATAAATTTGTATGCTTAGTAAATGATTAAAAACAGGAAATTAATATGGAGATTGCTAATAAAGAGGTTTGAGATATTCATTGTTAAGAAATGTCGAAAAAGAAAGAAATGTGGTAGTGATAGTTTACAATTCGAATTAATTGCATGAAAAATATGTTTTAATTGTTGAAAAAAATATTTTTCATGCTGGGGTATAATTTATGATGATATTAGTCAATCTGGACATTTACAATAGAATTTTATAAAAAAAAAAAACAAAGTGAAATGAGAGATTGTTGAACACCGAAATATTTACTAAACAGAGAGGATAGATCTAACTAGACCACGGGTTGAAATATGACAACTTGAGCGCAAGTAGCCAGATGGCTAGGGCGCGCGGCTGTGTTCTCTTGAGTCGCTGGTTCGAATCCCCTTAGCACCATACTGTTTATATTTTTTGAAAAGGCATAAATACTACAACCGAGAGTATTTAAAGCTCTCAACCCCCCTTTATATCGATTGGCACACTCGGCCTAGTGGCCAGAGTGTGCGGCTTGCTTCTTGGTGGTTGCTGGTTCGAATCTGGGCTCGGCCAGTATTAAACTTTTGGAAAAAAAATTATTTTTTGGTGTTTTCGATGATTGAAAAATTATGAAAAAAATATGGTTATTATTCTAAAAATATATGGGACTTATGAAAAATAATTTAAAAATTATTTACATAAAAAAAACATGATTTGAGAATAAATGTGTAAATAGAACTATGGTTCTACATCTACAATTCTATGAAAATTATATCTTGCAAAAAGAACTTGAAATGAAGGATTAGAAAATTAATATGGCAAATAAAGAAATTATCTTATGTGATGTGATGTAAATTATTCTCATTTGAGAATAGTGTGGAAATTATGAAGTGTAAATGTCCACCTTTGATTGAATAATTAGTGACGTGGGTTTTTTTATGTGAAAATAACATTTCATGAGATACATGATGAATAGTTGAATTTCATGTATAGTTATGGACTATTTGAACGATTTAGAAATCATGATTGGAAAAGAGAAATATTTTGAGTATGACAACTCAACATGTGAACTTATAAGTTGGAAACACTCAACTTTAGAATTTGTGAATGGGAATTGAAACAAAAGAGTAGCTAAGTCTCCCCCGGCAATTGGAAAGAAATGAAAGGAAATTTGAAATGAAAGACCAAGGTTGGTCATGTTTGAATGAGTGAATAAGTCCGGTTAGTGGAGAGGCTAACTCTAGTGCTTTGATTTTGTTCATGATTCTAATTCATTAGAATTAAGGATTAGTTACATAGTGAAGACGTGATGAAAGTAAGAGAAAAACATTGAATATGAGGGCCATTGGATCAGCGGCGAGAGCGTATCCCAGGATGTCCCATGACGAGTCAGGGCGAGGATACTGCTCCAGAGTACCGTCCCGGTGGCGACGCTCGTGGGATGTTTGAAGACTACGGGTGGTGTCATGTCTATGGTAGGAGCTGAATTGCCACAGGATGCCTGCATGATGAGTCACGTGTCAGTGCGTTGGGATTCCCTCCAGGGCGTCTAGACATGAGTTCGTATGTCAGAAAACATCTAGGATACTTACCGTAGTTACAGTAGTAGATTAAGTCATGACGAGGGATTGAACCCTACAAGATGAAGAACGATTAAGGGCTTGTCCTCGAACCTATGTAGTATGGGATGCATAGAATCCGAACAAGTGCGCATTAGTGTCATGCAATATAAATAACTGCATTAAGGACTAAGTGCACAATCACAACACGACATCCATAGTGTAGTCCCTTTAATTTGATATGCGACAAGTTTGTGTTTGTTAAATATGGAAAATAAGTTATACTATTTCCGGCATAGAGAGGATGGCCGTGTATAATGTTCGTCGGTTGAATAAACTGACGTACCCACAGTCTTATATGCAGGCAAGTGACATGATAAAGATTAAAGAGGAACAGATGCTTAAAGATTATTCAATGTTGTTGTACATTTATTTAAATGTTGTAAATTTACTTCCGCTGTGCAATGTAAAGTGTAATATTTTTCATGTAACTCTGATGTAAAGTGAAAAGTTCAAATTTCCTTGTACAATTGTACTAAATGAAGTGAAAAGATCCTGTAGAACTCTCGAATTCAGTTGTATTTGGGGATTTGGGGCGTTACAGAGTGTTATTAGAGCCACACTTCACACTTGTACAAATTTATAAGGAACGATACCCTAAAAGTGGACATTAGAGTGTGTTTTTGAGTCTAGAGATTTAAATGTAAGTGACTTACATTTGTGTTGCTCTATGACTTATGCTTCTTGCTCTCTATTTCTAAGATGGCTGATCACTTCGACCCTGCTGGAGATGACGACTGGCATATCATCGAGGAAGAGTACTATCCTGGACAGGCAGATTCCGAGGACGAGTACTACCCAGGGCAAGCAGATTCTGACGGAGAAGAATGGCCTGAATCCCGAGAGATCACCCCACCTCCGGATTCATCTGATGACTCTTCTTCTAACGAAGAAGAAGAACCAGTTCCGAATAGTCTTATGACATCTCTTCAGAGGCAGGTAGAAACACTGCGAGAGAGAGTCGGATTATTGGAGGCTCAGCTGGCAAAGCAGAAGGACGACTTTTCTGTTCTCAGTCATCGAGTATGGGAACTCGAGAAGAGGAAGAATTTGACCGATGTGCTGAAGGAAGAAGTTGATGAACTACGGGGAGATCTTCGAGAAGCGAAAAGAAACCGTAGGAGTTAGACCGTTGTAGCTTCTACTATTTTCATTCTGATGTCAAGAAATGTTTTTCAATTCAAATGTATAAAGTTTGGAATTTAATGAAATGCCAAGTTGATTTAAAATTCATGTCTTATACTTCGAATTTAATGGATCTTTTGCATCAGAATATGTCTAGAAGATGAGCTAGAAATGGTGAAGGTCTGGATCTGGAAACGGAACTTACGAGGGTCTATCAGACGCTCAACGCCGTGGCCATGAATCAGAACTAAGGAAGGGTACCTGCGAATCCGGTGTCCGAAGCGATTAAACTAGTGGAATCGTTCAAACGAATGAAACCACCTGTATTTGAAGGGAAGTCAGACCCTGATGCGGCTGACAACTGGATTCGTCAAGTGGAGACAATCTTTGAAGTGCTAGAGACCCCCGAGGGCAGTAAGGTAAAGTTGGCGACTCTGCAACTTGAGAAGGATGCGGCTGTTTGGTGGCAGTCAATGAAGAGGACAATGGGAGGCATAGTTCTCGGCTGGGAGGAATTTCTGGAAGAATTCTGCAGTCACTACTTCCCCTCCGACGTTCAAGAGAAGAAGGCTATGGAGTTTCTGTCACTACAGCAAGGTGGCATATCAGTTACAGAGTACGAGACCAAGTTTACTTAGCTCTCTAGGTATGCTCCGGAATTAGTGATGGATGAAGCTAAGAAGGCTCGTAAGTTCGAGCATGGATTGAGGCTGAGCTTGAGGTCCCGGATGATACCTCTTGGTATCAGAAGATTTGACAAGTTGGTCAAGAGAGCAGCAGCGACGGAAGCAAACATGGAGCAGTTTCATGTTGTTCAGAACCGGAGGAGCAACTGGCAGTCTGGAAAGAGGCCCACCAATTCTGGAAATTTCAAGGGACAACCATCTACACAAAGGTTCAAACCAATAGGGGCGAATGCTATTAGTGTGGCTGGAGGACCTGGGAACAATGTGGTGAGACCTCCTGCGATAACTTGCTTCAACTGTGGTGAAACGGGACATTACAAATCTCATTGCCTCAAGCCACGGAATGGTAATAGCAATGTACAAATGCAGTAGACTAGGAAGAGACCATACCAATCAGGGCGAGTATTTGCCTTGACAGAAGCTGATGCTGATGAGGTTGATCATGTCATCACTGGTACGAGGGCGGATGTTTAGAGGTTTTTTTCATTTCTTTTTCCTGCTGTTTAGTGAACTGTTACGTAATGAGTGTGTATTATGTAACAGGAGAACTTTATCTTAATGGAATGAAAGCTGTTGTGTTGTTCGATACTGGATCCTCTCATACTTTTGTGTCTCCTAAATTTGCTAAAGTATTGGGAGTTGAACCGAAGATTTTTCCAGGCAAGATCTTAGCAGTAGCTACTCCATCAGGGGAAACTTTAACCACTGATCGGTATTATGCTGATTGTGAGATTGGGATTGGAGATCGAATCTTTGGGATTAATCTGATCGAGCTGACTATCTTGGGAGTTAATGTTATCATTGGCATTGATTGGATGTCAGTGTACAGTGCAAGCATCGAGTGTAAAACCAAGACGGTAATAGTGAAGGCTCCAGGTGGATCTGAAGTCACTTTCCAAGGGAAGAAGTGTTCTAAGCTGGTGGCAGCTATCCGCAAGGAAGAGACTCCTGCGGAAGTGCAAGGGATTCCTGTGGTTCGGGACTATCCGACTGTGTTCTTGGATGATTTTCCTGGGTTATCCCCGCATCGTGATGTAGAGTTCAGCATCACTGTTCAACCGGAAAGTGCACCCATTTCTAAGGCACCGTATAGGTTGGCTCCTGTGGAACAGGATGAGGTGAAACGGCAGATTGAGGAACTGTTGGAGAAAGGCTTTATTCAACCTAGTGCGTCACCTTGGGGAGCACCAGTACTTTTGGTAAAGAAGAAGGATGGATCGATGAGAATGTGTACCGATTACCGGGAGCTGAATAAGGTCACTGTTCAGAATAAGTATCCTATTCCTCGAATTGATGATTTGTTCGATCGTCTACAAGGAGCAGCTGTTTTCTCCAAAATAGATCTTCGATCAGGTTATCACCAAGTGCGAGTGAAAGCCGAAGATGTGCACAAAACTGCATTTAGAACTCGGCATGGGCATTACGAATTCTTAGTTATGCCATTCGGAGTGACAAATGCACCCGCAATCTTCATGGACTTGATGAACAGAGTTCTAAGGTCGTTTATTGATTCTTTCGTCGTGGTGTTTATCGACGATATTCTCGTGTACTCCAAGTCTGAGGATGAGCACACTGAGCATCTGGCAGCAGTTTTGCAGAAGTTGGAAGAGCAGAGGTTGTATGCCAAGTTATCCAAGTGTGATTTCTGGAAATCTGAAGTGGCATTTCTAGGTCACATCCTTTCTAAGGAAGGAGTGGCCATTGACCCTCAGAAGATAGAGGCAGTGAGAGATTGGGCTAGGCCTACTACAGTGAAGGAAGTCAGAAGTTTTCTTGGAATGACTGGATACTACAGGAGATTCATTCAAGGTTATGCTCAGATAGCCGTGCCACTTACTGGACTGACCAAGAAGAATGCGAACCTCAAGTGGACTGAGCAATGTGAGGCGAGCTTTCAGGAGTTGAAAGAGAAGCTGACTACTGCACCTATTTTGGCTTTGCCTAGAGCAGGTGTTGAGTATGATGTTTACAACGATGCTTCACATCGTGGGCTTGGTTGTGTCTTAATGCAAGAGGAAAGAATAATCTTATGGGTCTAGGCAACTATGATCGCATGAGAAGAATTATCCGACTCATGATCTGGAGTTGGCTGCGATTATCTTTGCCCTGAAGCAATGGAGGTACTACGTGTACAGTGAGAAATTGAACATGTACACGGACCACAAGAGTTTGAAGTACATATATCAGCAGAGGGATCTGAATTTGAGGCAGTGAAGATGGTTGGAAGTGCTTGAGGACATGCGACCTGAGATCAAGTATCATCCTGGAAAAGCTAATGTTGTTACTGATGCACTTAGTCGCAAGAGCAGTTTATTCAGTTTGATTACAACTCAGAAGCATCTGATTGAGAAATTGGATCGAGCAGGTATTGAAGTTGTCTTGCAAGAATTGGGAGCATCTTTAGCTCAGTTGAGGCTTCAGCCTACTTTGAATGCAAGGATCATTGCATGTCAGGAGGTTGATGCTGATATCTTGGAGATGAAGGAGCAGGTTGGTGCTGGCAGGTTGCCCGGATTTCAAATCAAGGATGGAGTGCTGTGGTTCGGAGAGAGGCTATGTGTTCCGAATCAGGCGGACCTAAAAGAGAGTATTCTTCAGGAGGCACATGCTACTCTTTTTGTAATACCCCGTATTTCTGAAAATATATATGGTTTGAAAAATATATTTGAATTGAAACTTGTCCTATAGAAGTATTCTATAGGAAGGATTTATAAAAATATAATGAATTTGAATGGAAGGATTCTTTGGTAAAACCGGATTTGAAGAAGCACAGCACGCACATGAGTGCTGTTGGTGCTTCTTTGTGATGACGTGGCATATGATGGAAAGTTTGCTTCCATGTGTGCACGGGTAGAGTATGAAAAAGGGGATTAGTGAAAGGGATTAAATCCCACATCGCTAATTACAAAGAATAAAATACTATATAAATAATAATTGCCAATGATCATTAGTCACCAATTCGGTTAACCACCTTTTGAGAGGCAGCCTGTGGTGGGCAGTTGTACTACATAGTATCTAATTTGTCTAAAAAAATTGTATAAATTGTCCGAGCTCGGGGCAGGGGCGTTACACTTTTGTCGGTACATCCTGGGAGTACTAAGATGTACAGAGACATCAAACCGCATTTCTGGTGGTCAGGTTTGAAGTGGGATGTGGCTGAATTTGTGGCGAAGTGTGAGGTTTGTCAGCAAGTCAAAGCCGAAAATCAGAGACCCGGAGGTCTATTACAGCCGTTACCTATTCCGGAATGGAAGTGGGATAACATCTGTATGGATTTTATTACGGGATTGCCTAAGAGTCCTAAAGGCAATGATGCGATTTGGGTTATAGTCGATCGACTAACCAAGTCCGCTCACTTTTTGGCGATGAAACTCATTACTTCGATGGACAAGTTAGCTGAGTTGTATGTTGGCGAGATTGTCCGGCTTCATGGTGTTCCGTCAACTATTGTGTCTGATCGAGATGTGCGGTTTATTTCGCATTTCTGGAGGAGTCTTCAGACAGCTTTGGGTACCAAGACGGATTTCAGCACTGCTTTTCATCCGCAAACCGATGGGCAGACCGAGAGAGTCAACCGTATTCTTGAGGATATACTTCGGTGTTGTATACTAGACTTTGAAGGCAGTTGGAAAAGGCATTTACCCTTGGTAGAGTTTGCCTACAACAACAGTTTTCAGACTAGCATCGGGATGGCGCCGTACGAAGTTTTGTATGGCAAGAAATGCAGGACACCTGTTTGTTGGTTTGAAGTTGGGGAGTGTCAATTGTTTGGTCCTGAGCTTGTGCAGCAAACCTCTGAGAAGGTTGTTCTGATCAGGAAAAGGTTGGTAGAAGCTCAGAGCAGGCAGAAAAGCTATGCAGACAACCGGAGAAGGGACCTTGAGTTTGAGGTTGGTGACTTCGTCTTTCTGAAAGTATCACCCAGTAAAGGTGTGGTTCGATTTGGCAAAGGCAGAAAGTTAGCCCCGAGGTTTATAGGCCCGTACAAGATATTGAAAAGGATTGGGAAAACTGCTTACCGACTTGAGTTACCGGAAGAGTTATCTCAAGTGCACAATGTCTTTCATGTGTCTATGCTAAGAGGTTATATTCCAGATCCGAGTCATCATTTGCCTGAAGTGTCGGAAGGTTTGCAGTTGGATCTGAATTACATCGAGTCTCCTGTCGAGATTGTTGATCGTTGAGAGAAAGTCTTGAGGAATAAGACGATACCGATGGTCAAGGTAGTCTGGAGAAACCATTTGGTTGAAAAGGCTACTTGGGAGTCTGAGGAGAGGATGTTGAAGGATTATCCTGAGCTTTTTGCTTGATTGTATCTTTGTATTCTTTTGTGCTTGTTATTAGTGTTAGTGTTTATTTTTCTCGCTCTTGACTGTAGTTCCGGGGACGGAACTATTCTAAGGAGGGAGTGTTGTAATGCCCTAATTTTTCATTTCATGAAAAATTATTTTATTTTGTACGTAGTGTGCACGTGCAATATTTTTGGTAAATATTTTTATCATGATGAGTATAGATTTTTAAATATGTGCTTTTTAATTATTTGTTACAAAGCCTTCTTTCAGTTAGACAAAAAACCTTTTGCTTAAAGCCCAAAATTTAACTCATTTACTTTATTTTAAAATTGTTATTTGGGCCCATAAACTAAAGCCCATGAGTTAATTTATTTTTAAATACAACTTGTAATGTAGAATACAATTTAAAGTTTATTTTTATATAAAATTTAATGTACAATTTTTGGACCTAGTTGCTTGCACGTGCATTGCACGTACACGTGCAAAATGCACATGTTGAGTAGGCCGGATTGCATCTTTTGGAGGGAATGGAAAAATTTTGAGTGGGATCATGGTGGAGTGGTTACTTGATCATGGGTAGTTAGTGTAACTCCTCCTTAGATCTAAGCCATTTGTTCCTAACTCCCACTTCAATCGTAGCCATCCATTTCCCTAGATTTTTAGTATAAATAACCCCCCCTAGCCTAGCTATTCTTGTGCTAATTAATCCCTCCAACCTGTAGTCTAAAATACAATTACCTAGTAGTTAGTAAGTGAGTTAAAGATTGAGAGTTTGTGTGGGGATTGTGCTAGCATCATCAAGAAGGGGAGAGGTCGGCTACCATCAAGGAGCTCTCGGTTGGTGTGCTTGGAGGCTTGTGTGCGCGTGTTCAAGGAGGAGGATCGCTCTCGTTTGCAAGGACATTGTTTAGGGGGTATTGCTAGTTGTTTTCTCTCCAATTAAGGTGGGTAAATTTTCTATATTTCTAAATAGGAATACATGCTAGATTGGAATGGAAAAATGATGCATGAAAAAGATTAATAAGAGTACACATTTAAATTGGAGGATTGATCTATAAATTGATTGGAATGTGGGTGTGCAATTGTATGTGATTTGATTAGTAAAAGTCTAAATTTTGTGTGAATTAATTATAGCCATGGATTGTTGAAGAAAGTTTCATTTTCTACTTCATGAATTATAGACACAAAAGTTAGTAGATTAACATTGCTACATTATGTGTTTGATTGAATCTTTGTGTTGCATTGAAATGAATGGATTAAGATATAAATTTGTATGCTTAGTAAATGATTAAAAACAGGAAATTAATATGGAGATTGCTAATAAAGAGGTTTGAGATATTCATTGTTAAGAAATGTCGAAAAAGAAAGAAATGTGGTAGTGATAGTTTACAATTCGAATTAATTGCATGAAAAATATGTTTTAATTGTTGAAAAAAATATTTTTCATACTGGGGTATAATTTATGATGATATTAGTCAATCTGGACATTTACAGTAGAATTTTATAAAAAAAAAAAAACAAAGTGAAATGAGAGATTGTTGAACACCGAAATATTTACTAAACAGAGAGGATAGATCTAACTAGACCACGGGTTGAAATATGACAACTTGAGCACAAGTAGCCAGATGGCTAGGGCGCGCGGCTGTGTTCTCTTGAGTCGCTGGTTCGAATCCCCTTAGCACCATACTGTTTATATTTTTTGAAAAGGCATAAATACTACAACCGAGAGTATTTAAAGCTCTCAACCCCCCTTTATATCGATTGGCACACTCGGCCTAGTGGCCAGAGCGTGCGGCTTGCTTCTTGGTGGTTGCTGGTTCGAATCTGGGCTCGGCCAGTATTAAACTTTTGGGGAAAAATTATTTTTTGGTGTTTTCAATGATTGAAAAATTATGAAAAAAATATGGTTATTATTCTAAAAATATATGGGTCTTCTGAAAAATAATTTGGGAATTATTTACATAAAATAAGACATGATTTGAGAATAAATGTGTAAATAGAACTATGGTTCTACATCTACATTTCTATGAAAATTATATCTTGCAAAAAGAACTTGAAATGAAGGATTAGAAAATTAATATGACAAAGAAAGAAATTATCTTATGTGATGTGATGTAAATTATTCTCATTTGAGAATAGTGTGGAAATTATGAAGTGTAAATGTCCACCTTTGATTGAATAATTAGTGACGTGGTTTTTTTTATGTGAAAATAACATTTCATGAGATACACGATGAATAGTTGAATTTCATGTATAGTTATGGACTATTTGAACGATTTAGAAATCATGATTGGAAAAGAGAAATATTTTGAGTATGACAACTCAACATGTGAACTTATGAGTTGGAAACACTCAACTTTAGAATTTGTGAATGGGAATTGAAACAAAAGAGTAGCTAAGTCTCCCCCGGCAATTGGAAAGAAATAAAATGAAATTTGAAATGAAAGACCAAGGTTGGTCATGTTTGAATGAGTGAATAAGTCCGGTTAGTGGAGAGGCTAACTCTAGTGCTTTGATTTTGTTCATGATTCTAATTCATTAGAATTAAGGATTAGTTACATAGTGAAGACGTGATGAAAGTAAGAGAAAAACATTGAGTATGAGGGCCATTGGATCAGCGGCGAAAGCGTATCCCAGGATGTCCCATGACGAGTCAAGGCGAGGATACTGCTCCAGAGTACCGTCCCGGTGGCGACGCTCGTGGGATGTTTGAAGACTACGGGTGGTGTCATGTCTATGGTAGGAGCTGAATTGCCACAGGATGCCTGCATGATGAGTCATGTGTCAGTGCGTTGGGATTCCCTCCAGGGCGCCTAGACATGAGTTCGCATGTCAGAAAACATCTAGGATACTTACCGTAGTTACAGTAGTAGATTAAGTCATGACGAGGGATTGAACCCTACAAGATGAAGAACGATTAAGGGCTTGCCCTCGGACCTATGTAGTATGGAATGCATAGAATCCAAACAAGTGCGCATTAGTGTCATGCAATATAAATAACTGCATTAAGGACTAAGTGCACAATCACAACACGACATCCATAGGGTAGTCCCTTTAATTTGATATGTGACAAGTTTGTGTTTGTTAAATATGGAAAATATGTTATACTATTTTCAGTATAGAGATGATGGCCGTGTATAATGTTCGTCGGTTGAATAAACTGACGTACCCACAGTCTTATATGCAGGCAAGTGACATGATAAAGATTAAAGAGGAACATATGCTTAAAGATTATTCAATGTTGTTGTATATTTATTTAAATGTTGTAAATTTACTTCCGCTGTGCAATGTAAAGTGTAATATTTTTCATGTAACTCTGATATAAAGTGAAAAGTTCAAATTTCCTTGTAAAATTGTACTAAATGAAGTGAAAAAATCATGTAGAACTCTCGAATTCAGTTGTATTTGGGGATTCGGGGCGTTACAAGAGACCCGTTGGGTCACTGTGCAACAGAGCCCATTAACGACTCTCCTAGCCTTTTTTTGTTTTTTTTTTGTTTTTTTTAAATTTTTTTTAACATTTGTAGCCTATAAATACCCTTCTAAATCCCATTAAAAATTCACACTTTACTCTCTTACTCTCTCTACTATTATACATCATTTCTAAGAAATTTTTCAACAATTGTAGTATTCAACAAGCAAGTCTACAACAAGGCATATACATGATCAATTTTCGATCGTATCGAAATCAAAATTCAACGTCTTCAACTCTCTTCAACTCTCGTTAATTCTCCTTCAAGCTCTCCTCAACTCTTCAATTGCGGAATCGGCGAAGCGCTTCTTTCTAGTTCTATTTCTATTCTTATTTTTCCGGTTTATTTTACATACACGTATTCCACGGTGAACGGTATCAAAATTTCATACCTCTTTCGTTATATATATATTTTTTTGCGCTGTAGTTAAAATTATTGTTGGTTTTTTGATCTTCTCTATCTCAACCCTCTTGTTTTTTAGATTTTTTTTTTATAATTCACCGTTCCTACATTGTGTAAATTTTTTTACATACATTAGTACATTACTACATTATGTCTAGATCACGCGGTAGCGATCGTAGCGGGCAAGATTCCTCCTCTTCCTCCCGTAGGCCACCAATTGTCCCAACTAGTGAGCCCGCCCAAGAATACCATGATCCTCCTACCTAATAATGGGGTACACACGACGAGGTTGTAGGTGACATACAATTAGAAGAACAACAACAACAACAACAACCAACCGAAACCACACAACCCCGTAGTAGTAGGAAAAGTAGAGGAGAAACTAGTAATTGGCATAAGTTTTACGATTATATTCCGGACGAATATACTCCGGGTATAGGTTTGAATGTTTATAAAACATGTGGTAAAACATACAAATTTAAGAGGGGTGACGGCACCGGTACAATTAGTAGACACATCCAACATAACCATAAAGACCTTCTTGCTGACCTACAAGGCTAACAAAAAATCAACCCTAGGACCGGTCTAGTTGATAGCCACCCCTATGATCCCGATCTTGTTCGTCGGGAAATGGCCCAATTAGTCATAAAGGAAGAGTTACCATTTTCCTATCCCGAGAGTAGGGACTTGGAAAATTTTAATCAAACGGCCTTAAACACTCATTTTAGAAGAATTCCGAGAAATACTTGCAAATCGGATTGTTTTAAAATGTACATCGAAATGAAGGACGCTTTGATTGCAATTTTATGGAGTTTAACTTGTAGAGTTAGTTTAACTTCGGATTGTTGGACGGGTGTCAACAATATTCCAAAGATGGGAATAACCTGTCATTGGATCGACAATGGTTGGATTTTTCAAAAAGAATCATATCACTTGTGGCGTTGCTGTATCCCCATAGTGGCGCTGAAATAGCAAATCGTATTATAGAAATTTGTGATGTTTTTCATATTCGCAATAAAATTATGTGTATTAGTTTTGATAATGCATCTAACAACAATGTAGCAATTACTACTTTAAAATCCGTATTAAACCCTCCATCTGACAATATTTTTCATGTTAGATGTGCATGTCATATTCTAAAGTTATGTATTCAAGATGCATTAAAAATAGCCGATCCATATATAATTAAAATTAGAAATTGTGTACATTTCATTGCATTAAGTCCAAGCATATTACAAGAATGGAAAGCTTGGTGTAGGCTTAAAAATGTACTTTTTAGAAGATTTCCAAAGGATGTTATACACCGATGGAATTCTACTTTTGATTTACTAAATGTTGTTACCGAATATAAAGAAGTTGTAAATGATTTTTGTATCGTAAAAAATATGCACAATTTTGAAATGACTCCCACTGATTGGTTTTTTGCCGAATCTTTGTTGAAATTTTTAGAACCTTTTAAAACCGTAACTTTAAAATTTTCAAAAACATATGAATCTACTTCTAGTAGCATTTTTATTTCATTAGTTAGCATGATGCAAACATTTAACGAAATGTTAAATGATATTAATGTTGGTGAGATTGTAAAACCTGCATACAAAATTTTTTTGAAGTATTATTTTCCTCCTCCTATGTCGATTTGTGTTGCTACCGTTATGGATCCTCGTATCAAATTAGAAGGTCCAAAGAGTTTGATTGAAATATTTTTTGCATTACTTGGGGAAAATGTAGAATTAGTAATTGATTGCGCTACTTTTTTAGTTCAATTTGAATCTACATTAAATAACTTGTATGATTATTATGATAGACGTTTTGCTTCTAGTAGTACAACTTCTGTAGTTAGTTCTTCTTCTGGTACTTCTAAAGGTAAGGGTAAAAGTAAATTTGATGATAGAACATTTAATTTACTTGAACAAATTCAATCAAAAAAACCTATGACTAAAACCAAATGAATTAAATTGGTATAACCAACAAGATTCTGAGCCTTCTACTACTCCACTAGATATTTTACAATGGTGGAAAGATCATGAACACACTTTTAGTATTCTGTCAATTATGGCTAAAGATTTACTAACTCCTCCTGTCTCTTTCTGAGAGTGCATTTTCTTCAAGTGACAGAGTTCTAACTGATTACAGGAATCGCTTGAAGCCGGACTCGTTAGAGATGCTCGTTTGCACAGAAGACTGGCTGAAGGCTGAAGATAGGACACAAGAGAAAGCACTATCAACGTCCACAAGTGGGAGCAACTCGCCAGAAGAAGAAGAAGAACAACAACAACAATAGCTGCTTTGCTTGTAATAGCAACTCGACCGACACGTTAGGAATTGTATTATATCTTTGCTTGTTATGTTAAATTAGAAAAATTGGAGTAAATTAAAATTGTAAATAAGAAATATGTTATTGTATAAAACTTATTTGTGAATTGAATTCTTCATTTCATTAGAAATTGTGAAAATTGTATAACTTAAATTCATATAAATAATATTTCAAATTTTTTTTGGCAATTTCACTCTTTCAATCTTACTATTATTATTACGATTTTTAATGTTTATTAGTTACTTAGTATTATTATTATTATTATTATTATTTTAAGCTAAAAATATTATAAAAAAAAACCTACCTATCTAAACGGGCCAACCCGCGAGTCGATCCGACCCGACCTGAGTTGGACCCTAAAGGGTTCACGGGTTGGGCGGGTCGCCTAAATCAAGTTTGGGCCCGGCCCGGCCCGGCTAAGTGGCCAAACCGGCCCGAGCCCGCCCAAGTCACGGGCCAACCCGGACGGGTTCGGCCCGGCCCGGCCCGTTCTGCCCGTTTGCCATCCCTATAATTAAGTAAGTATTTATTTTACTGACTCGGAAGGTAAATGTTTGAGATATATAAAGAGAGATTTGACTTGAGGTTTGGAGACCAGGCTACAACATAATCTATCTTTTCTAATTAAAAAAAAAAATTAAGCACAGTGCTGCCTTATTTCATATTCTTTTGTGATTTTCAACTGCAACTGAGATCAAGTTAAAACATGTACTGGTTGTTTTAATACTCCATATAGGTATCAGTTCATCAGTTTAGATATTTATTTACAGAGGCATCTTAGAAAATGTGTAATTATGCTTAATTTGTTTGCGAAGCCATGCACGTATTAACAAATACAAGTTTAGAACCTCCAATTACCATTCAATATATATATCTTAACTACGAATATGCTATTAAGAAAATAACATCTACCCTGACGCAGGAATCTCAATTGCGACCAGCATTAATGCTCCAAGAGTTCATTGAACAATCGGGGGTGCAGTGTTCACAAGGCCCATATCAGAATGCATGGGGTTTGGAGACGTCCAGTGCTTTTACGGTCCACTCATTCTATAACTGCATCCACTATAAGAGTTGTCGGCCGAGAGCAAAGCCCCCTTTGAAATTCAGTCTTTTTGTGGTTTGACACTTAATGATGCTATTCTTCCTAGAGAAAGTGAAACTCCAACCGCTGATTGAGACCAACTGTGATTTTTGTAATGCTACCCTGGAGACACAGAACCATATTTTCTTTGATTTTCACAGGATAGATCAGTTCTGAGTGAGGTCCTCCGTGCACTGGGCACTACGATGTATCCCTTATCTTATGAACGGGTGTGGATTGGCTCCAAATTTATATCTGAATGTAAATAAATGAAAGAAATGTTATATACTGCTATCGCCGCAACGTCCTACGTCTTATGGCTAGACAAAAATAATTTTTACTTTCGTGATACTTGTAATAGTATTTCTGGTAATCTTATTCATATTATGCATTCTATTTTCTTTTGGGGTGTCGTAAGGTGTTAGAAGGAGGATCGCTAGAGCATTCCAGGTGGAGGTGTACAATAACAAGGTGGTTGAGTTTGACCCTACTATCGATTGAGTACCCACCCTCCAGGATTATGTTGGAGGGGACCCCGCTCTTGTTCTCTTTCTTTTTCTTTTCTATACACTACAACACATGTGTGATTTACCGGCGCATATTCCCCGGCGTTTTACCATTCACGCCGGGGTAGGGAGTGACTAGGAATGGGGCGTCTGATTGGATGGTTATACACCGGCGGCCTCTATAAAACGCTGGGGAATCATGATATTCACCGGTGTTTTCTTTAAAAATGCCGGTGAAGGGTATTATTCACCGGCGTTTTAATAAAACACGCCGGCGAATATATAGATACATTCACCGGCGTTTGTAATTTCAAACGCCGGTGAATTAACTGGGATAAATCCCCGCGAACTCTCACATTTCGCTCACTAATTTTCCAAACCCATTTCGCCTGCCTTCGTTTTCCCTCCTCCCTCTCTCTATTTCGCACGCTTTGCGATCGAAAACCCTATGCCGTCCCACGCCTCCAACAGCGACGCTCGTCGCCCCCCCCCCCCCCCCCCCTCTCTCTCTCTCCTACACCACCACATGAAGCTCCCCCTCCCTCCCCGCTAACCTGAAACCTAACCCTATCCCGTCGCCCACTCGTGGTTGTCCACCGTCGTTGACCCCGTCGTCTCAAGCTTCGTGACAACACCTCCTTAACCTCTCAAGTCGCCAAGCCGCCTCCCTCCTCCTTTTCACGGTATCTTCGAAAATTTCTTTTGATTTTGTAGTGCCTATTTTGCTAATTCCTATTTTACTCCAGCATGTTCTTCAGCATGTAGAATATTTTACTTTCTTTCCAGCATGTTCAATTTGGCTCCAGCATGTTCGGAAATTTACTAATTCCTAATGTAGAATATTTTACTAATTCCTAATTCCTATCTTCGGAAATTTCTCTCCAGCATGTTCTTCCTAATTCCTATTTTACTCATAAATCAAGATTCAATTTGGCTCACAGGTAGAATATTAGCTACGTTCTTCTACAAGTTTATCTAGAAAAATGGAGGATATTGATTCATTGTCTTTCCTCTCTCTATATTCTCATATCGTACATGTTAGGAAAGGTTTGAATATCGTTAATTAATAACTCTGTATGTGTAGGAAGAGGTGTGTGTTCATTTGAGAATTTGAGAATTTGAGAATTTGGAAAGTAGAGAATTTGAGAATTTGAGAATTTGAAAATTTGAGAATTTGAGAATGTGTTAATTTGTGAAGTATAGAATTTGGGAATTTGTTAATTTGAGAATATGAGAATTGTTTGCTAGTAGCTATTTGTTCCACTTTTATCGGCGTTGTAAAGTCAGTGCAGGTTTGCTATCTTTGTATCGTCTATCTAATTATCAACACTTTCACTGCTACTATAAGCTAGCATACATGTTAGGGTTTATTATTATTATTATTATTATTATTATTATTATTATTATTATTATTATTATTATTTTGGGATAAGTAACTGATTATTAGTAGCCATGAACAGAATAGTTCATGAGTCATCAGATCTTCTTGTTATCATATTTATAGCACAACGCCCTCGTTATTCGTCCTATTCCTCTTCCTCAGCAAATACCCTTTACCATCATCATCTCCTTGAACGGAAAGCCAAATACAGGGGAGACTATAGTCGAATCGATATTACACTCGAACACAAGGTGTGCGATAAAATGCCACTAAGGTGGTTGAGATAATTTCCACAAAGGTAGTTTAGGGTTATGTGAATAGAGTAGATTGTATTAAGATTTAATTGTTTTTTTATACATTTTTGGAACCGAGATTTCTTTATTTTACAGTTAATTATTATATCGTTTATTTATTTGTGGCTAGGGATGGTTTTAAAAAAGGTGAAATTAAATATAAAAAAAGGCCTTTTAAATCTAATACTATTTAATATATCAAATTTTAATTTCGGATTGTGTGCTATTGTTATAATGGATAGAAGTTGGATTAGTAAACCACGATTATCCAAGGAGTACCGGAATGGTATTAAAGTTTTGATTATCTTTGCCAAACGATATTCCCGTGATCCCAACCTAATCCTTTGTCCATGCCTCCAGTGTACAAATTGTAATTTGAGGACATGTGACGTAGTACATACACATTTGGTTGTCAACGGTTTTCTTCAAGGGTACACACGGTGGTTTTGTCATGGAGAGGATCATACGTCAGCTCCTGTTCGTCCGGTTGTATTAGAAAATGAAGATGAGCCCTTAGTGAACGAAGACTTAAGTGTTCCCGATGAGATGCATGCTTTGTTGCAAGATGCCTTGGGGATTCATAATGTTTCTTTCCACGCTAATAATCCAACAACTCAAGTTCATAATGAGTCAATAGAAACATCACACATTGGTGGTGGGGTGGACGAGAAAATGCCTGACCCCGCCCCTGAAAATAATAAACAGCAAGAATCCTTCGCTAAGTTGCTTGAATATGCTAGTACTCCGCTGTACCGCGATTGCACCAAATTCTCTAAATTCTCATTCATTGTCAGACTATTTCAGATTAAATGTTTAAACGGGTGGTCTGCTAAGTCCTTTAGTATGCTACTTGAACTGTTGAATGAACCATTACCAGAAATCTGTATTCCAAACTCAGCCTATAAAATCAAAGAAATCCTAAGTTCTTTCGATCTAGGGTATGAGAAGATAGCAGCATGTCCAAATGACTGTATGCTTTTCACGAGAGGTAAGGAAAGTCTGGAGAATTGCGAAGTCTGTGGTTCTTCAAAATGGTCAGAAACACCAAATCAAGACGATCAAGCCAGTGGATCTACTAAGCGAAGTAGGAGAAAGAAGCCTGCCAAAATATTGCGTTACTTTCCTCTGATTCCTAGGCTACAAAGGTTGTTTATGTCTTCAAAAACTTCTTCTGATATGAAATGGCATGCTGAAGGTCACATTAATGATGGGATTCTTAGACATCCTGCTGATTCTCAATCTTGAAAAAAATTTGATGAAAGATATCCCAATTTTGCAGAAGATCCTCGAAATGTGAGACTTGGACTAGCTAGTGATGGTTTCAACCGGCAAATGAGTAGTACATACAACATATGGCCTGTTGTGTTAATACCATACAATTTGCCGCTTTGGAAATGAATGAAGCAGTCCTCATTTATTTTGTCTATGATAGTTCCTGGACCGAAAGGTCCTGGAAATGATATAGATGTGTACCTACAGCCGTTAATAGATGAACTTCAGAAATTGTGGGTGAGTGTTCCAACCTATGATGCAATGGCTAAAGAAACATTTTCTCTTCGGGTAGTGTTGTCTTGGACAATCAATAATTTTCCAGCATATGCAAATTTATCTGGATATAGTACTAAAGGACGTTATGCATGTCCTTGTTGTGCTGACCAAACTAGTTCAAGGTGGTTGTACAATGGCAGAAAGTTTTGCTATATGGGTCATAGGAGATGGTTGCCTGACACACATATATTTCGGGCAGAGAAAGTGACATTTGATGGTACCGACGAGTGGGAACATGCTCCTGGAGCTTCTTCTGGGTCAGATATTTTAAGGCGGGTAGATGGTTATCAGTTCAAATATGGAAAAGAACCACAAGTCAGCAAAAAGGGCAAGAAAATGGCAAGGCCGGAGCAAGATGAGGAGACCGATCTATGTGGCGAAGATGAGTATCAGAACATGACGAGTTTAGGTGCATGGAAGAAGAAGAGTATTTTCTTTAAGTTGCCGTATTGGGAATTCAACTTATTGCGACATAATTTAGATGTGATGCATATCGGAAAAAATATTGGTGAAAATTATATAGGAACAGTTATGGGAGATGACCGGAAGACAAAGGACAATCTCAAGAGCCGACTTGATTTGAAGTCAATGGGCATCCGACATGAGTTGCACCCAGAGGAATTACCGAACGGGAAAGTACTCTTACCTCCTGCAATCTATTCAATGTCAAATCGGAGTTGGAATTGTTTTACAAAGTTCTACTGGAACTTAAAGTTCCTGATGGCTATTCTTCTAACATAGTAAGATGTGTCAACTTTAAAGAGAAGAGGCTTCAGGGTCTAAAGTCACACGACTACCACATCCTAATGCAGAATCTCCTTCCTGTGGCCCTAAGGTCTTTAATGTGTGAGCAAATCACTACTGTCCTGAAAGATCTTTGTAGCATATATAAAGGTATTTGCTCAAGAATGCTTCGTGTTGAAGATATTGACCAATTGGAGCAGCGGGTGGCATTGACACTTAGTAAAATGGAGATGATATTTCCTCCATCGTTCTTCACTATAATGATTCACTTGATAATCCACCTTGCTGGTGAAGCCAGAATCGGCGGTCCTGTTCACTATCGGTGGATGTACCCATTGAGAGGTAAAAGAATTCATGCATCTTACAAAACTGAATTCTCAAAAGCTCATTTCTTTTAATCCCCTACTCCGCTCTAATTCATTAATTGTACATGTTTAGGTACCTATACCGGCTCAAGGGTTATGTTAAAATAAGAGCATATCCTGAAGGGTCAATAGCTCAGGGATATCTATCAGAGGAGTGTTCACATTTTTGTTTCAGGTATCTACAGGGTGTAGAGATATCTTTGACCAGACCAAGGAGAAATCCAGACATTTCCAACCATGATGGTGCTAAATATCTTTTTGATACCGCTGACACTACTATTGGTAAAGTTGATGCATTTGAGCTAGATAACTTAACGTGGGAATAGGCACATCGATATGAGCTAGACCACCATGCATCAGTGGAGTCATTTCGAAAGTAAGTTGCATTTAAATTTAAATCGAATTTAGTGAAAACCGCAGAGTTCGATATTAACTTACATTTGTTATTCCTTATTTCAATTGCTTGTATTTTAGCGAATTTGTCAGGGACATCAAACGAAGGGCTAGACCAAGAAGACTGCCACCACGTGAACAAAACAAGTTGATGAATGAAAAATTTCATAAGTGGTTTGAATCTCATGTAGGTGAATTAAGAAAATGCAAGTTAATCTTCATTATATCTACATTATCCACGATGCTGATACGATTTGCGCAAAATTAATAGGTACATTTTTTGGGTCCTGAAGGTGTGTCATCTGAAATACATGTACTTGCCAAAGGTTCCTATAAGATGGTCAAAAGATACGGAGGATACATATTCAATGACTTTAGATTTCGTACTAAGGATCGCGAATGTAATTTGAAATCTCAAAATAGTGGAATGGTAGTGACTTCTAAGACTAGAAGTTATGCTTCCAAGTCGGACACGAGGCCTGTAGATGGAGATCTCGACTACTATGGAGTTCTCACGGATATCATTGAGTTGAATTATTTTGGTAATTTTCATGTTGTCTTATTTCGTGGGGATTGAGCTGAGTTTGATAGAAATTTTGCTAATAACAAGGATAAGTTAGGCTTCACAGTTGTAAACTTCTCAAAATTGATTTACATCGGTACACACATTAGCCACGAACCATTTGTGTTCCCATCCCAAGTGCAACAAGTGTTCTACATTGAAGATCCAACCCTGCCAAAATCGTATGTGGCTCTCGTTATGCAACCAAGAGATGTATTCCAACTGGGCGATACTTCAGAAGAAGAAGACGGTGAAGTCATGAACAGTTATATTGCTTCTGAGTTTCCTATGTTTGATGTAAACACAGCCGACGGCGGAATTTGCGGGACTTGGCTCCGCAAGGATGGAGAAGAGGATGATGTATTGGAAGATGTCGTATTGTAGTTTACTTAATTTTCAATCTCAGTATTACATGTCCTGTAATTTTCGTGTCATAAATCTTGTTGTAATATTATGTCTTGTAATTCCGAACATGTTGTATGTGAATTTAATAATTGGTTTAATTACCTGTCTATTTTCTACTGCTTGGTGTCATTTACATTAAACTATGCTTAGTGTCATTTGCATCAAACTATCGTTGTAGTTGAATTTGTTACAAATCTCACTTTTTTAATTTTTTGTAATTATGTTGGTTTGTTAATCCTCCTGAAGTACAAATTTTTATTTCTGCTTGATCACACAGAAATTCTGTTCCATTAGCATTGTTTATGCAAATATTAAAAACTAACTCTCTCTATGAAGTCTCACAAATGATTTCCATTTCAAGTGGAGGTGTTCTTTCCATAATTCTTAGTTAAATAAACCTTTCAGCCCGTCAGTTGGTTTACATGAAATTTCTCATTTTGTGATAATTATTATAAACATGATATTATTTAATTTTGCCCCTCTAATGAATTTATTGAATCTTTGACAGGTACAAGATGCCGAGGCGTGAAAAAAGGATCAACATAAATGATGGCAACGAAATCCATGGGGATGAACAACCACTACATAATAGTGACAGTCAAACAGAGGAGGGGGAGGGTAGCACGCCGCCCACTGTCAAAAAACATCGAGGGCGAACTAAGATGACGAACATATGGAAACTTACGAACGATGAACGGATTATGGTGGAGGAAAACAGTGTCGGGCAACCCGTTGGTGATAATGCAAGCAAATTCTAATCCTTTATTTGGGTAATAGCAAGGAACCCACAGATAATTCCTTTGTCGTACGAGTGTTGGCCGAAGGTGCCACCCACGACAAAGGCAACTGCAATTACAACAATCAAGGTATTTCCCATCTAAAATAAATAATTGGTAGGCTCAAATATATTAATGAAATATGTATTTTTAGTGATGGGTATTTGGTTTATGCAATTCAGTTATCCTTTGTTAAACTTTATAAATTTTTCAGCAATACTTCTCGTTCCCGGACTCCCTTACGCCTTGGGTTGAAAAGTCACTCTCCAAAAAGTGGAGAGACTACAAGAGTGACTTGAAGGCTAGGTATTTTGACAAAAACCAGTCAGAGGCGGATAATGCAAGGGATGTGCCACCAGATGTGGAGCCTTCGGATTGGCAATTCCTTGTGCACTACTGGAGTTCGGCGGTCGGTCAGGTATTTATATTACCAACCAAAATTTAATGACTTTGTGGTTGTATGGCTACTCTAATTAAATTTTTTGTTAACTTCATTGTGGCATGTACAGAAAAGGGCAGAGGTCGGTGTTGCCAGTCGGTCCAAGCAGCTAGTGTTGCACACCGCTGGTACACAGAGCTTTGCTCTCGTTCGGAAAGAATTGGTAAGCGCAATCAAATTGAACATTTTTGACTTACAGTTATTTGTTTATAATAAATTCATCTTACTAATATATAGGAAGAAGATTTGGGGGGTCCTACGGAGTTTGGCGACATAGATTTTTTCGATGCCACCCACACGTCGAAGGATGGGACGTATGCGACCCCTGAGGCACAACGGATTGTGGTAATTTGTGAACTAATATCTATCAGATCTACAATTGACTATCATTATAACTATTTTAGTTATGGGTAATTAAATATTTGGTGAATTGAGTTGGAACACAAAATTGACTATAGGCTATGACATAATATTTTAGTGATGAGCTTTTAGAAATTTACTACTATAGGCCATAGCAATGTTATTGTTTATATATATCTTCAGTTGCTTTTACTTTTTGATGATTTATAGCTTATTTTTGTAAATGGCTAATGATAGTCGAAATCTCTTCTGCTTTTAACTCTGATTGTTATGTCCTTTTACAGACTAAAGCTCGGAAAAAATTTGATGAAATCTCTTCCGCTTCAGATTCTGAACGTACGGTAGCTTTCACAGATTTCCGTACCCGCCAGCGACTTGCCTTGACCGCAGCGAGGGAAAAGGAGAGGTATGGACGTGTCCGTGGTATGGGGCTAGGACCAACCCCCTCGCGGTTATTCGGACGGAGTGAATCTACTTGGACTCGGGACGAGGAGATGACTTCATTAAAGGCACAAGTGGCACTCCTCCAAGAAAAACTGTCCCAGTTAATAAGGCAGCAATCTCAAGTCCCACCACTGGTAAGTCTTTAAATTGGTAATTTTGAAGAGCTTATAATTTTGAATGCATGAAAGACACGTATTAGTGTTTGTGAGTCTGCATTGTGGCTGTCGTCTAGTGGCTGTCGTCTATGTTTCTTAATTGGGTTGTGATTAGAAAGAGAGGGCTCGAATGGAGATCTAGAAACCCATATAGAGACATCTCGTTTATTATAATCTATTATTATTGTTGGACCAACCCCCTCTTGTTGTTGTTACTGATGTCTCTTTGTGTGCGTGTGTTGAAGAGAAAGAAGGGATGAGAGAGAGTTGAGGAAAATGCCGCTATGTTAGCCTGGTGTATCCTCATTCTCTACCATTCCTCTTTCTGGCTTCTATATTTGGTTTCCTTTCACGATGACAGTTCCTTAAAACTATACTTGATATGAGCCATATTCTTTTTTTCTTCAATAAAAAAGGGAGTTTTGGTGATCCAACAAACATGTATCCGCATAATTCCAAATGGCATTTTCTTTAGAAAGTCGGTCTCCAAATAATCGATCTATGACTAGAATCTCCAATCAAAGCCCAATCAAAATTTCAAATGAATTTCAAATAATTTGATTTTACATATTTAGACTAATTTAGATCTGTAGATCAATGTGAACGGTTCGGATCGTCGATATGAACGCCCGAAGGCCTAGTGCACACGCCGTGTGCACTAGAGGTAATGCACAACCGAAGCTTTCATATATATATATATATAGAGAGAGAGAGAGAGAGAGAGAGAAATCTTCGGTTGCACACTACTTTGGTGAGCACTCCGTGAGCACTCACAAAATAGGGCACCTATGACAAATCCGAACCGCTCATATTGTTCTATATACCTTAGATAGCTTAACAATAAAAAAATCAAGTAATTTGAAGTTCATTTGCCCATGAATTACATCATTACAAAATTGTATGGCTGAAAATTCTAACAGCATGATGGATGGGCAAATGAACTTCAAATTACTTGATTTTTTATTGTTAGGCTATCTAAGGTATATAGAACAATATGAGCGGTTCGGATTTGTCATAGGTGCTCTATTTAATGAGTGCTCACGGAGTGCTCACCAAAAGTAGTGTGCAACCGAAGGGGACTATATATATATATATATATATATATATATATATATATATATATATATGACTTAACCATCTTATACCATATATGTACAGACCTAAGACAAGTTCTTCCTTTTTTTTGGGGGGGGGGGGGGGGGGGGGGTGATATATCATCATATCTACATAATGTTTTATAATATCAACCTTTGATATTTGAACAAATGGATGTCAAGTATATATAAAGGGAAGTTATTCTTACTTGTTCATCACCATCTACATGTGCTCTTAATTCCTATGTCATCAAAAAATATAAATTAGTTGTGGATATAAATATATAATTGATTTAGTTATAAATCTATTAGAAGTTATACTACTACTAACCACTGCTCCTGATACCAAAATATAAAGATCTGTAGGTGCTTCATTCTGTAGAATTACTTCTTTCCCTTGGTGGAAAATACTCAGCATCCATTTATGTAACCTAGTTGTTTCAAAACAGGGGATCATTTACTACAAAAAATATTAAGAATATATCCTGAAAAGGAAAAATAATATATCTTGAACATGCGAGTTGGATTTTTGGATCATACCAGTTGGAAAGTGAAATCATCTGTTGCTAATCTTTTTGACTATATCTATCGCATAGTCAAAAAGATTAGCAACACTTTGGATCCCTAAATAGCTTAATGCCATGATTCTCAGATCTTTATGGGCTTGGTCAGTAGACATATGTTTATAATAGATAAGTAGTGTCTGGCGGTAGATCTTTTAATAGTTAAGTAGGGGTTCCAATCAACCTCCTTTCCAGAAAATAGGTACTATGTTGGCTCCCTTACTTTCAGAAGTTGGTTTCTTTGGTGGGTTATGTTCTGTCGGCAGTCTAACTTGCTCATCCTTTTTCTCTTAGCCTCTTACTATTATTGAACCATTGCCAATTTCTCCGAGTTATATAGATGCACCAGTATGCTGCTCTTTCAGCATTCAAAAATCAGGACCATCATTCTGATTATTGCAATAGAAGATCATATCCATATAGTTGATTTAAGAACGGGTTTCTGATTTTGTTTGTAATCCAAAACTCTGAAACAACATTGTTCATCTATTTTCATAAATCAATTATATTGTGTAGGAAACAGGAAACTGCCCATAAAAGTTAATACAAATAATTGAAATTTTTATCTCTGTTTCCTTTAGCTATGTAGTCCTCAGGTTGTAGCTTGTTTTAGGTTGTCAGGATCCTATTTTTGGCTAGTTAGCCTAGTTTTAAGGGTATAGATTTTGGCAAATGGCTTTTCAAAAGGTGAACTAGGGACCCCTTACCTTTGATTCCTGTGGCTGGCTCTGTTCTTTCCTCTTTGCCTTCCCCTGAGCTGCAGTTTACTAAAGAGTCCTGTAAGGCTGTAACTATCAAAATAATTACATACTGTAGTAAACTGCAATTTAATCCCAATTGGGTGCTGCACATACGATGGTTTATTTGTACTAATCCAGGGATTATTTGGAGTCATAGTTTACCTTTTTTTGTTTTTGTTTTAAAAAAAAATCGTTTAATATCTTCTGCATCTAAAGTCTAAAAATGTTATCGTTTGGTACAATGATCTATACTTCAATATTTAAATGCTAAGCCAATTGTTGAACTGGAGTATATATGTACATCTCAGTAGTCTTTGATATCATTGAACTGCATCTGTGTGCACAGGTGTGTGTTTAGCTTATATTTTCTGTAGTTTCTTGTTTCTTTCTCACTTTTTAAGTGAAAAAGGCGTGCTATAATCAGTAATTTAAAGTATACAATCTATTGAATGTTGACAATTATTAAATATCTTCGTATCTAACTTGAATCCTGTGAAGCCTCTATGTAACTTGGAATTTTCACTTCGAAACTGCTAGTATATCTTGTATCCTAACAAATTTGCATTCTTTAATTTTGTTTTAAGCCCTTTACTTTCTGCATTAGCATTCTGGATATACTGTTTTAAGCCCATTATACCTTGCTTGTTCCATATTTACCTGTCTTGTTTAGTTAATATATTTTATGTTCATACTTAAAAAAAATCATGTCTTTTGAATGTCTGAGGAAGTTTACGTTTCAATGAAATCTCAGTATGAGATTATTTTGAGATGCTAGAATACGTAGCCTGGCACTTGGCCTCCACGTTACATATTGAGTTCATCCACAACACATATGTAGTGCTCAAGCAAACAACAAACACCTACATAAAATAGTTGTTAAAAGTTTCCTTACCTTATGACTATTTATATAATAAGAGCAGTTCTATCCTTGTCAAAATCACTAGTCTTGCAACCTAAAAAAGATTAGCAACACTTTGTAAAGAGGGAAAGGCAAGTACCAATAAGAAGATATTAACCTTCCCCAGTGATGAGGATATATAGTCAAAAATCCAACAGATGATTTCACTTTCCCCAGTGATCTGTCATTGGTGGAACTAACCTTCCCCAGTGATGAGGATGAAAAATTGTCGATAATTTTGACTATATCTATCGCATAATGCTGGTTTGCTTTTCCATGTATTTGAGTTGGAGGAATGTACACATCAAAGTGTTCCTCCAATTCACCTAGAGGGTTAATTTGGTTTGACTCATCGTATGATATGATTTCAGGACGACTGCATAGATGATTTGGGTCAATGAAAATCATTTAAACATTGTTTCATATATCTCTAACTTAATTATTTTCGAAGCCCAACTAGATAGTATTGTTTCAGTAATCAAGACCCCAATTTCATACACTTACCTCAAAATTGCATGGAGAAATGGTGAGGGATACAGTTGCGGTTTTTTATAAGAGATCTAGAAGACCTCCATTTCATCTGCAATTGCGACCTGAATGTTTTTGGATTCAATGCTACACTGTGTACCTGAGAGTCTTGATATGGTGTATGCTACACTGTGTACCCATTTTTTACCAAAATGGGTTACTATTTAGTTGTTTAGTGGATGTCGTCTATGTTCTTAATTGGGCTATGATTAGAAAGAAAGCGCTCGAGTGGAGATCTGGAAACCCATATAGAGACATCTCGTTTATTATAATTTATTATTATTGTTGTATTTGTCGCTCTTGCTGTTGTTGCTGATGTCTCTTTGTGTGCGTTTGTTGAAGAGAAAGAAGGGATGAGAGAGAGATGAGGAAAATGCCGCTATGTTAGCCTTGTGTATCCTCATTCTCTACCATTCCTTTTTCTGTTTCCATTTCTGACTTCTATATTTGGTTTCCTTCGACGATGACAGTTCCTTAAAACTACACTTGACATGAGCCCCTTCTTATATATTTTTCTTATTTTTCTTATATTTGGTTTCCTTTGACGATGACAGTTTCATGGATTGTCTGAACAATCCATGAAAGACATGCTTAGATACTGGATTTTCATTTGTTTTACTGTTTTAGATACTGGATATTTCCAATCAGAGGAGAATATACAGGTTTCAAGTTAGATACTTGATTTTTATTTGTTTTACTGTTTTAGATATATTCAAAAACAAAAATAAGTACTAGCTTTTTAGCACTGCAATATAATTATTTCACCTCTCTATATATCATTAACAATTCCATTTGCAATTGGCACTTTGATCTTAGAATTTATGAATTTGGTAGATCTTTTTGCAAGTTAAAAAAATATGTATATTTTGTATTGTGGTCTAGTGTTGAACTAATTTATTGTTTTTTTTTTCCACAGAGCGGTCCGATCAATCAATCAAATGTGAGTCTCCCAGATCAAGGAAATTCTGATGATCAGAACTAAAACGACTCGAGGGGTATAAATCTTCGGTCAGCCTACTGTAGTAGTTGTTGTTATGTTGTCCTTGTTGTTGTTATGTCCTGGATTGTTGTTTTAAGTAATTGTTGAGATATTTGGGATGTTCATTACTGTATTTGTTAATTATGATACTGTGTCAATTTTGCGGTGAATTTGGACGATTAATGGAGGACTATGTGTGAAACTTTATTATCTTTAATTCTTGTGTTTGGTTGTGATTTGCGCATTAATATGCCTAAAATTGGTTAAATCAGTTGTGAATTAGTTTACAGTTTTTTTAAATGAAATTGTGAATTGAAACCGAATGAAAAACTGGAGCAGGAAAAACCAACGATCATACACCGGCATTTCATAAAACGCCGGTGTATCCAATTAATTAGTTGGAAAGTTCGATAGAGAGGCATTTCCACACACACCGGTGTAGCCATAAGCTGCAACAGCACTCAGAAACACTGACATTTTAGAAAACGCCGGTGAATCTCACTATAGCGGCGTGTTTACAACATGCCGGTGCTTGTAAGGAAGGAAAATAGGGCACCTTGAAATAAGCATACACCGGCATTTTTCAACCGCCGGTATATATTGAACATACACCGGCATTTATAGACATGCCGGTGAAAAGATATATACCGGCGTTAAGTGACCGCCGGTGAATGTATATTGTGGAAAAGGACGGCGCTCAAAAACACCCATATACCGGCGTTCTATGACCGCCGGTGTATTTTCAAGATCTACCGGCGTCCGGTAGAAATGCCAGTGTATACCCCTATCTTTCCGCGATGCCCGCTTCAGCGGCATTTGCACCGGCGGTTTCTAAAACGCCGGTGAATGTTTCACCGGCGTAAAAAACCGTCAGTGAATACGTAAAAAAACGCCGGCGAATAGCTTGTGTGTTGTAGTGATACTCCTTTTGTTGCGTTATGTTGATTTTGTTATTTGATTTGTCCCACCCTCTAGGATTTTGTTGGAGGAGTTGTGTTTTATTTTCTGTTCTATAGTTCTTGTATTTGAGCCCGATACGCTGAGTTTGTTTTATTAAATTCTCATTAATGAAACAAAGTCGCTATACTCCACCATTTTCTTCTAAAAATAATAATAATAATAATAATAATAATAATATATATATATATATATATATATATATATATATATATATATATATTCCCTATAGGGTAGCGATCCGGTGAGAACTGTTCTCACGATAAGCTTCGTGAGAACTCCACGCCTATCCATCCTATGGATAATCCGAACCGTTTACATTGTTTAGCACAACTAAATTAGTCTAGGAATATAAAATGAAGTCATTTGATATTCATTTGTCCATGCATCATGTCACTATAAAAAAAACGATTTTTCAGCCACACAATTTGTAACACTTCAATGCATGGGCAAACGAATTTCAAATGACTTGATTTCTCATTCATAGACTAATTGAGTCGTGCAGATCAAAATGAACGGTTCAGATCTTTCAACTAATATTCCAAACAAAAGTTCTCACGTGGTTCTCACCAAAAGAGTTCTCACTCGATCATTTCCCTATATATATATATATATATATATATATATATATATATATATATATATATATATATATATATATTTGACATATATATATCCTTGACATTACAAAGTAAACAATCTTAACATGAAAGATTGATCAATTAGGGTTTAGGCTTTCAGATTTTTAAAAAATAATTTATGCCCTTTTTTGAAACTATTTACAAAAAGATGACAATTGTTAAAGTATTTGCGTTCGGAGACTCAATAACTAAACTTCTCGTTTCCAATGGCGATCTTAGTTATTTCGTGCTTGCCGTTGAGAACGGTGAGTCTAGTTCTAAATTTTTTGAGAAACTCGTTGTTCCCAACAACGAGTTTAGTTCAAAACATTCAAACAAGACTCACCGTTCCCAACGACAAGGTTCTTTATATTAGACTCGCTGTTGGGAACAACGAGGTCTTATGAAAATTCACAGAGGGTGCAACACGGCGAGTTTCTCCAAAAGAAAATGAAAGTAGGTCCGCTGTTCCCAACGGCGAGTACGAAATAATTAAGCTCATTGTTGGGAACGACAAGTTTGTAGTCACCGAATATTTTGGCAACTGTTCTCTTTTTATAAATAGTTTCAAAAGATTACATATATTAACAAAAATCCTAGGCTTTATTAGTATTGTTGTAAATACAGACAGTGAAGGTGTGGACAGTAGTGGACCTAAAATTTGACTTGTATAGCATATATATGCACTCTATTCTGTAATTCTGTAAAGTTTAAATAAATAAATGAATAAATCAATCAGAGATAGGCCAGACGTATATATCTATATATGCATTAACCCTAAGCTAGAATTTGTCATGTGGGTATAATGATCGACTGCGATTGCATGTGCATGCTTGGTTTCTTTAGGTTAAAGCGTATATATAATACGTACATTACATATGACCACATGCATGTTCCGTAGGATGTTTTCCCATTTATGGGTACGCTAAATTTCCTCGTCTGCAAAGACAACAACAAGAGAGACTGATTACAATTTCATCATCTTCTATTTAAAAACGCTACAATGAATGGTCTGTTTCTGTGTAATCAAGGCGACAACAGATACAATTTGGTCGATTGATACAATCCTCATGTATCGCGCAGATTCAGAGGGGACCAGCTAGATTTTGTCTAAACATGAATATATATTCCCTTCAAGTCATTTAATGTGGCGTTGCTGCTTATTTCGGTGTGGGACCAAACAGGTAGTGAGTTAATAATGGATGGAAATTACTAAAAGTCAAACTTGTACCTTGGCCGTTAAAAGAGGTTAGAGCTCATGAGATTGAATTCGGATCGTTGATTGACCACCTGTGATATGAATTTGACGGTGGATGATGCGGTCAACGGACCTGCAAAATGCCTGAAACACCGGGGGGTGGCCCCCGGCGACAGACCCTCCGACGCTCAAGTCAGAACCAGAGAGAGAAAGTAAGAGAGTGAAAACTAGTGAATTGTTGATTACCTGGTGACTGAAGAGGGGGAGGGGTATTTATAGGCCTGAGAGACATTCTAGAGACGAATCATGACCGTTGGATCTTTCATGTCTCCCCCCTGAAAAGATAAGATAACCCTGTTAGGGGATAAGAGATTTGACTTCTAGCCAACATGGGCTGGGTGTCTCTCTTAGTGGGCCTAGCCGGTCACTTTTTATGGGTTTGAGAGAAGCCCATATTTTGGAGTGGGCCTAGACCTGTAAAATAGGCTTGTGATGGCTAATCTGCCTGTAGATGCTTTGAGATTTATGCAGGGATCGTACGGCTCTGATCTGCTGCGATTTTTACCATCATCATATGCCCCCCACCCCCGACAGGTAATTTTCATGGCTTTCGGAGAGTAGTACGTCTTATTTTTAGAATCTGGCGAATAATCTTAGCAGTCGGAGTGTCCGAGATACCTGGAATCGATCTGTGGCTTCTGAAGGCAGTGAATATATTCTTGAGTTTTTCCATATTTTTTCGGATTTTTCTGAATTTTCTGGAATTTTCTGGGAAATTTCCTATAGTTCTTCGGATTTCTCCGAATTTTATGAAATTTTTTACAATCTCAAAATCACTCTTTCGAATTTTATAATTAATAAATTCAATTTTAATTATTTTTCGAATTTTAAAATTATTTTTCCTAATTAAAATAATTATTTTTGAATTTTTTAATCAATTGTTTGAATTAAAAATGACTTTAAAATAATTTTTTGAATTTATCAAACCTGGGCTCGCTGTTTGGAGTGATCTGAAGCACAGATCAGAGATGGGCTCGCGCACTGAGGAGATCTATCGGCTGAGCGATTTTGATCAAGATCGAAAAATTGCAGGGTGTTGATCATGGGCCAACGCAAATTTTGTGAAGATCGGACGGCGCTCAGTCGTCTTCTTCTACCATCTAGCTCGGCGAACGAAATTGCTGAGCTATGGCGGTATCTCATTATGGTTAAGCTATAGTCATCGAGTCTTCGCCGAGCTATGACCACTGAGTTTCGTCGAGTTGCGAAGTCCAGCTATGGAGCTATGGTGGTGGAGCTTCGTTCTCCGTCGAGTTAACTCCTTCGCCAAGTTATGGGATATCTAGGCCTCTTCGAGCTATGGATCTCAAACTCTCGCCGAGGTATGGAGCAGGAGGTTTGGCCGAGCTATGGTAGCTCGTTTCGTTCTCGGTGAGCTATGGTAGCTCGTTGGGTTTCGAATACTTCGCCGAGCTATGGCCATGGAGACCTCCGCCGAGCTATGGGACTCTCGCCGAGCTATGGAGGCTGTGAATCCGCCGAGCTATGGTGCTTCGAAGCTACGAGCGAGCTATGAGCGTTGTCCTTTCGCCGAGCTATGTACGGTAGCTCGTTTCGCCAAGCTATGGGGGCTAGCGATTTCACCGAGCTATGGCGATAGCGCGTCTCGCTGAGCTATGGAGCTCTCTCGCCGAGCTATGAACTTAGCGTATTTTCGATCGTTTCGAAACTTTGGGTTCGAGCTCTGTTGTGGGTTTCGACGAGGTGAATGGAGCTCAGAGATGACACTCATCTGAGGGAGCTCGAAGGCGGAGAGGATACACGAGGCTTTTGGCGAGGCTAGGGATCAAAATCAAGGTAGGAGGGAACGAGTTGTCGCAGCTCTGTTCTCGTCGAGTTCAGATTTTCTTTAGCGCCAAAACTCGAAGAAGAAGAAGAAAGAAGAAGAGGTGAAGTGGAGCGGGTGCGGGTTTAGCATATCGAGTTTGGATCCGCGACCCATTTTCGCCTCTTCTATGATTCTCATGAGTTTAGTTGTGGGTTTGGGTCACGAATCCGACCCGTTAGCACCCTTGGTTGATTATTTCTCCTCTCACGAAAACAGTGACCTGGCCCCTTTGTTTTGGGGATTTTTTGGAGCTATTTTGAGTTTGGGTTTGCATATAAATTTTTACATATGTATATATTACCGTGTATATGCAACAACTCATATATATATACATAATTATTTATATGTGTATACCCAGCTTTTTTACTCCATCACCGTCGATCGGTGAATCTTGTACACATATAACTGTCCAGTGAGAGCTGTTACAGACTTGTTGTTTGATCCCAACAAGTTGTTGTGGCATATCTGGGATGGAGTTGAACGTTTGAACCTGCCGCTTGCGCCGGACAAGCCTGTAGAGAACTCTGCGGCGGAGTTGAATGCTGAGCTTGTTGTTTGATCCCGACAAGTTCGTAGAGACAACTCTGTGATTGAGGTTACGTAGAGCATGCTGTTTGATCCCAGCAAGTTTGGAGAGAACTCTTAGGTAGAGTCGATGTGGAAACTGCTGTTTGGTCCTGGCGAGTTTGGAGACGACTTTGAGATAGAGTTGATCGTTCAAGCTTGCTGGTTGCGCCCGGCAAGTCTAGAGGGACAACTCTTTGACTGAGTTAACGTAAAGCATTCTGTTTGTTCCCAGCAAGTTTGGAGAGAACTCGGTGGCAGAAATGAGTGCTGAACTTGCTGTTTGCACCCAGCAAGCGTGTAGAGGACTCTGTGACAGCGTTGGATGCTAAGCTTGCCGTTTGATCCCGACAAGTTCGTAGAGACAACTCTGTGGCTGAGTTGATGTAAAGCTTGTTGTTTGTTCCAGCAAGTTTGGAGAGAACTCTGTGGCAGAATTGAGTGCTGAACTTGATGTTTGCGCCCAGCAAGCATGTAGAGGACTCTGTAATAGAGGTGAATGTTTAGGCTTGCCGTTTGCGCCTGGCAAGCTTACAGGGACATTGCACCTGCTGTTTGCGCCCAGCAAGCATGTGGAGAACTCTGCGACGGAGTGGAATGTTGCACCTGCTGTTTGCGGCAGCAAGCGTGTAGAGACAACTCTTTGATTGAGTTGGTCTAGAAACTACCGTTTGATCCCGGTGAGTTTGTGGAAGACTCTATAACAGAGTTGGATGTAGCACCTGCTGTTTGCACCTAGCAAGCGTGTAAGGACAACTCCTTGATTGAGTTGGTCCAAAAACTATCGTTCGACTCCGGCAAGTTCAGGGAAAACTCTGAGATAGAGCTGATGTAGAAGCTTTCGTTTGATCCCGGCGAGTTTGTAGGGAGAGCTATGAGGTGAACTTTGGCTTGAACTTTTTATTTGGCCCCAGCAAGTTATTGATGGAGCTCTTGCGGCGAGCAGAGCGCTGAACTCGTTGTTTGGAGTCAACGAGCTATTTAATGTAGCCCTAGCGAAGATCAAGGCATTGAACTCGTTGTTTGGGACCAACGAGTTGTTGATGGTGCTCAAGTGGCAATCAGATCGTAGAACTTGTTATTCGAAGACAACAAGCATATGCAAAGCTCATGCGGCGAGCAGAGCGTCGAACTCGTTGCTCGGAGCCAACAAGTTGTAGGCGGTGCTAGGGCAAAGACCAAAGCGTTGGACTCATTGTGGGGAGCCAATGAGCTGAGAGTGGAACATTGAACTCATTGTTTGGAGCCGACGAGTTATGGATGGAGCTCAAGCATAGAGCAAGGCGTCGAACTTGTTGTTAGGAGCCAACGAGCTATTTGGTGAAGCTCCTTTTCAGGAACTGATTGTTTGGAGCCAACGAGCTGTTTGGAGCCAACTGAGTTCTTCCTTGCTTGTGTTCTTCTGTTTGTTCCCGGAAGATGAATCGTTCTTGCCTTGAGGATAGAGAGCTTCCTCGAACCTGATATACTTGTTACTCCTTTTCAGGAGCGCAGTGAAACTTTTAGGTATTTTTTTTGGCGAGGAAGGCTTTCAGGTCTTTGTTAGTGACGTTGTGGCGAAAGAGTTGCAGTTGCGTCTGAAGTATTCAAGGCAGAAATTAACCTTGCTTCAGTTGTTAAATGCTTGACGAAGTCCTTTAGCAGTTCTCCATCTTCTTGCTTTAGTTGTAGTAGGGAGACACTGATTTTTTCAGTTCCTTGGCTAGTAACAAGGTGTGCAATGAAGAGTTCATCGAGCTGATCAAAAGAAAATGTGGATTCGGGTTTCAGACGTGAATAACATTCCATAGCTGATCATTTCAGTGTACCGTGAAATGTCCGACACATGAGTGCATCGGTGGCGTTATAGAACATCATAAGTGTTTTAAAACTCTCGATGTGGTTCGTCGGGTCTGATTCCCCGTTGTAGGATTTGAATTGAGGTGCTTTGAAGTTCCTTGGAACGGGTGCATCAAGGATGGTTTTGCTTAAGAGACGTTGATTTGGGCAATAGGCCATGCTAGAGAAGTTTCTCTCATTCTCTATCTGTTCTAATCGATCTTTTACTTCTTGGATACGGTGAAGGACTTGGTCGTCCTTCTTTTGGGATCCAGTTGAAGTATTGTGGACTGAGATGCGGTCGTACTGAGGATGTTGTTCAGGACGGTTTTGTCAGGAGCCCCCCGGCGCCTCTCCGTTGGAAAGAGCGTGCTTAGGCTGTCTAGGTGACTGTTGAAGAGGAATCTAATCTTCCATAGGAGGAGCTGGTTGATGAAGAGTGGTAGTGCGACGGCTGGAGGCCGCCCCTTTACCTTTTAGTCATTGTGGCATGGCGATAAGTCTTACTTGTGTAGATTCCCACAGACGGTGCCAATCTGTTGCAGCTTATTTTGGTGTGAGAGCAAACAAGTGGTGAGTTAATGATGGATGGAATCTACTAAAAGTTAAACCTGCCGTTAAAAGAGGTTAGAGCTCCTGAGATTGAATCTGGATCGTTGATTGACCTCCTGTGATATGAATTCAACGGTGGATGATGCGGCCGACGGGCCTGCAAAATGCCTGAAACACCGGGGGGTGGCCCCCGGCGACAGACCCTCCGACGCTCAAGTCAGAACGAGAGAGAGAAAGTAAGAGAGTGAAAACTGATGAATTGTTGATTACCTGGTGATTGAAGAGGGGGAGGGGTATTTATAGGCGTGAGAGACATTCTAGAGATTAAGGGTGAGCATCGGTCGGTATCCGACCTAATATGGAACATCCACCACCGATCCCAAAAAGATCGGTTTTTTAATTTTCCCATCCGCAACCAATCCGAACCTTAATTGGATCGGTTTCCATCCAAGCCGATTAAGCACGATTTTGATTGGATTGGATGGTCGGTTTGGCGTGCTACTTTTCACCTTCAACACCATTCATAATTTTGTTGAAATTTAAAAGATCAACTTCAATCAAACTTAAGAAACAACCTGCTATTTGTTATTCAGAAATGAATTTAAAACGAAGATTCATAAAACAACAAGTTGTTAATAAATTTTGCACTAATTGTTTGAGATTATGATGTTTAAATGGGTGAGATAAACTACTTTTTCACTTACATACTTCTGTAATCTTAGTTTATTATCATAAAAGAAACATTAAATAACCATAGCTAATTGAATTTCAAGTACAATAAAAAAAGATTTAGATTACAATTTCTACTTGACTTGATTAAAGTAATTACTAAATGTTACATCAATTTCATGATTCTATTAAGTTGGACCACATTGTAAATCAAGCATTTCTCAACAACATAATACACATGATTTTGGAGAATCAAAACATAGGTAGAACAATTGCTCGGTTTGTATTAAAGAAATTAAAGAAGACTGTTTGTATCTCCAAGAAAATGAGAAATGACTATTTTTATATTCAAGAAATTAAAGGAGAACTATATTTTTTATGGACTTATGCACAGAGGTATGGTCGGTTCGATTTTAACGGTTATTTGAAAGCCCCATCCAACAATTGAACCGGTCCAGTTGGTTATTGAAAATCAAGAACCGTGCAAATCCAAACCCCCAATTGGTTCGGTTAAAAACCTGTCGGTTCGGATTGGATTGGTTCGGATTGGTCGGTTCGGATAATAGTTGTCCACCCCTACTAGAGATTGAATCGTGACCGTTGGATCTTTCATGTCTCTCCCCTGAAGAGAAGATATCTCTGTTAGGGGATAAGAGATTTGACTCCTAGCCAACATAGGCTAAGTGTCTTTCTTAGTGGGCCTAGCCTGTCACTTTTTATGGACTTGAGAGAAGCCCATATTTTGTAGTGGCCCCATGCCTGTAAAATAGGTCTGTAATGGCTAATCTGCTTGTAGATACTTTGAGATCCGTGCAGGGATCGTACGGCTCTGATCTGCTGCTATTTTTATCGTCATCATGTGGCTAACTAAATCATATGCATTAAACTTCTCTGTAAAGTAATACTCAAATGATCCAATATTATTGCATAGTACAATCATATGGAGATGATGCATGCGTGGGAAATAATTTCTTTGAACTTTGAGATTTTTAAATAGGAACTGCCTCCATATCGCACTTTAGGAACTTTGAGATTTTTAAATAGGAACTGCCTCCATATCTCTGTAAAGTAAATAGGAACTTTGAGATTTTTAAATAGTACAATCATATCGCACTTTAGGGCTCGGATTAGAATCACTACAACGTGAACTGAACAACCTCGTTCACTTATTGACTAGAGGAATTCTGCGCTGCCAGTCTCCAACATTCTCTTTCTCTCTTTTTATATATATTTCTCTCTTAAAAATTACCTGAAACAAAGGGATTAGAAAAACCGAACCAAATCTTTCAACTATAGAAAGCCGAACCAAGTCTCTCTACTAACAGCTTAACTTATTCAGGAAAAATAGAAAAGAGAAAAAACCAAAACCATGCCCACTCTCTCTCCCCCGCACCTCTTTCGAAAGAAGAATCAGTCTTCTTCAACATGGCTGAAATTAATAAAAAGGTTATAATTAAGTGTTTATTTATATTCTCTATATATACTTCTCATGATATTGTTTTTTTCTTAGTTTTTTCCGATGATATCCATGAACATTGATTTGTCAAGGAAAAAAATATTTATATTTGAAGTTTTAAAGAACATTGATTTTCAGCAACATATAGATTTGAAATTCGATGTCCTTAATGAATTTTTAAATATTTTTTGCTTTAACTTTTTGAGAATATTGAGCGATTTGACACACTTTCAAAAGTATACCCAACTGACCCAGTTTTGGACACATCAGCATTAACTGTTATTGGAAATAGCGACATAAGTTATTTACATGTCGTTGTTTCCAATAACGGGATCTGTTATATTAAAAAAAAATCTCGCATGCCGCCATTTGGAGTAACGACATCAGTTAACTTATTCCCAATCGTGTACTCTCCCTGACTTGGAAAAAAAATAAGCGTGAAAAAATTCTATAGTTGATGCCGTTGTTAGATTTAGCAGTATCAGTTTTTAGAGATAACTGATGCTGTTATTTGGAACAACAGCAACAGTTCATTTTATTACTTATACTTGGCTAATTTATTTCTGTGAACTGTTGCCGCTATTTCTAAGAACGACAACAGTTATCTCATGTCGTTGTTTGGAAGAACGATTGTGGAGGAAGAGAGTTTAATAAGTTTTATAACTGATGCCGTTATCTCCAACAACGACATTAGTAATACGAATGTCGTTCTTGGGAATAACGACATTATTTAGAAGATGTTTCAGCACTTGAAATTTTTTTAAAGTCAGAAGGTTCACATTTGTATAAGAAATGCACTGATACCGTTTTTTTCAAATAGCGGTATGCTAAAAAAAAAATTAAACTGATGCCGCTTTTGGAAAGAACTGCATGATATTAACCTATACCGTTATTAATGCTGACGTGTACAAAACTGGATCAGTTGGATAAATATTTTCAAAAGTGGGTCAGATGGCTCAATATTTTCAAAAAGTGGGTCAGTACGGAAAAACAAAATCTTTTTTAAATGTGTTCTTGAACATTGATTAGTTAAAGAAAATATAATCCATGATATTAATGTTGACGAATTGCAGAGTTAAGAACTCAGATGAGACCTTGCTTTTAGCAATTAAAAAAAATAAAATCATAAATGATAATGATGTATTAAGAACTGATTTAAGATTTTGAGAGATATCACTTTAAAAAACAGAATGAAGACAATGAAAAGATTTAGACGTTTAAGTTTCATTATGAGTTGGGCTTTTTCAATAGTTAAGGGATTGGTTCGGTGTATTTAATTGCTAATAATTTTGTTTAGGTATATCGTATACGCAGCAGCGAAATGAGAAAATTTTGCCGTACACGCAGCAGAGAAATGAGAAAATTTTGCCGTACTGCCCCACTTTTTGAAAATATTTAGCGCTCTGCCCTACTTCTCAAAACAATTAGCGATATGTCCTTATTTAGGACACGTCAGCAAGAAACGTTTTTGGGAAAAACGGCATAGGTTATTTCGATGCCGTTCTTACCAATAACGGCATCTATTTTACATTTTTTTTTCATGCTGTTATTTGAAATAACGACATCAGTATATTTTTTTTACAGGTGTGAATCTTTTAACTTTAAAAAGTTTTAAGTGTGAAAAAAACTAATAAATAATGCCGTTATCCTGAATAACGGCATTCAAATGACTGATGCCGTTATTGGAGATAACGACATCAGTTATATATAAATATGAACTCTTGCCGTTGTTTGGAAACAAAGAGAATGAATAAAAAGTTAAAATAAAAAATAAAGAAAAAAAATTTATAACTGATGCTGTTATTCCAAATAACGGCATCTATTATATATATATATATATTTTTAACTTATTCGTCAGAGATGATGAATAATAAGTTAATTTTTTATAAAAAAAATTAATAACTGATGTCGTTATTCCAAATAACGGCATCAGTATTGAGAATGCCGTTATTTGAAATAACGGCATCTGTTATAAGGTTTTCACACTTGCAATTTTTTCTCTAAGTGGAGACTACAAGCTGTCAAAAAACAAAACAATCTATGCCGTTAATCCAAATAACGGCATGACACTTTTTTTCCGAACAGATGCCGTTATTGGGAAGAACGACATCGAAATAATCTATGCATTTTTTTCCAATAACGTTTCTTGCTGACGTGTCCTAAATAAGGACATATCGCTAATTGTTTTGGGAAGTGGGGCAGAGCGTTAAATTTTTTCAAAAAGTGGGGTAGTACGGCAAAATTTTCGAGAAATGACTAATCCGAACCCATCACTTTAGAGTAACAATGAGCCAATCTTCGTCTAATATATATTTCTTTATCATATTCACGTGACATCACCTGATGGGTTTAACAAATTGTTATGACTACGTTTCCCCTAGGCCAAATATATCTTCAGAGAAAAGTTGGTCAACGTAGTTAAGCCCATTACAATCAGATCAAAGGAAGGTAAAAGAGTTGAGGTGGTCAGGAGTAGCTAAATCTGGCTACCTACTTCAATTCAATTTGAGAATCGAACGAAGTGAATATTCAAATCGAAAATCCATACTGTTTAAGATGTATGTGCAACCTGATTAAAACTACTTAAAATAAACAAAATCTCCCAAAAAAAATTCATGAGTTTTAAATTTTCCGGTTTAAAAAAAGTGATCATAAATTTTCCGGTTTATAAAAAGTTTGAAATTACAAAACTTGTGGTCACTGGTAGAGGTGTAAGACGTACACGTCCAAAAGATGTGAAATTTTATTCATGAGAAATTTTCTCATAGAATAGTGTATGTATATAAGTTGAGGGAATTTATTGGAACGTACAAAGTTGAAGTTGAATGAGGTGACACCTATTATATATTGATATCAAACATGCATGCATGCCGGCCAGTCAAATGTTGATGATGTTAGCAAATTAATGATGTAAGGTACGATTGCTTACTACTCCAGGATACATCAAAGCAATTGCTCCTTTAACTAACGCATTCTCCAATTATAAAAGGAAAAGGACTAGAGCATTATTATCCCTCTTGCTTGGCTTCCTAAAGCAAGTAATGGATAAGATGCATGAACATGCATACATTCATGCGTATTTAGAATGAAGGGGGGAATTTCGTTCTGATTCGTTATGACAGGTTGCTCGATTCAATTATTGGTCTAGTAACAGCCGAGTGATTGGAGGAATATTCTCGTTGATTCAGTCTGATGCTTTGTCAGACAAGCATCATAGATAACATCCAAAGAATCTCTATCAGCAACAATATCGATCTAGTCATTATGTACTGCGTACGTAAGGATCGATGGAATTTTCACTTCCAGATACAGGAATGACGCGCAACTGTGAAGGATAACAATCTGAAGAAGCCGATTATCTCTCTTCAATCTGTAGGGAAGAAGATAGAACATTTCATGGAGTGACAACTAACAAATTCAACTCTGTTGGATATATTGGTATATTCTCTCTATATAAATATAGCACGTGCATATGTGTAACACGTGTAATGAACGTACAATTGATTAAATATTGGAATGCGGATTTGTGGGCTTATAACTCGATACCCAAACCAGTATTTAGGAATAAATACTGGTTTGTGATAGCAGTCTAGGTATTCCAATCTTGATACCTAGGGTGAATATCTCAAGCAACTTAGATCTAGAGATAAACCTTAATTCCCAATTGTTAATTTCTCACAAAACCTAACAAACTCAACGAAGTGTCCTTTTTAGTTTGCATTCTATTAACGTGTGTATCGATTATGATTACCTCAACAAATTTATGAATTTGTTAGGGCAGGTAACTCAGGGACGAGGAAGAAGCTGCGCATGGGTAATGAGGAGTACTGCAATGGTCGGGAGCTACTGGTACCTCCTTCCGCGATGACTTGGATGCGGTGCGGTAAAGGTTGTTGGAGCTTTTGTAGTTGTTCGGGTGTTTGGTGGTTTAGACACTCGTATTATTCAGTCTTTGGGTAGATTGTGGTTGTTGTAGTTTTTGTATTTTGGACTACATTGTTTTGTTAACTTTTCATTAATAAGACGTGACACTAGTTACTTTTTCATTAAAAAAAAAATCAAAATTTTGAATTTTTGAAGTAAACAGATTTGGACCGGACTCCTTTTAGTTACAATGCTTTATGTAAATGAGATAATTGATTATTTAGGTATAGGCTCATGACAGGAAATTATGAACATACATTCAGCAATCGACTATAATTGTGCAAGTCTAGACCACTCATCTTCAATTATGACTATTTTGGAATCATGCATGTCAAAACCTATCAAAGTTTGGAATTTTAACATAATTTGAGCTGCATGTCTAAATTTGAGCTTTACAACTTCTTACTTTTTTCCGAAGTGGATCGACACTTGATATATAGATATTGCTCCGTGAGACGATACTTTACCCAAGTTATTGCACGTAAAAAATATATTCATATTTACAGTGTGTATCAGATGTCTCATACACTGTATATTATCTCTAAATTATGTCTGTTTCGAAGTAATAAAAGATATTTATATAGACCTCACCAAATATCATACAAACCTGTCAGGAATATACCAGTGCAGACAACAGGTGGTGCATGTTTAATTCTGTGTTTACTGTATCGGTCTTCTTCGCATTTTAGACATGAAGCCAGCAAATCGGGCTTCAGTTCAGCCCAGAGTATCTATTAGACATAAATAGATCAGGGAAAGGCAATTTGAAGGATATTAAATTGGAGAACAAAGTTTGAAAATAATGGAAGAGCAAATAAGCTAATGAAAGTGATTCTTCTCTTATTCCTCCAATGCAAAGCTACAACCATATCTATATAATAAAACACAAAGAAAGCTATCAAGTGGCTCTCCTTCAATTCCCCAAAATCAAAGGCGCAAATCTTGTTAGAACTTGAATTTCATAAAATAGGAAACTGCTAACAATGTTTGTGAAGAAATACAATTACAGGAAATAAGAACAAACCAAACATTTCAATACAGAGTCGAGATTAAGATCTCTGTCCTTAAAGCAAAATTCGTCCCGTAGTGTGACGGTGGTTGACGAATTGCCTCCCAGGATACAACTGTATTACCTTAACCTACAGAGCAGCACCCTAGCTTCAGAGATCTCAGCGAACCAGTAGCTGTGTTGTAGTCTCAGACTTTGACTCAGAGGAAGAAGAAGAAGAAAGAGATTCAGAATTTGAAAAACTTTGTCCTCTGGCAGACAAAAATTACAGGTTTTATAGGAGAAGAAGAGTAACTAAATGGTCCAAACAGCAGAGTAATTGTTCAAAAACGTAACTGATGAGCCATTACTCTGCTGTTATAGAGTAATGGTACCAGTTACAGAATTTGAAAAGCCTCAACAGTAAACTGGAGAAAATTTTGGAGCGGGGCAAAAAAAATATAGGCCAGCGCCAAGCCAAGCCAAGCCAAAGCCGAGCCGGGCGCGCGTGTGTTTGTAATTTTGGCTAGGTCCGCTTTCCACTACACGTTAGTGGTAACCCCAGGGCTACGCCCGTTAGTCCATTTCTTTAGCTTATATACTAGAGAAAATCTTTCCCATCTTCCGTTGTAGGACTATCCATTCCAACTGCCCAAGTTAGTACATTTCTCGTACCCAATTTTGGACCTACATTTCTCATTCATACAGAAATCGTTTTGGCAAATGAGTACATTACGGAATAATGCTCGACGAAAGGAACATAATCCAATCATTTTCCGGCGCCGTCGGTGGCCGGAGCCCACCGGAATCCGGCCCAGAAAATATGTCAAAACTATTTTCAACAATCCCTCACATGAATGGAAATTACCTGACTATGCAATCCAGACACGACAGAAACAGACATGACAGAAAAGACTCTGAGAGTACAATCGGAAAATCACTGCATCAGGAATGGTAGTAAATTTTTAACTTTGAACCACCCTTAGTGACTAGCCATCAGATTCACTTGACCAGGTAGTTTACATGATGTCTTGAACTACCCAGGCTTTGATGTGAACCTAGACAATAACTATCACACAGTTTCATCTCCTCACAGAACTAGGTTCTCTTGTTCTGTTCATTTTGGCTTTGAACAACCCTGGTTAATCATGAGTGAACTTGGAGAATATAGCCTCTCTTCATTCTCCTAGAAACAACTCCATTTCACACTCACAAGGTAATTGCCCATAAAGAGTATCCTGCCATACCCCATTTTTACTTCAAAGCTATGAGAATCATTAAAAACCAAGCTTATCCTAACCCTTTGCAAGCAGCACTATTTTATCATCCTAAGAGTGGGTACGAGATTTTAATCTTTCAGTGCTCACGTCGATTCGACAAGATTTAATTGTCCCCTTCAACCTAGATCTTGGGATCTCCAATTCCTAGGTAGGGTTTTCATCAAGTATCATGTTTCGTCACAGGCTTTAAACACATTCCTCTTGATGATCTCACAACTTGCTTTCATGACAAACCTTTAGTAAATGGATCCGCTAGGTTATTGGCCGATTTTATATACTCTATAGAGATTATTCCATTTGAGACAAGTTGTCTAATGGTTTTGTGCCGCCTTCTGATATAACGAGACTTACCATTGTACATACAACTCAGTGCCCTTGCTATAGCCGATTGGCTGTCACAGTGTACACATATAGCAGGCATCGATTTTTCCCACATAGGAATATCCTCTAAAAAGTTTCGAAGCCGCTCCGCTTCCTCTGCCACTTTGTCTAAAGCAATAAACTCAGATTCCATAGTGGATCTGGTTAGTAACGTCTGTTTAGAGGATTTCCATGACACAGCTGCACCACCAAGAGTGAAGACATACCCAATTGTGGATTTTGAGTTCTTGGAGTCCGATATCCAATTGGCATCATTGTAGCCTTCTAGTACTGCTGGATATCTGGTGTAATGCAGCCCATAACTCTGAGTATGTTGCAAGTAGTTCAATACTCTAGTTATTCCTTTTCAGTGACTTCGTCCTGGATTACTTGTGTAGCGACTCAGTACATTTAATGAATGTGCCAAGTCTGGTCTTGTACAATTTATTAAGTACATGAGACTACCGATTACACGTGCATATTCTAATTGTGATATACTGTCACCCGTATTTTTGAACAAGTAAAGACTGAGATCTACAGGACTTTTGGCAGTCTCATTGGAGTAATTCTTGAATCTTTCAAGTACTTTCTCAGCGTAATGAGTTTGAGACAAAGTAATTTCCTTAAACGTCCTGGAAAATTTGATTTCTAGTATGACATCTGCAACTCCCAAATCTTTCCTATCAAACTTACCACTAAGCATGTACTTAGTTTGTTTGATAATGTCATTATTGCTACCAATAATGAGCATGTCATCTACATACAGACACATCAGAATGTATCCATTTGGAGTATCTTTGATGTAGATACATTTATCACATTCATTTATTTTGAAACCATTTGACATTATAACATTGGCAAATTTTGCATGCCACTGCTTTGAAGCTTGTTTCAGTCCGTACAAGAATTTGACAAGCCTGTACACCTTATTTTCCTGTCCAGGAACTACGTAACCCTCAAGTTGTTTCATGTATATTTCTTCTTCTAAATTTCCATTGAGAAATGCGGTTTTAACATCCATTTGATGTATTTTGAGGTTACGTAGAGCTGCAATAGCTATCAGCATTCTTATGCAAGTTATTCTTGTGACCGGGGAATATGTATCAAAGAATTCTATGTCTTCCTTTTGCCTAAATTCTTGTACCACAAGTCTCGCCTTATGTTTCTCTATTGAACTATCTAGTTTCAATTTTTGTTTGAAAATCCATCTGCATCCTACGGCTTTACACCCAGAAGGCAAATCGACCAACTTCCATGTATGATTTTGTATAATGGAGTCTATTTTACTTTTGATTGCTTCCTTCCACATAGGAGCATCAGGCGTAGACATAGCTTCCTTAAATGTTTTGGGTTCGTTCTCTAACAGAAAGGCCATTACAAAGTCAGGACCAAATGACTTTAATGTTCTAGCCCGTTTACTTTGTCTAGGTTCATCATTATCATGTCCTGGTTCATCAACCGAAGTGTTTGCATTCCCTTGATCACGTGTACATTTGGGATATGTAGCATCCTTGCACGAAAACACGTATTCAAGGAAGGAAGCATTCCTTGATTCTATTATTGTATTCACATGGACGTCCTGTATATCCGATTTATATACCAAGAACTGATATGCACTACTGTTGTGTACATAGCCTATTAATATACAATCAATGGTCTTAGGTCCTATTGTGACCTGTTTTGGATTAGGTACTGCCACTTTTGCTACACACCCTTATACTTTGAGGTATTTATACGAAGGTACAGTACCTTTCCACGGTTCGTATGGTGTCTTGCCAGTTTTCTTGTGAGGTATTTTATTGAGAATATAGTTGGCAGTCAGCAACGCTTCCCCTCACATATTTTAGGGTAACCAAGGATTCAACAACAAGGCATTCATCATCTCCTTTAGAGTTTGGTTCTCGCGCTCGGTAGTACCGTTTGATTCAGGTGAGTAAGGAGTAGTTGTCTAATGAACTATTCCATGTTCATAGCAGAACATATTAAATGGTGCATCATAATCTCCTTCTCTATCACTCCTAACGATTTTAATCGTTTTGCTAAGTTAATTCTCAACCTCAAGCTTATATTCCTTGAATTTATCCAAAGCCTCATTTTTGCTATGTAACAAGTATTTGTGCAATCGTCTATAAATGTCACAAAATACTTTTTGCCGCCTCTGGTCTGCACGTATTTTAGATCACACAGGTCCGTGTGAATTAGACCTAGAGTTTCAGTGTTTCTTTCTACAGAACGTGATGGAGTTTTTGTGAGTTTGGCCTCTGTGCAAACTTCACATTTTTTCGCAGCTGTCTACCTTAAATTTTGGTAGTAAATTTATGTTAATTAATCTATGCATAGAATTGAAATTAACATGGCCTAGCCTTTCATGCCAAACTGAAGAAGACTCAACAACATAAGCAACAGGAGTAATTTCAATAATTTTGGGAACAATAGTTTTTGGGATGACTGTCATTACATTGAATTTGAACAGTCCATCATTCACATACCCTTTTCCCAAGTACACCCCATTCTTTGATAGTACAAAATTATCAGAAGCAAGAACGACCCTAAATCCATTCTTGCTTAGAAAAGATCCCGAGACCAAGTTCTTTCTAATATTTGGAATGTGCAATATATTGGTTAGTGTTAGTTCCTTGCCTGAAGTCATCTTCAGCATTATCTTCCCTGTTCTTTCAATCTTGGAGGTGGAAGAATTACCCATGAACAACTGTTCATCCTTGTTGCATTTCTGGTATGAGGTGAACATCTCTTTGTCTGAGCAGATGTGCTTGGTGGCCCCAGTATCATACTATCACTCACGAGGATTGCTCCCCACCATATTTACCTCTTATGCAACAACACAGAGGTCCAAGTCAGAGAGACCAGTGGAAAAGTTCTCAGCTATGTATGCATGCGATTTTTCATTTCCTTTTTCCTGTCCAGTTCCAGCATGGTTGTTGTCCTTGCTGCGACAATCAGAGATTTTGTGTCCCAGCTTACCACACTTGTGGCATTTTCCAGCAAACCTCTTTGCTGCAGATTTTTTGTGCGAGGCTTGTGACAAGAACTTCCTCTTTTTGCCCTTCTGTTCATGTTCCACCATGTTGGCCTTTTTTATAGACTGATTTTCATAGGATCTGTCAGCCTTGCGATTATTTTCTTCGATCCGTAACCTGATAATCAGGTACTCAAGAGACATCTTTTTTTGCTTGTGCGAGGCAGTTCTTGAAGACCTTCCATCTAGGTGGAAGCTTCTCAATGAACGCTGCTACCTGGAATGGTTCACACAGCTTCATGTTCTCTGCAGCGATTTGGTGTATTATCACCTGCAGTTCCTGAATTTGACTCACAACTGTCTTGGAGTCAACCATCTTGTAATCAAGAAATTTGCCAACTACAAACTTCTTGGAGCCTGCATCTTCTGTTTTGTACTTCTTTTCCAGAGACCCCCACAGAAGTTTGGAAGTCTTGAAGACACAGTAGACATTGTAGAGCGGGTCTACCAAGCCGTTCAGGATGTAGTTTCTACAGAGGTAATCACCCTAAGTCCATGCATCAACCGCGGCAACAGAGTGTGCATCCATAGGTGCCAGCACAGGGGCAGTTTCAGTGAGAAACCTGTCAAGCTTCAAGGTGGTCAAGTAGAATTGCATCTTCCCTTCCCACTTCTTGAATCCAATTCTATTAAACTTTTCTAGTTTTTCTCCCACAGTTATATGTGTGGGCAGAACGACCGTTTGTACCACAACCGATTGTGCAGTCACATTTTGGGTCACTGGTATTTGTGCACTGAGAAGTCCACTAACATTTTCGTTTTGTGTATTTTCCATTTTCTGAAACAGTGGAAATTGAACTATTAGTTGTTTGTTTTTCCAAAATGATAACATTACTTGTAAATAATCTTCACAAAAACTATTAGAATAGAGGAAAAACTTTGTTAAGATTGTTAGAACTTGAATTTCATAAAATATGAAACTGCGAACAATGTTTGTGAAGAAATACAATTACAGGAAATAAAAGAACAAATCAGACACTTCAATACAGAATCGAGATTAAGATCTCTGTCTTTAAAGCAAAATTTGCCTCATACTGTGATGGTGGTTGACGAATTGCCTTCCAGGATACAACTGTATTACCTTTCCCTGAAGAGAAGCACCATAGCTTCAGAGATCTCAGCGAACCAGTAGCTGTGTTGTACTCTCAGACTTTGACTCAGAGGAAGAAGAAGAAGAAGGAGATTAAGAAGTTGAAAAACTCTGTCCTCTGGCAGACAAAAATTACAGGTTTTATAGGAGAAGAGGAGTAACTGAAGGGTCCATTACTCTGTAACAGCAGAGTAATGGTCCATTACTCTGTAACAATAGAGTAATGGTTCAAAAACGTAACTGATGAGCCATTACTCAGCTGTTACAGAGTAATGGTACCAGTTACAAAATTTGAAAAGCCTCAACAGTAAACTGGGGAAAATTTTGTAATTTTAGCTGGGTTCTCTCTCCACTACACGTTAGTTGTAACCCCAGAGCTACACCCTTTAGTCCATTTCCTTAGCTTATATACTAGGAAAAATCTTTCCCATCTTCCGATGTGGGACTATCCATTCCAACTGCCCAAGTTAGTACATTTCAAGTACCCAACTTTGGACCTACATTTTTCATTCATACGGAAACCGTTTTTGGCAAGTAAGTACATTACGAAATAGTACTCGACGAGAAGAACATAATCCAATCATTTTTCGGCGCTGCCGGTGGCCGAAGTCCACCAGAATCCGGCCCGGAAAATATGCCAAAACTATTTCCAACAGATCTAACCTCACAAAACAAATTCTCCCCCCCCCCCCCCCCCCCCCCCGCAAAGTTTCCCCACAAAACTCAAATTCAAATCCCCCCCAAAACAACTCTTTATTTATTTAACTCTCTCTCTCTCTCTCTCTCTCTCTCTCTCTCTCTCTATATATATATATATATATATATAAAACACAAAGAAAGCTATCAAGTGTCTTTCATTCAATTGGGTTGAAATCAATGGTCCACATCTAACCTCACTAAACATATTTTCCCGCCCAAAAGTTCCCCCCAAAAACTCAAATTCAAATCTGAGAGTGGGTATAATGACAACGATGGGGGACATGAACCCGAGTGTTGGTATTGTCACAAAAGGGTCACATGATGTAACCCCCATTCCCGTAAATACATATTTTCTGAATATATCTGTATTTCGATTATTGATAAATTTATTTTGTGTTAAATTCGTTTGGAATTTTCAATTAAAATATTTTCCAACCAAAAATTATATTTTTTCAAATGATGGTGTATTTTAAACTTGTTTAATAATCTTAGTTTATTGGGTAATAATATTTGGGCCCAAATTATATATATTATTATTTTTGGATTATTTTAATAAAATTGTCAAACCCGAATACTATTTTATTGTATAATTTATTACTATTATGATTATAATTATTAATTGCTATTTCGTGATTATCTATTTAAAACTCATATATTGAATTATTTTATTATTATACCGGATCTGGTTTTCTTTGCGAATTTCCAATCTATTTTCAAGCCCAGTTTATATTCTATTCATTTATATTGTTTATTTATTTATTGGAATTCAAATAATTGTTCATGAAATTCTTCGTTCTTCTTGATCGGGCCATTCTTGTTGATTCTATTATCTTTTATTTAATTGTGAGTATTTTTATTTGAACTCTATTGATTTTGATCTATCTCTTAATTGAACCCTAAAACCCAATTTGATTTGTTCTTGACCCAAAACCGCTTTTATTGAACCCTAAACCTCTAACCCAGTATCCTAATTGTATCCTATAAATACAACTCTACTGCAAACCCTAAAAATTACACATCTTTGAAACCCTAGCCGCTTACTCTCTCTCTCTCTCATATTCCCTCTCCTCCCCTCCTCGTTCTCTCTTTCTCTCTTGAGTTTCCCGCCCATGCTACAGTAAACAACCCTGTTCACCTCCTTCCCCAACTTCTCCGACCACCCCCTTCACCTCCAGCGACCCCCATTCCCGTCAACCACTCCCCTGCGCCCCCCCTCGACACCCAACTGCCCAATTCCCGACCCCGTCCTCCTGTTCCCCTGTTCTCGCCATTAACAGAGCATCAAACCCCAAATCTCGATCCCCCTATCTGCCATCGCCACTCCGTCGACGTCAATCGCGATACGCCGTCGCGCTGACCCCGTCGTCGCCCTCAGTCAGCGCCGCCACCGCCCTGGCCCTGTTGCTGTGGTCATCTCTTGCTGCTGTTGTCTCTTTTATGTGTTGGGTTACCTTGGAATTTAATTGCACGTATATTGCACGTGCTGCTTTGGGGATTTGCTAGTTCGTGGGTTCGTTGCTTCGGGATCATTATACCGTTATTCTTGGTATTCATTTTCACTGATTAACAGGCAAGTCACCGTCCTCTTGAATTGCTAATTGTATCAAATTCAAGTATTATTAAAATTCTTGCAAGTAGATCTCTTTGTTATCGTATTATCCATTGTTCATCTCTTCGTTGGGTCTATTGAGAGTTTACACGAGCTAACCCCAATATACTTGCCATCGTGGCACTTTGACTCGAAAGTTTGGATCTTTCATGAGTGCATATAGAATTGATAATAAGATTGTTCATATAATCGTCACACAAATAAACTATTGTAGAGACAATTGCTAGGTTGTATATTGTTTGATTGATTGATGATAAATTGATATATGAGCGTGTTCTAATTTTATTTATCATGTTTTGATACCCATCATGCTGATTACAATTTATTGACTAAAGAATCGATACCCATCATGTTTAATTAATTTATTTTCAAGAAAAATACCCTAAAAACTGTATATGCTTGCTGACCTGAATATTGACCGCTGTTTTCGAACCATATACGACCTTAAAATGAAATACTTTCTGAATATGAATTGCAGCCTTATCTTTCTAGTTTCCAGATCATCTTGAATTTTCGAATTCCGGGTTTTGTAGTAAAAGTTATGCCCGTTTTACTACAACTGTGTTTTTACTTTCAGATTTTCAGATTCTCGTACCTTTCATGTTTAAACAGTAAAAATGCTGATCAAATGATAAAATTTTGCTATGAAAATTTCCAGATTAGTGCTTAACATGTTTAGGAGTTCAAAAAATATATTTACTGAATTTAATATTGAGTTTTTACTGATTCTAAAATTAAAACAACAAGATGTCGAAATTCTGCCTGAACATAAAACCTGTAAAGAACAGTGTGTTTGACCTAGCTACTGTTGTCAGAATTTGAACTTTAAATATGTGTTGGAACCATATGGAAGTCTAGTTTCCAGATTTTCTGACGGATTTAACTTTCGATTTCTGAGTGAGCGGAAAACTGCATTTTTGTGCATACTGCGCTTGCTGTCCAGAATTTTAGATTCCACTTTTTAATGAATTAATTGTTCTTATATCATACTATTGCATGAATTAATGTATGTGTGTTGCATGGCATGATCCTAGTGTTTTATTGTTATCATTCTAGTCATCCTATTTCATTGTTCCCCTATTGTTACTATTTTCCATCTCATGTCTCGAATTGCATATTGTATTGTTGCATTAATAAAATAGTTAATAAGCCGGGGTTTAAGGAAATGACTTGAGTAGTGAATAATATAGTGACTGTGTCGGTCAGTGTTTACCGATTGATTGTGGAGCGCTGACTACGGCACCCCTATCTTTAGTGTCGTGAACTCGTGAACCGTGAACCCGTGAACTCGTGAACCCGTGAACCCGTGAACTCGTGAACCCGTGAACCCGTGAACTCGTGAACTCGTGAATTAGTGTATCATTATAATGAATTGTGCAAAAATATTGTATCGTATTAGTGATTACCGTACCGACACATGATCTATAGAATTCGCCACTCAGTCTAAACGAAATTGATTATATGCATCGAAACTGTGGAACGACACACATGGGATATAGTAGTACGTGCATTAGTTAAGAGTTAAAATGATTAATAGACATAAGGATTGATACATCACCGACATTGCATATTGTTCATCATTGTTCCTATTTGTATCCAATATTGTTTAAGTGTTATTGATATTAACCGTTGATTACCGTTACCGAATATTGATTCACCGTTACACTGTTGCATTGATTACCATGTTAATGATTATTACTATCGTGCCATGTTATTGATTTCTATTGATCCATTGATTCATTATTATACCGTTATTCCATTGCTCCCTGCATTTTCTACTTACTGTCCATGACTTGCTCTAAGGATAATTTTTCTCCTCTTTTTAGATGAAGTGTTTACAGGTGTTGATGGAGAATTACCTGATGGATTGGGAGAACAACATTGGTGAAGAAATTGATTGCATCGCTGCTTAATAATTATTACTTTGTTATGGAGACTTAATTATTGAATTATTGTTATTTCATTGTATTGGGCTTATGTCCCGAATATTGTTATTTATTTTCAGACGTTGGATTATTATTATTGTATTTGGATATTTTTATTGTTTCATTTCAAGTACTATTGTTCATGAGATTATTATTATTGCCTACGCAATTGTTCTGTATTGATTATATTATTGAGTTAATCGGATAAACAGTTTATGGATGACGTTAGTCATTTGCTCGGTCATTGTTATGTGCTCGTATTCCGTATTTTTGGGAAGCGGAGCGTGACACATGATGTGTAATTGTAAGGCCTATATGAAGAGGAAGCAAGAAAAAAGAAGCTAATATGGTGTCTACTAAAGAGTTATGCTTATCAGCTAGGGAGGAGTTGGGCACGCGAGATTGACGTATTGATTCCAAAGCTTTTTTTCATTGCACTACAAGGAGAGAGGTGTTTCATAACTACATGAAGGGTTCTTTTAGAGATATGACTGTGGGGAACGGTCGAAGGTGTCCTGCACGAGAAATTGGTACTGTTCGCGGGAAAACCAATGATGATCAGAGTATTGTCTTGCGGGAGACAATGCATGTTCCAGACTTGAAGAAAAATGTTATCTTGATTGGAAGGCTAGACAAAGAAGGGTTGTCTACTACAGTTGGTAGTGAAGAGTGGTGTGTAGCTGCAGGTTCAAGGGTGATTACACAAGAAAAGCATGGGGGAACGCTGTATTTGTCTAGAGATGTGAGAGGCATTTCTCCTGTAGTGGACTCTCAGCCGGAATCAAGTAGTAGGTTGTATAGGGTACAACCAAGCTCTTTCAGTTGTGAAAATTCAGAAGAGGTTACTAATTTAGTGGGACCTGCTGGCCATGAGAGTGATCCTAGAGAGAAAGACGTTGCTGCAGTGAGGGTGCTTTGCGATATAGCAAACGAAGCCTCAAGTCGCTCTTGTGAGGTAAAGAGTATTGTTATAGATATGTGGAATTATGTCGATGGGGGTAATCGAAATGAGATTGTAGGGGTTGAACAATCTACGTATTTTGTGGAGGTGTCGTCCACAGAGACTTCTAGTGTAGATGGTGCATTGAGAGGTTTTGAACCATGTCCGGTGTTAATAGAGATTCTGCGAATTGGGGAGTCTTGTAACACGGAATCCGACACGAGAGGTTGTTTCTCCGTTATTCGTTCCCTATCAATTGGTAGGGCACATCCTTCATGAAGTGATGAGGGGTGTTTGGTGCACTCTACATGGTGGAGTGACGGAGGTGCTCTTCATGAGAGTGAAGAGTATTTATGTCTTTCATGAGAGTAGGAGATTGGCAAAGATAATGGGGGGTAAGGATTACAATAACTTTGAAGCGTTGTGTATTTGGTCTAAGTGAGAGATTGTTAGGATTGTGGTCTCAAATACACGTAGACACGAGAGAGGAGAAGACGAAGACAGCAAGAGAAGGCAACAACAACTAGAAGAAGTACAGCTGGCGGGTTACGGTCAACCGAACAAGAGTGCGGTCGAATGACCTAGGCTACTGAGCATTCTATGAGTGTACATGGTTCAACAGAGAGGGAGGCAGTCGAACGGTCAGGCTTCAGGTATTGGCGAGACCAAGTGCAGTCGACCGCAACTTGGTGCGGTCAACCGACAACGGCTGTATGTTAGTTGGGATTTCGAGTTTAAGGTTCAATAAGCTGTATTTGTGTTTATTGTTTAGGGTTTACTTGGGGGCTATATATATACTAACAGATGTGAACTCTAGTGCAAGCAACTCATATAAAAGGTGAGCCATTATCATTGTTCAACTTCAAGAGGGGTATGTGTCGAGTGTTTCTGATATGGCTAAAAATAGAACCAAATCAGGACCGTTCAAATCGGGCACGAATCTTAAAGCTCTCAGGGGTAAAACGGTAATTTCACATATAAATGGGTCTGAAATGGGAACTGGGTCTTTCTACAAAGCCCAATAACCCATAAACAGATCCGTCCTACTGGGTTTGGGTAACAACCCGTTACAAACCAATCCAGATGGATAAAGAGTAATTCAAATTCATAGTTATCTCTATGAAATGATTTAAACTCTAGATATTATCTATCCACATCGGGAAGTAGAGATTTATCCTTATCTCGAAACGGATCCCTAAGGCGACTATAAATACCCCCCTCCCCCCACCGTTACAAGGTAATCAATCTTTTTCCATATAAAGCTCTTTCATAATCTTCCTGATTACTGACAAGAGCGTCAAAGGGTTCGTCGCCGAGATCCATCCCAGTGTATCGAAATTTTTTGCAGGTCAACGGCAGCCGCAAGAAATTGGTCAAACGTTGGTGAAGGTCAACAGGTTTGCTTTATTGTTTCCAAAAAGAATCCACAAATTCATCTGTTTGATCCCACACTAAAATTAGCAGCAACAGATTGGTGCCGTTTGTGGAAAATGAAAAAGCAATCCAACCTTACTTCATCAGCGGAAGTAATATCAAGCTATGCATCCGAAAGAGAAGGAGGGGGCAACGGTCTCCAGCCGAAGAGCCACTCTTCTTCCTCCTCCTCCTCCACCAGTTCAAGATGTTCTTCCTCGACAGCCTCCTCCTCAACAGGCCCTTCCAGGGTCTCGGGGGGCTGCCCAGGGGGGGCTCCCATCGGAGTCGTCCAAAGCAACATCCTCTTCATGACCATGTCGCAGTCCCCAATCCTTCAGTTGACTCTATGGCTTCGCAAAGCCCTCCCGAGCAGGATCTTCATCAAGTGATTGTCAACCGCCAAAAGGAGGTCGACCTCCGAACTCGCCTGAATGGATGGTGAGCCCCTGGGGGAGTCCATCAACCTAAGCACCCAGGGGTCTCAAGAGTCCGGAACCCCCGCAGACTGAGGACCAGAAGATCCCCTCCCCCGAGGTGACGAAGAGAGTCCCCTCCACGTCGTCAGCGGAGAAGTCATACTCCAGTAAGCCGAGCCACACATAGGGACCGCCAGGCTGGAGAGGCACCAGTCACAAGGGCAGAATTCCAGGATTTTCAAGAAGCCATTCTGCGGGCCCTCAATGTTGCTCCTAACCACGAGCAATGGGCACCTAATCCTCAGCCTGCCCCGAGCCATCACCACCGCACTCCTAGTCCCCTTTCGCATGGAAAAGAGTCTAGGGGCTCGGCAAGATCTGACCGAAGGGAAGACTCGGTCTACCGCCGTCTCCACGAGATGGAGAGGCGCCTTGGCCGACTTGACAGAGAAGAGGAACAACGGGTAAGGAATTTCCACCTGAGCAGGCCCCCATTCTCCCGAGCCATCATGGAAGCCCCAGTCCCGGAAAACTTCAAGCCCCCTAACTTTGAGTCATACAACGGAGAGTCAGACCTCGCCGCCCACATCGAGAGTTTTAAAACTCTCATGATGATCCACTAGGCTTCGGATGCGCTCCTTTGCAAGACCTTCCCTGCCACACTGAAGGGGCCTGCGAGAGAATGATACTCTCGACTTGCCCCGGCCTCCATCTTCTCCTTCGATCAGTTCGAAGGGCTCTTCCTTACTCATTTCGTGAGTAGCCGCCTGGCCGAGAAAACAAGTATATCTTTAGTTCCCCTCTGCCAAAGAAAGGGTGAACGCCTAAGAGATTACGTTCGGCGCTTTACCGCCGAAGCCCGGTCTATTACCTCCCTCAACCAATCAGTAGACTTAGCGGCATTCGGGCAAAACGTCATTAACGCCGACCTCAAGGTATCCCTTGCTAAGAAGCCTCCTAGGGACTTCTCAGAACTCCTGCTTAGGAGTGAGAAGTACATCCGAGTGGAAAAGGCTCTCAACCCCCTACTCTTGATGAATCATCTTCCGGGAACAAACGGAAGAATATGACCGAAGAAGGTTTCCAGAAATTCCAGAGGGATGACAATGGCCAACGCCGCCCAGCTCCTCGTTTTGAGAATTTCACCCCCCTCAATGCTAGTATATCAGTAGTTCTTATGGAGGTGGACAAGGAAGGGCTACTCCGCGCTCTCCCTAGAATGAATACCCATGGCAAGAAAAGAAACAGAGATAAGTGGTGCCTCTTTCATAGGACCCCGACCACGACACGAATGATTGTCGGGCTCTCAAAGAGGAGATCGAAGAGCTCATACAACGGGGACACCTGGCCAAGTTTGTTCGAAAAGACGGAGCCGATCTTCCAACCCGAGGAGCCTACAAGTGAACAGAGAGGCCCGCCGAGCTCCAAGAGTCCGAACCTGGGGCCGTCCTCAACCTTATCCACAGAGGTCCAATGGGGAAGAACCAAACTCCTCCCAAGAGGCCTTTACCCTATCGTAGAAGTAGAATTTCAGTTTTCAATAAGGCCGATGCTCGCAACATGGCCAAAAAGCATGTAATAATGGCTCGCCTCATCGAAGCAGCCACTTAGTTTATTTCAATAAAACTTGGCTTCTTTCTATTGAAAATTATTGCACTTGGCTCACTCCTATCTCTCTGAGTCACATCTACGACTCGTTAAATGGTAAGTTCGGAGTCCAGTTTGTCCTACAAGGCTGCTCCCACAACTTATTAAGCTCAAAAGACGAGTTTGGAGTCCAACACTTGGTTCGACATTGCTTTAGCTGCTTGCAACAAGCAAGTGCGGAGCAGCTCACCATTCGGAATTACTCCTGCAACTTGTTAACCCCCTCAAACGACAAGTTCGGAGTTCAACACTTGGTTCAATGCCGCTTTAACTACTTGCGAACGAGCAAATACGAAGTAGCTCACCATTCGGAATTGCTCCCACAACTATTGAATCTCACTTAAACAACAATTTCGGAGCTCAAAACTCTTCCCTAGAGTTGCTCCTCAAACTCGTCTCCCGAATGGGTCTCTCCTGGAGCCTGGAGATGATTCTTCGTCCCACTCGCCTCCCGAGTGGTCCTCTTCTAGACGAGTTCGGAGCTCAAACTCTCTCCTAGAGTTGCTCCTCAAACTCGTCTCCCGAATGACTTTCTCCTAGAGCCTGAAGATGATTCTTCGTCCCACTCGCCTCTCGAGTGGTCCTCTTCTAGACGAGTTCGGAGCTCAAACTCTCCCCTAGAGTTGCTCCCCAAACTCGTCTCCCGAATGGCTCTCTCCTATAGCCTGGAGATGATTCTTTGCTCCCCTCGTCTCCAGAGCGGTCCTCTTCTTAACGAGTTCGGAGCTAAAACTCTCCCCCAGAGTTGCTCCCCCCACTTGTCTCCGAGAACGGAGCTTCCCATGGGTCTTGCGAGGATCCTCCTACCTCATCTTCTTAGCCCACAGGAGTGGAACTCCTCTTCGAAGAATCCGGAGACCGAAGCTCTTCTCAACTTAACAGAAGCAAAGATATTGCGGGCCTATTCTGATCCTCAGTACGGGTGATTCTTCAACTAACTTCCAAAGAGAATTTGTAGATCTTCGAGCCAGCTTCGAAACGAGGGGTCACACGCCCCGATCGGACCTCCGTAGCACCGGTAAAGTGGGTCACAACACAGCTGCACCGAGCGTGAAAATGGAAAAAATCATCACCTAAAAATTCGCGCTTGATCCTCGTCGACGTCTCTGATCTCGCCCCATAGCTCGGATCTGAAATTCGAGCTGCCGAGCTGCAAATTTGCGAAAACTATTGCCTCACGATTCGTGCTAGATCTTCATCAAGCGGCTCAGATTGTGCCACGTAGCTCGGAATTATGATCTGAGCTACCGATCTACCGAGCTACGAATTGGCGAAAGCTACCACCTCACGATTCATGGCAGATCTTGATCAACCGTCCAGATCGAGCCACGTAGCTCGGATCCAAAATCCGAGCAACCGAGCCACCGAACATGAAATTGGAGAAAAACTCCACCTCAAAATTCGTGTTCGATCCCGATCAATGGACCAGATTCGCCAAACAAACAACAACAACTAAAAAAAAGAAAAAAAGAAAAGAAAAGGGTTAACGGGTCGGGTTTGAACCCATTATAGGCCCAAACCTGTCAACCCCCTTCTTCTTCACATTTTCCCGCCAAAAGGCCAAAAAAGAAAAACCCAACTTCTCCTCCGAAGTTGTCGACCTCCATCCCCGAACACGAAGCTCCCATCCGCCGAGCTCCATCATCGCCTAGCTTGCCCAACTCCATCAACATGCTCCGAGCTTCCCCCTCCGAAGCTCCTCCCTCGTTATCGCCGAGCTTCCATCACCGAGCTCCAAAGCTCCAAAACTCCACTGTCTCCGAGCTCTCCTTCGTCGTTGCCGAAGCTCCTGCCTGTGCCGAGTTCCATGCCACCGACGAGCTCCTCTCCACATGCCCTCCTCGTCAAGCTCCTTCCTTGACAAACCTATCAAGATGCAAAGCTCCTTACTCCGAAGTTGCCGAGCTTCTCCATCAGTTGAAGCCCTAACCTGTGCCGAGCTACACGCCGTCGTCGCCGAGCTCTGACGAGCTTTTTTCCAATGCTGACCTCCTTCGTCGAGTTCCCCCCAAACTCCACGTTCGACGAGCTCCAACAAGGCCTCGCTGAACCCATTACTGCTGAGCTCCAAGTCCTTCAACCCGTCGCCAGCTCAACCCTCCATCGTCGAGCTCTCCTTCACAAGCCCTTGTCAACGAGCTCAGGCCGCAACCGAGCTCCCTCGCTCGTCTCCACACCGACGAGCTCTAACGCCGAGCATCGCCGAAGCTCCATCCCCATCACTTCACCGAGCTCATCTCAACAATCAGATAGCTCCCCTTTCCGAGCCCCTCTGCCCCTGCTCGCGGCTCGGGAGAAGAGACGGAGTCGACAAAGAGGTCGGAAGGAAAAGAGAAGACGAAGAAGAGATGAGAAGAAGGAGATCGAAGACGAAGGAGAAGGAAGAAGGAGGAGAGCGAGAAAAGGAGGGGGGAAAAGAAAAAAAAAGTGCCACGTGGCGGTCAACAGTCAACGTTGACCGGCCACGTGGCAGCTTCTGGTGGGTCGGCAACGGGTACCGAGCTACCGAGGTACTGACCTTCAAATTGGAGAAAAACACCTGCTTTGAGATGTGCACCCTCTGATTGTGATCAACGCACAAGACTGCGCCACTTGTCCAAGTAATATTTTATTAATTAATTTATTTATTTAATTGAATTAATCATTTAAAAATCTAAAAAAATATTTAAAAATTGAAAAAATTAATTAAAAATTCTAAAAATAATTATTAATTCAGAAAATAGTTTTAAAATTCTGAAAGTAATAATTATTAAATTAGAATAATTAATTAAAATTTTCGATAATTGATTATTTAAATTCGAAAATTGAATAAAAAATTCAAAAAATGATTAAAAATTAGAAAAAATTCAGAAAAATCACAAAAAAAACTGAGGATGATTTTGGGCATTTTACAAGCTCAGATTGACACCGTTACACCTCGAGCAAGATCCAAAAACTTCGATAAATTCTATTAGCCATTGAAAACGGACAAAATATAACTCCTGCCCCTAGCTCAGATAATTTATACAATTTATAAGACAAATTAGATACTATGTAGTACAATTGCCCACCACAGGCTGCCTCTCTAAAAGTAGTTAACCAGATTGGTGACTCTTGATCCTAGGCTATTATATTTATATATTATTATTTAAGTTATTTTTACTGATATGGGATTTAATTAACTCATCCCCTTTCACGCACAGTAGCCCCAAAGCCTTAGAATATCATTTTCGGGTGGGCCCCCATAACATATGCCACGTCAGCCATGCTGAAGAAGTCAAAGCATCTCATTTTGCTGCTTCTTCTCAGCCGTGCCCCCCCCCCCCACCCTCAATTCATTTCACCATTCATATATTACCAAATACACCATCAGCCATTATATATATATATATATATATATATATATATATATATATATATATATATATATATATATATAGTAAGTCTATTAAGAGCTGGGAAGCTGAGATTCTTAACGAGAGCTGAGATTCTCAGCCGTTCGATTGTGATCCGATGGTCAAGATTTGATCAGGCTATCAATTGATATGTTGAAGGGCAAAACAGTCATTTCTCAGCTCTCCTCTTTCTCATCTGAGCTACTCTCTCCCGTTCTCTCTCTTTCTCTCCTTTCACGAATCCGAAGAAATCCCCCCGCCCCAATCAAAAACCCTAGCTTCGAAGGCCCATCTCACCCGTTCTCTCTCTCTCTTCGATGCGTCGCTGTATGTCTCCCGTTCTCTCCCTCTCTTCGATGCGTCGCCTATCTCAGTTCCTGAGCATTTCGATGTTAGTGTTTTTGATTTGGGTCCATTTTAATGGCAAATGGAGTGTTGGGGTTTTGAGGGGTTTGGCTGCTATCGAAACCCACCCGATCGTGATCTCTCTCTCTTCGATGCATCGCTCAGCTCTCCCGCTCTCTCTATCTCTTTCGAAGCTAGGGTTTTTGGTTTTTGATTTTGGTCCATTGATGGGTTTGGCTGCTATCGAAACCCACCCATTCGAAACCCTAACTCTACCTTTCTTCTCCACCCCGACATCTTTGAATCAGGTATAATTTTGTGAACTTTTTTTTCCCAAATTTTTTTTTCAAATCCCTTATTTTGTAAATTAATTGCTTGCTTTGAATCCCAGGGAAGTATTCGAATTCCATTTATCCATTTTGGGGTTTGGTCCTTCTATATTTTAGGTTTGACTGTTGATAGTTCGATTGGTGGTGGTTCACGATGTGAAACAAATTGGTATCATTCTATTTTATGTTTGGTTTACTGTTAACCATGACTTTATTATGCTATAGTAGTCTACTAGTCTGTTATATTCATGTGATTGTGAGTTTGTTTTCTCGTTGGATAACTTGGATTCTAGTTTACTAGTTTTGATGAGATGGATTATGTTTCTGAAGTTGCATACTATGAATCATTTATTTAATGATTTGTAGGAGTGACTAGTGATGAATTAATCATATCTGAACTTTATTTTTCCTCGTTGGTTATACGTGATGATGAGATGGATTATGTTTCTGAAGTTGCACACTATGATTTGATGATTAATAGGAGTGAGTCTATTACGAGATGGCGAGCTGAGTTTCTTATCATGAGCTAAGATTCTCAGCCGTTCGATTGCGATTCGATGGTCAGGATTTGATCCGACCATCAACTGATATGTTGAAGGGCAAAATAGTCATTTCGCAGCTTCTTTCTTTCTCAGATTCATATATATATACTAACTCATATAGAGTTAGTCTATTATGAGATGGACTTATTTAGGGCTTGTAGTTATTTAGTTGAAATATTCAGAACCTGAAATGATGTGGATTTGGGTGTTACGGTTGTGTTTGATTACTTGAAATTATGAAACTTGATGGAAGCCGAGCTCCGAGAAGAGGGGTTTGGTGTTTGTTCTGAAGTTTGGGTTTTTGTGGGTTTTGAGTATGGTGGAAATTTCTTATCGAGGTTGGAGAGATCGGAACGATATTTACAAAATGGAAAGAAGGGTTTAGGATGTTTTTTAAAACTATTTGAAACTCGAGTTTCATGGTTGCAAGTGGTTTCGATGGTTCTTATGTACCCAAACATAGCTTGCATCTAAAGCAATGCTTTTAAATTTGTAGAAACTGCATTTTGTTGTGTGTGTTGGTATAGGCGATGATGACAATCACTACTTTGATTTATACTTGATTTATTAGTAGGCAGTGATGAAAAGTTTATGCATGATTTTGTTTATTCATGATTTCTCGGCAATTGGTATACATAATTTTTTTGGTGGTGTTCAGCTTCATGTTCAGTTTCTGTTGTTCTGAGCCGAGGCGCCGAAAATTTTTGGCGGTGTTCAGCTTTTTGTTAAGTTTCTGTTGTTCTGAGCTTACACATTTTGAACTTCATGTTCAAATTCTCTTGTACCGAGCTTACACATTTTGAGCTTCATGTTCAGTTTTTCGTGGTGTTATTCTGAGCCTACAGATTTTTGCATGTCTTGTTGTTGTTCTGAGCCTACAAATTATTTTGCTGTTGTTATTGTTCTGAGCCTACAGTTTTCTTTGCTATTGTTGTTGTTCTGAGCGTACAGATTTTTTTGCTGATTTTTTTTTTGTTGTTCAAATACCTGTCTATCCTGAATTTGATGGATACTACCCAGTTCATCAAAAGTGGTATGTGGTTATATCTCCAAGTCAAAAGTTTACCTGCAATTCATTATAATACATATATTTATGTACTTGCTTCTTTATTTTTTGGTGAATCACTTTGTTCAGGAATTCAAGAGGAAGAACAAGAAGGATGTTAGTGGAGAACCCGAGAGCCTTGAGAACATTCTCTTTGACTGCCCATTTTTGACCCATTGAGAATGTTTCGACTGCCAGGAAGTTTAAATGTCTTTTAGTATGTTGGTCATGTATGGATTGTAAGGGAAATAATGGTAGTTGAAAGTTAAAACTAGTTTGTGGTTACAAATCTGTTTTTAATCCTTTTGTATAATCTTCATTTGGTTTCCAATGTTTTCGGCAATTGGTGTACACATTGGTTGGTGGTTGGTGGTGTTCAGTTTATGTTTTTCTGAGCTTACACATTTTGAACTTCATGTTCAGTTTCTATTGTTCTGAGCTTACACATTTTGAACTTCATGCTCAGATTTATGTTGTTCTGAGCTTACGCATTTTGAACTTTATGTTCAGTTTATGTTGTTCTGAGCTTACACATTTTGAACTTCATGTTCAGTTTATGTTGTTCTGAGCTTACACATTTTGAACATCATGTTCAGTTTATGTTGTTCTGAGCGAACACATTTTGAACTTTATGTTCATTTTATGTTGTTCTGAGCTTACACATTTTGAACTTCATGTTCAGTTTCTGTTGTTCTGAGCTTACACATTTAGAACTTCATGCTCAGATTTATGTTGTTCTGAGCTTACACATTTTGAACTTCATGTTCAGTTTATGTTGTTCTGAGCGTACACATTTTGAACTTTATGTTCAGTTTATGTTGTTCTGAGCTGACACATTTTGAACTTCATGTTCAGTATCTGTTGTTCTGAGCTTACACATTTTGAACTTCATGCTCAGATTATGTTGTTCTGAGCTTACACATCCTCAACCAAGCCCAATAACAGAACACGAGAAATTAATATGTTAAATATACAAGTACATCAAAAACTTTACAAGAAGCATAAGTACACAAATTTTACAAATACATACAAGTAGTATATATTTTACAAATTCTACTTCAAAAACTTTTACAAAAACTAGACAAGTACAAATTTTACAAATATACAAGTATTCATCATAGCACAAGTACATCAAAAACTTTACAAATTTAGCAACTATACAACTTTTATCACCAAATATATAGGCTTTTTGCTCCAAATGTCAACTGCTGTCGAGTTGTGAGTAGCACCAAGAAGCACTTCAAGTTGAAATCAACCTGAAATCAAAATTAAACAGAGCTCATTCAGCCTGGAAACAACAAACTATTTATTTAAAAAATATAGTAGGCTCAGAACACAAAATATCATTCACCAATTATAGTAGGCTCAGAACATAAATTATTTAGATCATAAAGTTAAAAACACAATTGTAACCACAAACCGTTTTAACTTTCAACTTCCATTATTTCCATTACAATCCATACATGACGAATACAGTAAAACACATTTAAACCTCGTAGCAAAAAACTGACTGACACCAGACCAAACAAATTCAAACATGAAGAGGATCAGAACAACACCACCAAAAATTGAACATGAAGCTCAGAAAAACAAAAAATTGAACAACAGAAACTGAACATGAAGTTAAAAATGTGTAAGCTCAGAACAACAAAAACTGAACACCACCAACCACCAAACAAATATTTTTTTTGCATCTCCACCTCTTCTCATGATCAATCGACCTCCTCTCATAATAGACTTACTCATGTATATATATAGATTAAAAAAACCCAGTAGGCTCTAAACACACTATTCAAAACTAGGGCTGCATTGGGGTGCCGTGCCAACTAGAATATGATAGATAAATAATCAAACATAAATATAACAAGCTGAAAAAATTATTTAGATCATAAAGAGTTAGCAACAAAACAAACAATCAATCATAAAGCTCAGATAGGATTATTTCATCACTAATCACTTCACTAAATCTTTAATTAAATCATAAAAGAATCATAGTGTGCAACTTCATAAACATAATCCATCTCAACATCACTTTTAAAAAATAAGAGAAAATTGCTTGCTACTAATGCAAAACAAACTATTCAAGTATACTCAAAGTCAAATTTTGACAAATTCAAGTATCGAGAGCTGAGATTCTCAACCGTTCGATTGCGATCCAATGGTCCAGATTTGATCCGACCATCAATTGATATGTTGAAGGGCAAAACAGTCATTTCTAAGCTCAGATCTTTCTCATCTGAGCTACTCTCTCCCGTTCTCTCTCTCTCTCTCTCTCCTTGACGAATTCGAAAAAAACTCAGCTCTCCCGAAAAAACAGTCATTTGAAGTAACAATCGTAAAGCTCAAACATGATTGTTTCATCACTAGTCACTTCTATTAATCATTAATTCATAGTGTGCAACTTCAGAAACATAATCCATCTCATCATCACTTATAACCAATGAGGAAAAATAAAGCTCAGATAGGATTAATTCATCATTAGTCACTCCTACAAATCATTAAATAAATGATTCATAGTGTGCAACTTCAGAAACATAATTCATCTCATCATCACTTGTAAAACTAGAATCCAAGTCCTCCAACGAGGAAGCAAACTGACAATCACATGAATATAACAGACCAGTAGACTACTATAGCATAATAAAGTCATGGTTAACAGTAAACCAAACATAAAATAGAATGATACCGATTTGTTTCACACCGTGAACCACCACCAATCGAACTATCAACAATCAAACCTAAAATATAGAAAGACCAAACCCCAAAATGGATAAATGGGATTCGAATACTTCCCTGACATATTGTAGCTGATCATCTTGTTCCACACACCATTCTTGAGATGCAAACATTACCTGACAAATTAATTTTCAAAGCAATTAATTTACAAAATAAGGGATTTGAAAAAAAAAATTGGGAAAAAAAAGTTCACAAAATTATACCTAATTCGAAGATGTCGGGGTGGAGAAGAAAGGTGGAGTTAGGGTTTCGAATGGGTGGGTTTCGATAGCAGCCAAACCCATTAATGGACCAAAATCAAAAACCAAAAACCCTAGCTTCGAAAGAGATAAAGAGAACGGGAGAGCTGAGCGATGCATCGAAGAAAGAGAGAAATCACGATCGGGTGGGTTTCGATAGCAGCCAAACCCCTCAAAACCCCAACACTCCATTTGCCATTATCCCAAATAAAAAACCCTAGCATCGAAATGCTCAGGAACTGAGATGGGCGACGCATCGAAGAGAGAGAGAGAACGGGAGACATACAGCGACGCATCGAAGAGAGAGAGAGAGAACGGGTGAGAAGGGCCTTCGAAGCTAGGGTTTGTGATTGGGGCGGGGGGATTTCTTCGGATTCGTGGAAGGAGAGAAAGAGAGAGAATGGGAGAGAGTAGCTCAGATGAGAATGAGGAGAGCTGAGAAATGACTGTTTTGCCCTTCAACATATCAATTGATATCCGGATCAAATCTTGACCATCGGATCGCAATCGAACGGCTGAGAATCTCAGCTCTCGTTTAGAATCTCAGCTTCCCAGCTCTTAATACACTTGATATATATATATATATATATATATATATATATATATATATATATATATATATATAAACATTATATTTTAACACGGTGTGTTACACAAAACTACTCCTTAAATACTGTAAAACTTAGTCTCCAGGAGTGGGGGGCTTGTGATATGGCTAAAAATAGAACCAAATCAGGACCGTTCAAATCAGGCACAAATCTTAAAGCTCTCAAGGGTAAAACGATAATTTCACCTACAAACAAGTCTGAAATGGGAACTAGGTCTTTCTTCAAAGCCCAATAACCCATAAACGAATCCGTCCTGCTGGGTTTGGGTAACAACCCGTTACAAACCAACCCAGATGGATAAAGAGTAATTCAAATTCATAGTTAAATCTATAAAACGATTTAAACTCTAGATCTTATCTATCCACACCGGAAAGTAAAGATTTGTCCTTATCTCGAAACGGATCCCTAAGGCGACTATAAATACCCCTATCCCCCACCGTTACAAGGTAATCAATCTTTTCCACATAAAGCTCTTTCATAATCTTTCATATTACTGACAAGAGCGTCGGAAGGTTCGTCGCCGGGATCCATCCCGGTGTATCGAACTTTTTTGCAGGTCAACGACAGCCGCAAGAAACTGGTCAAACATCGATGAAGGTCAACAGGTTTGCTTTATTGTTTCCAATAAGAATCTACAAATTCATCTGTTCGCTCCCACACCAAAATTAGCAGCAACAATTTCAAAGGTGAGAGAGAGAGAGAGATTGAGAGTGGTAATCTCTTTGTAATATTTGTATTTCTTGGGAAATAAGAAGTTTTGGTAATCTCTGCATATTATTGTGTTCTGATAAGATCTTGCGATTATTGTGGTGACTTATTCTTGGTTCATCTAGTTCTTAGAAAGTTTTTGTTGCTTGTGTGTTTCACTATTAACACTACGAGTTGTGGCCGATTCTACAACACATTTTGCACCATATGATTTGACAATCTATATTGCACAAGTGCATGGATCTCAAAAACAACAATTCCTGCTAGTTTTATGATATAACAGCTAAAGCCAAACACCACGTCCAGATAATTCTATTAAAACAAAGCTAATATCATGAATCCACTAACAATTTTCTGTTTCGGCTACAATAACTTATTTTTTTATTGATAACTGATAAGAATTGGCTGTGACAATTGGCAACAATGTTTACCAAATACCCTTCCCATGAATGCGAGGAGTGTAGATGGGCTAGATCACTTTGCATCTTTGGACAAGTAGTTGTTGGAGGTAGTACTGCGAGCATTCCACAGCTCATCAACAACATCCCCTCGTTCAAACACTGCAGCAGCCCCCATCCCAGACCCTGCCAAAGTAATTTGTATAAGAGAAACACCAACCGATACACATAATAATCACTCCAAGAGAGTGAGTGCTACTCACCAATACACATAGAAATCACCCCAAATCTCGAGTCTTTGCCTCGACGCTTCATCTCATTCAGTAGAGTACTCACACTACGAGCACCTGTAATTGTAAGGTGAGGAACCAGGATTTAGCAGTGTAGTTAAGATATTAGACTGTGTTATGCTATACATCTTGGTTAGAGCTGTACATGGATTGGAGAAGGGAGTTACACATTTAATTTGTTTTCTATAACTGGATATGAATATGAGCATGGATAATTAACTCAATAACCATATTAGATGATTCAGAATCATTCAAATATAGATATCAGTAAGATTTTATTAAATTACACTAATTCAGAATTAGATTATTAATTTTATATCCAAATATGACAATTTGTCTACTATATATACCTGTTGCACCCAGTGGATGCCCAAGAGCAATAGCACCTCCATTAACATTTACTTTCTCCGGATTGAGCTGAAGTTTCTTGCAGCAGTATACATACTGAGAGGCAAAAGCCTGCACATAAAAAGTTCTCTCGAATTTAATTTTTAATATTAACAGAAATAACACAAAGCAGATGTAGGGGCATTAAAACATGAGAAATCGCTAAATAATTACCTCATTTATTTCAAAAAGGTCAATATCTTCAATTTGGAGACCAGCAGCTTTTACTGCAGCAGGTATAGCAACTGCTGGACCGACACCCATTACAGCAGGATCTACTCCAACTGCAGCAAAACTCCTGTGAAGGTCAGGGACAGAGTTAGATTTAAAAGTGACGTTAGAGTGAGGTATCAGAGATTCCTCAAAAATAATTGAGCTATCAGAAAATTAAAAAAAACCTTAAAAAGTCAAACTGGAGCTGCAAATAAGACAATCCATAAAAAGTTACACACCAGAATGCGCAATTCCACCACCACCACTACCACCTACAGCAACAACAAAGCCTTTGTCCTACATCTTTGCTATCAGCCGCATCTTTTTCTCCTTTCACTCCGTTAAGTGTTAAGGATATCTCCTTTGATACACACTAACTACTACTATATCCGTCTTAACTACCTCAAAACAAAATCCATTTTTTTGGTCAGCTTTGCTCATTTAACTACAGTCTTGCCATTCTTCCTAACCTACTTGGTGGTCGTGCAAACAAGTTCAAAGGTTTTTATCCTAACTGAAGCTCCATTTAATTTCTTGCGAATCTATGTAGCTCGGGTACTTCTAGCAAGGAGCCGTGTTGGTACCGGACATGTGTCGGACACTTGGACACTTCATCGGACAGGTTGGACACTTCTAATGCGTTTCCCAAATTTTAAAATACATCTTATATGTTGGACACTTCATAAACAGATAAACACTTCTCTAAAGTTTCCTAAAAGTTGGAACATAATAATTAACAAATTTTAAATGTATATTTATATTTCTTTTACTAATTAACTTTAGTTATATTCATACACATCAAAATTTATGGTGTACAGTAAAGTATTACCACAATTTGTGGACAATAAATATTTGAGTTTGACTACATAGTTTTCATTGACTCCAAAAAGTAGTAAACACTTTTCTAGTCACACATTCACATAGGCCCACTATGTATCATATTCACAACCTACTTTTCACATTTTAAAATTTTGACTAGCTCCTATCTTAAAGCAAATGAAAAGTGTACGGTGTGTTAATTACCACTTTTTGAATTAATGGAAAATATATAGTCCAATTCATATATTTTTTACTTTGATTATGAGCAACAGATTGTACTCTTCGAACTCCATTTTTATTTAATTTATACATAATTGAAGTAATATTAAGTTATGTTATATAACTAGATTTGCCCGTGGGCACGTGCCAACGGCACGTCTTCAGAACGATACAACATATGAAAAACTTTGTAAACAGTAAATCAACAATTATGTAGCTCAAGTTTAAATAGTACGTATGCCAATAATTAGTTGTAAATAAAAGTTCATGTTTCCATATATATATATATATATATATATATATATATATATATATATATAGAGAGAGAGAGAGAGAGAGAGAGAGAGAGAGAGAGAGAGAGAGAGAGAGAGAAATAAAGGAGTTGTTTTGGAGGATGTGAATTTGAGTTTTGGGGAAAAACTTTTGGGAGGGAAAATGTGTTTTGTGGGGTTAGATCTGGGTCTTTAATTTTTGGGAGATTGAATGAGAGCCACTTGATAGCTTTCTTTGTGTTTTATTATATAGATATTATAGCCGTGTTTCCGTACCTTACTTTTTACAAATTTGATCTGTCCTGTGCCCGATCCCGTGTCAGTACCTGTACCCATATCCATGCTTTATAGCTGCAAATTTACTCATTCAATCTAAAGTTTTAGGTGTTTTGTTCACTCACCACCCTAACCTGCTCATTTCAACTGCATTCATTTTCTGGACATGTCTCTTAATTGTCCAACTTTAAACCCATAAAGCATGACCGAACTTGTAGCTTTCTTATAAAAACTATACCTCCACTTCATTTGTATTATGTGTTCGCAGTTCACTTAATACTGCAAAAGCATTTCCTGACTTTAGCCGTCTTTTCTTTGATTAATTATATATAGACACATACATTTGCGACAGTGAAAACGGAACTAATACCATAAAACTCAGAGCTCTGGCAACCCTTTATTGCAAAATTTAGAATGCTAGGTGATGATATACATCATTAATAAGAGCGCAGAATGGAAATAAAGTTAGGTAGATTTTGAAAATGTCGAGATATATTTATGTGATCTGTTGCTCAAGGAAATAAATCATTAAGTAAGAAACTTCAAAGATGAACGCTTTCAAGAAAATATTAATTTTAAACATAATTAAGATTTGACCCTAAACAGAAAAATTAAGAAATGTTTTTATACCTCTACGCAGGAAAACATTGTACTTAACCTTTCAGCATTCAAGTAGCCAAGTTTTAATCTGTCGACCATCCTCAAAATGTTAATAAGTGTGAAAGACCCTACGATAGATCAAAGCTCCGAAGTTATGGTAAGGGTGAGGGTTTCACATTTATATTTTAACATGCCCCCGCAGGTTGAAAGCCATCTTTTGTGAGCCAAGACCTGTACTGTACGCAGTTGTATTTTTATTTCTAAATCTGCATTTTAATATGCGCAACCGGTGGGATTCGAACCTGAGTTTCTTGATACCATATGAAAGACCCTACCGATAGGCCAAAGCTCCGAAGTTATGGTAAGGATGAGGGTTTAACATATATATTTTAAGAATAAGAAATGGCGATGGCATGTTATCCTCCTCGTCATTCCCAACAAATTCAAGGTGTTCATTAAAACCTTATGTTCTACACAATAAACAAGTTAAAAATTGAACGATTTTCAAGTGGGAACTATGTTTTAATTCAACATGCCATTCATATCTTTTCCATCTGCTATACTGTTACCGAAAAATAGGGAATATATTCAACAAAGATTTAAAACATGTCATTCATATCAGAACATGCATACAATGGACGATTTAAAACCTGAAAACTCCAAGTATAGGAAGCCCCTTTTGTACTGCAACACTTCTTTTCATAAGAAGTACAGCTCCAGCACCATCACTTACCTGACTAGCATTGCCTACAATTATATGCACCAAATTAAAGTACAATTGCAGATGAAAACCAAATTAAATGATAACATAACTTCCATGAAGACAAGATAAGAAATTACCAGCAGTAGTGCACCCATCCTTCTTAAATGCAGGCTTGAGCTTTGCAAGACCTGCCACAGATGTATCCGGTCGGATTCCATCATCCACAGAGACTGTAATTTGCTTTTCCTCTCCAGTCTTTGGGTCTACAATCTGCACGAGGATACAATATCACACTAAAATGAAAACTAAGAACAACAAAGAAACAAAATCCATCAACCTAGAAACTAATTAACTTGTGCATATTTTACAACACTGACAAATCAGAGCATACCCTATGAAAATTATCCCAATAAATATTCATATATAGATTCAAATATGTTTAAATATTCCACCTAATTGAAGAGAATTACAAATATTGATTAACAGAGTAAAATAAGTTTCAACATTTAGTCAAATTGGGATGTTGGAAAATCAGTTAGACTGTGACTTAGCGACAAATTACGTTATAAATTGATCTAGATGTAATTTTATGTTTCCTAAAAAATTTAAAGCGTGTGAGGAAATAGAATAATTTTCAGCAGCTTATCATTTGTATGGAACCCACTTTAATGCTTGATTACCAATTTACAATATCTTAAGATAGTACAGTAGCAGGGCCGGCCCTGAGCTCATGGGGACTCGAGGTGAACTACCGAAATGGGGCCCCCATACATAATCTGAGAAAAATAAAATTAAAAAAGCATATATATATAAAAAATCACATACTTTTCAAGGGAAAACAAGATATTTTATTATTATACTAATGTTTCACTTAAAGTGACTTGTTCTCGCATTCCTTACAGCAAACTCAGTAATTAACTGTTCATAATTAAGTTTTCCTACAATCCCCAACTATGTAGACCTAATCGGTGCAACACTGCAATGGGTTTGAGCAGGGGATGAAGAGTCATTCACAAGGGGCAGAGTTTTTTTGTTGTTGCTTAATTCTCCACATGTTTTTTTTTAATTGTGTTATTTTAACAGTGTTTTGTGCTCCCAGGCTGTGTAGGGCTGTTTTTTTCTACTTTTTAATATCGGTTATAAACACTCATGTTGACATTAAATGTGCACTCTTAATATATTTTTTAAAAAGCCGACATATATAGGTATCAATATAAAAAAATTGGGGGTCCCTAAAAATGACAACAAATCGGGGCCCCAAGGCAGCCACATCTCTCGCCTCTCCATAGGGCCGGCCCTGTACAGTTGCTAGGTTACAATGTAAGTGAACTGTGAAGTAAAGGAGAGAACATAACTAATGTTTTAATCGGATTATTACCTTTGTGTTCACAGGTATGATTTCTTCCTTAAATTTACCAGCCGCAATTGCAGCGGCTGCACGCTTATGAGATTCAACCTGAAAGTAAAAAAACAAAATACTCTCATTATGCTCATAAAATAAAGAATATATATATTATATATATAAAGAACAGGTAACTCACAGCAGCTTGATCTTGCTCAATGCGAGTGACACCATAACGTTGAGCAACATTTTCAGAAGTAATGCCCATAGGTAGAAGGCAATCTTTAGCTTGTTGAAACATTTGTGCCTGAAGTACAGAGAAATTTGTTATTGCTAATAGCCTAATACACAAATGCACAAACTGCAATTACCAAACAATACAAAACCTACTCTTGGATTGAACGGCCCTTGCAATGTAACTGCGTTCACAGTCATTGATTCTAAACCAGCCCCAATGCCTGTATTGACAACAAAAAATATATCAAGTCAATGAGTTTAATTTCAAACTAACTGAAATAATAAAACTGCCAACAAACTCACCTATGTCATAGAACCCAGCTTTTATAGCAGCAGCAACATCAGCAACTGCCTGAAGGCCAGATGAACACTGGCGGTTGACAGTTCTTAGAGGCACAGTATCTGTTAACCAAGAAAAAATCCCCCCCCCCCCCCCCCCCCCCAAAAAAAAAAAATTTATAATCAAGAATGTAACTAGCACAAGGATAAGAAAACACGATAAAGCAACAAAAAGAAATTTACCGGGGAAACCAGCATAGAATGCTGCCATTCTGCACTCAATTGCTCTTTGCGAACCAGGTGCCAAGACAGTACCAACAATAATATCCCCAACTTCACTAGGGTTCAGTCTAGTCTTATCTAACAATGCCTATAATGAAGATTCATCACAAGATCATACATGTAAGCAAAAGAGTATGATTTTGAGCACAACGAGGAATTAGTTACATCTTTTTTTTAAAAAATATTGCTTATAGCAAATTCTGTGGGTATAAATATGAAAATGACAGACCTTAAGAACAGGCGTTAAGAGGTCTTCAGGGTGTGTGTCCTTGAAGCCCCCTCGTTTTGACTTACAGATTGCAGTTCTGTAGGCACTGTGCAACAAACAGAAAGATGAGTATGTATGAGCAAGAGAAACTACACCTTCTCTTCTTAAACTAGAACTACATAATTATACAATATGTTAATAAAAGAAACCCACAAGTCAGTCGGAATAAATATTCCTTCCATAGGTGTGGTCTTCCTTTGCTTTCTTCATATATTAAGGTTTATACCAATTTCTGCTCAGAACCAAATATAACAAAGTTCATTTTGATCTGCCAGCAAAGTAAAACTTTGCTGAGGACAACAACAACAAAAAAAACAGTATCCACGCAATACAGTTCCCGTTGAAAGCTGAACAAATGCACTGCTTTTGTTGCTGTCCGGAGAAAAAAAAACTACAACAGCTTATTTACTATGGAAGCTTCTTGCCTGCTCAAACCCTTCAAAAATGCATATCAAGATTCACAGATTGGAACTGAAACAGCAATAACTTTGTGCCAAAAAAAAAAAACTCTCTACAATGAGAGATTTTAAAATAACATACAATTTCACTTAAAATTATAGTTTCCACAAAACATGGGGAGAAACAAGAGTTTATAGAATTAAAATAAAGATTAGAAAATATTATCCAACCAACAAAATGTTGGAGCATTTATGTCGTAACCAACCATATGCACATAGTAGACTTGATAAGCTGATGAGCTTGTCGAATTAGGAATGCATGAGGATTTAGTCTCACTTATAGTACGGAACCAAATCCCCACCAAGGGTATCTCTTTTTGGTCCAATTGAATTCAAAATCCTATTGACAAGTCCATCTTGGTGAACACTTGTTTTGGACCTTTTACATGAATGTTTAGTAAATAATTCACTACACAATTGATTTAAACTCCAGTAAGGATGTATTTTAAGGGCTTCTAGATTAGTGACTTAGTATAATAGTTAACTACAACTACTTCAACATTAACGATTAATTAGATTTAAAATAACATTATATATCAAACTGGGTCAATCCTGAGATTTTTTTATATTAATTAATTGTTGCCATAGAAGTAACTGCGGTTAATCATTATACTAACTCACTAATTTAAATGCCATATAGAGGCTTCTAAAGGTACCAGTGGTCCTTCGCACCAGGGACCTAACCAGAACCAACCAGTGTTTTAAATATTCATCTCTTGACAAAACATATATATTAGGGTAAATTTAAGTAAACCTACCCCAGGTTTCATGAGTTTGCAAATAATCCATCCCATAACTTTTTTTCTAGGTTGCCTACCTATTTGGCAAACTTAGTTACGGATGGCACACCTCAGCCTCTACGCCCACAATTTTATATTTTCTGACCATTTTACCCTTGCAGTTAGTAATTTGATCATAGATTATCTCTCTTTATTATCTAGTATTGCTCACTAAAGTTAGTGATTTAATCATAGATTCTCTCTCTATTACCTAACCTTTCTCACCAATAGAGTTAATATTTAATAGTATTTTAACACATAATAAAAAATTAATCCTTTAAATAGGATGGATTTATCCTATAACAACTTGGGGCATTTTAGTAAAAACCCCCTCACAAGGGCGACAGAAACAGTCACATGGTCGGTTTTCTAAGAGGAGATGTGCAATCTGCAACCAAATTTGTCAAATAGGCAAACTGCAAAATAAGTTATGAGGTGGATTATCTGCATACTCATGAAACCTTGAAACCTGAGATAGGTTTACAAATTTACCATTTGCTACCATTTTATTTACTCAAAGATGTCAAAAGCCACTGTATTTCATTAATGAGAAATAATGAAACAAGAGTTCACCATTTGGTAGCTTGTACTAAAAAATTGACAGGTTCCAATCAAATTGGAATATAATGCAACACAACCCGCAAAAAACCCAAGAAAAATAAACCCAAAATAATCAATAAAATTCCATTAGTATGATTTTCCCAAATATCATCCAATCACACAATTTCATAACAACAACAACAACAACAACAACAACAACAAATCAACTTACGCAACAATAACAACATCATCCCCAAAGCTCCCATTCCTCTCATACTCTCCACCACAAACAGATGCCTGTTAATCAAACAAACCAAACCCCAAATCAAAAATTAACCCCAAAACCCTAGATATGAAGAAATTAAAAATTCAATCAAGAACAAGATATTTACTGAAAGAATTGGCGGATTTGTCGAAGAAGAAGGCAACAGATGCTGCAGCAGAACCCTCTGTCTGTTGATCGCCTTCTCCATCTCTCTCTCTCTCTGTGTGTACAAAAATCCGATCTTTGAAATAAAAATCCAATCTTACAAAATTTCTGAGCTTTGGAAACGTTGGAAGAAAGATGGTGGTATTTGTAGGAGGAGAAGAGGAGACTGGTTGGACTTTTTTTTTATTATTAGTTGAGAGTTATTTTAAATTATTATTAATTTAAAATAATTGACATGTTATTCATGCATTGTGGTGGTTAGCTAGGGCGGAATTCCATGGGACATGGCCTATAGGATGTTTTGTAAGTGGTGTTTATAGCCTTAAGTGGGGGTGTACTTAGGGGTGGGCATCGGTCGGTATCTGATCTAATATTGACCATCCACCACCGATCCAAAGAAGATCGGTTTTTTAATTTTCTCATCCGCAACCAATCCGAACCTTAATTGGATCGGTTTCCATCCAAACCGATTAAGCTCGGTTTGGATTGGATTGGATGGTCGGTTTGGCGTGCTACTTTTCACCTTCAACATCATTCATAATTTTGTTAAAATTTAAAAGATCAACTTAAAGCAAACTTAAGACACAACCTGCTATTTGTTATTCAGAAATGAATTTAAAATAAAAATTCATAAAACCACAAGTTGTTAATGAATTTTGCACTAATTATTTGAGATGATGACGTTTAAATGAGTGAGATAAACTGCTTTTTCACTTGCATACTTCTGTAATCTTAGTTTATTATCATAAAAGAAACATCAATAATCATAGCTAATTGAATTTCAGGTGCAATAAAAAAAGATTTAAAAAATAATTTCTGCTTGACTTGATTAAAGTAACTACTAAATGTTACATTAACTTTATAATTCTATTAAGTTGGGTCACACTGTAAATCAAGCATTTCTCAACAACATAACACATAGGATTATGGAGAACTAAAACATAGGTATAACAACTGCTCGGTTTGTATTAAAAGAATTAAAAAAGATTGTTTGTATCTCAATGAAAATGAGAAATGACTATTTGTATATTCAAGAAATTAAAAAAAAAAACTATATTTTTTATGGACTTATGCATAGAGGTATGGTCGGTTCGATTTCATTGGTTATTTAAAAGTCTCATCCAACAACCGAATCGGTTCAATTGGTTATTGAAGATCAAGAACCGATCCAATCCAAATCTCCAATTGGTTCGGTCAAAAACCGGTTAATTCAGATTGGATTGGTTTGGATTGATCGGTTCGGATAATAGTTCTCCACCGGTAGGCGTACTTAAGTGCCTTGGAAGAGCAGTGCTAATTGTCATGTATAGTTTTATATTGCTAATTGCTGAGAGAAAGTTTGAAGCCGATTTAGTAATTAATGAAAATTAATGTCTCGTGACTTTCATACTATTCTGTCAAATAATACAAAAGTAGTACACAAAAATTAGTAAACAAATTATTTTTTAAAAAGTTTTAGTACTGTCCATGTTGAACTACTTTGACGAGTCAATTTTAATTACTTCTAGAACTTCTATATTGTAAATACAGTATACAAAATAATGTAACTTTTAAAACAATGTTATTTCTTTTAAATTTTAAACAAGACTACACACAAACATAATACTCTCATCCTAGAATAAGAGATTGGTGTACGCGGAATACAGATCTCCAACCTTTTGCCCGTTACCAAAAGATTTACCACTAGACAACTCAGTCACTTGCGATCAAAATAATATTTTGATCGTTAAAATTTGTGCACTGGCTGAAGTAGCGCAATTTTTGTTTCACTAAAACTATCTAAATAGAGAGAGAGAAAAGGAAAAAAAAAAATATTCTGTTGTGCACTAGGCTTCCGTGTGCACTCGGCCTCCCCGCCTTCGTATCGACGAGTCGAACCGTTCACATATCACCACACATATTAATTAGTCGAAATATGTAAAATCAAATTATTTGAAATTTATTTTGCTCATCCATCATGTGACTATAAAAAATAACGATTTTCAGCCTTACAATTTTTTAACACCTCAATGGATGGCAAATAAATTTCATATGATTTGATTTTACATATTTATACTAATTTATATGTGTAGATTAATGTGAATGGTTCGGATCATCGATACAAGAGCAAAAATGCTGAGTGCACACAGAAGCCTAGTGCATAACGGAATCTCTCTCTCTCTCTCTCTCTCTATATATATATATATATATATATATATACTAGATTTGCCCGTGGCTACTGTTAGGGTTATATACTGAAAGCATCACTTTTGTATTAACTTTATTTCCTTATTTTTTTTGAATGAGAATCATATGGGCATATGTTTGCATATTGTGTTTATTATAATATTAATGCAAGTATCTGATATTCTATAAGGTTGATAATATGGTGTGAGGGGACACACAGAAGATCATATTATCAGTTCCCTATGGAATATATAAATAGTTCACAACCTAGACGGACTTGGACAATCCATTGGAAACAATGGCGGATCCAGGAATTTAGTTCAGTGGGGTCCTTATACAAAAATAAATACGATAACAATTAAGAATTTAGTTCACTGGCCAGGAATTTAGTTCAGTGGGGTCCTTATACAAAAATAAATACGATAACAATTAAGAATTTAGTTCACTGGATTCCTATAATGCTTAAGAATTTAGTTCACTGGGTTCCTATAATGCTTATATAAAAAAAATTACACTGTAGCAAGCTACACTATAGAAATTTTTTTTTTTTCAGTGGGGTCCGTGCCCCCCACTGGTTGCAAGCTACATCCGCCCCTGATTGGAAAGGTTGTAGTGTAATCTGGTATTAGTCTATCTTGACTATAGGTTTACACTAGTACACTTTGTGTGTATTGAAAAGGACCACTTGAGGTTGTTCTCTTTGTACTGACTACAAAAGAGAACAAACACCTCTGTTATTATAGATGCTTATGCTCTTAATCCAGATATAATAACAGACATGTATATGCAGTGTGCATTACTTTGACTCATAAAAGAGTGAGATTCATTATGAATCAACAACCTCTATGAATTGGGTAATAGCATTGTATGTATGATGGGCTGTTGATTGTAAAAGGAATCCATGTCCCGATACGTCGGGTTGATGATGTCCCCTTAAGAAGCTCATAAGGATTGTCATGTAAACCCTGCAGGTGGATTACATCCGACATGACAAATAAAGTTGAGTGATACTACTTAAGGATAAAAGATGTTGATCAATATAGTTGTCAGTAACTTAATTTGATCGACGGACATTCGATATCTTAACATGGGGAGCTGAACGAGCATATAATAAAAGGAGCCCATAAATATAATTTGGGATTAGGAAGGTAGTGCAACAATAGCTCTTTAGTGGACCGAGCTATTGTTAATGGGTCTGGGTTGTGTGTTCGGGCTGAACATGGGATACCCAGATTCGTTAGGAGACATAACCCTAATTTCTCCTCATGGTCCCTGTCGTAGCCTTATATATATATCCTCTATTCTCTGGCCGTCATATCATTATCAGAGATAAGAAGTTTTCTCTAAATTCGTGATTCACGTAAGGAGAGAAAGAGAGGTCAGCCAAGGAGAAGAAAGGTTGGTAGACCGTCGCCCACACGACGTCCAACCCGAGGAAGGAATACGTGCAGAAGATCTTGGGGTCGCTGACGGTTCGAGGTTGCTAGAAACTATCGTCTTCCTCTCATCGCAGGTATAATTCGTGAACCCTAGATTCCGCTATAAAGGGTTAGATCACGTATTAAATCTGTTAAGCTTTTATGATCGATACGCACACCAATCCGTGGTCCTGGGAATGCCCACCTAAGCCTGATGCTAATTATCCGTGGTCCTGGGACTCATCGCAGTTCCATCAGCTACGTGCCTACGGCACGTCTTCAGAACGATACAGCAAATGAAAAGTGTTGTAAACAGTAAATCAACAATTATGTAGCTTAAATTTGAATAGTATGACAATAATTAGTTGAAAATAAAAGTTCATGTTTCCATTAGTATATGGTGAGAAATAATTATAAATTGGGATATAAAAATCCATGTTATATATATATATATATATATATATATATATATATATATATATATATATATATATATATATTATAAATTGGGATATAAAAATCCATGTTTCCATACATATGTATATAATATATATAGGAAAATGCTCCATTGAAAACACAAATATTGTGAAAACTCGTGAAAACAACCTAGGCCGCTGTTGGGAACAGCCCCAACAGCGGCCTAGGTGGTTTTCTACATTTTCACAGACATTTGCGTTTTCAACTGAACATTTTCTATATATATATATAGAGTGTAACGCCCCGAGCCCGGCTCAGCTGCGCACGTGGCTACACGTGCGCGCACGCGAAAGAACGGACGCAAAACTCTAGCCACGCCCACCACAGGCTGCCTCAAAAGGGTGGTTAACCATTGAGTAACCCTTCATCATGGGCTTTCCTATAAATACTTCTTATTTCCCTTCCTATCCACCGATATGGGATTAAATATCTAAGGGTGTCGAAAGTCGGCTCTGATACCACAGGCTGCCTCAAAAGGGTGGTTAACCATTGGGTAACCCTTCATCATGGGCTTTCCTATAAATACTTCTTATTTCCCTTCCTATCCACCGATATGGGATTAAATCCCCTTAGGTCAACCGGTCAAATACACCCACACTTCACTTTCCTTTCATTTATTTTATTCCATATGGTCAACCTAGTCAACCATACTCATATTCCTACTTTCATTTATTCATTCATTCATATATGGGTCAACCGGTCAACCCATCTCACACACTTCCTTCTTTCCATTCCTTCTCCACCTCACCTACCATCCATTCTTTCTTTCTTTATTATACTATATATATATATATTATTATATATCTCTATATAATATTATATATATATACCACATAGAGAGAGAGTTAAATAAATAAATGAGTTATTTTGGGAATTTGAATTTGAATTTGGGAGGGGGGGGAACTTTTGGAGGAAAAAAATGTGTTTTGTGATGTTAGATCTGGGCCTTTGATTTTGGGGGGATGAAAGAGAGTTGTTTTGGGGGAATTTAAATTTGAATTTTTGGGATGAACTTTTGGAGGAAAATTGTGTTTTGTGATGTTAGATCTGGACCTTTGATTTTGGGAAAATGAAGGAGAGCTACTTGATAGCTTTCTTTGTATTTTATTATATATATATTTACCTCTGTTAACAAGCATTGATCATTGGACTTCAAAAAAAAGAAATTAATCTTTAGATGGGGAATGTGTTAAAACATCATCGAACATAATTGAGTTGGGGAACAACCAAATAACAAGGGAGCATGCTTTGAGATGCAATACATGAAACATCATATAGGTGGTACCTACACATTTCTCTTTCTAGTAGCTAGGTCTTTATCTGTCTTTACAGAATATCTTTGGGATCAACCAATCAGATACGGTAATGTTCCGTCAGAGCATCTGTAGTCGTCGTAATCTATTTTTTAGGTATTTGGCAAATTAAAAATAGAAAGTATGGTTGCGCGTTGTACTGGCTGAAACTTGAAAGTTAAAATATGGCCAGACGGTCGATTATCTCTCGCCTCAAAATTTTTTTTAAAAAAATGTAATACAATTTTTTTTGGCACTTTAAAAAAAAAAAAAATCTTTTTGGCACTTAAAAAAAAAAAAAAAAAAAAACCCATCCAAACCTGAAGGACAGTGGATAATACACCGGCCCACAATTTTGTCTTATTCAAAATTGTTAGGACGGTGTATTAAACACTGTCTGACAATTTTTTTATTTTTTTTTATTTTTATTATTATTGAATAGGACGGCACATTATCTATCGTCCGGGGAAAAAAAAAGTAAAGCGACGAAATATAATCTTTCGTCCGATCGTAAAATTTTAAGCGACGGATGGTAATCTATCGTCCGGCTATATTTTGGCAATTGCCATATCGATTGCCAAATATAGCCGGGTACTGTAGCATTCAAACCCAAATTTTGGGTATTTAGCAAACGACTGCAGAGGTTTTTTTTTCTATTTTTTGGAAAATTTGGGTTTATGGCAAACGACTACAGATGGTCTCATAATACAAACATCTATGGGAATATTAGGTATCCAGTTGTTTCAAGAATGTGAAATTAAGATAAGAAGATTTGTCACTTTTATCTATAATATAATTAAGCAAAGTCCCATTTTAACGGTTTTTTACTATCATGCCTCCATATACATAAAAAGCTAAAAAAAAAAAATAAGATTAATTCTGTAATTTTCACTTCACATTTAAAGTCAAAAATATATAAGGTTAATTCTGTAATTTTTACTTCACATTTAAAGTCTCCATAAAATTATATTCCCTAAAAAATCAAAAACGTCTCTTCCTCTCCCTCCATCCAATCCGTCTCTTGCTCTCCCTCCAAGCTGCATATATATACAAAAGGGTGCACTTGACCAAAAGCAACAGCAAGAGGAGCACAGCACAATAACAGCACGTGCAATGCACGTAGTAGCCACACAATAGCAAGAGCAACAACGACAGAAAGCGCGACGGCAATGGCAATGCGGGGTTCTTCGGAGTGGGGCAAAGGCGAGGAAGGTGGTGGTGGGTGCCATGGCTCTCGACGACTAGCGAAGGCAGGGGCTCGCGAGGTGGGGCTCCGGGGTGGCAGCAGTCGAGGTGATGAGGAATTGAGGATGGAGATAGAGGTGCGGGGATCGGGAGTCGATGAGGCGGTTGTGGTCGGAGGGCGATTGGTGATGGGTTTGGCAGTCGATGGAGAACTGGAGGTGGTGACTGGCGATCGGGGTGATGGAGGGCGGCCGATGGGATACTAGGCGAGGCTGCGAGCGGCAGGGAGGAGGTCGACGGTGGCTCGAGTGGTGGTCGAGGAGCAGGGTTCGACTAACTATCCCTCTTCTCTCTCTCTCTCTCTCTCTCTCTCTCTCTTTCTTTCTTTCTTTGGGGGTCCAATGGGATTCTTATTGTTTTAATTATTTGTTTATTTATTTATTATTGTTTTATTTATTTGTTTATTTATTTATTTATTAGCAGAAACCCTGATAAGATCTAATGGGTAGAAATAAAGAAAGTATCAGAGAGAGAGAGAGAGAGAGATGGATAGATGGGTTTGGTTTGGATTGGATCCAAAGAGAGAGAAAGAAAGTCTCAAGGGGAAAAGAAGAAGATAAAAGGAGTTGTAATAAGAGAAAAGGAAGAAGGTAGAGAATTGTAAGAGAGAGAGAGAGAGAGACCGTAGAAAGGAAGAAGACACTCGAGGGAATGGAGAGTCACAGAAAAAAACTTAATTTTATTTACAGTATTAATTAAACAAACAAATATTGTAGATGGATACAACCGAATCAACAAAGTTTTACTACCACACCACGATGGGCGGCACAGGTGTGTCTGTGTGTATCACAGTATCAGTATTAGTGTCTAGGTGCTTAAATGCTATACATATATATATGTACCTACTTTATTACAAACATGTTTGTGACTGTCGATTTATTTATTTACTTATTAAACTCTACTCAAATCCCCATCACATCAATCTCTAATCTCTAATCTCTAATCTTATAATCTATACTATTATTAAGCAAAGCTCCATTTTGGTGGGATGCTGGGCGAGGCTGCGAGTGGCCGAAGGGATGCTAGGCGAGGCTGCGAGCGGCAGGGAGGAGGTCGACGGTGGCTCGAGTGGTGGTTGAGGAGCAGAGGTGGTGAAGATCGTGGTGCAACTCATATATTATTATTTATAAAAATGCAACTCATATAAAATAAAATTAAGTTGGTGTCATTAGGGGTAATTTTTAAAGAGTATGTGATGCTTAAAGGGTGGCTTAGGTTTGAGGCCAGATTACGTCTTAGTATTTATTTAAATAAAAATAAAAATAAAACGTGCACGTGCGGGTTACTAGTTAAGATAATTCAAATATATTATGTTTGATTACACTGATAAATGCAAGATGTATAAAAACTCACACATAACGCTATATATAAAAAGACCAGCTGGTGGCAACTAATAAATGTTTTTGTTTTTGTTAGAATGTCATATTCATACGCGTTCTGCATTGCTTTTTTCCTTCACCAATTCGGAGCAGATCGGAAATTGTAGAGACACATTCTCAGAGTTGGAGTTACAAATGCTTACAAAATTAATACACAGTCTTCATTCAAAGTTTAGTAGTAAGTAGTATTTTTTAGCAGCATGATACCAGCGAGGAATTTGTCCTCAGGTTGACTTGGACTAATGCTCTAGATACTGAGAAGTTAGAACTACTTCGCAGAGAGTCAAACTCTAATTTGCATGATTCTCACGTTAGAAGGCAACTCTTTTTTAAGGACTTGGATTAATTGGTCAAATCAATGAATACCTAGTAATTTCAAAGCACTTTTCTTGACAATTTCCTCTTAATTTGGCCAAGGTTACAACGAAATTGATCTCAGTGTGGTCACAATTTATAATTTGATAATCTTTTCTATCCAAAAAGAAAATTTAGATCTCTTCAATTTAATGAGATTTTTCATTATTTTAAAACATGATTATTCCGCTTTCAAGCACTGTATATTATCTTCAATACTATCTCTAATAATATTAGTAATATGCAGATGCGATGCACGTCATAATATTTTTTTACGTAATAAATACAGATATAATCTGGCATCGAATTTGAGATCTAACTTTACTCATCACATAACTTTACCCATCACATACTCTTTACAAATTATCCCTATTGGCATCAACCTTTATTTTATATGAGTGACACTTTTATAAATAATTATTTCGTAAATAAATTTAAACTTTGAGAGTATTACAGTAACTAACAGCAGTTCAGTAAATGAATAGTTAATATAACTCCCACTTTAAAATAACTGGTTGAGATTCGATGGTTTATTGAATGATTATCTACAAATTACAGGTTGTCTACAAATGACAACCCCAACTCTCCCATTATTTATAATGGGAGAGTTGGGGTTGTCATTTGCAGACAACCTGTAATTTGTAAGCATTCAATCATCTTATCTCAACCATTTATTTTTAAGTGGGAGTTATATTAACCATTCTTTTACTCAACTATTGTTAGTTACCATAATATCCTCAACGTTTAAATTTTATTTAATTATTTACAAAAGTGACACGCATATAAAATAAAAGTTTGTGTCACTAGGGATAATTTGTAAAGAGTATGTGATGAGTAAAGAAAGACACCCCCCCCCCCCTCTCCCCAGGCAGGTGAGGCGGCCGTCTCAGGCCCTCGAATTTTTTTTCCAATTTCAGAGGCCCCAGATTTGTATTCCCCTCGTAAATATAGGCATGTACTTTTTGCGTTAAAAAAATAAATTATATTGTTATTAGAGGCCCCCAAAAATAATTATTTGGGCCTTTAAGTTTTCGCCTCAGACCCCTAAGAACTCAGGGCCGACCCTGAAGGAATGTCTCAGGTTCAATGTCAGATTACGTCTTATTATTTACTATAAAAAGAAAAAAATAATTAGAACTACATCGCAAGTACAAGATTACCAGTAAAATTAATTGTTGCCTTATATTATAGATTCTTGGTTGACCAAATCTCAAGGCAAATTGGATGGTAATAAGAGCATCTGTAGTCGTTACTTGCCAAATTTTGGGTAAATAGCAATTAGAAATAGAAAAAAAAGAATCTTGCTGCAGTCGTTCAAAGCTATATTCGATTCGTCGTTTGTTTTTTTTAAAAGATGGAAGATTGTCTATCGTCGTACAGTGTGCGGTTTGAAAAATATATCGGGACGCAAAATAATGTACCGTCTTCGAATCGAAAAAATATTTAAAAAATCAAATTGAAGTACGGACGGAGTATGATCAATTGTCTGTTTAATTTTTTTTTTTAAATAAGCAAGGACAGGAGATTATCTCCCGTCAATCTCCCTACCGCATTTGTCGAACGGGGTGTAATCGGTCGTCGCTGGTTTTGTTTTAATTTTTTTTTTTTTAAAGGTGGACAGGCCAATTGACGGTGTATAATCACTCGTCGGTGGTTTTGTTTTAATTTTTTTTTGGTTTCGAATCTCATCGTCCCCAAGCTCGAACCCAAACTGGAACCCTACGATGACGTCACCCCCCAAATCCCTAACCCTAACTCCGATATTCTCACCCCTGAAATCCACACTCCACTCCAGCAGCTCACCTCGTCCAACCTCGAAGAAGAGCTCTTCGCCGAGTACTGCCGCCTCGCTGGGCGCTTCAAGATGAGCGCCGTTGCGTTCCCGGCGGCGAAGAAGAAGAAGAAGAACCCCCGATCCGGCGAAATCGTTAGGGATTTCGAATCTCACCGTCCAAGATCACTTCTTTTTCCGACATTGACGATGTATAATGCATCGTCTGTGATAAAAAAAAAATTCCCTTTTTCAAACGGGGTTTAATCCATCGTCCTAAATCACTTTTTGTACGTCTCCCTACGAGACGAAATTTTATCTTTCGTCTCTACTGACGGACGAAATAAAATAGGTCGTTAGCTATATTTTGGCTTTTGCCAAATCGTCTGCTATATTTGGCAAGGCACTATTCATCGTACACCCAAATTTTGGATATTTGGACGACGACTGCAGCTCCCTTTTCCAAATTTTTCCAAAATTTGGGAATTTAGCCCACGACTACAGATGCTCTAAGAGTGTCAAAAACTATGATGGTCCTTGATGCCAATGATCTGACTTAAGTCGAAAAGAAATATTTCAAGAATATTCGTCTTATTTGGTCTTAACCCGATCGGAGATAAAATTACTCTCTAGTCTCTTTCTTCTTCTTCCTCCTTTTCTCGTCTTATTTATTCTGATTTTCCATTTTCTCACTTAAAATTTGTTCAATTTATACTATATTCTTGATGGGTAGGGTTACTAGAGAAGAAAGAAAAGGAAAAGAGATCAATATTAGAATTTAAGAGTTTGTAAAAGGATGAAGTAGAATGTTCAAAGTGGTCATTTTCATCCATTTTTTTCACTACCTTAGGTGGCACACTCTAATAGGTGGAGAAAGAAAGAGTAGGTGGAAAAACTCTCAGGGGGTGTTTGGTACGCGGATTGGAGAATTCCCAGGAATTAGTGGATTCCCAGGAATATGAGGGTGGGAATGAAGATTCCCGGGAATATTGCAATACTGTGTTTGGTATACGACATTACATGCCTGGCAATACTTTATTACCGTGTTTGGTATAGAATAATTCATTCCCATCAATCCATCTCTGTAGTAGACATTACCGAAAATATCCTTTTGGCTTTATTTAAAAATAAATAAATATAAAAGTTATCTAATTTAGTAATTAATGTATATGCATGCATGTGCAAAAGCAATACTGATATATATCTTATAAAACTTTAGTAAATTAACAAATAGATTACTAAAAATAATTATACTATGATTCAAATATATTTCAACCAGTTAGATGAAGAACATAACAAAAAGAAAAAATGAAATGTATTTATTAACACGAGACATAGGTACTTAAATATATACAAATAAAACAATATAGTTCATATATAGAAGCAAATTATGTCGGCCTTCATAATGTAGATTAAAGACATCAAATAATTTGGTAACTAAACCTTGTGAACAATACAACCAATCTTACTGCTTACAATATTTGGTTTATCGTTCTCACAAGAATTCTCTAGCAAGAATTTCCTTCATCTAAGATAGTGAAGAGAATGATAGTGAAATTGGTTGCGAGTGAAGCATTACTCTTTGGGATGAGTAATTGTTATTTTAGAAATATGAAATATGAAAAGTATATACCAAAAACTTATAATTGCTATTTTAGAAATATGAAAAGTATATATGAGTATTTTGAAAATGCCATTTCTTCTGAGTATCATTATGGATGAAGCACTTTTTGAAGAGAGATGATTATAAATGGAGAAAAGTAACCATGCTTCACATTCATCATTAATTAGTATTATCTTTGTTGAAGAGAGATTAATTAATAACTTATTTTGGGTATCATTATTGAACTTTTCCTTTATTAGGTACTAGTATTTTTCACGTGCGATGCACGTTTTGATAAGAGTGGGAGGATTTTCACATGCGATATACGTATTAAGAAATAGTTTTGGAGTTGGCCGTGCATTGCACATAATTGGAAAAAATATTTTGAAAGAAAGCTACAATTTGTACGTGCAATGCACGTGTTTATAAGTATAATTTGAGTTGTACGTGCAACATATGTGTATGTTTAGTGTTAAAAACATATTATAAAATTGCTTTGGACGTGCAATTCACGTTTTAAATAGGCGAATTTTTTTCCTTGTTTGTTTTTTTGTAATTAATGAGAGAGTTGGAGTTGCACGTGCAATACACGGGTTTATATATTGACAAATGACAACCCCAACTATCCCATTATAATATTAGAGATGAGAAAATTGAATTTTTTGCCTACCTAACCCACTTTTTAAAAATATTGAGAGATCTGACCCACTTTCAAAAATATTTAGCGATCTGACCTAGTTTTGGACACGTCAGTATAAACGTTATTGGAAAAAAAAAAAGAGGCATAGGTTATTTAGATGTCATTGTTTTCAATAGCAGCATCTGTTTAAAAATAATTTGGCGCTATTTAGAGTAATGACATCAGTTATCTTATTCTTAATCGCGTGCTCTCTGACTTTGGAAAAAATTTGCAACTGTGGAAAAAACCTATAACTGATGCCGCTATCACCAACAATGACATTCATATTAAAGATGCCGTTGTTAGGGATAACAGCATCAGTTATATGATTTTTTGCATATAAATAGTGGCCTGCTCTTCTCCTTTCCCTTTCATTTTACGTATGTTTCCAATCTCTCTCTCACTCCCGAAACCCAAAAACTCTAGAACCCTAAAATCCAAAATCCCACAATTGTTTCCTTTGTAACTTCATATATCCTACCTCCTCACTCTCACTCTCATGTCATTCTTCATCCATGGCGTATCATTAAGCTATCCAAGATACGGTCTAATTTGAAGGTATTATTATAACCATATGTTTTACATGTATGCATAAGTTATGCGTATGAGTAGTTAATGAGTTGAATATGTGTGAATTTTTATGTTTAGGTATGGAATATGATATACCTATTTGGTTATATTTTGGGGGTGAAATAATTCAAGATCCGAAGATTGGATATTGTTATAGCAATGTTAAACCGGTCATTATTTGGGCTCCTCGTAACTTCATATACTCACAACTATTAAATAAGACATTTGAAGTTACTAATTGGGATAAATATGAATTGAGTGTCAAAATCAAAGCCTGTTATGTTGCTGGTAAAGGGGAATGAAAATATTTCATGGTGGTTCCCCTAGATAATGATAATTCTTTGAGGTCCATGATTATTAGGACACTTGATCCAAATTGTAGTTAGACTGCATTGGAATTATATATTGAGCAAATGAAGCTTCCAAACACTGGACCATTTGTTATTCCAAGTCAAAGTCGAGATGCGAGTTTGAAACCATCTGCCGAGTCACATGCAAGAATACCAAATACAAAAAATGACATTAGCACAACTCCAACAGAACTTGTTACCACAGAATATGAGCTGGTACATCCGTTCACCTTGATAAAAAATATTTTCCACACTGACATGGCAATGCAAGACTTTGACAACGTTATTGTAAATAACGATTTTGTAGAAGAGGAAGAAGATGATGATCACAGTCTTGAAGTTAAGGAGGAGGAGGATGCCGATGAAGCTCCGGTTAACGATGTCAACGTTCATGTGCTGGTTAACAATGTGGTGTTGCCCAATCAATCCATTAGTAAATATGTATATGAGGTTCAATCGAGTGAATGGATATCCCATGAGACCGTACACGAACATGCACAGTCTTCCATCAGCTCTTCGAACACAGATGAATCGTCTATAGGTCAAAGATTTCTAACTAAAGATAGTATACAACATCAAGTGAAGTTTTACTCCCTGAAGAACCATCGAGAATTTGTGATGGTGAAATCGACCCCTAGTTATGTCAAATGTAATTAAATATGCACAGATCAAATATTGTAACCCCCGTTCTCGTAAATACGCATTTTCCGAATATTTTCTGTATTTCGATTACTTATAAATTTAGTTTGTGTTAAATTCATTTTTTTGTGTGGAATTTTTCTATACGGAAATTTTGTTTATTATGAATAACGGTGTGTTTTAACTGTATTTTCCATTTTATAGTTGATCAGCTATTTATATCTTAGCCAAATCAAAATTAATTTTTATTTACTTTAATAAGTTTGTTTAAATCCAATTCCTATTTGTTACATAATCTTATTATTACTATTATTATTATTGTTATTTTCATCATTATTATTATTATTATTATTATTATTATTATTATTATTGTTGTTGTTGTTATTGTTATTATTATTTTAATTATCACCATTTGTTGTTATTGCTACTTTTGTTACCATTATTGTTATTATTTTTATTATTTTTATTTTATAAAGCTCAATGTTATTACTACTATAATTACTATTTTGTTAGAGCCCATTGATGTGATTTATAATATATTTGCAGCCCATCATCTAAAGCCCAAATTTTATATTTATTTTTGCATTATTTATTTATATCTAATCTGAGCCCAACCCAAGCTCATCTCTTATTGGATCCTAGCCTACCCTAAATCCAAGACCCATTAGCCCAATTCTCTCTTTAATCTGTTATTGTCCAGTCAATCCCAGATCTTCTCCCCACAATCCCCACAATCACTCCTAACCGTATCATTCTGTAACCCCAAAATTGAATCCCTAATAATCAGCCCTATAATCTCTCCTTCGTTATTATATCATTATATTCTAATATAACCTCTCCCCCTCCTCTCTGTTTTTCCCCAAACGAAACAGAGTCTCCCTCATCCCCTTCGTCTTCGTCGAACCAACCCCAGAACCCATGGACTTCGTCTTCTTCCATCGCTCTGGCTCGCCTCGGCCTTGCGCCGCCGTCGCTTCCTGACCGCATCTTACAGCAACCTCCATCCTCGCCATCGTCATCTCCATCCTCGTCGAGCTCGCCCTCAAGCTCCTCGTCTTCTCCCCCTCCGTCGAGCTACTCTCGACAGTGCCGCCATTCCTCTCCATCGTCGTTTCCTTCGAGCCACCGCCCTCCTCTGTTTTTCTTCCAAAAACAGAGCGCCGCTCCCGCTCGTTTTCCTCCTCGCGACCACCCGTCGCCTCACCACTCCGTCGCCACCCTGTGCTGTTGTCGTCGCTTCTCGACCTCCTCATCCGCTCGCAACCTCTCGACCATCTCCTCAGTCACAGACCTCATCCTCATCGAGCTGCCATTCTCACCGAAGCTCCACCTTCAACCTTTGACTGCCTCCAACTCCACCGCCAGTGCACACCCTAGTCGCCCTCACCATCGACCGCCGCTGCGTCGCCCCCGACCGCCATTCTCGTCTCCCCTGTTTCGGAGCGAAACAGAGATCGCTCGAGATCCGGAGTTCTCATCGTGGCGTCGCTTCCCGACCACCGGTGCCTCATCGTCGCCTCTCTTACCGTGGTCACCGCTGCCATTGCCAGCCGCTGTCGTGTTTGCAGTCGCTTCTCACTCCCGCGCTCTCTCTATCTCTCTCTATCGAAGTGAGGAAGGAGAAGAAGTAGTGGCTATTTTTGGTGAGTGCATGTTGTTCCGGGTGTAGAGGATCTGCTCTGGTGTTTGCTGTTTTGCCTAGGGGGGATTTGTTATTGGTTGTTCCGGTGTTTGGTGTTTGTTGGGTAGTGGATCTGCTGTTGGGTTGTTGTTGTGTGCTTGCTGATCCACTGTGTGGGTGTTACTATGTTGCTATTTTGCACACGTATCTCGCACGTGTTAATGCATTTTTCCGTGTTCGTAGGTTCGTCGCCCGGGATCCTAATCCCGTTATTCCTTATATCGGATCTAATCATCTCCTAACAGGCAAACATCTCTTGAACTTATTTTTATTGTTTCTAGTTCAAGAAAATTCTTTTTGAAATCCAGCAAGTAGTAATTAAATTCAATATCATATCTAATTGAACTCCATTGTTTATTCATTGTGCCATGTTATTGATTCATAATTTCTTATCATGCTATTATTGTTGACTTCAATCCCAAACCGTAAATTTATTGTACTATGGAACATTCACATATACTGCATTGTCATTTGCTTTGTACCGAGGTTTCGACCCGGTTCCTGACATAGTAACTTAAAACCTTGCACATAGAAATCGTAGTACATTTAGTCCATATATTGTTATGTTTTGCATATAAACCGTGTTTTCCATATTTAATGAATTGGACCATGTATATTTCATGTATTGTATAGTCTTGATATCATCTTAAAATTGTACAATCGGTCTCATCAATTGTACTTGTTGCATGAGTATTGATACCATCGTTCACATTCATCGCATGCATGTTCATAAATGATTGTTAATAAAATAATAACAAGCTGGGGTTAAGGGTTGACTAGGGTTGTTGATAATATAGTGACTGTACTCGGAAATGTAGGCCTCGTTCCCAAACTATCGTTATCGTCATTTTGCAAGAAATTGCAAATGGCCAGTGTTATCGTCATTGTGCAAGAAATTGTAAATGGCCAGTATTATCGTCATTGTACAAGAAATTGCAAATGACCAGTGTTATCGTTATTGTACAAGAAATTGCTCAATAGCCAGTGATTATTATTAAAATGTTATACTGTGCCAAGTACATGACCTATAGAATCTATCACCTTAATCTAAACGAAATTGATTGTATGCACTGAACCTGTGGTATGGAACGTTGTAGTACGTGCATTAGTTATGATTGATAAAAGACTTATAGATATAAATGAATACTGAACATTGACACTAATACTGAATACTGATTATTAAACATTGATTCCTGATTCTGAATTATTGATTATCAACTTTTGATTTTATTACCGTTTATCATTTATTGACTCCGATATCGTTCAAATTTCTGTTCTTGTTATATAGTCTTTTATTTCCTATTTTACTGCTTACTACTACTTGTCGTCCGAAGCTTGCTCTAACGGGTTCTCTTCCTCTCTCTTTTGTGTTATGTTATACAGGTACACTGATGGATAACTGAAAGGAACTCGTCGAACTGTTACTACATTACATATTCTCGAACTATTTGGTAAGTTCTTGTATCCCAGATTTGGTTATTGGATTTTATCCTGTTTATGTGATTATATTTTTCTGCGTGGTTATGATTATTTCCTTTCATGTTGTTGAGTTAAGACTGGTACAACTTATGGATGATGCTAATATCATCTGCTGGGCCTTCGTCACGGACTCGTATTCCCGTATTTTGGGAAGCGGGGCATGACAAATATTCACCCGAGGACATTACCGAAAATTCAAAACTTGGAAATGTAGTGGGTTGTCCATAACGATTGCGTGCAATTGTTCCAAAAGGCCATACTTATTTGGTGGTAAAGAATATTGTAGCTCCGCATACATGTATGAATCCGACATTGAATCAAGATCATAGTAAAATTGATTCTACGATTGTATCAACGATGATGATGAATGTGGTGAAGGCACAACTAGGGGTAACACCAAAAAACATAATTGAGATAGTCAAGCTTCAGTTCAATTACACTATTTCATACTGGAAAGTTTAGAAGGCGAAACAGAAAGCAATTGAGCGGTTGTATGGTTCCTTTAAAAAGCTTACACTAAATTGCCTTATCTTCATACACTAAATCCAGGAACGACCGTCCATTGGGCTAAGATTGTGTCTGGTCCCAGTGAAGAAACATTTAAGGGGGTCTTTTGGGCATTCAGCCCCTCGATCGAGGGGTTTAAGGCATGCAGACCAGTTATAAGTGTTGACAGAACATATTTGTATGAAAAATTCAAAGGTTTTTTGTTGATTTTTGTTTCACACAATGCAAACTGTAGGTTATTTCTATTTGCGTTTGCAATAGTTGATGGAGAGAGCATAGAAACCTGGACATGGTTCATAAGCTGTATTCGGTGCTTTGTCACGGACCGTGTAGGTCTATGTGTCATTTGTTATCGTCATGCAAGCATTTTTTCGGCAATGGATATTGAGTTAGGAATATGGAAGGAGCCACTTGCTGATCATCATTATTGTATGCATCATTTTGCTAGTAATTTTCATAAAAAATTTGGGAACAATTTTTTTATGAACAAGCTCAAGATGATCGCATGTCAAAGTTAGTTTAAGAAGTTTGAGGTAAAGATTGCATAGCTTGAAGCCGCTAATGTTGATGATTTCTCTACTAGTTTCTCTAGATCCACAGTCATTACTGTCAATAACGACATCAAAATAACGAATGTCGTTGTTTGGAACAACAACAACAGTTCAAATATTTAACTTACCAAGATTGTCTGCCAAATTTTAACTGTTGTCGCTATTCCAAACAACGACATCCATTATTTTGATGTCGTTATTGACAAAAACGACCGTGGAGGCAGAGAATTTAGCAGAGAAGTTATTTTGTGGGAAAATTTTGATTTAACTGATGTCGTTGTTCATAATAACGACATGTTTTGAACTAATGATATTGTCACAAAGAACGACTGTGGAGGCAGAGAGTTTGGCAGCCAATTTGTCCCACCCAAAAAATAGAGATTACTAATGTCGTTGTTTTAATCAATGACAACTGTTTAATTGTTTCCGTTATTCTGGAAAGCGGTACCAAGTAAGATTAAAATTTAAAATAGATTGTGCATGTTTTAAACTGTTATCGTTGTTGGGAATAACGTTTTAGGTATCTGATGCCGTTATTCCCAACAACGACATCTGTTATTTTAAATTCACTTCAAAACATGCACAAACATTCACATATCTAATCCAATTAGTTTAAGACTTCAATTTGAATATGAACAACAAATGCAATTATGAACACTATAAAATAAAGATAATAATTAACACCAATAAACAATTCATCGGCAAATACATAGCATCAAGTTTTATATTTGCAACACAATACAAACGGCAAAAGTTGACATTCAACCAAGGTTAACAAAGTTACAAAATCTAGTAGACGTTCACATTTAAAACATATCCCAATAATTGGGCAAGTCAACAGTTACACAATTACACATTTCCACATTTAACCTAACTAGGTGTATAGTGTTGCGGCTGCCTCCTATTCTGAGATGGGACTCTCCTCGTGAAGATGAGGATTCTGTTTGTCTAGATGGTGGTGAGGGAGATTGACCTTGTCTTGGTGTTGGTGAGGGAGGTTGAACTTGTTTTGTTAGTGGTGGGGGAGGTTGAGCTCGTCTAGTACTTGGTCGGGGTGGTTGAGTTGTAACTTTGAATGATCCTAAAAGAGCAGCGAAGGTCGGGCCGTCTCCAACCTCTTCAAGTGGTAAACGACATAGATGGAGGATTTCTCGGGCTATCTCCTTGCAAGCTTTCGAAACATTGCTTTTCAACACACGAGCACATTTCTGCGCAATATCTCGTGTGTTGTCAATCTACAACACCAATAAAATATAAAAGAAGAAGTAAACCAAAATTTGTTAAACAAGTATACACAAAATGTCTACGAAAATTTTAAATTAATATTTGTTAACAAAAGCATAATTTTACCATGAGTCGGTACAATGAGGCCCTTGGTTGTTACATAGGTTGCGAAGTGGAATATGCCGGTTGCGGTTCGACTTGGTGCTTCGGGATCGGTATTTGGATACCCGCGGGGATATCCGATCGTGGAACAATAAACAAATGTGTAATACGACGGTACCACGCCATATAAGCTTCTTGTAACGACCCGTTGTATGGTACAATCCCTTCTACCACCAAATCATATTTTCTCTCATTCCACATTACTACATGAGAGTGGTGGTGATCAGCCCATTCCATACTCGACAATCGACCTTGACCGGTAATATTGTGAAGTCTTCGGTCGTACATCCTATTCTCTGGGATTAATTGTTGTGTATTGAATTGTCGGAGGACTCGATCGGTGTAATAGAACTCCATGACAGAGAAATTTATAAGTGGAGCTCGTGTCAACCAAAGTTGATTGTTTGTCGTGCATAGTGGGGGGTAGAGGTTGTACCATTTCGGCCGTGAACTGTGTCCAATTGACATACTCTTCCCAAAGCTGATCGAGCTCATCCCTATAATACGTCAACTCACCACGTGTGTTATCTCTCCACGCGAGTTTACCGATCCAATACACACCCAAAGGAGCCCTCAACTCTATATTCTCTTCAAGCACTCTCCAATTATTTGAAAAAACAGTTACTCGGGGTCAGCCGAGGTGTATTCGTTCCCAGCACTAAATTTGTAATATCCCCATCGGCCCCGTCAATTGGATCGACCCCAGTGAACAGTTACACAGGGCACGGTCAAGAGAAGTCAATGCCACACTTCCCCAACTATATCGGTTGGCTCTATATATGTCGGCAATCAAGGGAAGGTATATTAAATGGACTACATCACCGGAAGAATTCAGAAGAAGAATACCTCCGATAATCGACATAAGATACGCCCGCGTGTAACATTGAATTTCAAAGTCCGTAGGATCCTCTCCCAAACTATTGTTGAACTCTGAAAAGACCCACAAACGTCGGATTGATTCGCCAACGAATATACCTTTACCATCCTCTTCAACCTCCCTCCCAAGATAATCTCTAACCAACATTACTTTATTGAATATGAGGTTTCCGGTCACCGCTACCCCATCGATTGGAAGACGCGATATGATGGCTATATCTTGTAGCGTGACCGTCATCTCACCAACTGGTAGGTGGAACATGTGAGTCTCCGGCCTTTATCGCTCCACAAGAGTAGTAAGTAATGAATGATCATATTTCACTTTGTCCAACATGGATATTCCATAGAATCCGCAATTTACCAAATAGTTGTGTATAAAAGGGTGCATCGGCAATATGGTGTGCATTCAGAAACTCATATTCTCGGTCTCTCCATTCCACACCGCCTGAGACCTATGATCTTCTTGCAAATAGAGTACGGTTGAGTCTAATGGACCCGAAATTTCTTGTTGTGCGTGCGAAGATGATGCACCAATAGCATGGGAAGAAGATGGTTCACTAGCATCCATTTATCTGCGAACATCAAAAAAACATGTATCAACAATAATATTAATAAACGATGTGTGAAGATAACAACAAATTCTCAATACTTGTATCGAACTACTACACATAACAATCCCCACCACATCTCCACACACTACATATCTATATAATAAAACACAAAGAAAGCGATCGAGTGGCTCTCCTTCAATCCCCCCAAAATCGAAGGCCCAGATCTAACCTCACAAAACACATTCTTCCCCCAAAACTCAAATTCAAATTCTCCCCCCAAAATAACTCATTTATTTATTTAATTATTTATCTATATATATATACACAAACAAACAAACACACACACACACACACACACACACACACACACACACACATGAAAAGAGTTGTAATAGTAAATCAACAATATATATATATATACTAGATTTTCCAGTGGGCACGTGCTTACGGAACGATACAGCATATGAAAAGCGTTGTAATAGTAAATCAACAATTATATAGCTCAAGTTTGAATAGTATGACAATAATTAGTTGTAAATTAAAGTCCATATTTTCATTAGTATATGTTGAAAAATAATTATAAATTGGGGCATAAAAGTCCATGTTTCCATAAGTGTATATATATATATGGTAAAAGGGATATGAGCAACTTGCTCATTTAATAAATGAGCAATTGATGAGGTGGTATGCATGTGATACATTGAGTATCTAACCACATTTAGGATTACCCAATCACATGCATGCCACCTCATCACTTGCTCATTTACTAAATGAGCAAATTGCTCATACCCCTTTTTCCTATATATATATATATAGAGAGAGAGAGAGAGAGAGAGGGAGAGAGAGAGAGAGAGAGAGAAGTAAATAAATAAAGAAGTTGTTTTGGGGGGATTTGAATTTGAGTTTTGGGGGAAAACTTTTTTTTGGGGGGGGGGGGATGTGTTTTGTGAGGTTAGATCTGGGTCATTAATTTTAAGGGGATTGAAGGAGAGCCACTTGATAACTTTCTTTGTGTTTTGTTATATATACTAGTAAATACGCGTGCAATGCACGTCAGAACAACATTTTTTTATATTCTATTTATCTATATTATAATGGGAGAAGCACGTGCGGAACACGTAAAATAATAGACTGACATTCACTGTTCATGATCCTTCTCCCACGGGGCAGGTGCAGAGAGAGAGGGAGATGAAGAGGGTAGGATTTTTGTTTTTTTTTGAGAGATAGGGAGAAGATAATAAATTTGAACGTGTACTGTACGTATTTCATTAGTTTATATTGTAGAGTTTAATTAAACGTGTGTTGCACGAGTTGGGATATGGACAAATTACACTAAGGCCTTCTCCCATTATAGTAATGAGTTTGATTAAACGTGCGTTGCACGGGTTGGGATATGGACAAATTACACTAAGGCCTTCTCCCATTATAGTAGTAGAGATATGGAAACATGGACTTTTATACCCCAATTTATAATTATTTTTCACCATATACTAATGGAAACATGGACTTTAATTTACAACTAATTATTGTCATACTATTCAAACTTCAGTTACATAATTGTTGATTTACTGTTACAAGACTTTCCATATGCCGTATCGTTCTGAAGACGTGCCGTAGGCACATGGCCACGGGCAAATCTAGTTTATATATGTAAACATATCTCATATGAACATCCATTCATACATGCACAACTATGAATATAATGATTAAAAATGTAGCAATTCCAATATATGACAATTTTTTCATACTTGTCGATCTAATTTACAACATTGTCAATTATAGACTACATCGACTACAATAATCCATTCATACTACAACTTAGATGAATCTCATCTACATCTCTTATACTATACTACCAATATAGCTCTTAATCATCAAAATGAATATTTTAAAAGAAATTTATTAGGGTTTTTGAATACGTATCGCAATTTCGGATTTTAGAAGAGTTGTAGAAGAAATGAGTGTCAAATATCAACGTCAACGGAGATAGGAGGGAATCAAAATTAGGGTTTATGGATGTGTATTTAATGAGTTTGTTAGGGGTATAAAAGAGCACCCCAATAATTGGGATTTTGGGTTTTAGGGTTCTAGGGTGTTTGGGCTTCAGGAGTGAGAGAGAGAGATTGGAAACAGATGTAAAGTGAAAGGGGAAGGAGAAGAGGGGGCCATTATTTATATGCAAAAAATTCTATAACTGATGTTGTTATCCTTAACAACGTCATCTGTAATGTGAATGCCATTGTTGGTGATAGCGACATTTGTTATAGGATTTGTCCACACTTGCAATTTTTTTTCAATGTCAGAGAGCACGCGATTGAAAATAAGATAACTGATGTTGTTGCTCCAAATAGCGGCAAGCCAAATTATTTTTAAACAGTTGCCGCTATTGGAAACAACAACATCTAAATAACCTATGCTGTTTTTTTCAATAACGGTTTATATTGGTGTGTCCAAAACTGGGTCAGATCGCTAAATATTTTCAAAAGTGGGTCAAATCCCTCAATATTTTCAAAAAGTGGGTCAGCACGGCAAAAAATCGAGAAAATCAACCCTTATTTCCTCTTCCACATCTCCCCAAAACCCACAAACCCTAACTCTCCCTAACCCAAAACCCACATCACCGTCCTTCGTCGATCCCGCTCCGACCTCGCCGTCCCTACCCTCCATCGTAAGTTTCTCTTCTCTGGATTCCCGAAAATTGCAGACATCAGTCAGCAGCCCAAATTTCACGTACCAGAAATTGCAGACACTAAGTGGGTACTTTATTTTCTTTTGTAGGTTTCAATCTGTATGCATCCTAAAAAAATTTAATAAATCCACCTATGGATCTGATCCGAGTCCGGTCCGCTACCACCCTATTTTTTTTGTTTTTTTTTGTTTTTGTTTTTGTTTTTGTTTTTTCAATATTCCTATAACATAGTCAATTAGTCATAGACATTTATGGTATTTTGTTAATTATTGCAATTAAAGAATAGTAAGATGTTTTTCCATTTCTCTATGAGTTTTACTTTAGTGCTCCATGTTTTTAAATCATAAAGTGAGAATTTTTGTAGTGCTTTTAGGAAAAATCTCTTCACGCAAAAGCAGACAAACACACTGATATGGGTCAGGAATAACGTGGCCCATCCTGGGCCACTGGATCCCCTCAGGATGCCTGCTCTTTCTGATCCTTCAGATCTGCCACGTCAGAGCCGGAAAACTGCCTGGAGCTCTGCCACGACAGCCCGGAAACCGCTCCGGCGTCTGCCACGTCAGCCCTATACCGCCCGACTTTCCACCACTTCAGCCACTCGGGTAACCGGGTCCGGACCCAGCCCCAAACGGGTCTGGATCCGATTGGCTTCCCCTATAAATACCAGACCCTCCCCCCTGTCTGCAGGTAATGAATCTTTCTTCCACAAAACCCTAGTTACTGCTACTCTCTCTCAGAGACTAACTAGATCGTCGGAGGGTCTGCCACCGGGACCAACCCCGGTGTTTCTAGACCATCTGCAGGTACACGAGACCTCGGATCCGAGCCCCCTGATCCGAGCCGAGCATCCAGCCTCGCCTCAGTGCAGCCTGTCACCGGTACCGTTTGGCCAGCCGAGGGTCGTCTGATCAGGAGCTTCTTCCTTCAAATACAAATCGAGTAAGAACTCACACCTGGTGCATCCACACGTCTCCCAGAAACAAACCGCATCAGGTTGGCGCCGTCTGTGGGAAAGCTACTTCAGAAGTCGACCCGAGCCCGACCATCAAGGTACCTCGACAGTCGAGCTCTTATGGCCCCCAAAGCCAAGAAGGCTGCTACCTCCGCACCTCGGCAGGACTTGCCCCCGCCGGGTGCCGCCGCCGAAGCGCACGCCTCCAATCACAGGGCTCCTCGTCAGGGACCCCAGCCGAGTTTCTCCCGTCCAGCCCAGCCCGACTTACGGGGGGTAATCATAAACCGACAGGTTAGCCGCAACAGGGGAGGGACCGCTTCCAACTCGGCCCCGAACCATCCAAAACCACCGTCTCAAGGGCGGAGGCCAGCGCTCAGCCGCGTCGGACGGCAACCTTTGGCTCGACCGAACCGGGTCGAGGGAGCCCTAGTCACTCACCAGGAGTTCCAGGACTTCCGGAGGGAAATCCTGGGGGCCCTCCGAGGGGCCCCCAACAAGGAGGATGTCCGCCATTCTCAAACCGGGTCGGACACCGAGGCCATCGTGTCCCGCCCATCGACGATCCCACCAGAGTACGATGGCGATCTCCTAAGGCGCCTCCAAGAAATGGAGGATCGCCTCGACCACATAGGCGACGGCGGTCCTGGAGCGGCTCAGGGGTACAGACCTGTCCGACCTCCTTTCTCCGCCCTCATCCTCCAAGCGGAAATACCCCGAAATTTCCGACCACCTCAGTTCGAGACCTATGACGGCGAGGGAGATCCTGCTGATCACATGGAGGGTTTCAAAACCCTGATGATGATTCACAGCGCTTCGGATCCACTGCTGTGCCGAGCCTTCCCTACCACCCTCCGGGGTCCGGCTCGTGAATGGTTCTCCAAGCTAATCCCCGGCTCCATTTACTCCTTCGACCAGCTGGAGGGCAATTTTCTTGCCCACTTTGTCACCAGCCGGAAGGCCGAGAGGACAAGTGCTTCTTTACTTGGACTCAGGCAGAAGGAAGGGGAGTCGCTCAGAGTGTTCGTCCGGAGGTTCACCGCAGAGGCGAGGTCGGTCTCCTCCCTCGATCCTGGCGTCGCCTCCGCGGCATTTCGGCACAACGTCTGTCATGGACAGCCGAAAGCCTCTCTGGCAAATAAACCCCCCATCGATTTTCCCGACCTCCTCAACAGGGTCGAAAAGTACATCAGGGCGGAAGAGGCCCTAAACCCAGAAGAGTCCAGGGAGGCCCCCGGGAAGGGAAAGCGGAAGGCCGAAGAAGTCGAGCCATCAAAGAAGGCTCCAAGGGATGCGGGCTCCATGAAGAAGGTCCCGCCGGTCTCTCGCTTTGAGAGGTATACCCCACTAACCCAAAATGTGTCCTCCATTCTCTTGGCGATCGAGGACAGGGACCTCGTCTAGTACCCTCCTCGTCCGTCCAACAATACCAGCAAGAAAAGGGATCAGCGGTTCTACTGCCGCTTCCACCGAGACAACGAGCACGATACGGATCACTGTCGTGCCCTGAAAGACGAGATCGAGGCCCTCATTCAGCGAGGGTACCTCCGGGAGTACAAGTGAGAGGAAGCTCGGGGACAGAGGGACACGAGGAACAGGAGGACTCCACCTCCTCAAACTCCCCGGCAGCTCCTCAAGCGAGAGCAGGAGCTTGATGAGCCTGAGGGCCAAGCCATATTACACTGCGTCCACGGGGGGCCCATGGGAGGGGAGTCCAACACTTCCTGCAAGGCGTTCATCCGGGATGTTAACGCCGTCCAAGGTCCTCTCCCCCCTCAGATCCAGCAACTCCCTGTCTCCTTCTCGGGGGAAGACCTGGAGGGGGTGCGGCTCCCTCATTGCGATGCCCTCGTCATCAACCTCAGCATGGCCAATTTTGACGCTCAGCGAATCCTTGTGGACAACGGGAGCTCGGTCAACATTCTGTTTCTCGAAGCCTTCGAGAACCTAAAGCTCTCCCGCGACAAGCTAAAGCCGGCGGGGTACACCTTGCACGGGTTCTCGGGCGTCCCTGTAACAATTGAGGGGATCGTCACACTAGACGTCACGAAAGGTACGACCCCAAACCGAAGAACCGAGTCCATGGACTTTATGGTGGTAAACGTCAAGGCAGCCTACAATGCAATACTCGGTCGCCCGGGCCTCTGCTCCCTCCAGGCTGTCCCCTCGGCCTATCACCAGAAGATGAAGTTCCCTACCAATACCAGAGTAGGAGTAGTCTGGGGGAACCAGGAAGCTGCTCGCTCATGCTACATGACAGCAATCGGGAGCGGCGTGTTTCCCCTCGATGCTGTCGAGATGCAGCCCCAGAGGACCCAGCCAGAGCCCGAGTCAGCAGACGAGCTGGAAGATGTCTCGTTCGAGGCAGGGGATCCGTCGAAGCACTTTCGAGTAAGTCGCTCCCTCACCCCTCACCTTAAGTCCGCCCTCATCACCTGCATTCGCCGCAATGTCGACCTCTTCGCCTAGAAGCATTCTGACATGCCCGGTATCTCCGAGGATCTCATCATGCACAAACTCAGCGTGATCCCCGGGTCGAAGCTGGTTGTCCAAAAGCGACGTAAGTTCGCCCCGAAGCGACAGCAGGCGGTAAATGCGGAAGTCGACAAGCTCCTGACCGCACGCTTCATCCAAGAAGTCAGCTACCCCGAGTGGCTGGCGAACGTCGTCATGGTCAAGAAGGCGACGAAAGCTGGAGGATCTGTATAGATTTTACGGACCTCAACAAGGCATGCCCCAAAGATCCATTCCCCCTCCCCATAATCGATGCTCTTATCGATGCAACATCGGGTCACGAGCTTCTATCCTTCATGGATGCCTTCTCAGGCTACAACCAAATCCGCATGTTCCCTCCCGACATCGGCAAGACGTCTTTCGTCACAGACCAGGGGCTATACTGTTACAGGGTCATGCCCTTCGGGCTGAAGAACGCCGGTGCCACTTATCAGAGGCTCGTCAACCGAGTCTTCAAGGAGCAAATCGGATGCAATATGGAGGTGTACGTCGACGACATGCTCGTCAAGAGTTAGCGGGGGGAGATTCACGTCGCCGATCTAGAGGAGGCCTTTTGGGTCCTTCGAACCCATAACATGAGGCTCAATCCGGCCAAGTGCGCTTTCGGCGTCTCCTCGGGAAAGTTTCTTGCCTTCATTGTCAGCCAGCGAGGCATCGAGGCGAACCTCGAAAAGATCCGGGCCATAATAGACATGGCCCCTCCTAGGAACATCAAAGAGGTCCAACGGCTGACGGGAAGGCTGGCGGCCATTGGCCGTTTCCTCTCTAAGTCTGGAGAGAAGTCTCTTCCGTTCTTCAAAGCCCTGCGCGGCACCGGAGGGTTCGAGTGGGGTACCCAACAGCAAGAGGCCTTCGCCCAATTGAAGGAGTACCTCACAAACCCTCCCCTCCTCAGCAAGCCCGAACCGGAAGAGCCACTCTGGCTCTACCTGTCGGCCTCGGAGAAGGTACTTAGCGCCATTCTCGTTCGGGAGGAAGAGGGATCACAGAAGCCTCTATACTATGTCAGCAAGGTCCTGCTCGATGTCGAGACCAGATGCTCTCGAATAGAGAAAGTAGCGTACGCCTTGGTCATGGCCTCGCGAAAACTCCATCCATACTTTCAATCTCATTCGGTCCAAGTACTGACAGACCAACTCCTGAAGGCCGTGCTCTACAAGCCGGAGAGCTCGGGTCGACTTGTCAAATGGTCGATCGAGCTCAGCCAGTATGACATTGGCTATCAACCCAGGACAGCCATCAAGGGGCAGGCCCTCGCAGAATTCATCACGGAATGCACCATCTCCGAGCATCCCGTGAGCAAGGAGGCCGACCAGACGTGGGAAGTTTACGTCGATGGCTCCTCCTGCGAGGCGGGTAGCGGAGCTGGCATTATTCTGCGAGGCCCAGATGGTTTTCTTCTCCAGTACTGCCTCTGCCTCAACTTCCCGGCCTCCAACAACGAGGCCGAGTACGAGGCCATAATCGCTGGGCTCACCCTGGCTCATCAGGCCGGCGCCAGATAGATCAGGACTTTTAGCGACTCCCAGCTCGTGGTCAACCAGATCACCGGGGAGTACGAGGCACGTGACGATCGAATGGTCCGGTACCGAGCTGTAGTTCAACGCCTACCGACGTCCTTCGACGAGTCGGCTATTTTGAGGATCCCCCGGGAACAGAATGTCCAGGTTGACTCCCTGTCAAAGCTGCTTTCTCATCCTTCGAAGGTCTCGACCGCACGGTCCTGATCGAAGTCATGTTGAAACCAAGCATCGACATCCCGGAGGTCCTGTGTATTGAAGACAGAGCTCCCCCCGACGACTGGACCACTCTTATTAGGCAATTTCTCGTCAAGGGAGAGCTCCCCGAAGACCGAGCTGAGGCAAGACGGATCAGGGCCCGAGCAGAAAGATTCACAATAATCAACTCAACACTCTTCAAAAGGTCCTACACAATCTCGGATGGCCGACCCTATCTCTGCTGCCTCACTCCAGATGAAGCCAAATATGCTCTCAAGGAGCTACACGAGGGGATCGGCGGATGCCACATGGGAAGCCGCTCGCTTGCGCGGAAGGCTTTGAATCACGGGTACTACTGGCCCACCATGTTGCAAGACGCCCTAACCCTTGTCAAGAAATGTGGTCCCTGTCAAAGGTTCTCGCCCATCAAAAGGGCTCCGCAAGCAAACCTCCGGTCCATGGCCAGTCCGACCCCCTTTGCAATGTGGGGGATGGATCTGGTAGGCCCCTTTCCAAAGGCAACAGGGCAACGAAAGTTTCTCATTGTGGCGATCGACTACTTCACAAAATGGATCGAGGCAGAACCATTAGCAACGATTACCGAGCAACAGACTCAACAATTTTTCTGGAAGCACATCGTTTGTCGGTTTGGGATCCCTCAAGTGCTCGTCACAGATAATGGGACCCAATTCGCAGATAAGCATTTTTGCAAGTTCTGCGAAGACCTCGGGATCCAGCAGCGCTTCTCCTCAGTATGTCATCCCCAGTCCAACGGGCAGGCGGAGAACGCGAACCGTCAAATCCTCGATGGACTCAAGAAGCGACTCGATAATTCCTCTAAGGGGTTATGGGTCGACGAACTGCCAAGTGTTCTCTGGGCCCACCGAACGACGAAGAGGATCCCGACAGGGGAGTCGCCCTTCATTCTGACATACGGCTCAGAGGCCGTCATTCCCCTGGAAATAGGGATCCCCTCTCCCCGGATCATGGCCTTCGACGAGGCAAGTAACTCTTTACAGCTACGAGCCGACCTGGACCTCATTGACGAGGTCAGGGAGAAGTCGGCCACTAGAAGAAGTATCTACCAGCAAAGGATCGAGAGGTTTTACAACAAGAAGGTGCGCCCAACCGACATCAAACTCGGAGATCTTGTCCTCCGAAAGCTGGCGATATCAAATCCCGGCCAGAAGAGAAAGTTGGCACCAAATTGGGAGGGCCCGTATAAAGTATCTGAAGTCGTGCGCCCCGGCACGTACCGACTGACCAGTGCCGAAGGCAAGCCCATTAAGAGGCCCTGGAACGCGGAGCACTTAATCAAATTCCTAGGAGGAGAGTAGCCTCCATGTAAAATATCATGATTGTAATCGGCACGTCGTGCCTAGTCTTTTGTAAGGTTTAAATATATTGTAAATATGGCAGCCTTCTTAAAACAAGCCCACGGCTTCGTATTTTGTAACAAATAAAGAAAATGTCTCGAGATCGGCGCTCGGATAACAGCACGAGCCCAAAGAGCTTCCCTTACAAGCTTAGGGTTCGGCGCTCAGATAACAGCGCGAGCCCAAAGAGCTTCCCTTACAAGCTTAGGGTTCGGTGCTCGGATAACAGCCCGAGCCCAAACAGCTTTCCTTACAAGCTTAGGGTTCGGCGCTTGGATAACAGTGCGAGCCCAAAGAGCTTCCCTTAAAAAGCTTAGGGTTCGGCGCTCGGATAACAGTGCGAGCCCAAAGAGCTTCCCTTACAAAGCTTAGGATTTGGCGCTCGGATAACAGCCCGAGCCCAAACAGCTTCCTTACAAGCTTAGGGTTCGACGCTCGGATAACAGCCCGAGCCCAAACAGCTTCCCTTACAAGCTTAGGGTTCGGCGCTTGGATAACAGCGCGAGCCCAAAAAGCTTCCCTTACAAGCTTAGGGTTCGGCGCTCGGATAACAGCGCGAGCCCAAACAGCTTCCCTTACAAGCTTAGGGGTCAGCGCTCGGATAACAGCGCGAGCCCAAACAGCTTCCCTTACAAGCTTAGAGTTCGGCGCTCGGATAACAGCCCTAGCCCAAACAGCTTCCCTTACAAGCTTAGGGTTCGGTGCTCGGACGGCTTGGTTTGATTGGTTTTCTGATAACGTGCATCCAATCAAACAACTCTGTTTCAACCACGCCCGCACCGTCTCCACCCGAGAACATGTGCAGGAGCTTGGCGTCGACCCCGAGCAAGGCGGGTGCCTTCTCCAAGGCACCGCGACCTTGACGCTCGGCGGCAACCCTCTGCTACGCCTGCAGTTGCCTTTCTCACCGGTATGGGGGCTCGGCACCTGTCCCTCGCTCGGTTTGGGCTCCTTGAAGCCCATCAACCTATGTACGAGGCGACATCCGCCAGCCACGCCTGCACCGTCTCTCCCTGAGAATATGTGCAGGAGCTCGGCGTTGACCCCGAGCAAGGCTGGTGCCCTCTCCAAGGTACCGCGACCTTGATGCTCGGTAGCGACCCTCTGCTACGCCTGCAGTTGCCTTTCTCACCGGTATGGGGGCTCGGCACCCGTTCCTCGCTCGGTTTGGGCTCCTTGAAGCCCATCAACCTATGTACGAGGCGACATCTGCCAGCCACGCCCGCACCGTCTCTCCTTGAGAACATGTGCAGGAGCTCGGCATCGACCCCGAGCAAGGCGGGTGCCTTCTCCAAGGCACCGCGACCTTGACGCTCGGCGGCGACCCTCTGCTACGCCTGCAGTTGCCTTTCTCACCGGTATGGGGGCTCGGCATCCGTCCCTCGCTCGGTTTGGGCTCCTTGAAGCCCATCAACCTATGTACGAGGCGACATCCGCCAGCCACGCCCGCACCGTCTCTCCCTGAGAACATGTGCAGGAGCTCGGCATCGACCCCGAGCAAGGCTGGAGCCCTCTCCAAGGCACCGCGAATATGACGTTCGGCGGTAACCCTCGGCTACGCCTGCAATTGCCTTTCTCACCGGTATGGGGGCTCGGCATCCGTCCCTCGCTCGGTTTGGGCTCCTTGAAGCTCTTCAACCAAGGTCCGAGGCGACATCCGCCAGCCACGCCCGCACCGTCTCTCCCTGAGAACATATGCTGAAACTCGGCGACGACCCCGAGCAAGGCGGGTACCTTATTCAAGGTACCACGACCTTGATGCTCGGCGGAGACCTCGACACTCTTGCAAATGGTTCTCACAGGCATGGGGGCTCGACGAACCGAAGCACCATGCTCGGTCCCGACCCAGTGTTGACAAAATTTTATTAAGGTTTAGAGCGTCCGCCTTCGACAGATGCCCCGAGCCTCGTGTCGAATTATTGACCACCCTCTCACCCGCGAACAACCCGGGGTTTTACGGCCTTGACCGGCCTAAACCCCGAATTTTTCGAGGATGGCAGGGGGTCATCGACCCGCTGCTCTCTCCGTCCCAGAAAAAACGCTCCGAGCCTTCGAGCTGTTCAGCTGACCCTCCTCTCGCCCCCAAACAACTCGGGGTTTACGGCTCTTACGAGCCCAAAACCCCGAATTGTTCCCGGACGGCAGAAGAGCCACCACGCTTCGGCTCCCCCCGACCCCCCGAACCGATCGATCGGCACACCGCTCACCAACGAACCACCCGGGGTCTACGGCCCTAACGGCCTGAACCCCGAATAGTCCGAGGGTGATCGGTGTGCCTCCGATCCGGAGTACTCGGGAACATTATATTCTTCGGGCGCCCGCCTTTGGCAGGCACCCGAGTCAGATGGCTCACTGCCTGACAACCAACGAGGAGAGTGGGGGATTATATAGCTCCCGGAGGCCCTCATTTATTGCATCTGGGAATGCGAAACGGCGGAAGGCGAAACGTTGCCATAAATACTCATGGGAATGTGAAACGTCAACAGTCATTGCTTATTGAAAAGCTAACCGCCGCCACCATCGCGCCCGTTGCAATGGGCCACCTTGGAGCCGACCCCTGCGCAACTAGCCCGGCAACCGTCCCTAACAATCGAGGTGATCAGAGCATGAAAAACCAAAGATTCTTATTCATTACTCATTGCTTACAACTCAATGAACGTCGGTACAAATACAAAGAAAAAAGAAGGCTCACAACTCACTCGCACTCGCCAGGGAACTCAAATTCAGGGCTCCTATCGCGCCCGGTGGGGCCGACCAGGGAAGACACTCCCGCCACCGAGCTTCCCGCATCATTCGGCTGGGCCTCGACCAATGAAAACGGCAGCGACCGCCCCGGGGTAGAGTTTCTCGCCTCTTCAATCAAACCCGCACCCAACATGAGCTTCAGCCGGCGAACCTCCAATTCCTTCTCCACAACGGTCTCACGAAGAAAAGACTCCGAAGCCAAGCGCCCGCTAGAGGCATCCGAGGCAGACCAGTCTGTCTCGATTACCCACCAGTCCCGGTCGGCTACGACTTTCTTCAGACGGGCCACCTCTAGGCCGAGCTCCCTTGACTTGTTCAGAAAATAATTCTTGGCGGCCTCTCGGTCCCGAGCCAACTTTCGTTGGTGAGCCAAAACGGGGTCGGCGTTCCGAGTCCCATGCGTCTACTAAAAGATAAAAACAAATATCACAAAAAACACTAGTCTTGAAGGGTCGGCCCAAAAAGTATATTTCATTTCTTTCAAAAGTTTGATACAAAAGCCGCGGTGGCCAGTCCGCTCTAGGCCTTTACATCAAAAACAAAAAGAACAAAAACAACTATCTATTCTTGGGGGTCGGGTTGCACCTCGTCATCGCCCTGGGCTCCCCCCGTCTCATCACCGCCAGGGGTCGGAGGCAAGTCCGCACGCCATCCGTAGCAGAGGTGGTCGACGTTCTGCTCGGGGTAGATCTCCCTAAAGTGGGACTTGGCCTGTTCGTACGCCTCGTCCTGTGCCGTCATCACGGTCTCCCCCAAAACTGCCTCCATATCCGCCAGGGCTTTCTTCCCCTTCTCCGCCTCGGCCGCGACCTTCGCCAAAAGATCCTCTCGGTCCTGCTTATGGATGTTGCAGAGCGACTCTATCTGGGCCTCGTGAACGAGCACTTGGGTCCGGGCCGCTTTCAGATCATCCGTGACCTTATTTAGCTCCCAAAGGTACTTCTCCGCATTTTTCCTCTCAAGGAGTATCTCCCTCTCCATGCACTTGTGGAAATGCTGGCCGTGGAGCATCGCCTGTTCTAAGAGAGATCAAAATTAGTAATAGTTCCAAGCTAAGTCAAAAAGCAGAGCCGAACTGACTTACTGAGAGGTGTGCCTGGACCCACCGCATATAGGCCTGGTCGGCTGTCTGCACCGCCAAGGCCATCCCATCGAGCTCGGTGATGGCCTTCGAGACGAACTCCATCGATACGGGCCCGTCGAGAATAGAATCCCCCTTCACAATCGACCAGTTAGGAGTAAAGGGCATCGTACCCATCCTCCCCACCATCTCCGCGGCACTCGGTCGTATCGGGGGGAGCCCTTTTTCCGGGGTTTCCACGGTCTTGCCCGAGCCGCTTGCAGCGTCTCGAGCCGATCTCGACGAGTGGGAGTGGTGTGAGCGGTGCGAGTGGTGCTTCTTTTGCTTCTTCGCCGGGGATTGCCCCTCGGCCCCCGAGGCAGGCGCCTGGGAGGACCCTCCGGCCTGCGCAGCCTGGGCGGCCAGCTTCTTCCTCTCGGCCGCTATACGCTCTTGCTCCTCCTTCTTCTTCTTCTCCACCCTCGCCTTCTCAGCCACGACGAGCAATAACTTCTCCGACCCCATCGGCCCCCTAGCCATGCCCTGACCAGCCTCCTGTTCATCAACCTCCTCCTCCTCGTCTCCCTCGTCTTCCTCGCCACCCCCGGCAACCTGCTCATCTTCGTCCCCCTCCTCTTCATCATCATCCATCTCCTGATCCGGTTCCTCCTCATCTCATCTTCGCTGTCCCCCTCATCCTCTTCCTCCTCGTCACCCTCTTCCATGGGCTCCTTCCCCGGTCTTCTGGACCTCAACGGGGACACCACAAAGACAACATCGTCACCACCGTCTGAACCAGGGTCGGTAAGAACCTCCTCCTTCACCTTGTACTTGCTCAGGGGCGAGGATGTTTCCTGCTCTGATTCCTCTGCAGAACGACCTGACGAGCTAGCCTCGGATCCGGACTGAGTTCGCGACATTACTAAGGGAAAAATACTAACCTGGAGCGTAGAAAGTTACGATCACCGGAAAATCTGCCAACGGCAAGTAAGATACCCGCTCTTGTTGAAAAGTGAAAAGTGAGTAATAAAATGAAGATGAAGAAATGAGGGAGGGGGATGGGGTTTTAAAGAGGAAAACGACTCCTCGATTTTTGCAAAAAAAAGATCTGGCCGTTGGATCTTAATTGACAAAATCCAACGGCTACCAAGATAGGGGAGCGCTTTGATCTTTGCGCCCGTGACGTCAGCAATAATCATGAAATTACCCCACTACCCTCCACCTTTTTCTCTCCAAGAATGCTTTTTTTGACAAGTCAGAAGGGTCGACGCTCGGATAGAAGCGCAAGCCAATAAACTCCCCTTCTATTTTCACAGAAGGGTCGACGCTCGGATGGAAGCGCGGGCCAGTAATTCCCCTTCTATATTCACGGAAGGGTCGACACTCGGTGGGGGCTCGGAGCTCGGATAGCGCCGCGAGCCGATAATTCCTCTTCTATCTCACAGAAGAGTCGACGCTCGGATGATACCGCGAGCCATACCGCCTTGTATTTTCTCAGTTCCGGCTCGGAGCTCGGATGGCGCCGCGAGCCACTAATTCCTCTTCTACCTCACAGAAGGGTCGACGCTCGGATGAAACCGTGAGCCATACCACCTTCCTCTTTCTCGGTGGGGGCTCGAAGCTCGGATAGCATCGCGAGCCGATAATTCCTCTTCTATCTCACAGAAGGGTCGATGCTCGGATGATACCGCGAGCCATACCGCCTTGTATTTTCTCCGTTCCGGCTCGGAGCTCGGATGGCACCGCGAGCCACTAATTCCTCTTCTATCTCACAGAAGGGTCGACGCTTGGATGAAACCGCGAGCCATACCACCTTCTTCTTTCTCGGTAGGGGCTTGGAGCTCGGATAGCATCGCGAGCCGATAATTCCTCTTCTATCTCACAGAAGGGTCGACGCTCGGATGATACCGCGAGCCATACCGCCTTGTATTTTCTCAGTTCCGGCTCGGAGCTCGGATGGCGCCGCGAGCCACTAATTCCTCTTCTATCTCACAGAAGGGTCGACGCTCGGATGAAACCGCGAGCCATACCACCTTCTTCTTTCTCGGTGGGGGCTCGGAGCTCGGATAGCATCGCGAGCCAATAATTCCTCTTCTATCTCACAGAAGGATCGACGCTCGGATAGCATCGCGAGCCGATAATTCCTCTTCTATCTCACAGAAGGGTCGACGCTCGGACGATACCGCGAGCCATACCGCCTTGTATTTTCTCAGTTCCGGCTCGGAGCTCGGATGGCACCGCGAGCCACTAATTCCTCTTCTATCTCACAGATGGGTCGACGCTCGGATGAAGCCACGAACCATACCACCTTCTTCTTTATCGGTGGGGGCTCGGAGCTCGGATAGCATCGCGAGCCAATAATTCCTCTTCTATCTCACAGAAGGGTCGACGCTCGGATGAAACCGCGAGCCCCAACAACCCTCCTCTATTTCAGGGGGCTCGGAGCTCGGATGGCATCCCGAACCCCAACTGAACTCCCTGGTTCAAAAGGGGCTCGGCGCTCGGATAGAACCCCGAGCCCCAAATGCCCTCAGGTGTTAGGAGGGGCTCGGAGCTCGGATATAATCGCGAGCCCCATCAGCCCTCCCCTTATCACAAAGGGCTCGGAGCTCGGATGGAATCACGAGCCCCTCTAAGCCCTCCTCTTGCCCAAAAAGCTCGTCTGCCGACCCATGGCGCTCGACGAACCGAGCTCCAAAAGAAGACCTCGCCTCCTCCTCACTCTTCCAACTAGCGAGGAGCTCGTCTGCCGACCCCTTACGTTCGAAGAAATGGAGACCCAAAAGACAACCTCGCCTCCTCCTCGCTCTTCCAACTAGCGAAGAGCTCGGCTATTGACCCCCTGAGCTCGGCTGCCGACCCTTGGCCCTCAGAACAAAACGAGCCCCCAATGAGATCTCGGCGTCACCTTGCTCTTCCAATTAGCGAGGGGACCCTCTCCGACCCTGGGAAGCTCGTCCAAGGAGTCCTAGGGCTCGTCTGCCGGCCCACGTAAGCTCGTCCACCGAGTCCTAGGGCTCGTCCGCCGACCCTCGGAAGCTCGTCCACCGAGTCCTAGGGCTCGTCTACTGACCCTTGGAGCTCGTCCACCGTGCTTCAGGGCTCGTCTGCCGACCCAAAACCTCACCAACCGTCGCTTTGGCTCTCTTCTCTCCTAAACTTGACCTCCCGCGCGGAATCCAATGAAGGGTCCCTTCTTCCTACCCCCTGGCCTCTTCGGGAAACAACAGACCCTACTTCTTACCCCAACATCTGCTCTTCCCCCAGAGGCAAAGAGTCACTCCTACACGGCTGGATCACCCAGCCCTACAGGAGCGTGGGGCTTGTGATATGGGTCAGGAATAACGTGGCCCATCCTGGGCCACTGGATCCCCTCAGGATGCGTGCTCTTTCTGATCCTTCAGATCTGCCACGTCAGCACCGGAAAACCGCCCGGAGCTCTGCCACGACAGCCCAAAAACCGTTCCGGCGTCTGCCACGTCAGTCCTATACCGCCCGGCTTTCTACCGCTTCAGCCACTCGGGTAATCGGGTCCGGACCCAGTCCCAAACGGGTCTGGACCCGATTGGCTTCCCCTATAAATACCAGATCCTCCCCCCTGTCTGCAGGTAATGAATCTTTCTTCCACAAAACCCTAGTTACTGCTACTCTCTCTCAGAGACTAACTAGATCGTCGGAGGGTCTGCCACCGGGACCAACCCCGGTGTTTCTAGACCATCTGCAGGTACACGAGACCTCGGATCCGAGCCCCCTGATTCGAGCCGAGCATCCAGCCTCGCCTCACTCCAGCCTGTCACCGGTACCGTTCGGCCAGCCAAGGGTCGTCTGATCAGGAGCTTCTTCCTTCAAATACAAATCAAGTAAGAACTCACACCTGGTGCATCCACATGTCTCCCAGAAACAAACCGCATCACACACCATGTTGCCAAACGTTCGAATGTGCAACTTTTAGAGTTGAGTGGGCCGGGGGACCAATTTATTTATTATTATTATTATTATATATCTTAAACTAATAGGCTTACCCCATCTCTCCTCGAGAACAAAAGTATGAATTAACACGTGATATGCCTGAGTCAATAACATGGTTTAGATAAGTTACGTTAGAAGCACCTAAGGATGATTATTCCTATTGAATTATGCTTCAAGAGGAATAAATCAGGTCATGGGGAATTATCTGATCAAGCAGATTAAACTTTTGTAGTTTTCTAATCTATACAAAATGTACGTGGATCAAAGTTTCCATTATGAATATTTTTTTAACCTTGACTTATATTTGAAATGAGCATTTTTTAAGATTTTTTTTTTTAAAAATAGATCTACATGTAATTGAATTTCAGAAAAGAGGGCTTCCTCATGCTCACATCTTGATTACTGTTCGAAGAGAAGACAATACTACCAATATTGAAGATATTGATAGATTAGTATCTGCCGAGATTCCAGATAAGGAACAATTTTGAAATATGCTAGAATAGAAGATTCGAAATATGCTGGAATTACAAGGAAAACAACATGCAGATAGTGGTATCTTTTCTACATCTTTTGTTTTGTTTGAAAAGTTTTGAAAATTTGTAGTATTTTATGTGTGTTTTATGGTATGATCATTTTGTAGAGGCACAATTAAGGAGAAATATTGAACAGTTGGAGAAAAATATTGAGGAACTTCGTAGACAGTATGAGTGTTTGCAAGCAAACTTTAGAATGGAGGAATCCGACAAGATTGTAAGTGATTTTTGAAAATACATTTTTCTTTACATCTCTAAATTTATGGATATAGGGTTTACCTATGTCTTTGTGCTCGAATTGTTGGAGAGTTGCACACATCGAGAATTTTGGGGTTCTCTTTTAATTGAATAGAAAATATAGAATGATATTGGTTTCGAAATGTGAATAGGATAATCTATGTATTTGTCATCTTTTTATATAGTTAATAAACAATTATTGTTTCCTCCATGTATTTCTGATGTTGATTATATTTAATTTGAGAGGAAAAGTCGTTAAGATGCACGCAGTCGAGAAGGAGATAACGAAGTACATCAGGGAGTCCGAGAAAAATCACAACCCAACTTCGGTAATTATTCGATGTTTTTTTATTTCCTTTCAATTGAATAGAAATATAGAATGATGTTGATTTGTTTGAAAGTGTGAATTAATATGTAGATTTTTCATAGTTCAATTATATTGTGAATGAAATAGTTAAGGGGTATCTCTAAATTTTTAAGTTTCATATAATTTTATAAGTTTCTCAAAATTATTCTAGTCTGTGCAATTTGCACAGAGTAACACTAGTTTTTTATAATGTTGATCAGCTAATTCATATCATTCATATTAGGCATATCCGGTCAAATTTCTTTTATTGAGTGTACTTTCTCTTTCATGTACAATTTCTTGGGAGATTTTATTTATTTATTTTTGCATTAATAGATAATCAATTTGATCATATGTTAACCATCAATAAGAAATTTCAAAAAATAATATTGGGCGATGAAAATAAACAAATATTTTTACCCTTCTAAAATAAATGTTTTAACAAAGAGTAATTTGTAAATCATAAATAACTAGTAATTTGTACGTGCGATGCACGTCTAAAAAAGTAAAGTCATCAAATTAAATGAATATATATTGAATAAGAAAAAAATAGATTATATTTGAATGTTTTGATTTGGGCTACACGTGCGGTGCACATATATATTTGTTGGATATAATTTAGACGTATATTATACGTGTTTATATAATTACAAAGTTAGGATTTGTTTGTTACAAACTCCAACTCTCCCCCCAGGGTTCTGTTCATGTTGGTTCGTTTCTTTGTACTTTGGTTGTCTGAGGTTTAGAGGTTGAAACCCACCCCCCAGGGTTCTGTTGGGGGTTTATGTTTTATTTCCTGTTGTCTGAGGGTTAGATGATGAAACCCATCCCCCAGGGTTCTGTTGGGGGTTTATGTTTTATTTCCTGCACTGCACTTTTGTTTTTTTTCGGTTCTGCGGGGTTGTTTATTAATTTCTTATTAATGAAACAGGGTGGTGTTATTCCACCTTTTAACTCCAATAAAAAAAAAAAAAAAAAAAAAAAAAAAAAAAAAAAAAAACCTCCCACTCTCCCATTAAAATAGTAGATTATTTAAAAAGAAAAAAAACCCTTCAATAAATAGATAAACTAAATAAATTATATAAATAAAGTTCGAACAAAAATCATGTAAGATACTTGACCCGACGAGCACTACTCCACAACCCCCACATGCATGAGTAGTCTAACAAGAAAGGAAAGCAAAGGAAAGAAAAAGACACGTACGGTTCAAATATAAATTAAACATACTAAGGAGAACGATCCTATTTTTACCCGATAGTCCAACGCATTAATCCAACTATCCATCACTGCATTAAAATTAATTTCTTCTGACTAAGATTAATGGTTCATTGAACCATCACAGATGAAGTGTCAGATCAAGGTCATCATTCTTTTTGTCTTCTTCGTTCCCTGATCTAGCATGATTAGTTCCAATACCATTCGAAGTCGACCCTAGCTCATGACTAGTGAAGATGTTCACCCAAGCTTTTCTCCTTTCATCCATACTTGAAATACTCGACCGTAGCTCATGATTAGCGATCATGTTCACCCTAGCATTTCTTCGTTCTGCTTCATCCATACTTGAACCCGACTCTTGCTCATGATTAGTGAATATGTTGACCCTAGCATTTCCTCCTTCATCCATACTTGAACTCGACCCTTGCCCATGATTAGTGAATATGTTCGCCCAAGCATTTCTCCCTTCATTCATACTTGAAATCCTTTCTTGTAAGAAACCGGGATGCAGTTGATTCCCAAAAGAAGAGCCAGTGTTCCCAAAGAAAGTAAGATTAGGGTTAGGGTTAGGGTTAATACGGAAGTTGTAAAGTTGGTACTGGGTTGGATAATAAGCAGAGCCCATGTTGAGATGATAGCGATAACTGTGTGGGTGATAATACGGAGAACATGGAACCGGTGATGACGGTGGTGGTGCCATGTTGAATGGATTGAAAAGAGGGTAGGGGTCCTGATCTTCAGGTTTTTTCAAAGCAGATCGCTCCTTACGATGAGCGTTTTGATGGCCACCAAGAGCTTGGGAGCAGTGGAAGAGCTTATCACAGAATTTGCACGGGAAAACTTTCTCTTCATTATTTAGTACTGCAGTTACTTCGCTCGTCTGATCTTCTCCTCCTGGGCTAGCCATATTGCTTGAGAGAAATAACAAGAAAAATTATAAGTAGGAAAGTATTGATTAGTTTGATGATAGTATGTTCTATTACATAAGATAAAAGATTGTGTTATCCTTCCAAATTCAAATTAGTAAGAAACAATTAGAATTGACATGACTATTAAGTACGAACGTTAATTTAATAACTTTTAAAAATGTGTAATAATATTGCACATTTTACAAAGTAGCGTAGAAGATGTTGATGGACACTTTTTTGGAGTTATAACAGTAAAGATTAGAAGCGATTGCTAATTAAATGATAGAATTGATCACCTTCATTTTTTTTTCTTGGTTCGATAATTAAGATAATTTGTTAAATGGTTGAAGCCAATAGCCTCTTTTTTTCTTGTTTTTTTTCGGACAACCAATAGTCTCTTTTATTATCCACAATTTTGTAAGATCACGTTTGATCACAAATTCCCGATCTTATAAACTTGGTAAGAACAAATATAGCGATTAATGAAGCAAAGACTCAGTCATCTGTTCATAAAAAAAAAAAAACAAATATAGCGATTAAATTAAATTTACTTCATGGAAGCTACATCCACATATCATACAAATTCATGATTTCTGGACTAATAATATTAGATATTGGAGGAGCATTTCTATCTCAAATATTTTCTATCATAGAACATAGAAAAAAGTTATAACTAAAATATAAGAAAATAAGTACTCGAGATTAACATACCAACAGAACTCAAGTTGAAAAGAGAAGAAAAGCACTTTGTATGTTTGTGTATGGTGTGATCCCCCAAACTGCCTTTTAATTTATAGGAGAAATAGGGTGGTCAACAACTGTAATGGGAATGGCAAGATTCACAAAATATTTTCTCTAAGAAGTAAATTTCCTATATTCATCTATGCTTATTACTTAGAATTATTTTAATTAAAAGTGGTTTTTTGGAAGGTTAATTATATTCTTAAGGTTATAGGAGATATATTTCTAATTTTATCGTTCCTTTTTGTTCCATGATATCTTTCATGTAGCCATTAGATACATTCACATAATAAATATGAGTGAACATATTCTTTCTTTTAGTAATAAACAGTGAACACATTCTATTTTTTTATTAATGATTAGTGAACACAATTTCTTCTTTAAATTTGGTTGAACTGTACAATATTAATTTATTTACTGGCGAAGTCATTCAAAATTAATTGCAAATTTTTTTTCCCTAACTAGCAAGAGATAATGATCATATATAGCGACAAGAATACAAGATTCTAAAAGGATAAATGGTGCGGAGACAATACACTCATGAAACTTTTCCCGTCAGCAGCAAAGACAGTCCTTAACAGTGATACTCTGGTCAATGACGTTTGGAGTAACAACAGGCTAAGGCTTCAAGTCAAGGATGATCTAGATCAAGTTACTATCAATCAACTCCAAAGTTTAAACAACTTCATTCGTATAGAAGGAAAGTACACCCAGGAGGACGAAGAAGAGAGACGATGGCTATTGGAGTCGAGCTTCAGATTCTTAGTTTTCTCAATGTACAAACAGCTTAACGATGGATGAAGAAGAAACGAGGTTGCAGACGTCATTTGGTGCATAAACGTTCCAACTAAAGTGAAAGTTTTTCTCTGGCTGGTGGACAACGATGCGATTTTATCCAAGGTTAATTTGACGAAACGGGAAATTCCGGTGGACGTTAGGTGCAATAGATGTCTAACACACGACGAAGATACAATTCACATCCTTTTTTATTGCCCCAGAGCTAGACTGGTGTGGGGAAGTATGGGTCCGAGATTCGGAATTTTAGAGTGTCCATGGTCGAGTGCGGAGGTTTGGGATTACATTATATCTAACGGGATTAGAAAGGAGGCTAGACTAGAATGGGACATCACTGTAGCATCTACGATTTGGAACTTATGGCTTGACCGAAACGAACTTTGTTTTCACAGTGTAAATCATATATTTTTAGTTTTGATGCATAAAACTCAGTTCTGCATTCATGAATGGAAATAGCACATTGGATCCAAGAAGAAACTGCGATTGGAGGAAGAGGAGGAGTAGGCGTGGGCGGACGACAGGTCGTCATATGGGAAATTCTGGACTAGATGTTATATTTTATATTTTGTTGCATCGTGTAGGATATTGAGGTTATAGCCTCTATTTTGGAAATTTTTGGATGTTTTTATTGCCTTCGGGATTTCTATATGACTGTTTCGTTAATTATCATTAATGAAGCGATGACAGAGTCATCTTTTTTAAAAAGAAAAAAAATATATGATCATATATAGCCCCCCAAAAAACTAAATATTGATCAATTAGTATACATTCACACGAAAAAGAAAATACAAAAGACTTGCAAAAATTTAAAATAAAACTGTAGAATCAACATATACATTTTTATTTTTGTTTTTGGATTAAGAACAAGATGAAACTACTCTTTAACAAAAGAAATGCTTAAATAGTATGTAATCGCGATCAACAAAAGCTTTTGCATATAAATTACCTTATCTGTACGACGTCTTTTCATGTTGCAATAACCGTACAACACCTAGTTTTGTTTTTTTTTGACGACATGGGTATCCATCCGCCTCTTGTGGCTCAGACTAATCCCAGGACCCGTGACGGGGTTGTTGCGCAGGCACATTGTCCTACGGCCACGTGGCCACCACAAATGTCATCTAAACCCAGGGCTCGAACCCGGGATCTGTGGGGGAGCACACCCCAAGTCCCGCTTCTAACCACTAGGCCACTTGTGGTGGTTACCGTACAACACCTAGTTAACTGCTAAGATACTCTCTTGAAATGTGAACAAAATTGCCCTCATACCCAGTAAGAGCATCCACAGTCGATGAGAGTAAGAATATGCATAAATAGATAAATGAATATAGCAGAGTTATTTTTTATAAAAGGTGCGATGACACTTACAGTGCCGTCCGAGAATTCGCCATCGAAGCGCAAATAAAAAGTTACAAACAAATTATAAAAAATTACAAAAAAATTCAGAAATTACGAAAAAATTACAAAAAATTACAAAAAAATACGAAAATTGCAAAATAACCCCCTATAGATGGGACGACACTGTCCAATGGAGAGGTGGGGTTTTTGGGTTTTTTTTTTATTAGAAAATTAAATTTTTTTTGGTGGGACGGCACTTTAAGTGCCGTCCGACCATTAAAAAAATAATTTTTTTTGTGCAACGGTACTTGAAGTGCCGTCCGACAATACAAAAAAATAATTTTTTTTTGGTGCGACGGCACTTGAATTGCCGTCTCTCATATATGCATATTTCTCATTTCCTCTCTCATTTATGGCAATCTCCTGTAGCGAATTATGCATATTATGCATATTTGGCCAACGACTGCAGTGCTGTTTTTGGCAAAATATGCATATTATGCATATTTAGCAAACGACTACAGATGATCTAAGATTTGTTTCACTGATTAAATTTCATCAGATCAACGACCTGGATGGAATCACCCTTATCACAAATGTTTTGGGAAAAGTTGTGCGTCGGCGCACCAGAATGAAACAAGATGGCAACCGATCATGTTAAGTGATCAAGGAGATGGCAAAAAAAATACAAACTGCATGATTTGCCCTAGTTCGGCAAGCCTATACCAGAAGAAAAATAATCAAAGATTTAAGTTAATAGAAGACGATACAAGAGGCCACAATAACTCTCGCAAAAATTCGATACCTATCTCTTAAACTCTCACTAGAAGAATAAATTTTATTTACAATCGAAATCTCTCATATGAATTGCTATCTTTTACGGAGGCCGACAACAGCAGAACAACTACTTATATTGATGTAGAAAAATCCTAGCTTGTAATCTTGATTCACCACTGAATTCTAGAGAAAAGACGGCAAAAGTGAACCCTAAAGAAGAAGTTTGCACCAAACCCGACCCAAAACAACTCAAAACTTGAAACCCGAATCTGGATCACTTCTAGACGGTCGTCTGTCTTTGGTGAACAGTAGACTCGCTACGAGACAAATAATAGTTTCTTTTAGTCAATGCAGTTTTTTTTTTTTTTTTTTTTTTTTTTTTTTGGGTGATAAAAATGATAGAGTCGACTGACTCTAGCCCAAAATATAAATATCAGTCAGTGCAGTCGATCCTCGTCATGGGCATGCAAGACGACTCTCCTTAGACAGATAACAAGCAGCTGCTGTTTTTTGATTATTTCTCCTATTTTGCTTCATTTGTTCTTCTCGTTTTATTTCACGTTTATTGTGATCAACTAGTAGCATGAATATACATTACATAAACTTCGTAATGTTGATGTATCGAAACATGACATTCACTTGCGCAACACAATGCTAAAGGTGGAAATGGATTGTATATGGAACAAATAAGGGTGTAACATACCGGTATTTTTGAGAAGAACGGAAGGGCAATTGACCAGCTAAAAAAAGAAATCGGGTAATTACAACTGAGCAATACCAAAAACACCCCCAAAAGAAACCCTAGATCTGTGAGAGGTTAGGGGCGGCGGCTAGGCTTCGTCGCCGCCGCCCCGTCACGATGTTCCCCTGCCCTATCGTCTTCCCTTCCCCATCACGTGCCCAGTCCTCGTCGCCACTCGGTGGTGGTTGGAGATGGAGCCCCACCCAACGGGGAGATCGCGATGTCGTCGAGCCAGCACGTCTGCCTTCGACTGGGGGGATGAAGATGAACCGCCCCTTCGTCTCCGGATCTGAGTGCCAGTTTCAGAAATGGCCGCAGTTAACGGAGCAGCCGCCCCTCTGCCATAGCCATGGGGTCCGAGGTGAATGGGGTGACCTTCACCGCCTTCAAGGCCTAGCTGGTGGTGCCATCGGCGAAGGTGGAGGAGGCCGTCGAGTTCTACAAGGCGGCGATCGGCGCCGAGGAGGTTAACCGCTCAACTTACTCGAAGAGGAAGGCCGATTAGGAAGCGCCTGCCTGTGCCAAACTCAAGATCGGTGGGTTTGGAGTTCTTCAGCAAAGGGTGATCTTCAACGAAGCCACCTTCGACGCCGCTCCTGCGCTGTCGTCCTTCCCCCTCGGCGCCGGAAACGGCATCTCTGTTTTCTATGCTGAATGTTTGTCCTCTCTTGGGGGCCGAATGGTCTTCGCTGCCGCCACCTTGTCCACGCTCTCGGGGTTGGTGGAGTTACGCGTCTGAGTTAGGCTTGACTCGGTGTGAAGAATGAGGTGTAGAACAGTTGTGGGGCTAGGGCCCAATGACGGGGTCCCCCATGAGATGTGCTCACTCGTTACTGCACAGGGTGGGGCTTGGGCCCGCAGAAGGGATCCCCCCATAAGGGATGCAGAGGGGATATGTAGAGTTGGAGTTGTTTGTATTTTTGGTCGGCAGTATGGGAGTCACACCCTGAATTCGACATCCTTTAATCCACTGCCACAGGCTTTGCAACAGCACCGAAACTACGTCCTCATCATTGACCCTAAAATCTACAATGTCCACCACTCGCAGGGGTGAGAGGTGAAGGTGATTCTTCAGATTGGTTGTGATTTGGTTCGGGTTTTACGTGAGAGAGTGAGAGAGTGAAGATGTTGCTTCTCACTACTCTATGCAAGTGTCTGTTCGTGTTTGTGAGAAATCACTTGAGATATTATAACCATGAGAGAGGTGAGTACCCTCTTCATGGCTCTCTTTGACTTTGTCCGTGGTTAGAGTGAGTGAGAGTTTTGCTTGGTGAGACATCGCTTGTGAGAGCTAAAGTGTGAGAGATGTGAAGGTATCCTCTCAACGGCTCTCCTTTGGTTGTGACTTCGACTAGGCAGAATGTGAGTATGTTGGTGAGGGTGTGGGAGGTGGGGAGGAGAAAGATGGGAGCCGCGAATATCCAAATTCCGCGTGATTCGCTTCAGGTGGGTGTGCACGTGCCGTGGAGGCGGTGCACGAAGCTTACGTGACATACATACAATTAGTTGGTCATCACTTTGTGACTGGGCCTAAGATGGGGTCCAGTACATTATTGGTGGAGGTCGGGGGCAAGCTGTGGCCGATTCGACCTAGTTTTTTGTTTTTATTTTTGTGGCCCACCCTCTAAGGGTGGTAGAGTGAGCCCTGATTGTATGTACTGGTTATATTGCTTCATGTTCTATTTTTCTGTCTGTAGTTTGTAATTTGGCCCAGTACTCTGGATTTGTTTGGTTAATTTCTTATTAATGAAACAGGGTGGCCTTATTCCACCTTTTCTTTCAAAAAAAAAAAAAATACCGGTATATTTTTTTTCTTGATCTTCATTCAAATACTTACGTAGGATTCTAAAAAATAACCATATTCATAAAACAGACTTTATTTTTGAACGAATCTAGACAGCATTAAAATATTATTAGATAGGGTTTTTAACGTGTATGCCCCTGACAAATATGCTAATATCATATATTCCTTCAAAAATGTGTATTTTCATATATGTCCCTAACAATATGAGCTTATTTCTTATTACCTCTAAAAGTTACATCAAACTACATGGGAAACTTATAAGATTAGTAACGAATTTGGCTAGAAAACATGATGAAAAAGATGAAATAATAAAGATGTACTGTAAATTTGTCAATTTATTAAGAAAATTGAAGAAAAATTAAGAAAGATTGATGTGTTTCAATTGGCTTTATAGACGATTCAGTTTATAAAAAGTAAGAAGAATAAGTTTAACTAGTAGATGAAGGGTATTTTAGTTATTTTACATAAAATATATTAAACATAGCTGTATATTTCATAAATTTTTATGTTTTTAAAGTAGTTTTAACCTTAGGGATAACTAAAACGTTGGATACATATTGTTAGGGGTAAATGTGAAAATACATATTTGTAAGGGGTATATATGATATTCACATATTTGTTAGAGACATACTTGTTATAAACCCTATTAGATAATAGTAATGATAAAGGAAAGAGTAGTGAATACCGCTAGGGTTTACTGGAATCTAAGATGTCTGTGCCCATAAGAAATCCCGAAACCAAGCATTAATAGTAACTAATGAACTATATACAAAGTTTCCTCCCGTGATAGTGATATGAGTTATAGTATTTGATCACTTACTACAACGCCCAACACATTGTATTTTTCCTACTACAAAAGAGATTAACTACCGAAATTGCATTGTGTACGTATATCCAACTAAAATCAGTCATGCTCGGAGCAACATGTAGTACACCATTATTCAACAGAAAATTTTGCCGTACTGCCCCACTTTCTGAAAATATTTGGCGCTCTGCCCCACTTTCGAAAACAATTAGCGATCTGCCCCTGTTTAGGACACGTCAGCATAAACCGTTATTAGAAATTGTGGCATAGGTTATTTACGTGCCGTTATTTCCAATAACGGCATCTATTTTACATTTTTTTTCATGCCGTTATTTGGAATAACGGCATTAGTATATTTCTCTTACAAGTGTGAATCTTCTAACTTTAAAAAATTCTAAGTGTGAAAAAAACTTATAAATAATGTCGTTATCCTGAATAACGGCATTCGAATGACTGATGCCGTTATTAGAGATAACGACATCAGTTATATATAAATGAACTCTTGCCGTTGTTTGGAAACAGAGAGAATGAATAATAAGTTTTTTAATAAAAAAAAATTATAACTGATGCCGTTATTTGGAATAGCGGCATTAGTTATAATTTTTTTTTTAACTTATTCATCAGAGAGGATGAATAATAAGTTACTTTTTTATAAATAAAAAATTATAATTGATGCCGTTATTTGAAATAACGGCATCTGTTATTATTGGATATATTGGTATATTCTCTCTATATAAATATAGCACGTGCATATGTGTAACACGTGTAATGAACGTACAATTGATTGGGTATTGGAACGCGGGTTTCTGGGCTTATAACCTGATACCCAAACCAGTATTTAGGAATAAATACTGGCTTGTGATAGCAGTCTAGGTATTCCAATCTTGATAGTGAATATCTCAAGCAACTTAGATCTAGAGATAAACACTAATTCCCAATTGTTAATTTCTCAAAAAACCTAACAATCTTGAGATATTTTTAATCAATTCGTGAGATAAATCAAAAGGAAAAACGGACCTTTGTTGAAGCCGTCGGATTTTGTCGAAACCCTCGGAGCCACCGTCGGAGTCACTCGCGCCCGTCGCCTCCTCCGTCGCACGCGCCCCTCGCTTCCTCCTTATCGACTCGTCGTGTGTTGTCGACCCACGCCGAGGCAGTCGACTCATGATCCATTGGGACCCGAATCGTCAGCGCCGCTCTCGCCCCCTCTTCACCGGTCGCAGATCAGAGACGACGGCGTAGTCATCCCTCAGGCACCGTGCCCGATCGTCATCCCTCTTCTTCTTCTTCTTGGCTGATTGAGGTACGAGTGTGTAAAACCCAATCTTGAAGAATGACAGTGAAGGGGATTTCTTTTGGATCTGTGAAGAAGACTGAAGCATTTGGGACTTTTGTGTTTGGGGATTGAAGAGGGAATCTTTGGTGCTCTTGGGATTGATCAGAATTCGACCTCAGATTGAGTCTATCTATTGGTGTGTGGTGTTTTGGGTACAATATAGAATAAATCGGATTTGTTCCCAAACAGACTTGACTCTAGTCAACTGAAGGGGAAGAGAGTGAAAGATAAGTTCTTTACTTTCCTCACATTAAATTTTTGTTAAATATTTTGTTATGTGCTAGAAGTTTAAAAACGTTCGTTTTAAGTTTATGTTTTGAATTATAGAATTACTGTGATGCTAAATGGTTAAGTTCAAGACTGCATTAATCATTTGTTTAATTTAATACAAGTTGAACAGTTGTTTTGGCTATGTGCTAAAACAAGATATCTATTTTGATAAGTTAAACTGTATGTTGACTATAAAATTCGGATCTCCAATAAAATTATTGTGAATTAGATAGTGCTAATAATTTGTTTAATTGGCTAATCTTTCACAATTTGATGAATGTAGGAACTTTAATGTTGCCTACAAATTGTGTATGTTTGAGACGATGGATATGCATCACGGTTGAATAAGTCTGCACCACGCAGGCTTCTCCATCGAATTTGGAAAACACTTCTAACTTGAAGTGTCAGTATGATCTACTATAATCTTGCTTAGTACTTTCATGTGATGAATGTGTTAACGTTTTGTCTGTTTGATCATATGATTGAAAGTTTTAGATCATAGTTATTCTCGCTTTGGAAAACTAGCATGTTTAGGATTGTTAAGTGTTTTATCATACTATGTGTATAGATATTTTGACAAATCCATTGTTTGCAGTTTGTGTGAGATTACATATTTGCTTCTCTAAAATTTAAAATAAAATAAAATTGTATAAGATGTATAACAAATGTCTGTAACTTATGAGAGAACATCTTTTAATGTAGGATATGACTCTATTAGTTACGCGTTGTTCTTTCTCGTTCATCGTACTATGTGTGCAAAGTCGAATTATAATATATTAGTCATTATCTCATCTAGCGTTATGAAGATGATGAAGAACGAATAAAGAAAAAAACTCTTCGCTCAATGTGTTTGAGCAAATGGACATTGTTAGATACACTAGAGAAAGCAAATAATTTTTGTAAAATGTGATAGATTAATTTTGTATTAACTCTTATAAAGTGCATATATTGTCAATCGTATGTATAAGTTGAGTTTAACAAATGAGACAATTAATAATAATAGTTCTAATTGTGTTCTTGAACATAGCATAATTGGCTAAGATTTGAGAACTATATATTCAATTGTTTGTGAGAAAATGTGATCTAATTATCAAAACTGTGGGGAAATGGAGTTAAAAGCTATTGAGCCAAAGCTTTAATATCCAAGTTGTTTTGAAATTTATAATCACTATGAACTATATATTAAATTGTTTGTTTTTGTTAAAACTCATAACTCTACTAAATGATACTCCATTAAAATATTACAAATATGAAAGCTGTGCTCAGATTATGATCACTAGAAAATCATTTAGTATGGTCTCTAGGAGCACACAACTTCTTGAGTCAATACATTCTGATATTTGTAATCTCAGTAGCTTTGTGACTAGATGAGACAATTGTTGGTCAGAAGTATTTAATCGCTTTTGTAGATAATTAATATAAGTCTGTCATATATATGAAGAATGAAGCACTTGTGATTCTTAATGAATTAAAAATTATAGTTAAATGTTAAAAATCAAGGGTTCAGATTTAATAGAGGTGGTGAATATGTTTTAACAACTTTAGAGAAGTTTGCATTGGGCATAATCTCTAAAGCACTCTACTTACAACAGTCAAACGGTATTGATAAAAGTTAGAAGCAAACACTTAGTGAAATGTTGAATTCTATATTATTGACTGTTGTTTGTCTTATGTAATTATGAGTGATGTTGTATTGTTAATCATATCTCTAGTGTGTTACTACACTCTAAATGGAGGACACCTTGTAAATCATGGTATGAAAACACAAATAGTTTTGTTAAAGTGAAAATGTGTGTTGTGATACTTTTGTTAGAGTACATGACTCTAGAAGGCCTAAAGTAGGACCTACAACAAATATTTGTGTGTTTAGAAAGTGCAGAATGTAGCTCTGTGGACAGATGTTGGATCTATCTAATTTGTGTTAGAAGAATCTTGACTTGCAAAGTTCTTTGAGGATATGTTCATCAAAGATAAATGTATAAAAAAAAATCTAGTCATACAGACTGTTCAATGATTCACAGTTGGAATCAAGAACCAGCCTTACTAACACTTGAAAACCTGAATGACAAATGAGCTAAAAAGAGTCTTTAGTAGACAATGAGATGACTCTGTGTCATACAATAATACTTTAATTTAGTTGACCTGCCGAAAGGGGCTACAACTATAGTTAGTAAGTGGGGTTTTGTAGAAGAAACTTAATTTTGATTGTTTAGTAGCAATTTTAATGCTTTTTAGTAGCTAACAGATTGACTAAGAAAAATGGAGTAGATTTATTTGATGTCTACTCACATGTTTGTCATATTGCTACAATAAGTATTCTTCTTATCCTTACATCTATTGAAAAATTTTGTCATTCATAAAGGATATTTAAAAGGCTTTGTACTGAACAGTTTTGTACTGGAAAATTTTGAACTAATATGTTTAGTGAACAAGATTTACAATATAGTAAAATCATCGTATGTTCTTAAAACATGTATAGCCAACGAATAAATAATTTGACAAATTTTTGAAAGAGCCTAGTATATGAATCAAGTAATTCAGATGAGTGCCTTCAACATTATGGTGTGTCAAATATAGTGACTATTATTATTTACTTGTTCTGTTGATATGCATGTTCTTGGAAGTGACCTCTCTATTACAAATAAAGTTAAAATTGTGCTATCCAAAGAATTCAACATGCAAACCTAGGTACTGTGGACACCATAGGTATAAGGGTGAGTTTTCAGTTGGCAAGGGATAACTCTTAGTCAAACTCATCAAATCAAAATGTGTTTCAAAAGTGGGGATATAGTAATTGAAAGTGTGTTTTGAAACACCTTATGATTATGATAAAAGGTTAACATTTAATGATGTTGCAACTATGAGACATGTAGAACATTCTAAAGGAATTGACAGTCTCATGTATATAAAGATCTGCATTAGAATAGACATAGCCTTTGAGGTAGGTATGATCTACAGATTCACTAATAATCCCATACACATTTGAGAGCCCTTAAGAGGCTAATGAGATACCTGAGTGGTATTCAAGAGTTTGCTTTGTGCTACTCTAGTCATTCTTCGAATGAACGGCTAATCTGATGCATTATGGTGCTCAGAATTTAGTGAAAGTCAATAACTAGTAGATATGTGTTTACACTAGGAGAAACAAAAATGTTATTGAGATAAAAAGTAAACAGGCACTGTGCTATCTTCCATGAAATCAGACCTCTATGTGTAATCTTCTGCAGGGAAAAAGGCTGAGTGGATTGAAGAAACTATTGCTAGTTATCCATTAAGAAGTTTAAGTAACTCTCTAATTCTGTTATGCGACTATCAAGCCACAATGCATTGTAGCTCATAACTCACTCTATAATAGTTAGAGGAGTATATTAAGGCTGAAAGAAGCCTAGTTGAACTTTCTCATAGATAACGTGCAATTGCGACAAGTATGGCTAATGCTCTTGCTAAGAGACTTGAAAGTGATCTAATTATCAAAACTGTGGGGGAAAATGGAGTTAAAAGCTATTGAGTAAAAAGCTTTAACATCCAAGTGGTTTTGAAATTTAGAATCCAATTGGAGCCATAGAGAAGTTCAAACTTAAGCATCAATTTTAGGCAGTTGACATGTTTTAGATAATTTTGATGATTCGACATAAATTCCACAAATATATAATGTCATTCCAATTTTGATGGTATTATATATCTAGGAAATTTACTTAGAATAATCATATTATTCCAATACGAAACATGAAAACTTGTCGATGTGTTTCCGATAATTAAATTGTCCTAAATATCATTCCAATTTTGATGATATGTCTTTTATGGATACATGTTTCATTCCAATTTTGATGATTCAATGTTAAACCATGATTGAAACGGCAGTCTTTTCATTCCAATATGAAACATAGTATGGTTCTTGTGTAGAAACTATAAAGTTCATGTACTTTATTTATTAAAGATACTTGATTGTGATGTTTGTGTTATATTTTTGCTAAGCTAATTATGAATTGTAGTAAGTTCTTTTGTGGAACTAGATACTTTGTGAAATTCGTTGGAACTCTTAGAGATGTGTCTCTTGATATTCTTGTAATTTATAAGCTAGCAAAGATGGAGGAGTTGAATCTGTCAATATAGATTTCAAAAATAATGATTTGCTAAAAATAGAGGAGTAAACATAAAGCAGTGTGCAAGGATAGAATTTCATTTTATTTCTTTTGAGAATAAATTAGTCACTTGCATGGTAAAACTTCTGTTGAGTTTAAGACTCTTGTGTTCATGAGCTTAAAACTCATATTTTGTTCTTGAAGTTTATTTGCTTTGTTTGATTTTGAAACTATGACAGATCATTCCAGTTGGTTTAGTCTTTGTGAACTATTTTGAATTGGATATGGTTTGGTACTAGTTAATTATATTGGTTTAGTCTTGATTGAACTATTCAGTTTTATAATTCTATTGGTTCTTATGAAACTATACCTTTATGATGCTTTTCATTTATGGACTGCTATCAGCCAGTCAGTTGTATACTGATCTGATGAGATAATCCTGTACTTTATATATTGAGAATATAGGAGGAGATTGTTGGATATATTGTATATTCTCTCTATATAAATATAGCACGTGCATATGTGTAACACGTGTAATGAACGTACAATTGATTGGGTATTAGAACGCGGGTTTCTGGGCTTATAACCCGATACCAAACTAGTATTCAGGAATAAATACTGGCTTGTGATAGCAGTCTAGGTATTCCAATCTTGATAGTGAATATCTCAAGCAACTTAGATCTAGAGATAAACACTAATTCCCAATTGTTAATTTCTCACAAAACCTAACAGTTATAAGGTTTTCACACTTGCAATTTTTTCTCTAAATGGAGGCTACAAACTGTCGAAAAACAAAATAACCTATGTCGTTACTCCAAATAACGGTATAAAAAAAATGTAAAATAGATGCCGTTATTGGAAATAACGGCACGTAAATAACCTATGCCGTTATTTTCAATAACGGTTTATGCTGACGTGTCCTAAACAGAGGCAGATCGCTAATTGTTTTCGGAAGTGGGGCAGCGCACCAAATATTTTCAAAAAGTGGGGCAGCACGGCAAAACTTTTCTATTCAACATTACAAAAAATTGCTACGCTAGCATTTTCCCAACTTTGCAAGGTAGTCAGTGTGAAAGAAATATATGAAATACACAATTAAGTTTCTTTTTGATGAATAAATTAATATGCATCAGGTTTTTTTTTTTTTTTTGAAGACAAATACACAGTACGTTAGATAACATACAACTGCATGCAATGGTTTGTGGGTTACATTTTCTCTTTAATTTGTACATTGGGCAATCGTTTTTCTTTTTATCATAACAGGTTGGCCAAGCCCCCTCCCCCCGAGTTTCATTAAAAAGTTTTTAACAAAACCAAAAAATCAAAAACCAAACAATGATGTTCATGTAACCCACAAGCGGGCCATGATGGTCATTCCCTGAACCAAAAATAAGACCCCTCACCACACATGGAAGTAACCCAAGAATACATAACTCCAGATACAAGAATCCAAAATACATGAATAAACAGACATCCACCTCCTGGAACCGTAAACAAAAAGCAGTAAAGGTGCATGTTCATCACTCATCATCCCACGCAATCACCCCTCTTGTGATGTACCCTCCCTTCCCTGTGATTCAGCCGGATGGGTGGTAGTATCCGCGTACATGTTCTTGATCTTCTTTGACTGTTCCTCCCCTGCCATATTAGACCAGAATATGATATTAGCAATAATCTTGAAAAACATTTGAGGATGCATGATGTGTCTGTGAGTAATTCTAAAGATTATATTGTTCCGTTCTAACCATATACCCCAGCATATCGCTGCTACCCCAATATCCCAAATGTCAAAATAGTTGCCTCGAATGTGACCCACTTTCCACTCCCCTCATGCGTCATGAATCGTTTGCGGCCCTTCCCCTTGGCTGCTAAATCTTTGAAACATATCCTCCCAAATTGGCTTCGCATAACTGCACGTAAGTAGAAGATGGTCCACCGTTTCGTCCTCCTGACTGCACATAACACAAATCCCCGGACCCTGCCACTTTCTCCTCGCCAAGTTATCCCGTGTTAGAATTGCATTTCTACGTGCTAGCCAATTAAAAATCCTCATTTTGAGTGGCACTTTTGCCTTCTAGACCGAGTCGAAGACTCTAACTCCCCCATCGTTTAACCTTTTATAAGTCGATCTTATCGAGAAGACAACACCCTTTTCTGCCTCCAATTTAATTATGTCTTGATGATCATTCCCTGTTGGATTCCAATCTTGAAGGTAGACAATAAGCTCGTGTTTTTGTCTTCTTGCTTCGCTGGTTAACCTTCTTGTGAGTTTTGGTCTCCATTCTCGATTTCTCCAATTTGTAGCTACCCGATCATATTTATTAGTAGCGAATTTGTAAGCTTCTGGAAATCTTCTCTTAAGGTTAATTGGACCGCACCATTTGTCCTTCCAGAAACATGTAGTAGTCCCATTGCCAATGGAAAACGTCACCCCTGAGATGAATATGTCTCTCGTATTAGAAACCCCTCGCCAGAACCTGGATGCTGACTCCTTGTTTTTCTGTTTCTGGTGCATGCAACCATTCTTCAAGTAAGATGCCTTTATGAGTTGACCCCATTTGGTCTTAGTCTTCAGTTTTAGTTTCCACCACCATTTGCATAGTAATGCTTGGTTCATCTGGCGAATATTAACTACCCCTAGTCCACCCAGTTCTGTCCGTCTGCAGACAAAATCCCATTTGATTAGAGCGTAACCTCTCCCTTCCGCCGCCCCATGCCACAGAAACCATCTTCTCAGTCTGTCAATTTTTTTGGAAACCCATACCGAATTTTCAAAAAAAGACATAAAGTACAACGGTATAGAACTCACCACCGATCTAAGCAATTTTAGGCGTCCCCCTAAGGACAACATTTTACCCTTTACACCGCGCAATCGTTTACCATCTCAAAGGGGACATATACTTAGAAACAGTGGCTATGTTAGGGCCAAGGTGAGCCAGAGCGACCCAGAGTTTTTTTTTTTTTTTTTTTAAACCTTACAATTGAAAGTATATCTTTTCAGGAAAAATATATTCTGTGAACTATCTTTTGAAAGATTAATCTCTATACTAAAAAGTGATATATTTACTTTATAATCACTTTTAAATTTTATGCAAAGTATTATTTTTTTTGATAATCAAGAATTGAATTACTAAAAAAGGCTACATACTCTTGTACAGCACAATAGGCGGCATGTGTTAAGAATGAAGAAGATTCCGCAATATCTTATAATTAGTTATATAGCTGTCAATTAGAAGCCTTAATCCAATTAGGTCCTAAATATCTTGTAACGTGGTTGTCAGTTAGGAGTCATACTCTAAATAGGACCTAAAATTTTGGACGTTCATTGTATATATATGTACACAACCTCTCAATGAAAACCTAAGAAATAATTCTCTCAATTCTCTTTATGGTATTAGAGCAAGTTGCTCTTGAGACCTAATACCTCTTCAAACAACCCTCATGGCCGGCGATGAAGCAACTCCACCCACACAACAACTCGTGATAGGGTCGGGACCTTCCAAACTCGCAACACCATGGGAGAACTCCAATCATCCTCTTTTCCTCCATCATTCGGACCAACCAGGGGCTATGTTGATCCCCGAACCTCTTGGAGTAGATAATTACTCGATATGGGCACCATCCATCATGATGTCTCTTGAGATCAAGAACAAGGCCGATTTCGTCTCCGGAACTCCCAAGAGATCAACCGTCAACCAAGAGGAAGTCCATCAATGGGACAGATGCAACACTTGGGTCAAGAGCTGGCTCATCGCATCTATGACGAAGAGCATGTCCAAGTCTATAATTCACATCAAAGAGGCTAGAACCATTTGGCTTGAGCTACAAGAAAGGTTCGATGGAACCAACTCTGTTGCCTTGTTTAGGATTAAAAATAACATTCATAAGTGTGAGCAAGGAAGCCGTTCTGTTACGGCATACTAAACGGAATTGAAGGGCATGTGGGATGAGAAAGACGTCCAATGTTCCTTCCAGTTTTGCAGTTGCGAGGCCGCAGCTGAAGTCAACAAATACATGGAAACACAAAAGACGATGAAGTTCATTATGGGGCTGAATGAGAGTTTTGAACATGCTCGTGGGAACATAATCGGGATGGACCCTTTGCCTAGTCTAAGCAAGGCTTATGCCATCATACTCCGACATGAGAAACAATCATAGGTGACAGCCGAGAAAGCAACTTCAGCGACAGAGTCCGCTGCCTTCTCCATCAAGAACTCAACGGAGAAAGAAGACTTAGAGTCCTCCGTCAATGCTGTCAAGAGAGGAAATCGCGATGTCCGTCGCACAGATCGAGAAGGAGGAGGCAGGTACTATGAGAAGTGCAACTTGACTAATCATAGTACCAAGTTTTGTCGTGCACATATCACCTATTCCTACTGTGATTTGAAAGGGCACTCAGAGGGATATTGCTGGAAGAAGAAGAACGACGTTGCAAACGACAGGTTGCAACCCAAGGCCAATTTCGTTGCTGCTGATGGCTCGGAAGGACAGAGTACGAGCTTCCCCTTCACCAAGAAGGAATGTCAAGGATTTCTCAATCAACTCATAGCACAATCTCAGTCATCTGCAAACCTTGTTGGTAACATACAAAACTATGAGGAGCTATCGGGTAAAATGCATCATCTATCCCAATCTAACAATGAACTTTTCTGGATTTTAGATAGTGGTGCCACTGACCACATAGTTTGCAGCCCTAAACTCCTCACATTTTATACAACAGTTCCAAATCGTTGGGTAAAATTACCTGACGGAACTTTAGTCCGTGTCACACACATAGGCACCGTCACATTTTCTTCTAAGTTTTTGCTTCGTAAATTACTATGTGTTCCACAATTTTATCTCAATCTCATATCCATCAGCAAGCTAGGATTTGACTCACTCTATATCACCATGTTTCTAAGACAATTTTGTTTCATACAGGACCTACGACCAGGGAAGACAATTGGGATGGGAACTGAGAAGGAGGGACTATATCGTCTCAATCTTCCAAGGAAAGAAACGTGCAATGCGATCTACAAGGAGTCCTCTACACTGTGGCATCAACGTCTCGGTCACCCCTCATCTAAAGCATCTTCTTTGTTGAGTTTCCTTTCAAATAAGTCTTGTGACACAAACTCATGTTCCATTTGTCCTCTTGCGAAATTAACTCGCAAACCTTTTCCATTAAGTTTTAATCGAAGTCCTTCGATTTTTTGACTTAATTCACATTAATATTTGGGTAGGTTATAAGGTTCCAACTTATTCTGGTGCAAAATACTTTTTAACTATCATTGATGACCATTCACGTAGTACTTGGGTTTATTTGATGAAACGAAAGTCAGAAGCAAGATCTCTTCTCATGAATTTTGTCCTTCTTGTTGAAACACAATTTTCTAAACATGTCAAAATGGTTCGAAGTGACAATGGTGCGAAATTCAATGTTCCTGATTTCTATTCTTCCAAAGGAATAATTCATCAGACGAGTTGCATCAACACACCACAGCAAAATAGTGTAGCTGAGCGCAAACATCGTCACTTATTGAATGTTGCCCGAGCTCTTCTTTTCCAGTCACATCTAACAAAACCATTTTGGGGGGACGCAATTTTGACTGCAACCTATTTGATCAATCGAACCCCTACTCCTAATCTTCAAGGACAAAGCCCATTTGAAAAACTTTTTGGTCATCAACCTAGTTACTCTCACCTTAGGATTTTTGGATGCCAGTGTTTTGTGTCCACTCACCCCTCTCGGCCATCAAAGTTTGATCCTAGGTCAAGTGAGTGCATCTTCCTTGGATACCCAAATGGAAAGAAAGGGTATAAGGTTTACAATCTTGCCACACAAGAAATTATTTTCTCACGTGATGTTGATTTTTTTGAGCATGTGTTTCCTTACAAGTCTCTAATTGAGAAGTCCAACTCAAATCCCGATACCCTTATCCAATTCCTTCGAAATCCCCGCTTATCTATTTTGATTCAAATAAATCATCTCCTGATTCTATTTCTTTCGTTCCTCCACCAATCACGTCACCTATGTGTGACTCATCATCTCCTTCTCCTCTTTTTCCTGATGAGACATCAATACAAACTGGTTCTTCTTCTCAACTAGACACACAAACGGAGCTGCCTGCTCAAGAACCAGTCATGCCACAATCGCCACCGGCTCAGCCATTGGTACGATGCTCAACTCGTACCACCAAGGTGCATACGGCATTGCACGACTTTCACATTGAGGCGACCATCCCTTCACGTCCCTTCTTCTCCGGCCGAGGTCATTAACCCTGGTATGGCTCACAACATCTCCTCTATACTCTCATATTCCCAACTCTCTTCATCACATCGGGTCTTCATTGCTAACATTAGCTTGCAAAGAGAACCTTCTTCTTTTTCTCAGGCCGTCCAAGACCCTAAATGGAGAGAAGCCATGCGCCTTGAGATTGCGGCATCGCAAGCCAACAATACATGGAGTTTAGTGCCTCCTCCTGTGCACAAACGACTGATCGGCTGTAAATGGGTGTACAAAATCAAGTACAACACCGACGGCACAGTGGAGCGCTATAAGGCACGCTTAGTAGCCAAAGGGTATAGCCAGGTCGAGGGACTTGATTACTGCGAAACTTTCGCTCCAGTGGCCAAGCTTACAATAGTTTGTGTTTTGCTAAGTCTCGCTGCCCTACGGAATTGGCTTCTCCACCAGCTCGACGTCAACAATGCTTTCCTCAATGGTGATCTTCACGAGGATGTCTATATGCAGTTGCCACCTAGTTTCGCACGAAAGGGGGAGAAACAAGTTGTATGTAAGCTTCACAAATCCTTGTATGGATTGAAACAAGCCTCGCGGCAATGGTTCATTAAGCTCTTAGCTGCTCTCAAGACCACAGGATTCCGACAATCATGGTCGGACTACTCTTTATTCGTACGCAACCACAATGGCAAGTTCACTGCTCTTTTGGTTTACGTGGATGATGTGATACTTGCTGGAAATAGCTTGGAGGACATCACAGAGACAAAAGCCTTCTTATCCAACAGGTTCAAGCTAAAGGACATCGGAAAACTCAAGTATTTCCTAGGTCTGGAAGTGGCGCGCTCATGGAAAGGCATTGTGCTGAGCCAACGTATGTACGCATTGGAGATTTTGGAGGATACGGGTTTCTTGGGAGCCAAGCCTTCTCGATTTCCCATTGAGCAGAACATATGCCTAACACAAAGTGATGAAAAGGTGCTGCAAGATGCTTCAAGGTACAAAAGATTAGTTGGGCACCACATCTATCTCACCATCAAAAGGCCTGATTTGGTTTATGCAGTGCACACACTTAGTCAGTTTATGGACAAGCCGCGAGGACCTCATATGGAGGCCGCTTACCGAGTACTAAGGTATTTGAAGCAAACTCCAGGTCAAGGTATTCTCCTACCTTCTGCTAGATCCTTGAAGTTGACAGCATATTGCGATGCGGGGCTGGGCAAGATGTAAGGACACAAGGAGGTCGACGACGGGATACTGTATATTCCTTGGGAATGCTCCGGTCTCATGGAAAACAAAGAAACAAAGCAGGATTTCACGCTCGAGTGCCGAGGCAGAGTATCGCACCATGGCGACAACCTGTTGCGAGGTAACATGGTTGTTATATATTTTGCGTGATTTGAATGTGAAACAAGCACAACCTGTGGATTTCTACTGTGACAATAAGGCGACAATTCACATAGCTTCCAATCCCGTATTCCATGAAAGAACGAAACACATTGAGATCGATTGCCATGCGGTAAGGGAAAAGGTGCAAAAGGGAATGATAAAGACACAATATCTTAGAGCGCAAGAACAACCTGCAGACATTTTCACAAAGCCATTAAGTTCGAATCAGTTCCATGTGTTGTTAAGCAAGTTAGGAGTGAATATTATCCACTCCAACTTGAGGGGGAGTGTTAAGAATGAAGAAGATTCCGCAATATCTTGTAATTAGTTATATAGTTGTCAATTAGGAGCCTTGCTCCAATTAGATCCTAAATATCTTGTAATGTAGCAGTCAGTTAGGAGTCTTACTCTAAATAGGTCCTAAAAATTTGGACGTTCATTGTATATATATGTATACAACATCTCAATGAAAACATAAGAAATAATTCTCTCAATTCTCTTTAGCATGTGTCAGCCTCAATAAGAGCAGCAAGATCTACACATTTTTCAAGATAATAATAAAATCACTAGTCGTGCATTTCCCTCACCTTGCTAAATAGTCAGAAATTCTTCTTACAGTAAATATGCTTCAAAGATGACACTGTGATCAAATTATAATTAAAGTTCGTTATAGTTTTCGGTAAGCAAAATAATTATACGACAAAAAATTACAAGTGAGGCTTAGGAAAGTTCTGTATTTTATTTAAGGGTAAATTTCACTAAACTATACACATGTTTCACCAATTTGCAAATAACTATACCCATATTTTTTTAGCGTTTCAGTATACTCTGTACCAAAACTTGTTGGGTTTAGTGATTGAGCTCTAATGACATTATTTTTTGACCATATTGACCGTTATACCTCTACAATGCCTGGTCTAAGCATCAATTCTCTCTCTCCCTTACAGCTTAACTTTTTTTTTCCTTTTTTTTAAATAATTAAAATATACATACTCAATACAACTATTCGCCTCGTCTCTATCTTATTTTCAAATTTTATAATAAGAGAATGAGAATAAACACATTTAATAATGAAAACTAGCATAATTAAACAATATTAGCAGCCATGGGTATATTCGGAAAAAAATGTTAAGCACAAGCAAAAAGTCGTTACGTGATATCTGAAATTGATGGAGTACATCGATCTGCATAAAAAAATAGACGGAGTACACCAAACAGAAAAAAATGATATGTGTAAAATTGGTGAAACATTGGTATAGTTTAGTAAAATTTACCCTTTATTTAATGTTTTTTTTATTAAGTTGGCTCTGTCTTCTTCTCTACACTAGTAATTTATACGTACAATGCACATCTTAATAAATATATATTTTTAAAAGTAAAAATTTCGACATAGTCTGGCATCAAACCGAATAGCTCTTTTATATTAGTTATGCATGGACAACGCACGTCTTAATATATATATTTTAAAAATAATAACTCCGACATAGTGAAGACTCGAACCTGAAACCCCATTCAAATTAGTTATGTACGCGTGTCACACACGTTGATAGGTTGACAAATAACACTAAGACCTTCTCCCATTATAATATTAGAGATTAGAGATTAGAGATTGGAGACATACTTGGCCGGCCCAAATAAAGCCCAAAACAGCCCTCCAATTCATGATTCAATCCCCCCCCCCCCCCGAGAGAATTTTTTTGTCGTAATATGCCACTTTTTGAAAATATTTGCAATTATGGGTCAGTTTTGAAACTATTAGCACCCGTGGGTTACTTTGTGCTGCGTCAGAAGGGCCGCTATTATCATTAGCGACATCTTCATTTTGAAAGTCAATAATGAGAATATCGTCCTGTGTTTTAAAAAAATTGGAATTTTTTGTTTGTTGTCGCTATTCCCACTAGCGACTTTGGTATAGATGTCGCTAATGGGATTAGCAACCTCAAATGAATGTATTCAAACATTTAGCGATTTCTAGAGAGCTTTTATTTTCTCGGGATTTTTTTAAAAAAAACTGTGCTCGCTATTGGGAATAACGACCTTAGTATACTTTGGTTGTTATTCGCAATAGCGACCTCAGTAGGAAACTTAATCTCCTTGTTCCTTATAAAATTTGCAAAATAGTCACACGAGTAAAACCTCTATTCCAAAATAACGACCTTAGTACAATAAAGGTCTCTATTCGGTATAACGACATTAGTACAATAAAGCCCTATATTCCGAATAGCGACCTCTATACAACTAATGTCGCTATTCCGAATAACGATCTCAGTTTCAAAAATAAATTGATTATTATTTTTGCAGAGAGCCAAAACTCTATAGATTTTGTAAAGTGTTAGAATACAGTTCATTAAAGGTCAGTAATCCCATTAGCGACTTCATATATGCTTTGGTCGCTAATAGGAATAGTGACAACAAATAAAAAAATTCAAATATTTTAAAACACGGGTCATTATTCTCATTAGTGACTTTTAAAATAAAGAGATCGCAAATGAGAATAGCGGCCGCTGCTGACGTAGCACAAAGTAGGCCACGAGCGCTAATAGTTTCAAAACTGGCCCATAATAGCAAATATTTTCAAAAAGTGGCTTATTTACGCACCCCCCCTGCATTTGAATTTGTTGCCGTAGTAGGCCACTGTTTGAAAATATTTGCAATTATGAGTCAGTTTTGAAACTATTAGCGCTCGTGGGCTACTTTGTGCCACGTCAGCAGCGGCCGCTATTCTCATTAGTGACATATTCATTTTGAAAGTCGCTAATGGGAATAACGCCCTATGTTTAAAAATATTTTGAATTTTTTATTTGTTGTCGCTATTCCCACTAGCGACCTTAGTATATATGAGGTCGCTAATGGGATTAGCGAACTCAAATGAATGTATTGAAACACTCAGCGATTTCTATAAAGCTTTTGCTTTTTTTAAATTTTTTTTGAAACTGAGGTTGCTATTGGGAATAACGACCTTAGTATACTTCGGTCGTTATTCGCAATAGCGACCTCAGTAGGAAACTCAGTCTACTTGTTCTTTGTAAAATTTGCAAAATAGTTATACAACTAAAGCCTATATTCGGAATGACGACCTTAGTACAATAAATGTCTCTATTCGGAATAGCGACCTTAGTACAATAAAGACTTCTATTTCGAATAGCAACTTTGTACAACTAAGGTCGCTATTCCAAATAGCGACATCGGTTTCAAAAATAAATTGATTGTTATTTTTTTTTCGAGAGCACGAGCTCTCTAAATTTTGCTAAGTGTTATAATACAGTTTCTTAAAGGTCGCTAATCCCATTAGCGGCCTCATATATACTAAGATTGCTAATGGGAATAGCGACAACAAAAAAAAAATTCAAAATATTTTAAAACAAAGGCAGCTATTTTTATTAACGACTTTCCTGCCAAATATTTTTAAAAAGTGGCCTACTACGGTAAAAAACTCTCCGTTTTTACCATCTTTTCTCAAAACCCTAGCTTGAGATGTCGATCAGAAAGCAACACAAACCCGCCCTCTTAGCCTTACCCGGCGCCTGGAATGGCGGCGGAGGTGGAGATGAACGAGAAGGCTTGGAAGTGGGACCCGTTCAACTCGAAAAAGTACGGCGACAGTCGGAGGTTTGGGTTCGTCGAGATTCAGGAGGAGGAGGTGCCACCCGAAATCGTCCAAAAAATCGTCAAGTAATCCAAATTAACTTTGAATTCTACTCAAATTTACGATCCTTTTCGATAATTTAGTTCTGTATTTTAACTTGTAAGGTTTGGAAAATTTGTGACATAAATTAAGAAAAGTTAGAAAATATCATAAGCTAAAATAGGAGAATTCGTGAAATATATTAAAAAGATTGATGATTATCAGAATATCAGGTCATTAGTGAAATAGATTATTCGGGACATTCGTGAAATAAATTATTAGCTTAATTCCAAGCTGAGAATCTCATTAATAATATATATATATATATATATATATATATATATATATATATATATATATATATATATATATATATATATATATATATATATTTTCCGGGATTAAAGCCGTGGAGCCTGGTGTTTTGTTAATAAGTAATTAATAAAACACATTACCGAAGGACAACCCAAGGCTTAATTGCTAGTAAATAAACTAAGCCCACAATTAGATATATTGGTGACACCTCAAAAAGTACATGTGATTTATAATACACCCAAATCCAATCTATCAAGAATTAGCCGTCAATCCTACTTGGCTACGCGAACACCTTGGTAAGTGAGAACCCCAAACTTTGAAGGATTGAATGTCCTACCTGAAGCAAAGCTTGAACGAGGAGGTGAGTTGGCCCTTTCTTACTTCACCAACTTATAGCCACCGAACATCACACCTATTGCTAGCGTTGTCTGCACTTTTCAACAAACAACACAGGCCATGTGATATAGAAATTTATCCATAACTAGTGAAAAGAGGTTAGGACTAAATGCCGGTTCTCTGATCTCACCATTTGTGGGTTGTGAATGCCTTTCTCTATAACTCTAACTACTGTTATTTATAAAGATGGAATCCCAAGAGATTTATGAAACAATCGTAGAGGAAGGTAAAGATGTAATTTCTCTATTAATTGTTTATGAAGGGTCTTCCTTAAGAGGAATGAATCTTCTATTTACATGTCCTTAATATGCATGGAGAATCTTAGGATGGAACTTAGGGAGTAATTATTTCTTTCAAATTTCCACCACAATCTTCCTAGGGACTATAAGAAATATTTTTCTACATCAATAAGTCTATATAAAGATATTTTTCAACCCTCCCGATCTATGTATTAGTAAAACGACTTGCAAAATCGGTTTCTCACTCATAAAGCCAAATTTGTTTACTGACACGCTTGTTTGTTTCCTCAATCTTTGTTCAGTACTCTTTTCCAGAGTTCCATTGCATGACTCATAAGTTTGATCCGAGATTGTTTGTGCAACTCTCCTTTATACAAAATGCTTTTTCTCCATTTGAGCTTGCCCCGTTTCTTTATATTTTTTTACTCTCGCCAATTTTTTCTATAGGGATCATGGGGACATGTCATCAAAGGAGTATCGTCAAGACAAACAGTGCTCTGAAGTTTGTTCCTCATGCAGTGGACAAGTTTCTTGAGAACATGCCTATGCCATTGGAGCAGGTTCAGTATTGTATTCATTTTCTTCTATTGTAGCCTCCTCACTAGTTTTGTTTTTGCAAATATCTTATTATATGTATTCGTATTTTGTTATAGGTTCGAATAGGTTTTGTATCATATTACTAGGGCAATCACGTTCGTAAACGACAGACCATGGGTTATTGAACCTGTATATCTCGAACAGGTTAGTCCTACGTATGCTATTAGGTTAGGTTTGATGCTTACCAGTGATTTCAAATGTCAAATTATGTTAATGCCATGCTTTAGATTACCAGTTGTGTAGTCATTATTCCAATCCATCCCTGGCTGAATTGTTAGAGGTGTAAACGTGGCATTGGCTTTGTACCTTAGTGTTCCTTTAAGATTGCACATCATTTTGTTCATTGCATAACTTTAAATGCAATGGATTGGGCATGTTTGTGCTTTTGTTGCCTTATTAAGGCATTATTTTCTTTTAGTGTTTTAGTGTTGTAATGTATTACAAGTCTATCTGACAACCTTGTTTGATGTGCTCTGCAGTGGGGTACCATGTGGATATCGATTCGAAGATAGCAAAGAGGTCGTAGACACTTCGGACGAATGCGGTTTCCTCCTTTTGATGATGAGGAGCCCCCAACTAGATTATGCAGAGATTTTGGAGGGTGTTGATACCTTAGAAGCAATTAAACTCGAATTGGATAAAGAAGAGGACTCTTTTGTACGCCAATGGTTCTATGACCACAAGCCTCTCGTAAAAACCGGAACTTGTAAATGGGCCTAGTTACAGAAAGTGGCATATCTCTGTGTTGATAATGACGAGACTCCATCAGCTTGCAGGGCAACTACTTTATGATTTTATCGATCAGAACTATTTTTACTTGTTTGACATGGAGTCCTTTTTCATCGCTAAAGCACTGAACATGTGCATACCTGGTATGCTTCTTGACTCATGCTGATTTTTTGTACTGTTACCTGCAGATGTTTGGACACTTTCTAAGATGATTTTAGCTTTCTGTACATTATCCTATTACAAAGCATAATTAACCATATGCAGTATAGATGTATTATATCATCATCACAGACAGATATAAGGAATTTACTTTCTATGATATGATGTACGAGTTTTGGTCCTTTTGAAATATTTCAAATGAAATCATTCAATCCTGTATTACAAAATTTCTCTTGGCAGATACATAAAAATTTAATTGAAAACCTCGGTAGACATGAAAAGGTTTGGTGGACAAATAATTAGGTAGTATCATATTATTCTTTTCTCCGCAAGTGTTTGCATTGGATACTTTTGAAATTTGTCCATGTGTTCTTTTCCCCTAAGGAATTAGTTGTCTTAGATGTTCACTAATTCTCAATGCCATTCTTTTGATGATCCCACTTAACCTGCAGGAGCAGACGCTGGCCTATGAAAAAAAAGCACGCCGGCTCAATTTTTTTGTAGAACATATTGTAGCACAAACCTACGAGTTTTTTTTTTTTTTTTTGCTCACTTGCTAATTTTAAATTAAAAGTTTGCTAACTGGCTTAAATTCATCAAGGATTCAGTATACTTAATTTTTTTCTTGATATCGTCTTTGTAATTTATGGTATTATTGGTTTATGAATGAGTATATTTTCTACCTAAAAGCATACTGTAATTCATCTATATTGGTTTTTATTTATATTTTCCCAGTGTCACTTAAATGTTTGCAGGAGGTCCTAAATTCGAGCCCTTGCACCATGATATGGAGAAAGGAGACGAAGATTGTAATGAATTCAATGATATTAACAAACTGATTATTCGTCAAGCACTCAAGGACAGTACAGAATTGCTTTTCCTCATCTATGTAATAATCGTCCTCGTAAAAAACTTGGGATATACCATACACCAGTGATAATGTATATGAAAAATGATGATCCTGATCTACCTGCCTTCTACTATGATCCCTTTATAAGCCCTATAATTTCCATGAACCATGGGGATCAGCAGGAGAAAAAGGCTTACGATGATGAGGATGAGGATGATTTTTATCTAGCAGAGGTTGCGGAACCTCTATTGAGAAAGGAGACGAAGATTGGAATGAATTCAATGACATTAACAAACTGATTATTCGTCAAGCACTCAAGGACAGAATACAGAATTGCTTTTCCTCATTTCTATAATAATCGTCCTAGGAAAATAAAACTTGGGGTATACCATACACCAATGATAATGTATATGAAAAATGATGATCCAGATCTGCCCTATAACTTCCACGAACAAGGGGGATCAACGGGAGAAAAAGGCTTACGATGATGAGGATGGGGTGATTTTTATCTACCGGAGGTTGTGGAAGCTTTATTGCACGATTCACAACTTTATACTGATAAAACAGCTACTGGTATTGCTTCTTTCCCTGGAGAACTATTGACTTTAGTATATTTCCATGCTACAGGAAACGGGTTGCACTTACGTCATGCCTGAAAACATCTTGAGGAAGTTCATCTGCAAAGCTGATCTTCAAACCCTGATTGCGGCTTACTTGTATAGTACTTTAAGCGCACAAAATGATCCACGAAAGAAGGAAATCTGGTGCATAGTAATGCCACCTCAGCGGGGAACCACTCAGAAGGTCATTCTTCCCTCAGCTCTTCCCGAGCATGACTTCTTAAATGACCTTGAGCCATTGGGTTGGTTGCATTCTCAACAAAATGAACTCCTTTAGTTGTCGCCACAGGTTAGTTTCTTTTTATTCTAATTGTAATTTGTTTCACTTCAGTTAATAGCAATGTATAAGTATACGGCTGTACTAGCCATGTCCCTAGTACTAGCTATCAGGTTTCGCCTGGTTTTTCTGGTACTACTACTACCTATCAGGTTTCGCCTGTTTTTCTGGTACTACTACTACCTATCAGGCATTTTCTCTGTTTAGTGTCAAAACAGTTATAATTATCGTCTTTTAAAATTATGTGAGAACAAAATTTTAAGATATAATTTTAATTGAAATTAAAATGGGATTTGACAAGCAATACACATTTACATTCATAACATACATAAATAAATACATATATGATATATTCATATATCATGTTTGCATGTTAGCAGAATTGTATTGTAGTATTTACTTTTCACTTAATATATATTAGTAAAACGTATCTTGCTGTCACTACTAAATGCAACGGATATCCCGGTGTTTTTAAACGCCGGGATAGATCGTAGTAGCGCTTCTGAAATCGCTGCTCGAAACGCCGCTATAACGAGCATCGGGACAGATTGGGGGTCTATCCCGGCGTTTTTATGAATGACGCTATAAGCCACGTCTATCTCGGCGTTTTTAGTAAAAAAACGCCGGGATATAGCCTTTATTTCACAAAAGGAAAAAATAACCTATCCCGACGTTTGTGCTAAAAAATGCCGGGATACGTTATTTTTTTTTAATATTTAAAATACCCTATCACAGCGTTTTTGGCCAAAAAATCCGGGATAGAATATTTTAATTTTTTTAAAAAAAAAAATTTAAAATAATTTTTTAAAAAAAAAATTAATTTTTTAACAAAAAAAGTACCCTACATGAAATAGAATCTCATATGTTATAAGACTACTTAAGAACTTAGAAGCCAAGATTAACAATGAACCACAACTAATTAATTTGAGATATCTACTGCTAATTAGTAAAACAAAGACAACAAAGCTTCTCCCAAATCTACGGTGCCAGCTGCATGAATCTAATTCCTCCATTCAGCATTATTAAAATCCAGTCCCGAGTTAGATTAACATCTATCATATCTTTCTTAATTTGCTCAAAGTTCCTCTTGATGCTAGCTGGGATATTTGGCTTTGTAACACTAACATTGCTAATCTCAATCCCTGGAGCATACCTTGTGCAGTCACTTTGAATAGCTTCATTCATTTTATCATCAATCTGAAATGTTGGCATGATACATAAGAATCCAAAACATTGTTTGTAGATCTAAAGGGTACACGAGCAGTATCAGAGATGTCCACTTACCTGATCAAACATGTCAATGTAAACTTGCTGCATAGAATGATCACTACAAAACTGGTTAATCTCATGGTGAATCTTATCATATATCCATGTCTTGTCGTATTCTACGCCATAGTTCAGCCGTGTCTCATAAACATAATTCTTGTGAAGGTGATTTACAACCTGATTATTAGAGTAAGTAAATTAAAATTTAAAATAAAGAGAATCATTGCAAAAGAAAATAATTTATAGACAACACAATGAAACGAGGAAGACCCCAACAGATTGATAGAATAATATAAATGTTGAACAACAACACCAATTATGTACCTCTATCTTATCGAAGCTTATCGAAGCTGATCATAACACCACCTTTAGTACCACAAGGAATATCTCTTGCCCGATGCCAAAAATAAGAAGGCAATTAAATGTATGTCGAACAATAAATTTGGATTTTACTCTAATCCTACTAGTTATTGCATGGCATCAGCGTGGTACCAATTATTTTCATATGGGACAATTTTAAATTTGAGAAACCTATGGACAAGATAATAAACTGCATAGTCATAGACAACTCATTGAATCTTCAAAGTTCTCCTGAACTGAATTAAAATGCCTAGGGAGAAGAAGATTACAGATTAGTTATATAGACTATTAGACTTACACTGTAACTCTAAGGCACAACTGAAATCATAAGGCAAAAAGTATTCAATGTTTTTGACACACATTCATTCCCAGCTCAATTCCCTCAGTTGGGTTGGTTGGGTTGATGTTCAGGTCCGATCAAAATCATTTGAGACTCGAGTTTGACGTAGCACTATTAATTTTATCCAAACTAACCTGATCTTGATTTGTGCTCGGATAATTCAGATCAAATTAATTAGAGTTGCGTGCTTCAGGTTAATGTCAATGTTACGGGCCAAGAAAATTAGATGCCAGTAAGCAATTGTAAGCAATTGTGAGGAACACTAACACATTAGGGCATAGGGACTAAAGTAAAATTTGGGTGTCACAAATAAATAACATGATCATAAACTCAGTAAAACATAATCATAAATAACTACACTACACAATTCTCTAAACTTCATGCATTCATACTTAAAAAAACAGAAGGAAAAAAAAATATATTAACCCAAAACAGAATTATTTTATAATCTAAAAGCATTAGCTACAAATAATTAGTGTTTTTTATTAAAAAAATGATAATTAGTGTTTAATTTGGAACATTGCTATCAAATATCAAATTACATTTAATAATTTATTGACCTAGTCACTTGATCAAAAAGCAATTGGTTGATATGTTAAAAAATAAGGAATTAGGTAGTATCATTCAGTCCAAAGTGGTTTTATTCTTGGGAGAGATATCTTAGATAGTATCATTACTGCCCACGAGACCATCTATCAAAGTGATAGAGACAGAGAAGAGGGGTTTATGCTTAAACTCGATTTTGAAAAAGCATACGACACTGTGGAATGGAACAGTGTTATAGAGGTCCTTCATTCTAGAGGTTTCGAGGCCAGATGGACAGGGTGGATCAACTTGTGCATTAGGGGCGGTACATCTGCTGTGCTGATTAACGGGGTTCCTAGTAATCTCATTTTGTGCAAAAGAGGGCTCAGGCAGGGTGATCCATTATCTCCCTTGCTATTTACCCTGGGCGTTGATGTATTGTCGGAAATGATTTTGCACTGTACCAATCAACATCTTCTGTGTGGTATTGGATGTTTGGATGGTATTCACGGTATTCCTATCTTGCAATACGCTGATGACACGCTCCTTTTTGGGAGGAACGGGACTAACGAAGTTCTTATTTTTAAAGGTATTTTATTGTTTGTATTGTCGGAAATGATTTTGCATTGTACCAATCAACATCTTCTGTGCGGTATTGGATGTTTGGATGGTATTCGCGGTATTCCTATTCTGCAATACGTTGACGACACGCTCCTTTTTGGGAGGAACGAAACTAACGAAGTTCTTATTTTTAAAGGTATTTTATTGTTATATGAAGCTTGGAGCGGATTGAGAGTTAATTTTGAGAAAAGCGATCTCATTGGTCTTGGGAGTTGTGATGAGATTTCTTGTGGATTGCAAAGTTGGTAAATTTCCCATTAAATATTTGGGAGTTCCGTTGCGTCCTGGGAGACTCACTCGGAGTGATTGGAACCCCCTCTTTGAGCGTATTGAAAAACGACTCCCTGGTTGGAAGAAAAATCACTTGTCGCTAGGAGGTAGAATTACCGTGATTAATGCGGTTCTTTCTAACTTACCTATTTATTGGATGTCGATTAATGAGTTCCCTTCCTGGGTTATCAACAAAATTGATAAAATTCGTAGAGATTTCTTATGGAAGATGAGTGGAGAGGATGGCAGAGGTCTTCCTTTAGTGAAATGGAGTTTGGTTTGTAGAAGAAAAAGAATTTGGGGGGTTGGGAATCCTTAACCTACGAGAGATGAACCGAGCCTTAGTATGTAAATGGTGGTGGAAAATTCATTCTCGCTATTCAATCGTTCAAGGTTTTGTCTGGGCTCGTTACTGAGGTCGTAGATGTTTCACGATTTGGGGGGGGGGCAGCATCGCCGAGGTCCTTCTCCAGTTTGGAAAGGGATTGACAAACTGGGAGATCTCTTTCATGCTAATGTTCCAAGCAGGGTTGGGATTGGAGTTGATACTCGATTCTGGTTAGATTCATGGGTTGGTCCCAATACTCTAGCTTCTCTTCCCGGAGATTTTCGTTCTTTCCTGCAACAAATTTGCCTTAGTAGCCGACTGTTGGGTCAATTCTTCGTGGCATATCAATTTGTTTGCTCCCAGTGAAGTTAATGTTCAGAGTCTGAGTAGCCCCCTACTTACACTTTTAGAGGCTAGGAGTTTTTTCGACTTAACTCTCAGGACGAGAGGAGTTGGAGACTGGCTTCCGATGGACAGTTCTCAGTCAATTCCATGTATCGGGCTCTTTGTGATGGGGGTACGAGAAGCGCGGAGAATCGAGTAATATGGAGATCTAGTGCACCGCATAAAGTTCAGACTTTTTTGTGGTTAGTTCTCAAAGAAGCAATTTTAACTAGAGTGAATTTACAAAGGTCTGATCTCGTTGGCTTTGTGTCCTAGATGTTGTCTCCAAGATGAATCTATCTGTCGTCTTTTTTTGGACTGTGTAGTCAGTAAACGTATTTGGGATTTCATTCTCTTTGGTTTTGGCTGCAGCAGATTTTCTTTTAGTGTTTCCCAGTTATGGGGAGATTTTATAGGTTCTGAGGTAGTTCCTGAGAAGTGGAGGGAATGGGATTATGTTGTTGCAGCATCTTAATGGGTCATTTGGTTAGATAGAAATGATTTGTGCTTCCGAAACCATTCTTCTAATTTCGTGCAACTGATTTATCGAATTTTCTTTCGTACTACTTGGCTTCCAATTCCAGGTATTAGGAATAAAGCTCGAGCAGGCACTCTGTTTCCTAGAGATGGTGTCAACAACTGATCAGGCTTGGTCTTCGCAGTGTTAGACATGGAGTAGCTTTCGGGTTTCGGACGGTTTTGTATCGATACCCTTTTTTTGGTACTGAAATCTTTTGTATTTTGAGATTACTTGTTCTTTCAGTTCTTAAGTTTGCGGTGGTATTTTGGATGTAACTATTGATGATATATATGAGTCGGATGGCACTTCTCATGCCATCTTTTATTTCAAAAAAAAAAAAAAAAAAAAAAACTCAAGTATGGACTCGTCAAATCCATACTACCTTCATCCTTCAGATCATCCCGGTCTCGTACTCGTCCCGATAAAATTAAATGGTGTCAACTATCAATCATGGAGTAAATCCATGATCCATGCTCTCACCACCAAGAAAAAAATTGGTTTCATTAATGGTTCTATCAAACTTCCCTCTAAAGCAGAACAACCAATTGAATTCGGTCGTTGGAATCAATGCAACAATATGATTTTATCATGGATCACTCATACCGTCGAACCCGATTTAGCAAAAGGGGTTGTTCATGCCAACACAGCCCACCAATTTTGGGAGGACCTAAATGATCAATTTTCTCAAAAGAATGCACCAACGATTTATCAGATCCAAAAATTCTTGGTCTCTTTCACAAAGCAACATGACTGTCTCGACGTATTATACGAAGCTTAAAGGCTTATGGGATGAATTTGAATCATATAGGACCGTACCTATTTGTAACCAAGCCACGACACAGAGCAAAGGGAAGAAGATTGAATGATGCATTTCCTCATGGGTCTTAATGATACTTTTCACTTTTGGCATTGTTCGCAGCAACATTCTCATGATGTCACCGCTGCCGAATGTTCGTCAAGCCTATTCTCTCTTTATTCAAGATGAGACTCAAAGACTAATGACATCCGAAGCTATGGAAAACTTTTCCACTGCAGCAGTGTTTCAAAGACGTCAAAGAAATCAGAACAACAAATCTAAAGACAAGCATTGTGATTATTGCAACAGGGATGACCACACGATTGATACTTGTCGCACATTGAAGTTCCATTGCAAATATTGTGATAAAAATGGACATACCGAAGATCGATGCAAATTCAAGAATGGCACCTGGACTTCCAACAATCCAAGAGGCCGAGGAAGTCGCAATAAGCCTCATGGTAACGACTTTTACTCCTCTGTCAATGCAACGAAGGCCTCACAAATCACACATGACCCTTTACATGGATTTTCGGCAGATCAACTTCAACATCTAGCTCGTGCAATATCTATGATGAACTCAAATAGCTCTAACGGTAATAGCAATACTTTGGCAAATGCAGCAGGTTCGTCTTTGTTTTCTAATGTCTCAATTAATTCAGTTTTCACTAAACCTACCTCAGACGCCACACCACCTGTGTAACACCCGGCAAAATTGAGTAATGACAATTTTGCTCTTGCGTGTTACGCACGTGTATTTTGTACCGTTACGAGTAATATTCGTAATGTATTTTTATATAAATTTCATACGTATTTTATATTCCGATTATTTATATGTTTTCCGTTATCTCAAAATTCATTTTTATCCTATTTTAGCCAACTCAAATAGTAATTTTGCAATCTGTGTGTTTTTACGTATATTGCACGTGCTTTCAATACGCGTGTCGATTACGTATATTTTCCGTTACGTGAAATATCCGTGACAATATTAAATATACATGTTTTATATTTTGACTGTTTTTCGTTCTCAAATTAATTTTAATAATTTTGCACGTGCATTGCACGTAATTTTTTTTTATGTATGGTTGTTTCTAAAATTTTCTAAGGAGTAATGTACATTTTTCTTTTCACTTTATTTATTACACTTGGTATTATTTATTTTATAAAAACCCATGGGCCCAAAATTGCTTTTAAAGCCTACAAAAATTATTTAATGGAAGCCTACACAACTTGTCATGTAGAATACCCATTTTTTATTCAATAAAAATAAATTATAAATTGTGTGAGCGTGTGCACGTAAAGTGCACACGCACAAAAGTGCACATGTGGGAATGAGAAGGGTTGGCCGGCTGTTCATAGAAGAGGAAGGGTGTGTTTGGTAGCTTGCAAATGCAAGTTGCAAGTGAAAATTCAAACTTTCCCCCTGAATGTTTTGAATCCCATTTACCTATATGTCCTTTATCTTTTGGAGGGAAATGAAAATAGTAGTATATAGAATAGAGGTTATGTTGAAATGTAGGGGATATTTTCGTAATTGGATTATAAATTTTTGGAGGGAAAAGGTGACTTTTCTCTTGCAACTGCAACTGCAAATTGTAGTTGTCGCGAAACAAACACCCCCGAAGAGTTTGTAGTGGGTTTTATTAGTGGGTTTTTAATTGTTTAAGTGGATAATTAATAGATCAATTACATTAATGTATGTATGCTTAATTGAATTCCCTTATAAAACTATCCCCTACTCCTAATCAGAAAAGACCAAACAAAAAGAAAAAAAAAATGAAACTAAGAATGGTGCTGCTACCTTGCTGCCGATTGCTTGATGGCTTTATTTCTTTTCCTTATGCACGGATTTCGAGAAGGGGATTGGAGGCCTTCTTGGAGTTCATTGCTAGGGATTTATTTATTCCTCGTATGGGTGGGTGATTGACTGATTTCTTGAACTTTCTAAATTATGTAGTATGCATGTATAGGAAATTTGTTGAGTTTTAGTTGATCTTTGTGATGTATGTGATGTTGCTATTTTAGAACATTTGGTAGAAATGAAATATGGAGGTTGTTGCATGCTAAAAGAAAAATTCATCATGATATAATGAAGTTGTCGAATTAAAAGTTTATTTCATTAGTATGTTGAAATGGTTATATACAAATATCATGCAATGATAAGATCATTTGATTTGTGCATGTGTAAACAAACTTGTAATTTGTGTGCAAGAAATTGTGAAAGTATTAAGAGAAATTATAAAATTCAAATTGAGATGATATTTGCTATAACAAAGAATACATACCTTCATGATAATAGTGGAATTTCTTCTAATTGCAAAATATGAATACTAGATTTCAAAATAATTATTTGTGATTAATTTTATACCAATATGATTAAAATCAGTAAAGAAATAATTATGGGAGTTAGGAAATGTATTTTTGATAATATTATTTTGGGGAGAAGATTAGAAATCGAAATTTGTTTGAAAGTTGAAAATCGAGATTAAAACAGAGCATGAAAATATAAAGAATTAAACACATACTATATCAGAAACTGGTTGTGTCCTTGTTGGCTAGCGCGCGCGTGTGGCGTCGCCACGTGTCACGCTGGGGGGGTTCTTGGTTGTGGGTTCGAACTGGGGAGGCTCTCCCTTCTTCAATTTTTTTGGAATTTAATAAAACATAGTAGATTAATAACAAAAGAAATTGAATGTAAGTTATATCACTAGTCGCAAGTGGCCCAGTGGTTGAGGCTTGCTGACATGGGTGCTGTCTTGGGTTGGCTGGCCTTGGGTCTCGGGTTCAAGCCTAGCCATACACATTTTAATTATTTTTGGGGTTTTTCAAGTTATTAAAGTTTGGGATAAATCTAATATTTTTCTAAAATATATTTGAAGATTTAAGAATTAATTTCCACAATATTTATGATATATTTGGGAGAATTAGAAGTGGTATTCACATTAAATATTGTGTTGGAGAACTTTGGATTCAAATTAAAAAGAAGATTTTTGTATGATTAAAGAAAATTGAAAGTATAATGAAATTTGGTTTCATCATGGTGAAACTTCATGATTTTTAATCTATTTGATTAAGAGAATGGTTGGGTTTGCCTACAAGGCTTTAATTAATTAAATCAATAATCAGAGTGAAGTTGGTCACTTCATGGTTTATGAATACAAGAAATGAATATGAAGAATTTATTAATAAAGAAGTGAAGAATAAAGAAGTGAATTATCTATATTAAGGTTAAATGTAACCTTTGTGGTCTCGGTTGAGACAATTGTTATTCTAGAGTGAGCAAGGCCCATATTACCGGCAGTTGGAATATATGGATTTTTGAGAAACAACCAGTGTGGGTTGACTTTCTCTTGAGAAGTGGCCAATGTGGCTAATTGTCTCAAATATTTGTTTAAGCCCGGTGGGTAAGCTAGACTCTAGATCTTAATAACTATAACTTAAACTTCAGGACAGACACTAGTTGATGACATGATGAAACTAGAGCAAACGTGAGTTATGGACTCCAGAATGATCCTTGGAGAGAGACAATCCCCAGTATTCCGGGACGATGGACGTAAGGGCCACAGAATGATCCACGGAGCGGGAATGATCTCGAGTATTTCGGGATGAGAGTGACACTCATGGGATACTTTTGCAATGAGGGCTCCAGGATGATCTGCAGAGTGAGACGATCCCCAGTATTCTGGGACGATGGACGTAAGGGCCACAAAATGATCTACGGAGTGGGATTGGTCTCCAGTTTTCCAAGGGCGAGAGCAAATACTTTCAAAGTGTCTGAATCTTGTAGTAGTCATAGTAATAGGATGCATGGCGAACGATCTAACCTTATAATGTGGAGTACGTAGGTGCTTGCCCTCGGACCTATGTAGGATGGGGTGCATAAAATCCGAACAAGTATGCATTAGTGTCATGGTAGTATAGCCTCTGCATTAGGCATTAAGTCATATCATACACTGACTTGTTTAGGATAGTCACTCTTTACACTTTTATATGTATTCAAGTTTGTGTTTGCTAAAGTACGATTTCGTTATAATACAACATAGAGAGGATCGCTGTTTATAATATTGCATCGGTTGTAAGCAACTGACGTGCCCACAGATTTTCAGTGCAGGGCTTGATTGGATTGGCAAGGACTTAAAGGCGGTTCATGATAAGGATTATATTCATGATTAAAGCTGCTGATATTAGAGTTGTATTTCATGTTGTATTTTATTTAACTTCCGCTGTGTAACTCTGTAATAAGCATTGTTGAGTAATAAAAAGTTTTATTTTTCTTGTAAAATTGTACGAAATGAAGGAAAAGATTCTGTTGTACTACGAATTACATGTAAATGAAATTCGGGGTGTTACAACCTGCTACCAACTGCTGTGACGCCCCTGAACCAAATCATAATGCGACACCCGGTTCTCCACACCCTCACCATAATGTCGAACCTGACAATGACCTATCTATTCCCGATACCTCCCTACATGACCCTCCAGAACCATCAAACACCCCTGTGCGTCACTCAACACGAACCAAACAACCTCCATTATGGCATAAAGACTACATGTCTGCTCATGTCCAACATCCTAGCATGTCGACAAGTTCAACAAAAGGTACTCATTACCCTCTCTCTAACTTTCTTTCATATTTTCGTTTCTCGTCTGCCCATTGTTCTTTTTTAGCTAACATCACTGGTCACAAAGAACCCTAATCCTCTTCCCAAGTTGTTCTTGATCCATATTGGCACAAGGCTATGAAAACTGAATTAGAAGCATTAGAGACGAACAACACATGGAGTATGGTGCCTCTTCCCCCTGGACATAAAACTATTGGTTGCAAATGGGTTTACAACATCAGGTATTTGTCTGATGGTTCTATTGAACGTTACAAAGCTCGTCTTGTTGGCAAGGGCTACACTCAAGTTGCAGGCATAGACTACCATGAGACGTTTTCTCCCACTGTTAAGCTCATTACTCTTCGATGCCTTCTTACAATTTTTTTGATTTAAAATGCCTTCTTACTGTTGCTGCTGCCCGTAATTGGTTTATTCACCAACTTGATGTTCGAAATGCCCTTCTCCATGGGGATTTACATGAAGTTGTCTATATGGAACCTCCACCTGGTATTCGCCGACAGGGGGAGAATCTTGTATGTCGACTCAACAAGTCTCTTTATGGTCTCAAACAAGCCTCAAGAAATTGGTTTTCTATCTTCTCAGACACTTTTCAGAAAGCTGGTTATTCACAATCCAAAGTTGACTACTCCCTTTTCACTAAAGCTCAAGACACTTCTTTCACTGCGGTTCTCATTTATGTTGATGGTATACTTCTCACTGGCAATAATCTTCAAGAAATGGAACGACTTAAAAAAATCCTTCTTAAACACTTTCGTATGAAAGATCTTGACGATTTGAAGTATTTTCTGGGCATCGAGTTTTCATGATCCAAGAAAGAAATTTTCATGTCTCAAAGAAAATATGCTTTGGATATCTTTAGAAGATTCAAGACTTATGGGGGCATGACTAGAAAATTTTCTAATAGAACAAAATTTGAAACTCAATCCCAGAGATGGTTCAGCATTAAGCGACCCGACCAAATACAGAAGATTAGTGAGAAGATTAATTTATCTTACGGTGACAAGGCCAGATATAGTCTACGCTGTACGCACTTTAAGCCAGTTCATGCAGGAGCCTATAAAGCCACACTGGGATGCCGCTCTTCGGGTTCTCAGATATATTAAGGGTATGCTTGGATAAGGTTTTGTTGTTCCGTTCTGCAAACAACCTTGATCTCAAAGCGTATTGTGATTCTGATTGGGCAGGTTGCAACTTCACAAGAAGATCAATTACGGGGTATTATATTTTTCTTGAGGATTCTCTCATTTCATGGAAGTCTAAGAAGCAAGCAAATGTAGCTAGATCGTCCGCAGAAGCTGAATACAGAGCTATGGCAAACACTTGTATGGAGTTAACATGGTTACACTACATTTTAGAAGACTTGAGAGTTCCACAAACATTTGCTACACCTCTATTTTGTGATAATCAAGCGACACTACTTATTGCAGCTAACCCCGTGTTTCATGAACGCACAAAGCACGTTGAGATAGATTATCACATTATCCGAGAAAAGCAGCAAGCAAGATTGATTAGTCCTTCGTACATACCTACTCGCTCGCAGTTGGCTGGCGTATTCACAAAAGCTTTAGGGAGTGTTTGGTTGGAGGGGAATGGAGGGGAGGGGAGGGGGAGGGGTTTTTTAAAACTTTTTATGTTTGGTTCATTTTTTAGGAGGGGAGGGGAGGGAAATGGGGGGGGTGCAACACCCCTCCTTAGGCTCTGTTTGGTTCAAAGGAGGGGAGGGGAGGGGATGGATTTTAATGGAGGGGAGGGGAGGGGAGGAAAAAGGAGGGGAGAGATTTAATGAAGACTCTGTTTGGTTCAAAGGAGGGGAGGGGAGGGAAAATAATTATATTCTTGTTTGGTTCACAAGGGGAGGGAATGGATTTTATGATAAAATTACTTTTATACCCTTCACAAGGTGATCGATATATCCATTCGAACTAATTTTTGGGACAAGTTACTGTGTTGCATCCTCCCTTAACCTTTCAGAAGAAACTTCTCGTATCAGAAATGAAGTAGAAGGCGCAATCAGAATTCAGAAATTTATAATGCATACGGATATAAACAAATGATGTAATACAATCAACACATATTATAATCCACAATGCGGAAGAATTAAAGATAAAATACAATTACATTGTTTAGTTAACACTATCATCGAGATCATAGAGCGATGATAAGATTTACAGATAAAAATTACAATCACACTGTTCAGAAGCTAACATACGATTGATTGACGTAACACAAACAAGTTCAGCTAATTGAACTAAACATCTATGGAAATCATAAAACAGTTTATGCTTGGCTCTTGCTCTTGACCACGACCAAACAGTATCCTCTTTAGTCCACACGCCTTCACTGTCACACGGAAAGGATGTTATCTTGTCACATTTGTGAACCTCCAAGCACGAAAGATTTGGAAATGCAGCATGCAGTTCTTCCTAGCCAATTTGTAAACTGTTTAAGTACCTCAAATGTACAACTACGACATTCGAACCCGTCCCATTGCTCAAATTAATCATGTAACCTCCCCTAATGTACAATTGCTTCAATTTCTTATAACGTGCAGGGTCAGGATAAAAATCGTCATTTGGAAAGCATCGTAGGTCCAGTTTCTCAAGATTAGGAGGAGGGGATGAGAGCATAGTATTGGCTGTTGATTTATGTTGATTTGCAAACTCTGATGAAGGGAGTAACGACCACCTGGTTGTTAAGGACGTGAGGGCTTCGAACTTTCGCAATGTTGAAGCTTCATGTTTTCGTAACAAGTTCACCAATCACAAAAGACGAGAGAGAAAGGAAAATAGTGACCATGATATCTGTGTACAAAGTGATTATAATCACTTGGTGAGCCTTTTATACATTCCTAACTAAAAGGGCAATTTAGTCCATTCACATTAAAAAATTAGACATATTTTCTCTCCCCTCCAAATCCCCCTAATATTGGAGGGGAGCCAAAATTGACTTAGGAGGGGTGTTGCACCCCCCCATTCCCCTCCCCTCCCCTCCTAAAAAATGAACCAAACATAAAAAAGTTTTAAAAAACCCCTCCTCTCCCCTCCCCTCCCCTCCATTCCCCTCCAACCAAACACTTCCTAAGTCAATTTTGGCTCCCCTCCTATATTGGGGGGATTTGGAAGGGAGAGAAAATATGTCTAATTTTTTAATGTGAATGGACTAAATTGCCCTTTTAGTTAGGAATGTCTAAAAGGCTCACCAAGTGATTATAATCACTTTGTACACAGATATCATGGTCACTATTTTCCTTTCTTTCTCGTCTTTTGTGATTGGTGAACTTGTTACGAAAACATGAAGCTTCAACATTGCGAAAGTTTGAAGCCCTCACGACCTTAACAACCAGGTGGTCGTTACTCCCTTCATCAGAGTTTGCAAATCAACATAAATCAACAGCCAATACTATGCTCTCATCCCCTCCTCCTAATCTTGAGAAACTGGACCTACGATGCTTTCCAAATGATGATTTTTATCCTGACCCTGCACGTTATAAGAAATTGAAGCAATTGTACATTAGGGGAGGTTACATGATTAATTTGAGCAATGGGACGGGTTCGAATGTCTTAGTTGTACATTTGAGGTACTTAAACAGTTTACAAATTGGCTAGGAAGAACTGCATGCTGCATTTCCAAATCTTTCGTGCTTGGAGGTTCACAAATGTGACAAGATAACATCCTTTCCGTGTGACAATGAAGGCGTGTGGACTAAAGAGGATACTGTTTGGTCGTGGTCAAGAGCAAGAGCCAAGCATAAACTGTTTTATGATTTCCATAGATGTTTAGTTCAATTAGCTGAACTTGTTTGTGTTACGTCAATCAATCGTATGTTAGCTTCTGAACAGTGTATTGTAATTTTTATCTGTAAATCTTGTCATCGCTCTATGATCTCGATGATAGTGTTAACTAAACAATGTAATTGTATTTTATCTTTAATTCTTCCGCATTGTGGATTATAATATGTGTTGATTGTATTACATCATTTGTTTATATTCGTATGCATTATAAATTTCTGAATTCTGATTGCGCCTTCTACTTCATTTCTGATATGAGAAGTTTCTTCTGAAAGGTTAAGGGAGAATGCAACACAGTAACTTGTCCCAAAAATTAGTTCGAATGGATATATCGATCACCTTGTGAAGGGTATTAAAGTAATTTTATCATAAAATCCATTCCCTCCCCTTGTGAACCAAACAAGAATATAATTATTTTCCCTCCCCTCCCCTCCTTTGAACCAAACAGAGTCTTCATTAAATCTCTCCCCTCCCTTTCCCTCCCCTCCCCTCCCCTCCATTAAAATCCATCCCCTCCCCTCCCCTCCTTTGAACCAAACAGAGCCTTAGGAAAAGACCAATTCATCACGTTGCTTAGCAAGTTGGGACTTCACGATGTTCACTCACCAACTTGAGGGGGAGTATTAAAATCAGTGATTAAATACTTTGAATGAATTGGTCAATGGTCAGGGGAAGTGAAGGTTTTCCAGTCAAGGGAAGTGTGAAGGTTTTCTTGAAAGCAACAAGGACTCACATTAATTTATGCATGTCTTTTGCGATTCTTCATTCATTCATTTTGTATATACATGGTTGTAGCTTTGCATAATAAGAACCAACAAAACAACTTTCATAAGTTTGCTTGCTTTTCCATTATTCTCAAACTTTGTCCTCCAATTTAATAAAATTCAAGGAAAAAAAGGGTGTGACCTATGGAACCTGAGAGATCGATTGGAGAGATTGAGGGGTCTGGATGCCCTAGCTGCTTTCAGAGCTCAACGGTGGAGGAAGGTGGAGATGGAGGTCGATGGTTTGGAATCGAAAAGAAGGGAAAGGAGGGGAGAGGAGACCGGGGGGGGGGGGTTGGCGTTGGGCTGAAGACGGTGACAACAACGGCGACGACAATGGCTACATCGACGGGGACGGGTTTCGACAATGTCAAATATGGCTGCCATGGTTGGTGGCTGCCATGGTTGGTGCACCCTCCCCCACCAACCCCCCCACCTACCATTGGGAGGCTATATAAAGCCTCCCTTCCCCTCTCTTCAGTATCATCCCCTCTTCATCCCATCCTCACTCATAAGAGAAGAAGAGAAAGAAAAAGAGAGTTAAAAGAAATTTGGGTTTGGGTTTTTTTGAGTGTGTAAACACTTTGTAGAGAGAGAATTTTTTGTGAGAAAAATTCTTGGGGTTTTGGGTTGTGAGTATTTTTGAGTGTTTTGTGAGGAAAAACACTTTGTATAATTTTCTCCCCTACAGTAAAGATCTGCAGCAGCTCCGGAGACGTAGGCACCAAATTGTGCCGAACTCCTTATCAATTTTTGTGTGTGCTATTTTAGCTTACATTTCGCATTCTTGCTAATCTGGTGAAAGGGAAAGTTGTGTTTTTTCCCAACAACTGGTATCAGAGCTCTGGTTGTGATTTCTGTCGAAGAATAGTCAGAAACGATCCAGAAGAAGCCAGATTCGAGTGGGAGCGATGGCCGCAGACGAAGGGAAGGTGAAAATTGAAAAGTTCGATGGTGCGGACTTTGGCTTTTGGAAGATGCAGATTGAAGATTATCTGTATCAGAAAAAACTGTATCAACCTCTCTCGGGGAAACAACCAAAAGACATGGAGGAGGAGGACTGGGCTCTTCTCGACCGACAAGCCCTTGGAGTTATCCGGTTGACGCTCTCCCGTAATGTTGCTTTCAACATCGCAAAGGAAAAGACCACGGCGGGTCTTATGGCGGCTCTCTCCAGCATGTACGAGAAGCCATCGGCCTCAAACAAAGTTCACTTGATGAGGCGGTTATTCAACTTGCGGATGACGGAAGGCGCATCGGTGGCTCAACATCTGAACGAACTCAACACAATCACAACCCAGTTGAGTTCCGTAGAAATTGAGTTCGATGATGAAGTTCGGGCTTTGATTCTCTTATCTTCTCTACCAGACAGTTGGAATGCTACTGTTACAGCAGTCAGTAGTTCGTCAGGAAATAGTAAATTGAAGTTCGACGATGTTCGGGATCTGGTATTGAGTGAAGAAATTCGGCGGAGAGAATCAGGTGAAGCATCAACATCCTCCTCAGCTTTGCACACGGAGTCAAGAGGAAGGACTTCAGAAAGAAACTTTAATCGCGGCAGATCGCAATCTAGACGGGGTAAATCTAGATCGGGAAAGAAAGCTTTCAACTGCTACAACTGTGGCAAGAGGGGTCACTTTCAACGGGACTGCCGAGCACCGAAGAAAGCTACCGGCGCACAGGAATCTGCCAACGTGACTGAGGAAGCTGGCGATGCTATGATTCTAAGCGTCAACAGTCCGATTGAATCATGGATCTTGGATTCAGGGGCATCTTTCCACTCCACCCCATGCAGAGAAATCATGGAGAACTACGTCAGTGGTGATTTCGGGAAGGTTCATCTAGCCGATGATGAGACCTTGAAGATCGTGGGAAAGGGAGACATTCGAGTAAAGTTGCCGAACCGGACTACATGGAAGCTGCAAGGAGTGAGACATATTCCTGGCCTCAAAAGGAATTTGATCTCAGTGGGACAGCTGGATGGAGAAGGTTATTGTACAACCTTTTCAGGCTGTGAATGGAAGATTACCAAAGGAGCACTTGTCATTGCTCGTGGTAAGAAGACTGGTACTCTCTATGTGACCTCAAACTTGGAGAGTATCATTGCAAGTGCAGATGCTGATGAAAAATCAAATCTATGGCACCAAAGGCTTGGTCATATGAGCGAGAAAGGGATGAAGACACTCATGTCAAAGGGGAAGCTGCCAGATCTGAAGAGCGTGGATGTTGGCCTATGCGAGGATTGTATCTTCGGCAAACAGAAGAAGGTCAGCTTTGCAAAGATTGGCAAGGCACCCAAGGCAGAAAAGTTAGAGTTGGTTCATACTGATGTATGGGGACCATCTCCGGTTCAATCTCTAGCAGGCTCATTGTATTATGTCACCTTCATTGATGATTCTACAAGGAAGGTGTGGGTATATTTTCTGAAGAAGAAATCAGAAGTCTTTGACACCTTCAGAAAATGGAAAGCCATGGTGGAAAATGAAACGGGTTTGAAAGTCAAGCGTCTGAGGTCTGACAATGGTGGAGAGTACACAGATCGTAGATTCAGAGAATTCTGCGCGAACAACGGCATCAAGATGGAGAAAACGATTCCCATGACACCGCAGCAGAATGGCGTAGCAGAGCGCATGAACAGAACTCTGAATGAACGTGCCAGAAGCATGAGGATACACGCCGGCTTACCCAAGATGTTCTGGGCTGAAGCCGTCAACACTGCTGCCTACTTGATCAACCGTGGGCCATCAGTACCTTTGGATGGTGGAATACCAGAGGAAGTTTGGAGCAAAAAAGAGGTAAACCTTTCACACTTGAAAGTGTTTGGTTGTATTTCTTATGTGCATATTGATTCTGCTGAAAGAAGTAAATTAGATCCGAAATCTAATAAATGTGTTTTTATTGGATATGGTGGTGATGAGTTCGGCTACCGATTTTGGGATTACGAAAATCGGAAGATCATCAGAAGCCGAGATGTCATATTCAATGAGAATGTGATGTACAAAGACAGATCAACTGCAGAATCAAGTAGCTCCAGTACACATGCTGAAATGAAGGAATTCGTAGAGTTCGAGGAGATATCTGGAAGTGATGTCCAGATTAGTCCTAAAGCAGTTCATGAAGAACCAAGAACGCCAGAAGTGAGACGCTCCTCCAGAATTCCTAAACCAATCCAGCGCTATTCGCCTTCTTTGCACTACTTGTTGCTAACTGACAGTGGAGAACCAGAGTGTTATGATGAAGCAATGCAAGTGGTGGATTCAGTCAAGTGGGAGTCTGCCATGAAAGATGAGATGGACTCACTCATGTCAAATCAGACGTGGGAGTTAGCTGAACTACCACCAGGCAAGAAAGCTCTCCATAACAAGTAGATTTTCAGAATCAAAGAAGAGCACGATGGAAGCAAGCGCTACAAAGCAAGATTGGTAGTCAAAGGCTTTCAGCAAAAAGAAGAAAATTTACATCTTGAACAGTTAGATGTAAAGACAGCTTTCCTTCATGGTGATTTGGAGGAAGAGATTTATATGAAGCAACCAGAAGGCTTCATACAGGCGAACAAGAAGAACCTCGTATGCAGACTGAAGAAGAGCTTGTATGGCTTAAAACAAGCTCCCAGACAGTGGTACATGAAGTTTGATTACTTCATGAGCAGCAGCGGTTTCACAAGATGCCATGCAGATCATTGTTGCTACATCAAGAAGTTCGATAATAGCTTCATTATACTATTATTGTATGTAGATGATATGCTTGTTGCAGGTCCTGATATGCAAGAGATCATCAATCTGAAGCAGGAATTGTCGAAGCAATTCGCAATGAAAGATCTAGGCGCTGCAAAGCAGATTCTTGGAATGAGGATCAAGAGGGACACGAAGTCGAGGACTTTGATGTTATCGCAGGCTGAGTACATTAACAGAGTACTGTCCAGGTTCAACATGCAGGATGCTAAGCCAGTGAGCACACCTTTGGGTGTTCATTTCAGACTTTCCAAAGAACAGTCACCGAAGACGGAAGAAGAGCGTGCACACATGGAGAAGGTTCCGTACGCCTCAGCAATTGGAAGTCTAATGTATGCTATGGTTTGTACCAGACCAGATATTGCTCAAGCAGTGGGAGCTGTTAGCAGGTACATGAATAATCCAGGCAAAGTACACTGGGAAGCAGTTAAATGGATCCTCAGATATCTGCGAGGTACCACACATAAAGCACTTTGTTTCAAAGGTAGAGATATGACACTCACAGGCTATGTGGATGCTGATTTAGCCGGAAATGTCGATATCAGAAAGAGCACTACAGGGTATGTCTATACTCTAGGAGGTACAGCCGTGAGTTGGGTCTCTCAGCTACAGAAGATAGTTGCTCTCTCTACAACTGAAGCAGAATATGTCGCTGTTACAGAAGCCAGCAAGGAAATGGTTTGGCTACAAAGTTTCTTGGAAGAACTGGACCAGAAACAAGAAGACAATGTCTTATATTGCGACAGTCAGAGTGCTATCCATTTGGCAAAAAATCCGTCTTTTCATTCCAGAACAAAACATATACAAGTACGATATCATTTCATCCGGTCTCTTCTGGAAGATGGGATTTTGAAGTTAGAAAAGATCAGTGGAAGTCAAAATCCGGCGGACATGCTAACAAAGACGGTGACTATTGACAAACTGAAGCTATGCTCAGCTTCAGTTGGCCTACACGAATGATGAGACCGGAAAGAGCTGCTGCATTGATCGAGGTGTGAAGACTAATTGAAATTCGTCTTCAAGTGGGAGATTGTCAAATATGGCTGCCATGGTTGGTGGCTGCCATGGTTGGTGCACCCTCCCCCACCAACCCCCCCACCTACCATTGGGAGGCTATATAAAGCCTCCCTTCCCCTCTCTTCAGTATCATCCCCTCTTCATCCCATCCTCACTCATAAGAGAAGAAGAGAAAGAAAAAGAGAGTTAAAAGAAATTTGGGTTTGGGTTTTTTTGAGTGTGTAAACACTTTGTAGAGAGAGAATTTTTTGTGAGAAAAATTCTTGGGGTTTTGGGTTGTGAGTATTTTTGAGTGTTTTGTGAGGAAAAACACTTTGTATAATTTTCTCCCCTACAGTAAAGATCTGCAGCAGCTCCGGAGACGTAGGCACCAAATTGTGCCGAACTCCTTATCAATTTTTGTGTGTGCTATTTTAGCTTACATTTCGCATTCTTGCTAATCTGGTGAAAGGGAAAGTTGTGTTCTTTCCCAACAGGGGGGGGGGGGGGTTGGCGTTGGGCTGAAGACGGTGACAACAACGGCGACGACAATGGCTACATCGACGGGGACGGGTTTCGATTTGGGATTTTGAGAGATTTGGGGGATTAGGGATTTGTGGAGATTTTGAGGGATTTGGGATTTTAAGAGATTTGTGGGGATTTTGATTGATTTTGAGAGATTATACCGGTGTTTCTCTATAAAATGCCAGGATAGATAATAGCTACACTAGTGTTTGATAGAAATGATAGCTAATAGCTATGCTGGCGTTTGATAGAAACGTTAAAAAATTCCTTGATAGACCCCTTAGATTTTTGCAGGGGTGTAGTGAAATGCCGGGAAAAAACGCCGGGATAGACCATTTATTTTGTAGTGTCTGAAATTGAATACAAAACCAAGCTGATCTTTGATTCTTACAGCCTCTCTTTCTTGGCTCCTTGTTTAGGAGATCTGAGTATTACTTTTGTTTTGCAGGATGTGACAAGCCATGCTAGGATTGTTAAGAACAACAATCAACAGGATGGCGAGAAGTGCATCATTTTAGCTTGTAGTTTCACTCCTGGAACCTGTTCTTTAACTGCATACAAGCTTAGCCCTGCAGGTTATGAATGGGGCTACACTAACGAAGACACTGGAAACAATCCAACTGCCTCCCTCCCAACCCACTACAAGAAAGTCAAGATGCAACTATGCAAAAGCTTCAAGGGATTCTACATGTTAACATTTGTTCCATTATCAAATACTCAAAAAGGTTACAACTAGATTGGAAAAAAAAACTGATTAATTTTGTATTTTTGCTTTTAGATGCCAATGTTAAGCATACAGTGAGCATGCAATATGGACTGAAACTTGGAATGCCTAGGGATTACTATCATAAGGACTCGAGACCGACACATTTCCTTGAGTTCAGTAAATTGGAGGGAGAAGCTGCTGAGGGAGGTTGGGAAGATACCTTCTCATTTGATCATTTACTAATTTTTTTGTTCGATTAGAGCATTTTTACTTGTATCTGTGGGTGATCTCGATAACTTGTTGAGCTATACGTAACTTCTAGTGGAATGTTGGTTGTACATCAAATCATTGATAGTGGAGGCTCTGATTATCTGATTACGCTGGTGAAAAAGCTACTCTTTGTTTTTGCTGGAGAATCTACGTATAAATTATGTAGAATTTGATTGTTATTTTAAAGCAGAAATTTTGTTTTTGACTTGTTTCGAAATCTTTGCATTGTCTGCGCTCAGTTATATTTATATGAAGAAAGGTTATTTGATGGGTGTTTGGGATTCTTCTCCCGCATTAAGGGTGGCAATTAGTCCGGACCCGATCTAGGCCTGCCTAGGTCCGACCCGATAATTAGTGGGCTTGGATTAATAATTCTCATTTTGGGTTTGGGCTCGGGCTCAAATTTTTAGACCCGAGGAAAATTCGGGCTGGGCTCGGACCTAAGCGCTTCGGTCTGATGGGTCCGAATTCAATTTTTATATGTGCATGTGTATGTTTATGTTTACATCATGTATATTTATGCATGAATTATTTTTTAAAAGAGAATATTCATATAAATAAGTAGAAATGAGTGTTAAAGTTTATAGATATATATAAAATTAAATGAAAATTGACAAATTACATGTTAATTACTCAAAAGTTTGTATTATTTGTATTTTTTTTTATTATCATATATTATTCTTGATATCGTTTTATTTTATATAAATGTTATATAAGTGGGTTGAGTATAGGTCCGAATATATTTTTGGGCCTAATTTGGGTCTGGGCTCGGGCCAAGTTTTTAGGCCCAATGAAAACTCGGGCAGGATCGGGCCTATGTTTTAAACTTCGGCTCAGACCCTCACCTATATGGGTCCAACCCAAACCTGGCATGTTGCTAGCCCGACACCGCATAAGCCTTGCACTCAGTTCAATTTATGCTCGTACAGGTGGCTTGTGGATTGCTATTAACCATAGAAACCTTTTAGTTTTGTGTTATACGATTCTTTCCAGTTTCCCAGTAACATGTTTTTTTTATTTTTTTTTATTTTTTTTTATTTTTATCATCGTAGAAGGTTGGCCTTGGCCCTCCCCCCGTGTTTCATTAAAAAATTTAACAAAACAAACAACCAAAAATAAGGTTTATGAAGTTCAGATCCCAACAGGCTGGGTTATGAAATTCATACACCCCAACCAACAAACAAAAAATACATCGTCCAAGTTAATTTCTCGTGCCAATTCAGAGATCCCACTAACATGTTTAGGGATTATAAATGTACTATAGCAAGTTGTCTATCGGCAGGGCTTTTTTTTCCCTCTTAAGTTGCTTGGCTGTCCCGCCTGTCCGCTTACACAGGGTTTTGTGAGCTTGTCAACTGTACTAAAGTGCTTGACGTAGATCAGTTTTCTTTGTACAACTTGACATCGATCATTTGAGTTCCAGATAGAGTAATATTTCAGTTACTCACTTATGCACAGCATTAATTTCGATATTCCCATAAATAAATTTGTCTTATTTTAATTTAATTGGAACATAAAGTTTTATCAAGTATAAGATGTCATCTCTAGACATCGATGTCAAAATTGGCTGAATCGGCAATGCAAAATCTCCATTTAGAAGTGGCAGGGGCCAAGTATATGCGTTATGTGCAGAATGGATTGCGAGACGGTTGATCACCTTCTCATCCAGTGTCAGTACGCTAGGGAACTTTGGGAGGGACCTCTTACTAAGATTACACATTGGGGGGCAGGCTCCGGAAACGATTAACGATGTTTGGGGGGATTGGAGGGGCACCAACGTACGCAAGGACCAAAGAACCATTTGAGAAATCGGTGGAGCGGCGATTTATTGGAGAATCTGGTTAGAAAGGAATAATAGAATTTTCAGGCCAACACACAAACACATTATGCATCAGCAACTTCTTTTTAGTATTATTGCTAATATTATGTTCTGGTCCAAAAAGGCAGGTCCTGAAGCAACAAAGAAGGTCAAAGCACTGTACACTAATATCAGTACATCTACATACAAAGCCGATTCAGAGGTGGAAGGGGGCACCCCGGCTGCGAAGGGGGGCACACCGGCTGTGGAATGATCGAAGGACGGGGTGGAGGGTTTTGCTACACTATTTTGTAATGTTCCGGTCTTAGGAACTTTCTATTGCATCTGTAATTATTTCAATTTTTGGGAAGGGGACTCTTATGTATGAGATGGGTGCTCTCTTTTTTTGGGATTGGAGAATGAGTATCATGGCCCGATATTGGGATGCATGAATATCATATCCCCTGATTGGTTGTTTGTTATTTTAAAATCTCTTTAATAAAGCGCGGGGGTCTAATGCCCACCGTTTTAAATATAAAAAAAAGACAATGCAAAATCTCATCCACCAAGGTAATCATTTAGACCGTAGCGAAAAATTTATTGAGCGGAATTTAGATGCATAAAACAATTATGATTCATATAAGTCCTCAAGATCTATCTGTTACAAAACAATGGTACTCTGATAACAATGCTTCAACCAAAAAAAAGGTATTCATGTATTGTTAGTCCTGAATTTGTCCTGACAATACAAAGAAAAAAGTAATCATGTATTGTCAGGTGCCCCTCGTTACTCTGATAACAATGCTTCAATAAAATGCCCCATTAAGAGCATCTCCAAGGGCACTAGCCAAAATTGCTAGCCAAATTGTCCAAATAGTCATTTTGCCTAGTGAATTTGGCTAGCCATTTTGCTTCATCTCCAATCTCCAACCATGCTAGCCAAATTCACTAGCTATCCAATACAGGCCCGGCCCAGGCCTGATGCAAGTGAAACACTTGCATTAGGCCCCCCAAAAAAAATTTTTTTTTGTATATGAGGGGGCCCCCATTTTCAGAAAAAAATAAAAAAAAAATTTAGAAATGTGTATATGCGGAGTATATGTGAAAAAAAAATCTAATACATAAGGGGCCCCCGTTTTCAAAAAAAAAAAATTTGAAAATGTGTATATGTGAGGTATATGTGAAAAAAAAATCTAATACATGGATCGGGTTTTTTTTTTTTTTTTTTTTTTTGTATATGTGGGGGTCCCTTTTTGAAAGTTTGCTTCAGGCCCCCAAAATCGTAGGGCCAGCACTGATCCAATATATATATATTTTTAATTAAATCAACCAAGAATAATAAAATCATATTCATTCACAATTTAATTAAAACCTAACCTACATTAATATAAACCCAAATTAACTAATTAAATATATGCCTATTACTGTGACCTAGCCCAACCAATTAACTGATTAAACATAGCCCATTTAAGCCATAAAAATCCAACCATACCCATACCATACCAGAACTTTCTCAAAACTTCTCAAAGCTTCACACCTCCATTTTGCCGGAAGATGGGTTCTTCGGAAGCCAGAAGGAAGCCAGAAAGAATGGGACGGAAATTTCTAGGTATTAAAGCAGTTTGATTTTTAAACAAATCTATAGAAAAATTTTGAAGTAATGGTAGTCTGAAATTAGTTCTAGCCGTTAGCTTATTTTCCCCCAATTTTTATGTTTGCCGAGCCCCCTTCTCACTCTCCATTTTGCCTATTACTATTCACGCTCGGCAAAGTGCCGAGCCAATTTGACTAGTTGTTGGAGAGCCAAATTGGAGGAAACTAGCCAATTTAGAGAGCCCTTGGAGATGCTCTGAAGATTAGAGTTTTCCTGTGGTTAGTCCTGAATGATACCATTCTGACCAGGGAAAACCTAGTCAAAAGCTTACAGAATGTTGGGACACAATGTGGTTTCTGCAGTGCGGATTTGGAATCGAGAGATCATCTTTTCATTTGGTGTCAGAGGAGCCAATTGGTTCTGGTTAAGGTACTTAGAGCGTTGGGCACCTCTAAGTATCCACACTTATTCGAGGATCTGTGGGTTGGCTCCACGTTCGCTTCCGAAAGGACGGATATGAAAGAAGCGTGGTTTATTGCTATTGCAGCGACGACCTGGACCTTATGGCTAGACAGGAATAACTTTTACTTTCGTGGGACATGTAATAGTATTTTTGGTTACTTAATTCATATCATGCATCTCATTTTTTTTTGGGCCACAGCTGCAACGGCAGGACCGAGAGGAAGGATAGCCAGGACCTTCCAGATTGATGAGTACGACGAGGAGGAGGTTGTGCTCGGAGTTACTCTAGAGTGAGCTTGGGTCCTCTTCTGGAGGGTTTACTTGGGTCCACTCTTTTTCTGTTGTCTCTGTTTTTTGTATGGTCCCACCCTCTAGGGATTTGTTGGAGCCTTTAAGTGACTATGTTTTACTTTTCTCTTTGTATGGTCCCACCCTCCAGGGCTTTATTGGAGGCTTAGTGACTACGTTTTAATTTCAATTTGTAGGACTTGTAATTGCACCCACTATACTGGGTTGTTTTGTTAAACTTTCTTTAATGAAATAAGGTGGCTATATTCCACCTTTTTCCTAAAAAATAAAACAGTACGTGATTACTAGTCATCTACTTTGAATGCGATGATTTGTTGCCCTATAACAAAATAAAACTAAATGTATGATTTGGCTGACAATGAGCATGCAAGATGAATCTTTTCCTACTACTGCCACCTTCCTGAATTGAAAACAAGCATTAACAACATGAAAATTGACTAAAAATGAACTGAAATGCAGTAATGTTTGCATGGATAACCTCTCCCTTAATCATCTATGCACAATTACAGACGAAGCTCTAAATCAAGATCCTGCTCTTTGTCAGCCTCTTCCTGTTTCCCTTTACCACCTTCTTGATGCAAACGAAGTGGAAGATGACGAGGACAAAGATGGTTGCCCAATTCTGGCAGCAAGGGCCTTCTGCTGCATATCGACAATCATTCTCATCGTATCCATGGAACAACCTGTTAGGGATTTCCCACTAGAAACCCCTATTTCAGGATCTTGTTGAGATATTCGATGCAATCAATACAAACTACCAAGCACACATGAGATCATACCAAACACACCAAAGCACACAAATTTGTCTCGGTTCGGACTTTCGCCTTAATCCGGAGGAGAAGAAACCCAAGATGTTATTCAACTAGAAAAGATACAAGAATATTACAATTCTCACCACGACCCTCTCTCAAGCCTCACCAGCAAGTACTAGTTGTTTACAATTATAGAAACTCTCAATCTCTTCTTCAATGAAGTACTCTCTCTCTTGGCTCTCAATGGAGGCCAATAACAACAATATATAGAGATCTAGAGAAAACCTAGTTTGATATCTTGATACAGTAACCATTGGATATTCCTGAAGAGACAACCCTACGATAGGAGCCGTCAGATCTAACTTGAAGAACAAGTTGGGCTTCTCACGAATCACCAAGATCCGACCTAATAAACCCATCAGCGCCGCGACCGGTTGATCGCACCCCCAAGGTCGGTCGACCGTCCCCCTCTCAGGACTTCTGCACCCTATGACCGGTCGACCGCACCCTTCGACCGGTTGACCGCACCCTTCGACCGGTTGACCGCCACTTTTGCAAATACAGTAGCTGACTGTTTCCTTGCCTCCACTCCGTTTCCAATCTTCCTGATTCCTCCATCGTCTCATCGTCTTCTTTATCCAATCTAGTATGCAAGACATAAACCCAACAATCTCCACATTGGATTGCAAACTCATGAATCCACACCTGTGTGATTTATAACCCTCTAGACTCTTTTCCTTCTCTTATTGCAAACAACTCGTTTCAATGGCTTCCTCTGCTAGTTGAATATATCTTCACCTATTTTTCTTCTGCTGTATGCCCCCTCAAGGGCACACCCCAGTAGATGTAATCATGGAGGTGCCACCCTCCACACGAACTCCACCTACCTCAAGGCTCTCTCCACCTTCCGACGATATTCGAACGTCGCAATCTTACTCGGATGATTCTAGTGACGGCATACTAGATAGTGCTTTAGGAACAATGAGCTTCAAACCACTTGGCCAAGGTTTCCTGTTCTCACAAAGCTGGTAGAGGTTATGCTGAATCCGCCCAATCCCCCTCTTACCCTTCATCACCTTGCGATAACTTTCCCAGATTGAACGAACTCCACCTGGATCTGTGTACCTGCAGTTCTGAACATCTAGAGTTCTTATGGAAATAAGGCTCAGCTTCATCAAAGGAATATGCATGCCCTCCTCTAGTGTGTGTCCCCTTCCGCCTGTCATCTTCGACTCATTTGTTTTCTCACATCTTACTTCACAAGTCTTGTCAATCTTCGTTCTCACACAACGATATAATGCAAACTTGTAAGTAGAAACCATTACTTTACAAATCTTATCAAACTTCGTTCCCACACAACGATATGATGCAGACTTGTAAGTAGAAACCATCTCCATCTCGGAGCAAACTTGAGAAGAACTAACCGAATCAAAAGAACAACCAGAATTCACATCTAAAGAACTTGAAACACAAGCACTGTTTAAGCCTTCACCTGATTCAGCGACACTGAATTTGGCACCCCTCTGACTCAACCGCTTTCAACAGTCTCTCGTGTCATACTCAATCCCTTTGAACTGGTGGCCACGGACCTTACCCCGACATACACTTTTCCTTCCAATAAAAGTACAATTCACCTCCAAGCAACTCATAGAAGTTGACGCCGATTTCTGACTCTCCTTCCTAAGTGCATCCTCCTCCAACCCCTTGATCATACCTGCTATGAAAAATTTCTCCTTGGTAGATTTCTCGCCTAGCACGGTTATCATGTTGGATGGATTTGATGGTGAATATATTGAGTTGGAAACCCTTAGATCATCTACGTTGAACGCGCTCAGTTCACATAACTCCATATTAAACTCCACTTCATGATCTAGAAGAGCAGTACTTTTCTTCATTGAGAAATCTTACAACTTTCTTCGCTGGTGACGACGATCCCGAGTAGTCAGTTCTGAATCTTGGCCAAAGACTTGCCGTACTTCTTCTATACCTGACTTCGTTCATCAATGACAACCGGATTAAACCTAAGGCTTCTGAACACATCTGCTTCCACATCTCCTGCTTTATGCCGATTGGTCTCTCTTTATCTCCTTCTAGGACTAGATCCAAGTCCTGTTGAATCGATGTTTTATGCATGTCCACCATCAAGAGATTAAAGTTGATCTTGCCTTTGAACCGCTTGATCTTCGTGATTTGATCTGCCATCATCTCCAAGGAACTCGAACAAACCCTTGAACCGGAAGCTCTGATACCAATTGTGAGGGATTTCCCACTAAAAACCTCTATTTCAGGATCTTGTTGAGTTATTCGATGCAATCAATACAAACTACCAAGCACACATGAGATCATACCAAACACACCAAAGCACACAAATTTGTCCCGGTTGGGGCTTTCGCCTTAATCCGGGGAAGAAGAAACCCAAGATGTTATTCAACTAGAGAAGATACAAGAATATTACAATTCTCACCACGACTCTCTCTCAAGCCTCACTAGCAAGTACTAGTTGTTTACAATTAGAGAAACTCTCAACCTCTCCTTCAATGAAGTACTCTCTCTTGGCTCTCAATGGAGGCCAATAACAACAATATATAGAGATTTAGAGAAAACCTAGTTTGATATCTTGATACAGTAACCATTGGATATTCCTGTAGAGACAATACTACGATAGGAGCCGTCAGATCTAACTTGAAGAACAAGTTGTGCTTCTCATGAATCACCAAGATCCGACCCAATAAACCCATCAGCGTCGTGACCGACCGCACCCCCAAGTTCGGTCGACCGTCCCCCTCTCAGGACTTCTGCACCCTATGACCGGTCGACCGCACCCTTCGACCGGTCGACCGCCACTTCTGCAAATATAGCAGCTAACTGTTTCCTTGCCTCCACTCCGTTTTCAATCTTCTTGATTCCTCCATCGTCTCATCGTCTTCTTTATTCAATCTAGTGTGCAAGGCATAAACCCAACACAACCTCCATCAACGAAACGAGGGGCACCTGAGCTTGGCATCATTCCTCCATAAAAAGAGCTTGAAAAGTAACTGGAATTAGGATTCAGAGTAATTCCTTGAACAGAATTACCAACAATAGGCAGCCCTGCTGGCACAGCTGGCTGTGATAGTTTGGTTAAGAGGGTAGGAGGCGCATAAACTTGGATACGTTGGGATTTAAGGGGGTCCTTTCGGTGAGCGTTATAGTGTCCTGCCAATGCATAATGACACTCATACTTCTTGCCGCATATGCTGCAAGAGTAATGCTTTCTGTACTCACATCCCTGATCACTCATTTTCCTGCAGAGAGAGAAGAACATTGTCATACGTGATATCGCTATTATACTCATTCGGAATCATTGTGAAATGTTATCTAATCTAATCTTGATGCTAGGAGGATCTCAAATTTTCCATTCCTGAAGATCTATCAAATAACGGTTGACCTCTTGCTCTAAACTTTTTGCTTAAAATCCTAGAGTTCAACAGTACGTACTACTTTACTGATGATGGATGGAGGTAAGAAATTAAGAAGCTGAACTAGAAAAAGGAAATACTACAGAATTTGATAGATTTGTAAATAAAGATCATATACTTCATATTTTTTTATTTTATTTTATTTTTTTTTGATAAAAAGATGACCCGGTCATCGCTTCATTAATGCGAAATTAAAGAAACATAGTAGTGCTATATACAAGTCTGCCAAAGACGGCCATCTAAAATCCAAAATACAAAATACAATATACATCTCATCAGCTAGACTATGAAAGCAAAAGAAGATACAAAGGTAGTTATCTGACTACCCCTAATGATCCACTGCACCGCATCTGCTTCTAAGACCTTCTGCTTTTGGAATAAAGGTCTATCTCCCATTCTGCAACTTCCTGATCCATCATATACTTCATTACGTCGCATGTCATGCAGTTTCAAATTTTTTTATTTTTATTTCAAAACGAAATGATCATTTTGCCCCCATACATCAACAAGGCAAAATTTCAGAGTACCATAAACTTCAGCGATTAGCCAACTTATCACGCTTTCTTGTTCGGGACAGAAGGATGGCAGAATTTCTCATCATGGAGAATTCTTACAAAAATAGTGCCGCACATATAGAGAAATTAAATAAATGTAGGGAGGCAGAAACAGAGAAACTATATATATATGCTTTGATATGAAGAACAGCATAAACTGAAATATAAATATATGGGATTGATGAGGTAATTCAAAAGAAAGAAAGATGAAGGCATACCACTAGCTCAATTACAAAGAGATGGAAGATAAGAAACAAACTATCTTCTACTTGTTGTTGTTGTTATGAAAAGAAAAAAAAACCTCTTTATAGTGGAGATGGGTATTTGCTGCCTAAACCATGCAGATGAATCATAATCAAACTGAAGATTCACCGCGTGTTAGTTGATTTCATAATATTAATTAATGGCATTTTTTCCTTTTATATATGAATAGTTTTGTTAAATAATATAGTTTAATTTACACTGCGAATCAGAGTGACAATCCAAATTTTAATTACATGAGGGTCAAGATATCAGAAACAAAGAAATTCTCTTTTGGGTTTATGAATCTATTTTAGTTTGATTACATAGTGAATCAAAGAGCTGATCGGGAATTTAATTTTGTAGGGGTCAACAAATTAGAAAAATTAATATAAGTTGTTACATTGGGTTTACAAATCTATTTTGTTGTTGTTGTTGTTGTTTCCCTTATGAGATTGATATATTATATTTAGAAGCTAGCTATTTGGTATGGACTATTCGATCTAACTATGTTTTAACAAATTAAATATTCTATATTCTTCATATTAAATTTAGATACAGATAGATATAGTGCTAAAGTGGAAGCATGAATCTTAATCCAGTCTCAGAATATCAGTAAGTTGCATGTGATATTTCAAGAATGATAATGAGCTGAGTCAGACCAAGTTCCCCAAGGATCCCTTACGTACATTTCAACCTGGTCATGACCTTGTGCTTCTTAACTCAAATCCCCAGCCCTGCCCTATGCTTAGAACCGGACATCGATTTCATTTTTATTTATATGCCAATATAATATGATATCTTTAATTATTCAAAAAAAACTATAGATAATATTAACTTACATTAACCTATGTCCTTTAACAAACCAAATTCTCTTTTCACAGAATGCAGAGCTAGATCTGAGCACATGAAATCAGAATGTAATCAAGAATATGAAGTTAAAATGTGAAGGCAATGAAGTATTTGGCAGGAAGGCACTGAAATTGAAGGATTTGTGCTAAGAAGAGAAAATATATAAAAATAGCATGTGACAGCTAGTTGTCATTTGTATCTCCCGCCAATATCCTATATGAATTATTTTTGATCCTATTATTCCAAGCCAATATTCTAAAGCATTACCCTTCCTATATGGCTATATAAATACCACACATAATCAACATCCTCATCCAATCTTAACCCTCATATTCTCTCTCTCTCTCTCTCAAGAATCAAGAAGCCCAAGAAACCAAGAAAATTAAGAAACAAAGCAAGAAGACCACTTAAGAAGAAGTTGGATCGAATTGAAGATCAAGAAGAAACAAGTTACATATAATCAATATGGAAGATCCCAATTTCGACTTCCAGGTCTGTCACAGCACCGCCTGCATATGCTGCTCCGACCGCCGCGGCAACAACGGCTGGACGACATGGATAGACTTCAAGAACATCAAATTCTTCCTTATTCAAAAGTCCATCATCTGTTCCTCTTCCCAAGGCCTCCTCCTGTACTACCACCCCAGCAGCCCCGACTACCCCATCTCCTTCTATTCCATCGACAACCCCTTCATCGTCAGGCCCCCATCCCACCCCACAATTATTGTTCCTCCTCAGCCCCTACCCCTCCTGCGCGACACCACCGACGCCATCCTCATCCCTCTCGTCAACCCCTTGGGGCCCAACCGTTTCTACTGCATCGTCCGCATCTTCCCTGATCCCACACCATACCACGGCTACTCCTACGACATGTACATGTCCGGCCTACCCGAATGGATAACCGAATCCCGCAGATTCATCCTCAGGAATGAGCCCGGCCGAATCATTGTCCCCAACTCCGGTGTTCCTTGCGGCCGTTGGGCCTACTGGTTGTCGTTGGGGCCCAATAGATCGACAGCTAGTGCATACGTGGTTAGATTTGATTTCATGTCCATTACCGATCGGCGTAGGTACAGAGACATCACTTACTATGATATGCCGCCGAATCAACTGAGAGGTTGTGATGCCGGGATGATGAAGCTAGGAACGGTGGGGAACACGTTGGGGCTCGTGGTTGCCAATAAGAGAAGATCAAGGATCGAGCTCTACACAATGGACCTGACATGCATAAACGGTAACGAATTCATGAGCGGGTGGAGGCTGTTCAAGCCGTTCTTGAAGGTGTCTGAGACTGAGGGTATGGAGAAGGATGCAGTGGATATTACAGCGGACAAACAAGGAATAATGTGTAGGGAAATGCCACGGCCGATAAAGTTTCAGAGTGCGAGGATGGAGGTGTTTCTTTTGGTTGGGGGGAGGAGGATGTTGCGATGGGAGAATAGTTGGAGTGATCCTGAGTTAACTCGGGTGGTCGACTGTGGATTGGTCGAAGGACTTATTCCGTCTTATAATCTCGCAGATCATGGAGTTCCGCTCGTAATCACAAATATACTGCCTTCGCAGTTTGGAGGATTTTAGATCATGTATGCATCCATCCTTAAACTGACCCTCATGAATTTTCTTTGATTTCATGAAGAGTTGTTAGTTGCCTCTGTATAGTATAATGAAGAAATGTACGTGCACCATCGAAAGTCTAGCAGTAGATTCGATTACATATATTTGCTGTATACATTTGCTAGTTCAGTGATTATAAATATATTGTCAGTTTTTTTGTACTAAAAGAAAGGAGAATTGAATGGATAAAATGGACATATATACTAATATTGAGTCTTCAGTTGGTTAATTACTTGCAGTTAGTTAAGAGTTCCGCGCGCATTATACAATATTTCTTTGATGCATGTTGTCAACAACCGCAGTGCATGGCATCGGCCAAATCAACATATATGAACTACGAATAGATGGAAATCAGTACTGTCTTTTGTTTGATGTAACATAATTAGGAATTACTGTCATGAAAATAATTTTTTTGAATCAATTTCATTAATTTCGAGCAACATGTTTTAAATGTATAATATAAAAAACCTGCAGGCATTTTGATGACTTTTGAGCATTGCAAAACTTGACTGTTTTAGAGCAGATGCATATGTATAATAATTAATGAAAGCATTATATTCGATCAACAAAAGAAATGTGGCAAATGCGCGCAAGTGATTTCTAAGAGGATGCAATCCCATTCTTCTAAAGAAGTTAAGTCATGAATAAAATCCTAGAATCTCGAGTAACCAAAAAAAAAAAGGAAAAAAAATCATTATAATTTAGACATTAATATTCACTAATTACATCGGGTGAGAATACAAAATTTGATTCCAAACTTACACAGAAGAAGATAACAACTGCATGACCAATCATGGTATTGCTTATTTTGCCGCTAAATTGTAAGCAATAACATTGTGTGGAAATTTGCAGGCCAAATAATACTTTCCGTTAAGGGCCTTAAAATATCTAAAGAAAAAAAATAAAATAATGAGAGCTGAGCAAGAGGGAGGGACGAGGAGCAAGAGCAGCGACGACGAACGGTAGCATCCACGCTGCCGACATGAGCCAAGAGTGAGGGCTAGCTATCCGGAGAGATCGCCTGCAAGGGAGGCGAGGGGTAGCTAGGCATGCAGAAGGGAGATTGGGTACTCTTCTCTCAAAATTAAGTGATACTGTAACATCCGGCCGGCCCCTACATATTCAGGGGAGAGGAGGTAGTGACCATGGAAGGAGAGAGTACCACCGTTACCAGTCGACGAAGTACCCCCACCAAACCTTCTCCCTCAGTTCAGCCCTAATCCCCAGTAGTCACACATGTTGCAAACAGGAATAGGGCTGCAATCGAGCCGAGCCGAGCCGAGCTGAATACCTTCAGGCTCGAGCTCGGCTCGTTTACAAAACGAGCTCAATTTTGAGCTCGAGCTCGGTTCGATCCGAGCTTTGACCGAACTTTGACCATATTCGAGTCGAATAGCTCGCGAGCTTAGCCTAAAAAAAATATATCAAGCTCGAGCTCAGCTCGTTTACGAAACGAGTTTGGTTTTGAGCTCGAGCTCGGCTGGAGCTCGGTTCGAGCCGAGCTCGAGCCGAATAGCTCGCGAATAGCTCGATTCGTTTGCAACCCTAAACAGAAAGCATCTTTAATGGTGGGAAAGTCTCCCCCAATCATCACCACCATCATCGCCAACGGTCACCTTGTCGGAGCTCCCCGATCACCATCAAATCACCTACTCCTCCCGGATTGCCTAGGGATTTCTCGAAATAGGAGCTCTTTTCGGCACTGTGTGAGTTACGACGCAAAGAAGAGGAAGTGGTAGGGAGGGATGATGAGGAAGAGGAAATTAAACTCCTTGGGAAATTTATCGGTCTCGGTCCACCAAGAAACGTATGAAACTTAGGGCTACGAAGGGAGACATGTATGTTCTGTGGTGACTTCCATAGCAAAGAGGAGTGCCCGTTCGGGGTGTTCGTCTGTTTCGAGTGTAAAGACACAGGTCACAAAGTCCAAGCTTGTGCTATTAGAGGTGGGATGGTTCGAGTGAGGCAGGCGGAGTACATTAGGACACCGGCGAAGAAGGAGTATGCTCACGCCATTATTGCCATTACAACATCGATGAAAGCAAACAAGGAACAAATGAAAATGAAGTTGGGGGGCAATTAAGGCGGTTACGGGGTGGATGTCAACAATAGAGGTGGTAACAGGCTTGAGGAATCTTGCTGACTCCTTTTATCGACGGAGCTAGGGGTTACAAAAGATACATGACTGTTGGATTGCGAAATTTTCGACAACCGAGGGGATTGATGCATTAGCAAGAAGGAACGAAATCAATATCATTGGTGGATGATTTTGGATTAGTATTAAGCTGTGGATGGGAGAAGAGGGGGCGGTTGATCAAGTTTTGCCGGTGGGAGTGTGGATAAGGTTTATCGGGCTTCGTCTCTCCAGCTCTTCTACAGCACGGAGTATAGTTTGAGGGGTTCACAGTCAGCAGCACTGGGCTCGAGGTAAGCGAGCAGCACGCGAAAGAAGGGAATTTGAATTTGTCTGCGTGTGAGGGGGGGGCAAGCTTCGGGGTTGGGCCCACTCAGTGGGCTGTTGGGCCGGGGGAAAGGTGCTATGAGGCAGGGTTCGTCACTTGGGCCTTTGGCGTCCTACTCCTTAGACGGAGGTCGGTCTCTCCGGTCAGAGGTGGATCCGAACCGAGTGGAGGCCTCCAACGAGGTCGGGGATAGCCATCTTGAAGAGCTTCTTAATCAGGAAGTCGAAAAAAGAGTGGAGCGCGAAATCCAAACGAGGATGAAGACCATGCTGGGAAATTGGGCCGCGATCAGTAAACAGCAAACAGAGGCAGCATCAGACTCAGACACCGACTCCACAAAGTCCGATGAGCCGGATTCGGGGGAGGAGAAAGAATCCATTGACATGAAGGAGGCCATAGCAGGGACGGGTTCCGGTAAGAAGAAAACATTAATAAGGGCGAAGGAGGGATTCAGATGTAGCGTCCGACAGCGGAGTAAAGGTGAAAAGCCAATGACAGTGAAAGAAATCTACCAAAGGGTTGGCAAGTGCAAAGCCTATGGCAACATCGCAGGTATAAAATCGAATATTTCTATATTTGGTTCTATTCCAGATCATTTGTTAATTCAGCTAGCCAATGTTTATGGTTTAAATTTGCACCACTCCACACACACCAGTATTATTGATGATATCAGGGGTAGGGAACTGGTTAACGTTGCGAATATTATAACGGATCCTCAGGGGGGGATGGACACTGATTACGTGTCCCGTAACCTGGTTGAGCTGCATTCAATTTCTCAGGTCCAAGGGGGGGATCTTTCTGTTAATGTGTAAGATCCTTTTCTGGAATGTTCGTGGGCTTGGCAAGGCAGCCAAGCGGACCATGGTAGGGGAAGTTATTAGAAATAATCTTATCGATATTGTTTGTTTGGAAGAGACTAAACTATTTCAACCAACGAACATGGTTCTCAGGGGTCTTAAGATAGACCACATTCAGGATTGGAAGGTTAGGGACGCCATTGGGGCGTCAGGGGGGATCATGGTAGGGGTCAATCGCGGTAAATTCGATTTACTGGATGACTGAATAGGGGAGTTCACGGTTTCGATTGTGGTCCAAAGCAAGCTCGACGGGTCGCAGCAGACCATCATGGCGGTGTATGGTCCTAATGATAGAACTCTACGCCCACAGCTTTGGGATGAGTTGCATCACATTAGGGGGAGGTGGAGTCTTCCTTGGGTCGGGGGGGGGGGGGGGGGGGACTTCAACATCGTCAGGCATTCCTACGAGAGAAGTGGAGGGACCGGCAATGGCCATGATATGAGGAAATTCAACCTGGTGATCTCCTCTTTGAGGTTGATGGACCTCCCAAATAACGATCGGCGTTTCACGTGGTCTAATCGACGTAGGGAGCCTAGTCTTGCTAAGCTAGGCAGGATCCTTATCTCCACAGACTGGGAGTCCAAGTTCCCTTTGGCGATGGCCAGGTTGTGTGTCCGCAATACTTCGGATCACGTTCCTATTATGCTCGGTTCGGGAGTAGAGGGTAGAAGAAGACAAAGTGTTTTTCGGTTCGAGAAGATGTGGCTGTCCAACAAGGAATGCCTAGCAATTGTCAAGAAATGCTGGGCAGAGAGTCCTCGGCAGGATGAGCCAACAGCCAATTTACACACAAAACTGGTCAGTCTTAGAAGGAGCTTAAGAAGGTGGAATAAAGTCACGTTCGGGAATATTTTGAAAAACAAAAATGAAACGGTTATGGAGATTGAGGAACTGGAAAGACACGAGGAAATAGGTGTCCTGGATGATAGTCAATTCCACAGATTATCGGAATGCAGAAAAGACATCCAGCAAACTTACATCAACGAGGAAATTATGTGGCGGCAGCGCTCTAGGATCAGGTGGCTGCATGAATGGGATGCGAACACTAAATACTTTCACAAGGTCGCAAGTATGAGACGTAGATCCAACCACATCCACTCATTGGATATTGACGGCATTTCGGTAGCAGATGAGAGTCAAATCAGGCTCCATGTGGATTCTAAGTTCAAAGACCTCTTAGGTCACAACAGGGACAGTCTTAGCGAATCCAATGAACATATTTGGGAGGTTCTGCCAGGAGATATCCTCCTCAGAGTCGAGGCGCTACAAGCCCCATTCACTGTGGATGAGGTGAAGGCAGCAGTGTGGGGGAAGGGACAAGACAGCGCACCAGGGCAAGATGGATTCCCTATCTTCTTCTACAGAAGGTTCTGGGATATTTTACAGCCCGACGTTATGGCGATCATGAATGCCTTCTATGACGGTAGTCTTAACTTGGAGAGGCTCAACTATGCTCACGTAACTGCTCCTTCAAAATTATCACAAAAGTTCTCGCTATCAGGCTGGGCAAGGTCATCGGGGATATCATTGAGGATTATCAGACTGGCTTTATTGCTGGTCGAGACATTCTAGAAGGAGTGGTGCTAGTTCAGGAGGTCTTACAGGACACGAAGAGTCGAAAGATGGCGGGCTTCATGTTAAAACTTGATTTCGAGAAGGCGTATGACAAGGTCGAATGGAAATGCTTATTGGAGATCCTCCAGAGAAGAGGCTTCGGTTCCAGATGGATAGGTTGGTTACAGACTTGGCTTTCTACTTCCAAGTTCCATGTGCTGGTTAATGGGGAACCGGGTAAGGAAATCAGATGTAAAAGGGGCCTGAGACAAGGGGATCCTCTGTCTCCTCTTCTGTTCACCCTTGTAGGGGATGGTTTGCATAGTATGCTGCGAGCATATAGACGAAATGGCCTAATCAATGGTCTTGGTAAGAGGAGGGGCATCTCAGCAGTTTTGAATGTCCAATATGCGGATGACACAGTCATTTTCGGTGAGTGTGATATTATGCAAGCAGTGCTCCTAAAATGGGGGCTGTACCTATTTGAAGAATGGTCGGGACTAAAAGTGAACTATAACAAAAGCTCCATTACACTTTAGGGGACTCTGGGGAAACGGGGAACACCATTGCCAATCTTCTCAACTGCTCGATCAAGAAGCTTCCGATTAAGTACCTGGGGTTGCCGATCGGAATTGGAAGTGTTAGGAGGGGGGACTGGTATGGCATCATTGACAAAATCACGAACAGACTAGAGGGTTGGAAAGGTAAAATGCTGTCTTTCGAAGGAAGACTGATCTTGCTTAATTTTGTGGTTAATTCAATCCCCTTATACTTCATGTCCTACTACCACATCCCGGTATGGGTAGTCAACAAAATTGACCGACTGAGACGACGGTTCTTATGGCATGGGGCGGGAGATGGGAAAGGCTATGCCTTAATCAAATGGGGCATGGTATGCAGACGTAAAGAGTTTGGAGAATTAGGGGTAGTCAATATTCGTCAAATGAACCAAGCTTTGTTATGCAAATGGTGGTGGAAACTCAAAACTAAAATGAAGACTAAATGGGGATCAATGATAAAGGCAGCTTATTTGAAGAATGGCTGCATGCACCAGAAACAAAAAAACAAAGATTCAGCATCTGCGTTTTGGAGAGGGGTTAGTAACACTAGAGATATCTGCATCTCCGGGGTCACTTTTTCGATTGGTAACGGTAATTCGACGTGCTTCTGGAAGGACAAATGGTGTGGCACCATTACCCTCAAGAGGCGATTTCCACAAGCCTACGGGTTTGCTACGGACAAATATGATCGGGTGGCTACAAATTGGCGGCATGAGGAATGGAGACCAAGACTCTCAGGCAGACTTATTCACGAGGCTAGAAGACAAAAATAGGAGATGATTGAATTCCGGCAAGATTGGAAGCCAACGGGCTACGACCACGAGGATACACTCAAATGGGAGCAGGAAAATGGGGGAGTTTTCTCGGTTAAATCAACATATAAAAGGCTAAATGACGGGGGGGGGGGGGTGAGAGTCTTTGACCCGGTGTGGAAGGCTTATGCACCATTTAAAGTCAAGACTTTTAACTGGCTGGCATGTAGAAACGCCATTTAACTCGGGACAACCTGGTGAGGAGAGGTTGGCAGGGCCCTACTATATGCATCATGTGCAACCAGGAGAATGAAATGGTCGACTATCTACTAGTCAAGTGCAGTTTTGTGAGTCCCAATTGGGGAGACCTCCTCAACAGACTCGGTATCAACGGCGAAGGTCCGGAGATGATTCTACATGCTTGGGGGGCAGGGGGGAGGGTTGGTGGAAAGAGGGGCACATCCACAGCAGCATGTCCTGCTTTTGGGACACGGGGGTGGCGGCGATTTGTTGGGGCATATGGCTAGAAAGGAACAATCGAATCTTTAGAAGCACACACAGACACATCATGCATCCACAATTGCTCCTAAAGATTATTGCTAATATTTTGTTCTGGATTAAAACGGTAGGTGTCGAACAATCAAAGAAGCTCAAGGACATATACAAGGACATTGCCACCTCCCAGGGCGAAGTTCAGGAAGGGGGAGGCACAACACAGGATGGTTGAGTATTTGGTGCGAGGCGGCGTGTTGGGGGAGGCACACGCATGCAGGCGTCTTCTGGGGATGTGGGTGCTATCATGTAGCCTCTGGGCATTTTTTTGGTTTTTGGATGTACTTTTGGGACTTTTTAATTTCTTGTATGTATTTTGGTGGGATTCATGGGTTCTGTAGCGACCTATGTCGGGAGCTCTTTTTTGGGTGGGACAATGAATATCATGGCCCGCATGTGGGTGACATGAATATCATCGTCCGACGTTTGTTCTTCTGTTTTCTGTTTTATTAAAATCTTTTTAATGAAACAAGGGGGGCTTTGGCCAACCTTTACGATAAAAAAAAATGTTTGTCGGGCTTCCACAACCTTGCTGGGAAATGGGTGGGTTCCAAGACAGCGTTCGTAGATGTAGGGTCGTGTTTGATGTCAATAGGCTGACAGCGAGGCAGAAAGGGGGTTTTGCCAGAGTCAAAATAGGCTATTAGAGTGTCGATATGATTTCGGTGATGGTTAGGACAATGGTCGAGAATAAATTTCCCCATGTGGAAATTGATGTGGAAGATGACATAGACAATGCGTCGACGAGGGAGGAAGTGGGGGTAAAGCCGCCGATCAGTAAGCGTCTCTTCCCTAACGAAAATAAAGATAGATCGGCAACTTGGTTGATGGTCATCTGAGGCAGCAACATCGGGAAGGAAACATGAAGGGAAGGAAACAGGGAGTGCGAGGCTAGCAGAGGTAATGTGAGAAAAAAATACAATTTTTTTGAAACTTTGTGTATTTGGTACAAGTGAGAGATTTTTAGGATTGGCGGGCACAAACACACAAGCACAAGAGCTTGAGTAAAGAGAAGACACAAAGTGACAAGTGACTCGAAGCAAAGAGGCAGCAAGCAACAAGAACAAGGCAACAACAACAAGACAACAACAAAACAACAAGAAGCAATAGGAACAATATGTTAGTCGACTGCAAAGATTAGCAGTCGACAAGCATGGGTCTATTGTTGTTGTTGTGAGAGTGTAGTCGACCAAGAATACTCTCTGCTTGGCGAAGCTTCATTGCAGTTGATCGTCGAGTGGTGCAGTCAAATGCATCCGGCATAGATCACAAATCTGGGTTGTGGGTTTGGATTACTTTGGGCCAATTTGTGTTTATCTTCTAAGGTTTACTTGGGAGCTATAAATATAGATGTAAACTCTAGGGTTTTGGTACTACTCGTAAATACAATGATGTTCAACATGGTCAAGGAGATAAAGCCGTAGGGGAGGATATGATTGGAGATTTAGATAGGTTACAAAGCGATGCTAATGTCTCAAACATAGATACTGAAAGATGGGAAAGGGGAGTGCGGGAACTGGCTGGGGAGATGACAAAGGATGTATTTTGGGAAGTGCATCTAAGACTACGGTGGAATACCAACAGAAGAGTAAGAGACAACTTCATAAGTTGGGATCACAGGGACCGAGTGAAGATGACATTATCAAAGCGGTAGCAAGAGCCAAAGAACCTGCATCAGCATGTGGAGGTATTTCAACTATTAACTTATCAATTCTGAATTTTATTCCAGACAATACGCTTATCTATTATGCAAATCTTTTTAGTTTAGCCATGGGTTCCACTATGACTGAATATTGAGAGAGGATTTCTATACTTAAAGGAGAGGCAAATATACTAGGTATATAGCCCCATTAACATTTTTCTAGAGTGTCTATTTAGTCGGAGAGATTTAGGTGTGTTTATCAGTATCCATTGTTATACAATTTTTGGAATGTGAGGGGGATGCGACAGAACATTAGATTTATTAATGATACATTAGCTAGGAACAAACCTTTTATTTGCACCTTACAAGAGATGAGGATAGACAATTCTAAGATCGAAGACTTTCATCATCTTAGATCCTTTAAGGTGTTTAATTAGCAATTCAAATCAGCTGTTGGTTTGCTGAGAGGAATCATGATTAGGGCCGACAACAATATTTTTGAGATTGTAGATGATTTTGTCGGAGTTTTTCAGTGACTATTAGAATTAGACACAGGAGTGACGCTAGGAGCATATGGTTTCTTCGATTTATGGACCATATGATTCTAGAAGGCATGGTCAACTATGGGATGAACTAAAGGTGATTAGAGGGCACTGGACGGGACCATGGGTGGTTAGGGGAGGCTTTAATATTACTAGATTCCTTAACGAACACAGCGGTAGAGGGCCTTCTAATCAGGTCAGATGCAATTTTAACATTACCACCAACGACTTAGAAATGTTAGAAATTTAATCGTCCGAAATGAGGTTCACATGGACCAACATGCATGCCAACCCTATCCTAGCCAAATTGGATAGGATTCTTGTGTCTTATGACTGGGAGGTCTCCTATCCATTAGCGCTTGTTAAGTCTGTTGCTATGTTCATGTCTGATAATGTGTCGTTGGCCCTAGACTGTGGGTCGAGTACCAAATTATAGCAGCGACCGTTCCGTTTTGAGAAGGCCTGGACGCCGCAACAAAATACCAGGAAAATTATTGAAGATTGTTGGAATTGACTAATTGACACTGTTGGAGCAACCGACATGGATTTTTAAAGCAAGAAGGCTACGAAAATGCCTGAAGGAGTAGGCGAAGACTGAATTTGGTCACGTGAGAAGGAGGTTGGAGCTCTAAGGAAGAGGGTACATGATCTATAAAATATAGAAGAAGATAGAATCCTATTGGGACAAGAGTTCGAAGAGTTGACACAAAGTAGGCTTGAGATACAACAAATTGGAGAGATGGAGGAGCATTATTGGAAACAACGATCGAGTGTCCAGTGGCTCCAAGAAGGTGATGCCAATACTAGTTTCTTTCACAAGGTGGCCAATGGGAGGTGGAGACACAACCACATTTCAGGCCTATTTGTGGATGTGTTCTGGTGCGAGGACGATGCATTGATTAGAAACCATATTGATGGAAAATTTAGGGAGTTGTTTGGGAAAAAGAAGCCGAAGAGAATTCTTAAGACTTGAGATGTGTATAAACTCAAGGATTGATGGAAATGATGGAATAGAAGAGGTTTTTACTGAAGAAGAGGTTCTTCAGGCCATCAAGAATTTGTGACAAGACAAGGCATCTGGTTCGGATGGAATCTTGATCTTCTTCTACATAATATATTGGAAAATCATCAAAAGCGATTTGATGAAGATCTTCCAAGAGGTCTATCAGGGCACGACAGATAGTGATAGACTAAATTACGCAAACGTAATCCTTATCCCAAAAAAGACATTGGTGTTAAGGGTGTAGGACCTCATGCCGATTAGTCTGTTGAATGGCTCCTTTAAGATTGTCACTAAAGTATTGGCCAACAGGCTTACCCCTCACCTACTGGATGTGGTAAGGGAAGCACAAAGCGGCTTTGTTAAGGGGCGGGATATCATGAATCTCCTTCTAGGAAGTCGCTAAAGAAGCTGTAATTGTTGATACTTTAGTAGCAGAAGTATGGAGAAATGGAAGGATTAATGTTAGTCTGCATGGTCAACCGTCTCAGGAATGTCTAGGAAAATTACAACATATGAAATACTTCATCCGGGAAGAAGAAGAGAGGATTGACGGAGTGGAGGACGTGAGACACTGGAGTTTAGAGACAAGCAACAATTTCTCGGTGACTTCGATGTAAAAATAGCTAAATGATAGAAGAGCAAGAAGCAGGGAGGCCAGTATGATTTGGGGGGAAAATGCGCCAATGAAAGTGAAAGCATTCAATTCATTTGGTTGGTTGTGAATGATGCGATTCTCACTAAGAGTAACCTGAATAAACGCAACATCCCGGTCGATGTTACATGTCCTAGATGCTTGGTAGAAATAGAAGATACGAAACACTTAATTTTCTCTTGCTCTAGAGCAAAGTTAGCTTGTGAGGTTGTGTTTTTAGGATTTTTTCTAATTGTGTGCGCAAACTCTACTCAGGAGATTTGAGGGTCAGTGGAGAGTGAATGTGATTATGAAAGAAAACAGATTAGCATGGGACATATCTGTTGTGACTACATTGTGGGGTCTATGGCTAGACCGAAATGAGTTATGTTTTCGTCAGATTAATAATAGATTCTAACTTTTGGCTTTATTAATGCTTGAGCAGGTCAATTGCTGGAACGAGGAAGAGACTACATATGGAGGAGTAGGCAGCGGCTGGAATGACTAGGTCAGGGGGATTCGGTGGCTGGGGGCACAGACCGCTGGTGTGTCTGTTACTTTTTAGTAGTGATTTGGTAGATGTAGTAGTTGTATTTGATGTATAAGATCTTTAAGTGGTCTTTGGACATGTGTACTAGTGATGTATAATGCTATCTGTACTATTTTGTTTCATTAATATTTTATTAATGAAACGGTGACGAGATCACCTTTATTTACTAAAAAAGAATGTTTTAATGCTTCATGAAAGTGAGGTCATGCCTAGTTGCCTGAAAAAGAAAATAGAAAAAGAAACAACAATCTGAATCTGGCATTAACTAAGAATCTGAATAAGAAGCTAGCAACTTAAGAATTATGTTTCCTGAGTTACATTCTTAATTTCTTATCATCAACCCATATATAAAAACACATATTCTATCATCAATGTTGAGATACCTAAGCCGAAATAATTACAATAAACATATTATATTTATCTTTACATATTTATTCATTTGAATGTACACTGTAATTTTTGGCAGTCTAATTTTATTTATTACAAAATGCTAGTTTTGAAGGAATATTATCATATGAACTAGTTATATAAATTAACAACGACTAATTAATTAACATACTCAACCTCAATATAATTCAGAAAAAATATAGGGTATCTGATAGGATAAGAAAATATGGAGAAGTAGCATTGGTACTTCTCATTTGTATAGGGAAACAAGAAGTCGTGTACAGTAATGAGCTTATGTAAATTATCTTACATTTGTATATAAGTATGCAAAAAAAATAAAATAAATAAAATAAATAATAATAATAATAATAATAATCTCTAGAATTATCATGGGAGAAGATCTTAGTGTCATTTGTAAATCTACCAACGCGTGCATTGCATGTGTCATTTTTAAATCTACTAACGCGTGCATTGCACGTGTATAACTAATATGAATGAGGTCTCAGGTTCGAGTGCTCACTACGTCAGATTTTTTACTTTAAATTTTTTAAAAATATATTAAATGTGCATCACATGTGTAAATTTTTATCATTCTATCTATCCATATCTAATATTATAATATATAATAACTACTAGTTGAAATTTACCATGCACCAAGTGCACGTGGCTTTGTGCACATAAATATTGAAAATTTTATCTAAACATACTTGCATTTAGCATACCCATATTCTTCAAACTACAAATTCGACTAAGTCAATCATCTTAAAAAACAAATCATGAATTTCAAAATTACTCCAACGACAACAAGCTCATCGAAATTAGATTTGATGCAAGCATCAAGAACCCATGTTTAATCAATTATAGCACAATTCCAACCAAAACAAAGCACAAATGTATCAAAACTGTATCAAAATTCGAACGATGTAAGAGAAAACTATATGCGTAATAGTTTCATCTAAAACATAAAGATATAATCATTGTATTTTTAAATAAGATTAATCATCATTTTCAACTTTAACTTTCTTGAACTTAAAACTGATATTAAAAAAAGATATTAAAAAACACAAATTAGTAGATCCTAAACTGATATCATCGTATTTTTCATAAGATCAATCATCACTTTTGACTTTAACTTTCTTGAACTTAAAATTGCTTGTAATTTCTTATTCATCCCTTTTAATTTTGCATCTGGTCAATATTCTTGTAGTTGTTCTTCCATATTTGACATCTTGTGATTTGGTCAAAAAAGTATACTCATCTCCAATGTATTTCTTGGTCTTTCTATCGAATTCTTCAACATTTTTTTCCTACATATAGAATTAAGAAATTAGCTCTTAATTATTTTTAACACTATGAGAATAACATATTATACCTTATTCTTAATATCTTTCAGGTCTTTTGCGGAACAGCCGATGATGCATCTTGCTTCCTCATCAAATAAAGTCATATCTACAAGTGTAATTTCATTTCTTAATTCTCACCACTAATTCAATACACACTACGGGAGTTGGACATCATTGTTAAACAACAACTGTGAAAATTACATGTGCATGGAAAAGGAAATACCAGTACCATGCAAATATCATAAGGTCACTGCTTCATGTAAAAGGTACTTAATAATGTCTTGTCTTCTAAACCTCAATGTGTGCATATGAAGAAGAAAAACACATGCACCACACATGCCCAAAGATCTAGGCTAGTGAACAAAATCAAGATGATGCCGACACATGAATAACAACAACATCAGACACCCTTTTAGGAGCTATAATGGTAAAGACGATATCAAAGACTGTTGATTTAACCAACCTTCGCTCAAACAAACCGTCAGTTCAGTGGTCTCCTCAAATCCTGCGCAAATTGCTTTAAGAATTGCACCCTTGTCCAGCTTCCATGTAAAATTTAAAGTTTAACAAGATTATCAAAGTATGCTACAAAAATCACAAATTACTCATAAAGATCATGGGTGGGTCTGTTGTTGATGACAAGGGTGGGCAAGATCGTTACATTACCACGAGCATCTTTACCAATCTATATGAAGGTTCAAAATGAACAGATCATGTTATGTCAAAGGCCAAAAAAAAGATGTTCATAAAAATTATACAGTGAAGAGCAACATCTAGCTAACCTGAGCATCTTGCTCAGCTTTAAGAACTGCATTGTCTTTATCTGCTTCAGGATCTCCAATACAGTCATTTATCTTTCTGAGATCAACACCTACAAATTGTATAATTCTAAATTAAGGATTCATCTGAAGAGTAAAGGTACATGAAACGATTTGCAGAACAACTTAGGGGATAACAACTATAACTCATAAAATTAAAATTCAGTAGGCAACTGGTAAAGAGATAAATAAGATGGTTCGACTCTTGAGCATGAATAACTGAGAACAGTAGTCGGGCCAATTATGAGAAGTGGTTCAGAAGTAGTTATTGGGGGAGGAGAGACAAGTACACCTAATATAACTTGGGTGTACATAGTACTATAGAATACGATAGTTATTTTGGGGACAAGTGTGATAACCCTAAACAACAGTGAATACAAAAGGGGAAGCACATAACTAATCTCAAAGAGTTGGGACAAAGGCAATGTAGTTATTGTTATAGCAGTGATAATTGATAAATTTATAATCTCTATTTCACCGATAGGACCCTACCCAGTGATCTGATTACTTCTTCTGCACATTCCTTTGTATATTTCTTATCCTTCATCGGGAATCTAATTGAAAAATCAGTCGCATAGTCCCACCACAACCAAGGCTTCCCACTTTCATTAGCAACCTTATACAAGCAAACTTGACGCAAGTTTTGGACCACGACGTCTTTCCCATCATACCCTCTGCTAAAGTCCTGCTGAGGATCGAGGGCACAATATCTCCCATGGTTAACGCATTGAGATCTGCACTGCTTGCTCAATATAAATGCCTCGGGACAATACCAAGTGATGTAGTGTGGAGTGAACTGAGTATAACCTTTTTGGAATCATCGAAATTGCATTAGATTCAACGACAGCCACCCAATTAATTTTACTAATTTGTTGTTGAACTACCTGCAATAAAAAAGAAATCAAACAAATTACTCATTGTTAACAATATCTCAAAATAAGATCAAATATTGATAGCGACTATATCAGCAACAGCCTAAATCACTCGCACACTTGATACACATATTGCTATTATTTAAAACATTATGTTATTCCGCTAAGCTAAAAAGGATGCCTTATATCAACATAATCATCTAAACATTTCATGCCAGCAAACAATACCCAAAAAACCACCAACAAATAGTTCTATACCTTTAAATAACCAAATAATATCCCTGAATTCTCTTGGCCCACATTGGATCTAACAGGATAAAACTATGTATTTGTTCAATAAATCGTTATGATCAACATCTACAGATAAAAGTAAACAAAAATTATATACATATTGTGCATCAAAACAGATACCAAGCTTAAGCACCTTAACATACACATAATTTGTAGGAACTTTGATTTGTTACGAGAAGTCGATCATCAAGGAACTCAGTAACCTCTATATCAATTTACAAATCCTAAAATTATCCTGAAACTGTGGTCATTAACACTAAACTTACGATGGAAACCTGATCCCTGTGGCAAAATAAAAAAAAAATAAACAAGAAGTTAAAAAATGCAAACCTTTTTTAGTAAAAAAATATATATGCAAACCTTTGAGCTTCAGTTGTACTCATTCCAGCAAACATCTAAAAAGAGACTAAAAGAAAATTATAAATGATCAGTATGATTACAAAATTGAAAAACCACTTGGCTTAATTGCAAGAACAAAATGCACTCAGGAATCCAAACAAAATAAAATAACCTCTCAAGTCGTAATTGCAGCATCCTCTAATATTTAGGAGAAGACACAAATTCCCCCTCATAATCACAGATTATGCTTGAAAAAGAACATCAAGAAATTTATGCATCTACTTCGAAAAATAACTGCATTATCCAAACAGCCTATTCATTATGTTCCTATTACAGATTTTTAAAAAAAAGGTATTTAAATCAAATGACCATTCTTAATTAATTCAGAACTTGAAAAAACTATATGTATCAATAGATATTAAAATTTAGGAACTAAACATGAATTTAGTAGATATCAATTCTATCGCTTCATGTATGTTCAGCAGAGAACTATGGAAATTGGCCGTGCACCAAGTGCATGCGATTAATACTGTGTCTTCTAAATGTTTAGATATATGATCTACTCGAGAAAATAATTTTCCTTTCCATTTTCTTTTTGTTTTAAAATAATTCCAACACTGAAATGAAAACAACAAATTATGATTATCAAGGACAAACGATAGTACTTGTGATAGAAGATAATCAATTGCAAAAGCAATCAATTCCAACTCAACATCTACATAACTTTGCTACTTGCAGAAGTGGATAACAATAAGATGTAATAACAAACTTAATTACAAAATAATACCTTTGCTGCAACTCCCAAACTAATAACTTATGTTTAGCTGTCAGTACATTTATAACTCATAATAATTTAAACATTTATAGTGCAGTTGGTAATATGCAACTCAAAATTTATATTTGTTAAACTTGCATGTGGACCAATTGCATGTGGCTTAAACCATACACTTTCCTCTTAAAGGTAATAACCAACATAATTTAACAGTCAAAAGAATTTTAATGCCTTATAACCTCACAAAGAATTGTCAAAAACAATTTCTAAAGTAAAAACTGTTGTGCGGAAGACGAATGCGGAATACGAATGAACTACCAATCAAAGAGAGAAATAGCGAAAAAAACCCAGAAACAAATCAAACACAAGGACACAAAGATTTACGTGGTTCGGCAAACAAGTGCCTACATCCACAGGGCGGTTGGGGTTTCTTCTTCAAATAATCACCAATGGGCGAAAACAAACCCTTACAAAGATGACGGCTGCAAAATTCGAATAGAGGTGTTCATCTTTTTACAAAACCCTAACGGGTGTATTTATAGGAAAACTACTGGGCCTTTTGAAATGGGCCTATCCTGGTTTACAAACCCGCCGACAGTCGACTGGTCTTCTTATCAGTCGACTGGTAATTGTTCTGGACAGTCGACTGAGATCCATATTCAGTCGACTGGTGAATCCCTACTGCTGTATCCTTAGCTCCTTTGAAAATTCCTTCGGGACAGTCGACTGAGACCCATATGCAGTCGACTGGTATACTGAAACTTTCGATTGCTGTAGATACGACGGATATAAACAACTGAACCAGAATCGAGCCATTATCCAACAATCTCCACCTTGGCGAGATCTTCCAAGTAGCCCAAGCAATCTCCAAAAATACTCCAAAACAAATGCTCATCACCAAATGTAACAACAAACCAAACTCCACCTTAGTATGATATCACATACTAAGCAAACAAATAGCGAAGCACCATTCCAACCGCCCATTCCAAATCATCAAGCATGCAAAATATTAGCCAGGTTCATGCAATGCTTGAACTTGGCTGCCCCAACAATTTTGGTTAACATAGCAGCAGGATTATCAGCTGTCCCAATCTTCACCAGAAGAATATCACCATCCTTTATCAAATCACGCACAAAATGATAACGGACATCAATATGTTTGGTCCTCGAATGATGAACTTGGTTCTTCGCTAAATGGATAGCACTCTGACTGTCACAGTGTACCTCCACCTTCTCCCGATGAATTCCCAAGCTCTTCAAAAGTCCATGAATCCAAATGGCTTCCTTCATGGCCTCAGCAACTGCCATGTATTCAGCCTCAGTAGTAGACAATGCTACAGTGGACTGCAAATTGGACCTCCAACTTATAGGTGCCCTAGCCATAGTAAACAAATAGCCTGTAGTAGACCTCCTCTTATCTAGATCACCTGCATAGTCAGAATCAACATAACCCACCAATAACCTGCTAATATTGTTATCCCTTTCAAACTTCAAACCCACATCTGTGGTGCCACTTATGTACCTTAAAATCCACTTAGCCGCTTGCCAATGCTCTCTACCTGGATCATGCATATATCGACTGACCATACTCACCGCCTGAGAGATGTCTGGTCGAGTACAAACCATGGCATACATCAAACTGCCAACCACACTAGTGTAAGGTACATTAGCCATATACTGTCTCTCTTCATCTGTACTTAGAGACTGAGAAGCACTAATTCTGAAATGAGTGGCTAAGGGTGTACTGACTGGTTTAGTTTTCTCATCTATACCAAACCGTTTCAGCACCTTCAAGAGATATTGCTTCTGTGTCAAACTCACTATGCCCTTTGCTCTGTCTCTAGCTATCTCCATCCCAAGTATCTTCTTGGCTTCACCAAGATCCTTCATCTCGAATTCAGAACTCAGCTAATTCTTCAAATTTTGAATCTCCTTAGCATTTTTAGAGGCAATCAACATGTCATCCACATATAATAACAGATATATGAAAGAGTTATCCTGCAATCTTCTAAAATAGACACAATGATCATACTCACTTCTGGAATATCTCTGCACTTTCATAAACTGATCAAACCTCAAATACCACTGCCTTGGAGATTGCTTCAACCCATAGAGAGACTTTTTCAACCTGCAAACAGAACTTTCCTTCCCAGCAATCTTATACCCATCTGGCTGCAACATATAAATTTCTTCATCTAGGTCCCCATGTAAGAATGCAGTCTTCACATCCATCTGTGTCAATTCAAGATCAAACTGTGCTACCAATGCCAACAAAATCCGAATAGAAGGATGCTTCACAACCGGAGAGAACACTTCATTATAGTCAATTCCTTCCTGTTGAGCATACCCCTTTGCAACTAGTCTGGCTTTGAACCGAACACTGTCTTTTGGACCTTCTTTCTTCGTATATACCCACTTGCAACCGATGGCTTTCTTCCCCTTTGGCAATTGCACTAGATCCCAAGTCTTGTTCTTATGAAGAGAGTTCATCTCTTCATCCATAGCAATTTTCCAATCTGCATTTTCAGAACTTCTAGTAGCTTCTTTGAAGTTGGAGGGAACTTCATCATCAACAATGGGAAGAGCAAATGCAACTGTTTCTGTAAAGCGAGATGGTCGTTTGATATCTCTTCTTTGCCTTCTTGCTGCAATTGATTCTTCCTGCTGGGGAGGGTCTTGGATAGGAACTTCTTCCTCATCCTCAGTATCAACCACATCATCTTCATTTTGGGCAGGAGTAGGATTTTCAACTGAAAGCTTTTCTAACTCCACCTGTTGGAGAACTCTCGCACCAGTCGACTGAGAGCACTTGTCAGTCGACTGTCCCGAGCTAATCTTCTGCTTCTCCTGATCTCCAGTCGACTGAGAGCACTTGTCAGTCGACTGTCCCGAGCTGATTAAGCTGGTCTCATCAAAGGTAACATCCCTGCTGATTACTAACTTCTTCTGTTCTGGACACCACAACCTGTAACCTTTGACACCAGTACTAAAACCAACAAATATAGCCTTTTTGGCTCTTGCATCAAGTTTAGTTTCAGTTACATGAAAATAAGCAGGACAACCAAATATATGCAAAAAACTATAATCAGATGCAGGTTTACCACTCCATACCTCAATAGGTGTTTTGCCTTCAAGTGCTGCCGATGGTAAACGGTTGACAATGTGGCTTGCATATATAACAGCTTCTGCCTAAAATGTCTTCTTCAATCCAGACTGTGCTAGCATACATCTCACCTTCTCAAGTAAGGTTCTGTTCATCCTTTCTGCAACCCCATTTTTCTGTGGAGTCTTCCTAACTGTGAAGTGCCTCTGGATCCCTTCATCTTCACACAATTTCAGAAACGGATCGTTCTTGTATTCCCCTCCATTATCTGACCTCAGAACCTTAATCTTCCTTCCAGTCTGGTTTTCAACTTTCTTCTTCCAGCTTGTGAACAATGTCAAAACTTCATCTTTGTGTTTCATGGTATATACCCAAACTCGTCTGGAGTAGTCATCAACAAATGTAACAAACCAGTATCTACCACTCATAGAAGGTGTCTGAGTAGGGCCCCAAACATCTGTGTGCACATAATCGAGGATACCCTTTGTCTGATGTACAGCTGTACCAAACTTCACCCTGGTTTGCTTACCTAACACACAATGTTCACAAAATTCCAGCTTGCAACCTTTAGCATCCTTAAGCAACCCTTGCTTCACAAGCCCCTGCAAGGCCTTTTCTCCTGCATGCCCGAGTCGCATATGCCACAACCTTGTAGAGTCGGGAACAACCTGTTTAGGCTTTTCAGTTACACTGGCAGCCTGACCCAAATACGTTTTTCCCTGCAAGAAAAACAAGTTCCTTTTTCTTTTCCCTTTCATCACCACGAGTGATCTGTTAGTCACCTTCAGAATGCCACCTTCACTAGCAAATTTCAATCCACTGGCCTCCAAAACACCAAGTGAAATCAAATTCTTTTTCAAATCTGGAACATACCATACATCTGAAAGCTCCCTAATAAGACCATCGTGCATTAACAATTCAATCTTCCCGATTCCTACCTTCTTACAAGGCGCATCATTTCCCATCAAAACTACCCCACCATCCATATACTCTAAGGAAGTAAACCACTCCTTTTTCCAAGACATATGATAGGAGGCTGCTGTATCAAGAAACCATACTTCTTGATAAAGTGAGGGACTAGCAGCAAGTACAAAGGAAAAATCATCATCACTATCTAAATTATCAACAGTCACATTTGCAGTCGAATTTCCCTTATTTCGTAGCTTCGGACAATCCTTTTTCCAATGCCCCTTCTCATGACAGAAAGCACATTCATCTCTGGCTGGTATCTTTTTGTCCTTTGAAACTCCTCTCGATTTGAAACGAGATTTGTTTCCTTTATTCCCAGATTTGGTCTCAGATCTGGTCTCAGTTCTGCCCCTTACAATCAATGCTTCAGAAGTTTCTCTATCAACCATTTTATCCCTTCTCCTAGTTTCATTATTCAACAGAGCATTTGCAACATCTTCATATTTAACAGTATCTTTTCCATATATTAAAGTTGTTGCTAAATGATCATAACATTCGGGTAATGAATTCAACAAAATTAGGGCTTTATCTTCATCTTTAATTTGCTCATCCAAATTTAACAAATCAGCCAATAATTTATTAAATGATTCAACATGAGCGTTCATAGACATACCTTCAGTATAGGTGAAGCGAAAAAGTCTCTTCTTCAAATACAGCCGATTCTCCAAACTTTTCCTCATGTATTTGTCTTCGAGTTTCTTCCACAACACCGCAGCAATGGTATCCCTCATCAAATCGTACTTCTGAGCCTTCGCGATAAAGAGCCGAATAGTCCCACACGCAACTCGGTTCAACTTCTTCCAATCTGCATCGGACATATTCTTTGGTTTTTCTACCTCCAAAGCAACATCTTGTTCTTGTTGAACAAGAACATCCAACACCTCACACTGCCACATCCCGAAATTATTTGTTCCATCAAATTTTTCAACTTCAAATTTTGCGTTGTGAATCGTTGTTCTAGACGAACTTGATCCCGCAACATCCTTGGTTGCATCTGCTTCACTCGCCATCTCTCTCTAGGTCGAACCCGACACTCTGATACCACTTGTTGTGCGGAAGACGAATGCGGAATACGAATGAACTACCAATCAAAGAGAGAAATAGCGAAAAAAACCCAGAAACAAATCAAACACAAGGACACAAAGATTTACGTGGTTCGGCAAACAAGTGCCTACATCCACAGGACGGTTGGGGTTTCTTCTTCAAATAATCACCAATGGGCGAAAACAAACCTTTACAAAGATGACGGCTGCAAAATTCGAATATAGGTGTTCATCTTTTTACAAAACCCTAACAGGTGTATTTATAGGAAAACTACTGGGCCTTTCGAAATGGGCCTATCCTAGTTTACAAACCCGCCGACAGTCGACTGGTCTTCTTATCAGTCGACTGGTAATTGTTCTGGATAGTCGACTGAGATCCATATTCAGTCGACTGGTGAATCCCTGCTGCTGTATCCTTAGCTCCTTTGAAAATTCCTTCGGGACAGTCGACTGAGACCCATATGCAGTCGACTGGTATACTGGAACTTTCGATTGCTGTAGATACGACGGATATAAACAACTGAACCAGAATCGAGCCATTATCCAACAAAAACATAATCTCAACACCATATAATTTGCCATCATCTTTTGTGTTTGATAATAGAATATATTAAATTTTGAGTTAGACCAGAACATCTAGCTCAAATGCAAAGCAACTAAAAAAATTAAAATTAATGTAAAATCATAATATGAATATATTTTTTTTCAAAGAACAGTCTTCTATTATGTTTCATATTTTTGACATTAACAGGAACTCATTTACAAACGAGAGTGAAAACGAATCACAATGACAACAATTACGTATATGATTCATTTCATGTTCATTCAAAGGAGCTAACTTTAAAATTGTATTTTTCATTGGAACAAAGAATGACAGAATATACAGTAGTGTAAGACAATTTTTGTATCATACCACCAATAGCACATAAATGGAGAAAAAATTTACACATCTCGACAAAACATTTGTAAGTTTTGTCCCAGAAGTTAGCTTGTACAAAGCTTTAAAAGACCTCCTTTGAAGATCTTCAGTAAGAATAGATTAGGACTTAGGAGAAATGAATATTTGGAGGTAACTCAAGGTAAGGTTAAGTCTTAGTACAAAATTATAATGTGGCAAAAGAATAGCACAATGTACTGTGTAGTATATAAGGTTAGGATTATTGCTATATTACCAGCGAGTTACCTCTTTACAAAACATCTGAATTGAACTTAATGTCAAGTTAACAATCATCAAGGTTTAAATAATTCAATAGCTACATTTCTCAATAGCTTGGTAAGCATAATATAGAAAGTACTTTATCAGTAAAATATCAATTTTAAGTGTAATAAGCAAATGAGCTTAACAAGTCAATATCGATAAATTTGTTTCTTTGGATTTTCAAATTTAATCAATACAGACAAAATTTCTTCTTTCTGAAAAAAGTTGTGAAGCATATCTTAGACCTGTATCCTTTATGATCTAAGAATTTCAATTTGTGTTCTATTAATAATTCGATGTGTAGTTTAAGTACTACCATTCCATTGTTAGTAAAAGATACCACAATTCCATTGATAATAACATAAAGTAACAATAACACTAAATGTGTGAAAAATGTGATATAAACTTGAAATCTAAGCTAATCTTGTACCAAATAGACATCGAGCTTGTTGTATGCATTTGGAGGTCTGCAATATCTCAATACCAGCAGCTTTCTAGCCTCCTTAAGGGACATGTATCCCATCCTCTAGCCATGTTATAACCTGCAAGATAAGAAAGATCTTCTTGGATACTTTTTGAATGCTTTGTAAGCTCCAAGTAAAGATTGAGTACATCTGTTGCAGAATAATAGAGCAAGAAACTTGTAAAGTGTATATGACAGGGTGCATGGGCAATCAACATTCCCGAAGAGTATAAAAATATAGGATGGCTAACATGAAGAGTATGAAACTAAGTTATGACATAAGTACAAAATTTTCAGTTTCCCTACCTTTTAAAAAAAGAAAATTTATTACAAAAATATAATAAGCAACTAAATCAATTCACTATTACAAACATTGAAGCTTGTTTACCAAAAAAACAGTCTCTTGAGACTTTGTATACTGAAATGAGAGACATATTTCTTGAATGTCCTAGTGTTAAACCCATCCGGACTGCTTGTAGTGAACTATGGGAATTCCGGCTATCTTCTCACTCATAAATTAATGATGGGTTTTGTTTCTGGTAGTTTTTGTGTGTGTATATCTTTCTTCTTACCTGTGATTGCTACTTGCCTTTTCTAGATGCTTGCAGACTGAGTTTGATTGGCTTCTGTTCCTAGTGAAATGGTTTGTGCTACTAAATCAACACTAAGGAGTTTCTTTGTATATTTGTCTAAGCATTCAACTTCCTTTGCTAGGTTGTTTGATTATTTGTTGCTGCTGCTATCGCTTCATGTATATTAAGTATGTGTTAGAACACATCAGTAGAACAAAACAATGCTATTAGAACACACCCCACTACCATTACTTTTCAATAAATAAATGCTATTATAACACCTCACTCAGTCTGGGGGTTCCTATTTGTAGTAGGCAAGCATGAAGTTTCTACTTCAATTATTAGGGAAGGAAATTAGGCAAGTAGTAGTTATCTCTCACCTTTGAACTTCAGTATGATCCCTTCTTTTTTGCTTCGTTAGGCATATTTAGTATTTCTTCATCAACTGGAAACATGTTTGCCAAATCTCCAATCCAGCTTCTTCGCCAATATAAATATACCTGAAAAAATACAGAAAAAATAGCATTTGGTCACTAAAACGATCATGGTTTTGAAAAATTACTTCTTAGCAAGTAGTGTAACCATGAGATAGATTACCTAATAGTGATCATATGTTTTTTTTTTTTGATTACTAGGGATAAAGCCATAAGGCTTCAGCCAAACAAAACAAAATACAAGAGTTCATTACAGACTCCAGAGAAGCAGACCATACTAGCCCCAAAACATCCTCATCTAGAGGATCAAAACACCACACATACCAAAGTACCAACAGACCATAAGAAAGAAGCAACATCTAGAAAAGAGGATAATTCTCCAACAAAAGAAAGAAAAGAACTCATAAAGGAAATCTCTTAAGCAGTAGTCCAGGATTCATCACTCGCATCAGCACTTGAAGACTCATTTTCCGCAGAGGTACTCCAGGAATCATCAGAACTTGCAGGTACATTCCTCTCATAAGACGATTGCAGGTTGTGCACTAGTAAAATTCCAGTAACTAGCTCTTGGTGATGCGTAGACATAGCCGAAATAGATGAAAGAGTTTGAGAAACCAAATCCTCAGCTGCAGCAGCAGACTGGTCATTATCCATCGCGTCTTCCATAGCATTAGCAAGCACAGCAGATGAAGAGTCATGAATCTCAGTGGTCATCTCCTCATCATCCTCAATGACAATAACAGTATTATCAGCCAAGTCATGAATAAGAGGAGTATCATCCAGAGGATCAGAAGTCGGAGAAAAAGATTTGCAAGTTTCCATCAAGCAACTCACATCCACTTTGGCCTTCTTGGATGGTGGCAAAATATCTGTCCAAAAGGAGACAAAAAAACATATAGAATCTAAAACTTGAACAATATCAGTAGATTTTTTGACAAAAATCCTATTGTTACGTTCTTTCCAGATGACCCAAATTAAGGCCATCATAATCATATCCCATAGAAGAAAATTTTTCTTTTTAATCCTCTTCTTTCTCCATAAGCCCCACCAAGATTTCACAGAGGAAGGGAAACCTCTAAAATTAAAAGGTTTTTTCAAAATTATCCAAATCTGAGAAACAAAAGAACATTTCAGAAAAATATGGAATGCAGATTCAGTAGACTTATTGCAGAAAACACATTTCTGGCCAATTGCTAGATTCCTCTTGTTTAAATTATCAACCGTTAGTAAACGGTTATGAATAGTAAGCCAAACAAGGATTCTAACTTTGAGAGGAGCGACATTTTGCCAAATGAATTTATAAAAAGGACAAATTAGGCCACCAGAATTCAAAAAGTTATAGAAAGATTTAACAGTGAATAAGCCAGAGTGTGACCATCTCCAATTAGCTTTATTGTGAGATTTCCAATCATAGGAACTGAGCAGATGAAGAAGTTTATTAAAATCATGAGATTGTTGGAGTGAAAGATTTCTACGAAAACCAATGTTCCAAACTTTACCATATCTATTAATGGAATAGAGAAAGAAAACAGAAGCATTAGGAAAAGTAGCAATCTTAAAAAGATCAGGAAAGGAGGATGCTAAACTACAATTCCCAATCCAAATATCCGTCCAAAAACGAACATTCTTACCGTCTCCGCAAATCTTTTGAAGATCACATTTAAAAGGGACCGAAGCTTTCCAAATACCCTTCCAAAAAGAAGAACCCACAGAATTAGGGAGAAAAGGAAAATCACTAAAGCATCTTCTACGGAAATATTTCCTTTTAATAATTCTAATCCAAATTTTATCTTCAGAGTTCAAACAGTACCAAAGCCATTTACCAAGCAGAGCAAAGTTTTGATTACGAAGGTTTATAATACCTAAGACACCTTCCTCTTTATTTTTACAAACTCTAGTCCAATTCATAAGACATTTTCCTTGATCAGATTGAATAGAAGATCCTACCCAAAAAAACCTCCTTCTAAGACTATCAATCTTTTTGATAACCCAAACAGGGATGTAGAAGAAAGACATGAGATAAAGAGGAATACTAGAAATAACAGAATTGATAAGAATAAGTCTACCAGCTCTAGAAAGGGACCTTCCAGACCAACTATTGAGTCGTCTTTCAATTTTCTCAATAACAGGAAACCAATCAGATTTGTGAAGTTTACCAATTCTCAGTGGGATACCTAGGTAATTTAGAGGAAAAGAACCTTTAGGACAATTAAAAAAGGCTGAAATCTCTTCTTGTCTATTTTCATATGTTAATTGAGAGATATATAAATATAGAAAGAAAGAAAAAGCCTTTTTTATTTTTCCGAAACAAGCAAGTTTAATAGATATCTCCAAGTAAATCATCAATAATAAGAATTTTGGATATAGGTTATGATTGAAAAAGAAGAACGCACACTTGAATAAGGCCAAATTATATATGAACTTCTCATAGAAATTGCAACAAACACCTTCTGTGCATGTAATTTCAAATATAACAAAAGATCATTAGCTATAGTTGATCAAACCTAAGGAATACAATCTTGCTTACAGTGAAAAAGGCAAGTAGAACAAGTACAAGATATACATGATTTTGCAGTTGATTTATGAGCCCCCCTTCTACTCGCTAATCATAATTCAAGATCAATAAATAAACAATGAATATGATTAATCAAAATCAACTTTATCAACTACTATAACAACTAATCTACTAAGTAATCCTGAATCAAATCGCTTGATCTTTGGAACCCTGAATCAAGATGAGAACTTTTCAGATAAAATTGTGAAATTAAACTCTAACTATAAGATAATAGATAGGAGGTAAAAGATAAAAAAATTACAAATACTCAATCAAAGAAAAAAACGAATTCGACAAATTTAATCTAATTACCTCACTAATCGATAGATTAGGGTTTGGAGGACGGGAGATTGGAGCAACTTCGAAACCCTAGACATTGATTTGAAGGAGAGGGAAAAAGAAGACGAAAATGAAGAGTCAGCTTCATAAGAGTTGAGTTACGGGATTTTGGGGGGGGGGGGTGCGTCAGGCGTCGGATGCGGGCACGGCTGGCAGTAGGGCGGTGCGCGGATCGAGGCAGCAGGAGGATGTAAAGGGGTTGGCTGCTTCTCTTCTTCTCTTCTTTGTTTGTCTTTTTTTTTTTTTGAATTGGAGGGCGGGGTTTGATGGGGATAGTATATAGAGGGAGAAAGAGAGCAATTGCATGTGTAATTCAAGTTACTATTAAGTTATTTAATCTCAACCTTTAATCGTCTAGAAAGAACGGCTATGATCGCCTCCCGACAGATTTTTTTTTAATATTCTTGCTTTTATAATAGTAAATAGATTATAATAGAATAGTTGGAGTTGTAAATCTACCTACTTATGTGCAACTCCAACTTTCTCATTATAGCCTTCACATTTACTTTTAAAAATATATAATTTTATTTATCAAGACATGCATCGCACGTGTAAATTAGAGGTTTTAATTTAATTTTTTTAAAAATTAATATGTGCATCACACGTGTATATTACTAGTAATAATAATAATAATAGTTTTTGGATACAGGGTCCATCTAGATTGATATTGAATACTCACTCCCACAAGTTTTTAAGTAAATAAGAAATTAGCTATATTTAAATTAGGAAAAAGTGGCACCTAATAACTAGATTCCAACTTCCAGAATCTAGCCCCTCTATATAATCTGCCAACCATAACCCCCCTCTCTCTCACCATAACCCTCTCTCTCTCTCAACTCCAAGACATCAAGAAAGCAAGAAAGAGAGAGAAAGATCAAGAAAAAGAATCCATCAACATGGACAACAACAACCACCAATGCATTTTTTTTTGGTTTTGTTTTGTTTTGTTTTTTGTTTGTTTTGTCTGTTTTGTTTTGTTTTTAATTGAGGGGACCTTCTAGTGAGACTTTGCATTGGGGGGCAGGCTCCGAAAATGATTAACGACGTCGCGGTGGGGGGGGGGGGGGGGGGGGCAATGCACAAACACGTCATGCATCAACAACTACTATTTATTATTATTGCTAATATTAAATTATGGTCCAAAACGACAGGTTCTGAAGCAACAAAGAAGATTAAAGAATTGTACGCCGATATCAGTACATCTATCTACGAAGCAGAGTCAGAGGAGGAAGGGGAACGCCGACTGCAAAGTGATCGCCAGACGGGGTGGAGGATTTTACACTATTTTGGGATGTTCCGGTCAGAGGAACTTGTTCTATCATCTGTAATTATTTCATTTTTTGGGAAGGGGACTCCTATGTGTGGGATGGGTGCTCTTTTTATATATTGGGGAATGAGTATCATGACCCACTATTGGGACGCATGAATATCATCTCTCATGCTTGGTTGTTTGTTTAATTAAAATCTCTTTAATGAAGCGAAGGGGACTACTGCCCACCGTTTTCAATCAAAAAAATAAACAACAACCACCAATGCGACCCTCGTCATTACTGCCACCAACCAAATTGCTCCACAACCTGCATCTTCTTCCCAGACCACGTCCCTAATCATGCAAACAACAACTCAGCGGTCTTTCTCACTGTTAATAACCGTGAAAACTTCGTACCCACTCCCCACACCAATATCATGTCCTCTTCCATCGGCCTACTCCTTTCTTGCAATAAGAACACCTCCAACTATTAAACTTCAATTACTTACTTCATCAACAACCCTTTCTTCTCTGACAACACCTACATCTCCCTTCTCCCTCGACGCCACAACTTGCTTACCCAAGCTGTTTTTGCCACTCAACAAAGTGTTGCCCTGTTCCCACTTAGAGCCCTGTTCCCCGATCTATATGATCGTGCGTCACAACCACACTGCATGGTGGCCACAGCCTGCAAAAGAGGCATCTGAAAACCACCCTTTAAATAATCGCTCGATCTAGGCTCTCAGATTAGACTCATAGAACTTCAGACCTACATCACCAATGCTGGAATTAGTTGCTCTCAGGGTCCAGATAAGAAATCCTGGGGATTGGAAAAGAACGGTACGTTCACTCCCTATATAACTGCATTCACTTTAGGGGATGTACCCCAAAGTGGGCATGCGTCATTTAGAGGACGAAAGCCCCGCTGAAAATCAAAATTTTCTTATGGCTGGTGCTGAACGATGCAATTTTGAGTAGAGAAAATCTCACTAAATGCCAACCGAATGTGGACTCTCGTTGCGGATTCTGCTACGCTACCCTAGAAACTAGAGACCACCTCTTCCTACAGTATCCTAGGAGCAAAGCAGTACTCGTTGAGGTACTTAGCGCCCTAGGGACGAATCAGTTACCTAGTGTGTATGAGGACATGTGGGTAGGTTCAAAATTTGCTACTGAGAGAAAAACTATGAGAGAAGCGTGGTACATCGCTATCGCCGCAATGACCTGGGTTCTTTAGGTAGACAGGAATAATTTTTATTACCGCAGAACTTGTAATAATATTTCTGGTAATTTGACTCACATTATGCATTTTATTTCATTTTGGGCTAATGTGGCCGCAGCAGGTCCCAGGGGGAGGATAGCGAGCGTATTCCAGGTTGAGATTTTGATGATGAGGAAGTCGAGATTGGTCCGACGATCGACTGACAGCCAGCTTGGCCTTTACTGTTGATAGATACCCACCGCCCCAGGATTTGTTGGGGGGATATGATGTATTTTGTTTAGTCGCATGTACGTTGCGGGCATTCTGGTCTTCTTTTGTCCCACCCCCCATGTTTGGGATGTAGTTTATATAGTTTGTAGGACCTTGTATTTGGCTCAGTATTCTGAGTTTGTTTTATTAATCCCTTATTAATGAAACAGGGTGACCATACTCCACCTTTTCTTTATATATATATTTAAAAAGAAGGAAAAAAAAAGTATTGCCGATCCCTGTAGTAATAATGTCCACGTGCCCTTCCACTTTCACGTCATCTGCTCATCCCTAAACTGCAACCCGAAGGTAATTTCTCCTACATGATCGACGCTTTCTCCTCCACCCAAGCCTCGTGGCAAGTTCTCTCGGATGACATCTTCTTTCACAGAGACAACACTCATCTTGACATCATAGCCGACACCGTCTCGTTTCTTGTGGTCGGTGGGCCTATTGGTTGTAGTTGGGTTTCAATGGACTCGCAAAAAGTGCATTGGTGGTTAGGGTTGCCGAGAGCCGCTTCGACCCGATTAATTGCCCGGTCCTGACCTATGCAAACTTGCCGGTATGTGGTTTGGGTGCAAGGAGGATGAAGCTAGGGACGGTGGGGAATAGATTGGGATTTTGATTTCGAATAAGAAGTCATCGAAAGTGGAGCTGCACACTACAAATTGTGATATGTTACAGTGGAGGCTGTTCTTCCCACTATTCTTGAGAGTGATACTGGCCTGATCCGAATATGGGGGAGAATGAGGTCGAGATTCCGGGGTGGAATAGGATAAGGTGTACGAAGATGCCAATTCCGGTTAGGTTTCAGAGTGAGAAAGTGGAGGTGTTCCTTTTGGTTGGGAGAAAAATGTTGAAATGGGAGAACAGCTGGATCGATACTGATAGGTGGTCTCAGGTGGTGGTGATCGGGGACTTACCTGAAGGGGTCACACCTTATTTCGTTGAATCTTGGATTTCGCATTTATTGAAATCTTCATCACCTTGGTACCCTGACAATCAGATTGTGGACTCACAGATTCCTACAAATTATGTGCCCTGAATATCCTCGATTTGAAAAGATCGATGATATTTTTGGAATTAAGAAAGACAGAACGGAGTTTTTTTTGTTTTGTTTTTTGTTTTTTGTTTTTTGTTTTTTGTTTTGTTTTTTTTCTTTTTTAGTATTTTTTCTGTTGATTCAAAAGAGAAAATGGATAGTTGAAGACATTGGCATGAAAATATTCACTGCTTAATTAGAATTTGATGGTAAATTCTATGAAAATGTAAAGAAATTTTAAAAGATAAGAATGTATCGGTACAGTTTAGCACTTATTTACACTTTATCTTCAGAATGCTTGCAAATCAGAATAATCTTATTCATGACAATTAAGACGTACTAATAAGTCTATCGAACCCTGCAGTAATGCCTATGCACCCCTGGTTCAATCCGTATCCCTAGTTGGGAACAAAGTTGAAATTATGTGCCTCGAATGTTCTTGATTTGAAATGATTAATTGCCTCTGAATAATATTCTTTGATATGGTAGTTTTTGTTAGATTAGACATTACTTATATGCGAGTTTTTACCGTAAAATAACTCACTGTCGCATCCTATAATTAGAAACTGGTTGATCTTTTTGAATAAAGAATTAGATTAATGTTGAATACAAAAGTTTGGGTAAATATGTTGTAATCCTCCATTATGATAGTCAAGATTCAACTGAAGGTGCCTTCAATCTGCGTACTGGTAAGGCTGTCGTTGGGGCAGTTTTGAGAGGGACAACAATTGGAGAAATTCTGCCAGTGTTGGGTTATCTGATCTGAGTTGATTCAGCAGTTTTGGCAGAAATTATGGTAGCTCTGTTTGCATTTCGTGAAGCTCAACAGCAGGGATATCAACGTGGCCCTATATTTGAAGGCGATGCATTGGATATTATAAAAAGTTTGGATGAAATTTGCTGAAGATGCTATTTCCACCCTACCGATGGAGGCAAGAATGAGAGCTTCATGTGAGGAGTTGTAATCTGAGAATGGCGATTTCTTGCCATGGATTAAGATTAGGGTTTGAGTGTGAACGAGATTGAAGAAATTGGGAAATTTTATTAGAATCTGAATTGAATTACACTTTGTTCATCAAACTCTTTTAAAGAAAGCTATTACATGTGCAGCACGTGCTGCTACAGTACTAACGGATTTAACCGTAACCTAGAGGCTCACTTACAACCCTACCCGGTAGTTCAACCAGACCCGAACTACCCTTTCATTCAGAATGAATAGTAAAAGACTCAAACACATATAGAATATGTACACACATGATATATCATATATCTGACCCATAAGCCTATATCCCATAACAACTCCTCCCTGCTCAGATTGAGCTTGCCTCAAGATCAAAATTAGGAAATGACCGCGGATGTCATCTGCATCTTCCCAAGTTGCTGAATTCACAGGCTGATCAACCCATTTGATCAAGAGTTTAACACTTGCACCATTACCTTTCTTATAAACCTTTCGATCAAGAACCAACTCTGGAACCATGGAAGTCTCATTAGTTGTCCACCAATCTGGAACATCAGCAACAACAACAACGGATGGATCTCCCCAAAATTTCTTGAGCTTCAATACATGGAAGACTGGGTGCAAAGCATCATTAGGAGGCAACTCTAACCTGTAAGCTAACTTCCCCACCTTTTCAAGCACTCGATAAGGGCCAAAAAACCTGGGAGATAGCTTCTGTGGTGCAGGATTACGCAGGCTAACTTGGCGATATGGTTGCAGCTTAAGCAGAACCCAATCATTAACTTCAAAGCTCCTGTTATTTCTTTTTTTTTGTCTACAAAAAATTTCATTCTCTCTTGAGCCTCTTTACTATTATCCTTGAGAAACTTAAGAATGGTATCTCTAGTCAGCAGCTCTTCTTCAACACTTTGGAGGTTAGCAGTTCCTCTAACATATGGCTTCGGAGATGGAGCAGGTCTACCAGATACAGCCTCAAAGGGAGATATGTCAATTGAAGTATGTCAGTTAGTGTTATACCACAGCTCTGTACAGCATAGCCACTTCAACCAATCTCTGGGCCTTTTCCCACATATAAAACAAAGGTACATCTCAAGAGCCTTATTGACTATTTCTGTTTGTCCATCAGATTGGGGATGGTATGGTGTTAAAGTATGAAGCTTACTGCCCTGCAATTTAAAGTACTCCTTCCAAAAAGAGCTCATAAAAATAGGATCCCTATCAGATCGATGCTCCTAGGCATCCCATGTAGCTTGCTGACTTGCTCAGTAAAGACTTGTGCCACCCCTTGTGCAGTGTATGGATGAGATAATCCCATGAAGTGAGCATATTTGAATAACCTATCTACTACCACCAGGATCACAGATTTACCTTGGATTTTCGGCAATCCCTCAATGAAATCCATTGAGATATCCTCCCAAATTAACTCATGGATAGGCAAGGGTTGGAGCAACCCTGCAGGAAGCTGAGTTTCATGCTTGTTCCTTTGGCATACTACACATTCCCTGATGAATTGCTTAATGTGTTTGCTCATTCCCTTCCAAACAAATGATCTTCTTACCATATTCAAGGTTTTATGAAAACCAGAGTGTCCTCCAACTTTAGAATCATGATTTTCAACAATCACTCTCATCCTTAAACATTTCCAGAAAGTAAATCTGAGATACACACCTATGACCAGGTGTGTATTTTTCATCGCAGTTAAAGCAGAGTCCCCGTGCTTTCCTCTCCTTCAACTAATGGGGCATTAATTGCTTAGGTACCTTTACTACAGAAGAAGGCACTTCCGAGACTTTTGAAACAGGATTTCTAGCTGCAACTCCCTTAGGTGCAAATATGGGTTTGGAAAATTTGTGGTTACATCATAACTTCTCTTCATAGCCTCGAGCCAAACCAATGGCCTCATTAACATTCCTAGGCCTCTATGCCTTCACATCCCATCTTATCTCATCCCGCAATCCACTCACAAACATACTGAGGAAGTGCTTCTCAGTCCAACCTTCTACAAAGTTTGAGAGTCTATCAAACTCCAGAATGTATACCTCCAGATCCCCCTTTCGACTCAACTTCGACAATGTTCCTTCATAGTCTTGAAATTCAGTAGGTCCGAAGCGAGTGATCAACTCCTCCAGAAATTGAGACCACGAAATTGAATCTCTCCTACTCTTGATGTGCCTTGGGTACCACTGTGCTGCTCTTCCTTTAAGGTTCAACGAAGCAAATCTCAGCTTCTGATTCTCAGCTATCTCATAGAATTCCAAAAACTTCTCCACACTACAAATCCACTTCGTAGGATCCCCCTCCGTAAAAGAAGGAAACTCAATTTTGAAAGGAGTTCTGTGAACACTGCCATAACCAAAAGGAATTCTTGTTTGGGATGGATTAGGGTTTGTTACCTCGTGTACAGGATCTGGATTTGGATTCATATTAGGAATCTAATTCAAAGAACGACTACGCTGGATTGCTAAATCACGAAGCTGATCCACTATGAAATCGAGATGAGTTTGAACCGAAGCCATTTGTGAAACCATCTTACTTTTCCACTCTGCGATCTCCGATTCCACCACCAATGGCCCTCCAACATCGCGATCATCATCACCATCGCCGGTAATCGGCTCTGATACCACATTGTGAGGAGTTGTAATATGAGAATGGTGATTTCTTACCATGGATTGAGATTTAGGGTTTGAGTGTGAACGAGATTGAAGAAATTGGGAAATTTTATTAGAATCAGAATTGAATTACACTTCCCTCATCTACCTTTTTTAAAGAAAGCTATTACATGTGTAGCACGTGCTGCTACAGTACTAACGGATTTAACCGTAACTCAAAGACTCGCTTACAACCCTACTTGGTAATTCAACCCGACCCGAACTACCCTTTCGTTCAGAATGAATACTAAAAGACTCAAACACATTTAGAATATGTACATACAGTATATATCATATATCTAACCCATAAGCCTATACCCCTGCCACTCAATTATCTCGTAACACTTCAGTTCTTGGAGCTGTCAAGCTTCAGCTCATCTCATGGGGCAAACATGGGTGTTGATTATGTAGCGTGGAGAGTTCGGAGTTGCATTTTAAATTTATTTTTTCCTTGTAAAATTTTTGATGATTTATTTGGTGTTGTGTGGTTTGTTTCAGATTAAGTGATTGTTTGTTTTTGTTTTTGTTTTCCCTCTTTTCTTATGGGGAAAAAAAACAGCGAGGTCATTCATGCGATTGTAAGTGTTGTCTAGCAAAAAATGAAGGTTGTGTATAAGTTTTCAGAGATAAATGATGAATAATTGTCACTCGTGTTGACAATGTACAATTTATTTTTATTTATGTTATATAAATTCCAAAAAAAAAGAAGACATGCAGTATAAGCGTTGAACATTAATGTCTTATTCATCACTAGAGATGTCAATTGTATCGTGCCATGCAATGTGAAACCTGATCAACTCATCAAGTAGAATTTTTCTGTCGTTGGGCTCGTGCAGACATTCGAGCAATCATGTTGAAAATGTTGGACTCGTTGCGTTTGTGGTTAAAGGCGATAGTGAATGAAGGACAAGCTTGGTGATGAGAGAAATGGTTCCATTTTGATCTATTCAGATTGGATTGGGTGGGTGCCATGGGTTTCTTTGGTGCCAATGGGCTTAGATGTGATGTTTTTATTACTGTTGGGGCGATGGTAAGTGGCGGTTGCGATTGTGGGTAACTATAGACAGTATACAAACTAGGTAATCAGAGAAATGGCTCAATATTAACCTATCCAAGTCATATTGGAGGGATGCCTTTGATTTTTCTAGTATCTATGGGCTTGGAGGTGACATTTATGTTACCATTGGGGGGGACAGTAACTGTGATTGTAGGTGGTGGTTGCAGTGGACGGTAGCTAAGCTGGGGATGAGAACAAGGACTCAATTCATACCTATTCAGGTCAGATTAGTGGGTGCCTTTGCTGTCTCTCATGTCAATGAACTTGACGATGACGTTTGTGTTATCGCATGGGGCTACAATAGTTGTGGTTGCGAGTGGCGGCGACGATGAATGGTGCATAAGTGAGGGGATGAAAGAAAAAGCTAATTTTTTTGACTTATTCAGCTCAGATTAGGTTGGCGCGAAGGACTTGCGTTGGCTGGGTCAATTGACAAGTAGGATTAGATTTTGTTGTATTATTTGACTGTTAGTTATTATTTTTGTCAAGGAACTTCCCTATTTGGGGTGAGCTCTCTTTTTTGCAGAGTATGAGTTCCATGATCCAGCGTGCTGGGTTTCATGAACTACATAATCCATCTCTGGTTGTATGTTTCATTAAACTCTATTAATGGAATGCGGGAGGATTCTTACCCACTGTTAACAATAATTTTTAAAAAAAAACTCCTGGCTAACCGGATCGACTCTAATTATTTAATTATAATTATGTTTTTCAAAAAAGTTAATTACTCATATCTCTAATTTCTAATCTCTAGTATCTCTAATCTCTAATATTATAATGGGAGAGCTAGGGTTGTCATTTTTAGACAACCTGTAATTTGTAAACAATCAACTATTTAATCTCAACCATTCATTTTAAGTGGGAATTATATTAACCATTCATTTACTCAACTCAACTGTTGTTAGTTACCATAATACCCTCAAAGTTTAAATTTATTTACGACATAATTATTTACATAAGTGTCACTTAAATAAAATAAAAATTGGTGCCACTAGGGGTAATTTGTAAATAGTATATGATGAGTATTGAGAGGTCTCAGGTTCGAAGCCAGATTATGTCTTAGTATTTACTTTTAAAAATATATTTATTAGGACATGCAAAACACGTGCAGATTACTAGTTATAATAGGAGAGTTGGATTTTCATTTGTAGACAACCTGTAATTTGTAGACAACCAACCATCTAATCTCAGCCATTCATTTTTAAGTAGGAATTGTATTAACTATTCATTTACTCAATTGTTGTTAGTTACCATAATACCCACAAAGTTCAAATTTATTTACGACAAAATTCTTTTTACAAAAGTGCCACTCATATAAAAAAAGTTGGTGCCAATAGGGATAATTTGTAACGAGTATGTGATGAGTAAGGGTAGGTCTCAAATTCGAGAACAGATTACATCTTAGTATTTAATTTTGAATTTTTTTTTATTACGACGTGCATCATGTGTGCAGATTACTAGTTATTAGAGGTTAGAATTATATAATAATAACAATGTTACATATTTAGTCCACGAATGAGTAGAACTTTGAATTAACACAATGAGGAAGGACTAAACAACAAACAAACCCTTCTCCCTTTCTTTTGAGTTTTTTGCCGTCATAGGTCACTTTTCGAAAATATTTGCGATTATGGGCTAGTTTCGAAACTATTAGCGCTCGTGGGCTACCTTGTGCCACGTTAGCAGTGGTCGCTATTCTCATTAGCGACCTATTCATTTTGAAAGTCGCTAATGGGAATAGCAACCTATGTTTTATTTATTTTTTTGAATTTTTTGTTTGCCGTTGCTATTCCCACTTGCGATGTCACGGCCCGCTTTCCGGAATACAGGAACACAGGCACGTAACTGAGGCCCAGCGAATGATATAAGTACGCCAACTCATATCATCCATAAGCTGTACCAGTTTTAACTCAACAATATAAGAAAAATGAATCACAACCACGCAGGAAACATAATCACATAAATGAGAAAGAAATTCAATAACCGAATCTAGAATATAAGAACTTACCAAATAACTCGAGAGACTCCTACTCCAATTGTCGAAGAACTGCTCATCAATGCCTCCTAGAAATTCTCATTGCTCACCTGTACTTGTTCATCTAAAAAGAAAGAATAATTTGTCCTTAGAGCAAGTACGGACAGCAAGTAGTGAAAGCAGAGAGTAAAGAAGTAAGGTACGTGTAGGAAATATGAATCAAGATCAAATTTGCAAAGACAATAATGGTACTAATAGCAATGGTCTTTATCAAGTATATATATATGTCAACTAGATCTATTATCAAGTTGTTTCTCCTATCTAGTGCACTTACTACTGCGTCCCATACCACAGGTTCGATGCACGCACAACAGTGTACGTTTGAGACTTCGTGGTGGGGTCTACAGAGCGTGTACTCGGTGTCAATAACAATCATTTACCATTTGCAATCAATCAATTTCCAATTTACAATCAATCATTCACAATCAATACTTCTCCTTCCATGTCAATACGATATCAATATAGGCCTTATCGAGTACATTTTCTGAGACTATCCACTACTAGGTCAACCCTTATAAATCTCGGCTTGTTTAGTATTTTATTATTAAGCCTTTCATATCCATGTAAGTGTGTATAAGGATGTCAAGGGAACGATATGAATGCAGCAATATGACGCATTGCACAATAATAAACATGAGGTAGCAATCTAAAACAACAATTCTCTCTATATTATTTTAACTGATGCCTATTATAACTGGGTCGAAACCTCAGTACAAGACAAACAATGCAGTAGGAATTATAAAAGCTAGCACGTATATGTTCATTCAAGTCGATAAACAATAGGTTATTGTATCGTGAAATACATTACACCATTGTACAATAATTAGGATGTTCTTTGCAATGTACGAGTCAATTCACGATGTCATTGTTCAAGTCACAATATCTCAATCGATCAATGTATTCAATCACCATTCATTTTCTTTATATGCAATTCTAGTCATTTCATTTATGTCAATTGTGTAGGCTTGGGTTTGAGTCAATGGATAATTATAAGAGGTCAAGAGTACGTCGGGTTAGCTCGTGTAAACCTTCAATACTCCCAACGAAAGGACACAATGCAATTTAAGATAATTGAAATGGAACTACTTGCAGGAGATCAATAAGCTTGAACTAGAAAATTAATAGAGTTCAAGTGGACTTGCCTTATTAATGTAGACGATTCAATAAATTAATAAGAATAACGGGATCAGAATCCCGGGGAGAAATCCCAAGAGTACGTGTGAAGACCGTGCGAAGAAAATCCAAGCAACCAGTAAACAATAGCAACTAGCCAAGAATCCTCCACACTGGATCAGATCCAAACAGCAAACGGCGAAGATGGATATGGTGTGGTCGAACAGCAAACAGTAAGAAACAACCAATCGGATTGCAGCTCTACACCGGATCGGCCAGAACACCACACAGCGGAATCGGATCCGCTGTGCGCGAACACCGAACAGCAAATTCCCCCACTTACCATCCTCCTTCTTCCTTACTATGACTGAGCGATAGAGAGTGGGCGGGAGAGAGGCTCGGCGACTACGGCGATGGTTGGCGGCGACTGGGGACAGCTGTGTGGCGACGGCGTGAGGGGATGACAGCAGCGATAAGAGTGAGGGGCGACGATGGCGGTCGACGAGCGGAGGAGATGCAATGGGAAAACCAAGGGCAGTGGCTCTGTTTTTCGGAGGAAGCAGAGGAGGTGGACAACGGGCATCGAGGGAAGCTCGACGGAAGGCGAGCGGCGATGAATTGCAGGGGACGATGAGAAGCAACGGATGGCTTCTCGGAGGCGAAGTCGACTGGCAGCGACGGGACTCAAGTGCGATAATGGCGGAAGGGCGGAGGTTGAAGAAGACGAGTGAATGGGTGGGCGATTTGAGCGGGAGATGCGACGAGGAGACTCGAGCGGAAGAGGAATGCTGAGGCGCTCGACTGGTGGAGGCGAGGCGCGACGAGGTGGATGGGTCCCACGATACTGGCGGTGAGGGGCTTCGACTGAGGCGAAGCTCTGACTCCGACAATGGCGATGATCAGCGGGAGCGTTGGGAAGTTGGAGCGGGGTTCTCTGCTGCGTCGTGGAGAGGCGAGGAAGATGAGATCTTCGGCAATGTCGTCGACGAGAGGGTGTGAGAGGAGAGGGGAGAGTAGGAGGAAGGAGATGAGTTGGTTTGATTGGGTTTGTTTTGTTCTGTTCGTTTTGATTTGTCTGGTTTGTTTTGTTTTAAACAGAGATGGGAGAGAGATAGTAACGGGATTGAGAGAATAACGGGGAGAGAGAGAAAATGGGGGTAGTTACGAGGTAATGGGAAGTGTGCATGCAAAGTGGGGAGAAGTTAGAGCACGGGTCTAGAGAAGTGGGGGGTGTAGAGAATTGTATACGGGTAGGTGTAGAATAATTAGTCTGTACAAATACGGGTGTTGGATTATTGGATGGGCTTGGGCTTAAAAAGGGGCTCAAAATATTTAAATAAACAATTAGGATTTTGGGCCAATCTTTTGGGCTCAGATTAAATATAATAAAATCAAATCAAATACGAATTTGGGCTTTTAATAGACAATTGGGTTTCATAAAATAGTTTACTTATTAAAATTAATTAGGGGAAAATAGTTATAGAATACTGAGAATTTAAATACGGAAAAATAATTTTTTAAAATACGTATTAATGAAAACAGGGGTTACAAGCGACCTTAGTATATATGAGGTCGCTAATGAGATTAGCGACCTTTAATGAACTATATTCTAACACTTAGCAAAACCTAGAGAGTTTTTGTTCTTTGGAAAAAACAACAATCAATTTATTTTGAAACTGAGATTGCTATTCCGAATAGCGACCTTAGTTGCGTAACGATTTTGCAAATTTACAAAGAACAAGGAATTTGTGTTTCCTACTGAGGCCGCTATTGCGAATAACGACCGAAGTATACTAATTTCGCTATTCCCAATAGAAACCTCAGTTTTTTTTCTTTTTTCCAAAAGAGCAAAAGCTCTGTAGAAATCGCTAAGCATCTAAATACATTCATTTGTGGTCGCTAATCCCATCAGCGACCTTATATATACTAAAGTCGCTAGTGGGAATAGCGACATCAAACAAAAAATTCACAAAAAATAAAAACATGGGCCGCTATTCCCATTAGCGACTTTCATAATGAATATGTCACGCCCCGCTTCCCAAAGAAATACGGAATATGAGTATGTGACAAAGCCCAGCAAATGATTTTTAATATTCATAAGCTATAGGATCGACTCAGCATCATAACAAGAGATATAGTAAATAAACTCAACCAAGCATACATGAATAATTTATTAATCAACAGAAAACATTTGAAACAATTATAAATATCCCAAATAAATTCATGATCTTGATCAAAAGATAAAACTTCGGAACTACAAGCCCGTTACAAGTTTTAAGTAGCAACAAATTTAATAACTCAAATACAAAGTTATTAAAGCGAGTTTTCCCAAGCAAAGCCTAGAACGTCTGCTCACACTAAACCTTGCAATAACAACGAATCATTTACTAATACCAAAATTCTCTTGTTAGTGCTACCATTTACAACGGATTAATCACAACAAACCCCTTCATTCTGAATGTTTTTGACATCCGCAAGAGATTCTATTAATCTGTTGCAATTGCAAGAGAACAATTGTAACATAATATATTCCGTTACTAAAATAGTTTTTTAATCTTAAATATTAAACACGTATTAGACACGTAAAATTACTTTTCTAAAATAAAACCATTCATCTCCTCCTTTAATCAACAACAGATCTCTCTCTCTCTCTCTCACACACACACACACAAAATCATATCGGCTGAAACCCTAAATCCCCAAACAGATCTCGACTTGGTAGTTGATCTTTCTTATGGAAAGTAATGTTCCTTCTCTATTTTCTGTGCACTGTGTGATTTAAAGTGATTAAGTATTTAAGTGATTATTGTGCACTTTACAATTTTATATTCATTGCATTTATGTTATATGGTTTACTGTTTGGTCTTGATTTGTTTATTAGACATTAGTTAATTTGTTCCTTGCCTTTCCATTCCCATCATCATTATAATGTAAGTGTTCGATATGAGATTGTCCTAGGTTACTAAAAGCAGTGTTCTAAAAATTGGCCTAAGCGACCGCCTAGGCACTAGCCCCCCCCCCCCCCCCCCCCCCCCCCCCCCCCCCCCCCCCCCGACACCTTGCCTAGGGGCTAGGCAGTTTGAGAAATCGGCTAATGCTGCTAGGCGGCGATTAATTGGCCGAAGCGGGTCTAGGTGCCTAGACCCGCTAGGACTCAACTATTAAAAAGCCACTAACTCAACCCGACTATTTCCAATCCGACCCGCATTTACTTTCTATTCCAACCCTAACTCCTCTCATTTCCCTGTACGAAATCCCCAAACTTCTCAAATCCCCAATCCCTTTTTTGCTCTCGCAGTCGCAGGCTCCCTCTCCCTCCTCGCTCCTCGCCGTCGCAAGCTCCCTCCTTGCTCCTCGCAGTCGAAGTTCACAGCTCCCTCTCCCTCCTTGCTCCTCACCGTCGCAAGCTCCCTCCTTGCTCCTCGCAGTCGAAGTTCAGAGATCCCTTCTCCCTCCTCGCCGTCGCAGGCACCCTCCTCGCTCCTCGCAGTCGCAGGCTCCTTCCTTGCTTATCGCAGTCTTCTAATTTATATCTAATTTTCCTTGAAGTTGATCAAGCTTGTCTGGTTCCCTGTAAGTCTCTAGTTGACTCCTCTTGCAATTTATTTTCCCTTTCCTGAATTATTGTGTTTTTAATGCAATAACTAAGACATCTTGCTGCATCAACTAGGATAATGCAATAACCAAATTTGTCATCATCTGATAATTTAGATATCTTGATATTAATACGACTTGGGAAATATAATGAGGTATAATTATTTAGTCTTTTAAATAAATATATATTATGCTCCATATGAATTGTTAATTTGAATAACATTGTTTTGCTTTGTAGTGGTTTTATGATGTTTACTCCCCTGATATCTCCAGTAAGTGTAAGGATGTTCTTAACTTACTTTGGGAATCATTTGGGTGCAAACTAAGTCTGTCATCCAGTCTTTCCTCTTCCCAATTAGAATTATCTTTTATTGTTTTACTTGTAAATAGGTAATATTGTCTCCTGAAAATATACTGATTTCTGATTATTTTTCACTGTTTTGCTTTTTGAAGACTCTAGAGATTATATTGCCAGAGTTGCACGAAATGCAAGTTTCCCATGTTGTTTCTATTGGTTCTGAAACAATGTCTGCCTTGAACCCTTATTGTGAAGATGGGTAAGATGTCAATATTTAGTTGGATGACACTTATTTATTTCTGTATTTAACTTCAAATTTTTTTTTTATTGTATCAAATGATTTTGTTAACTACTTTGCTTTGTTTGCAGCTCAAGTTGTTTCTTATTGAATTTATCAGAAACAATTTAATACTTAAAAGTGATTTCCTCCATGTAGGAAGTTTTCTCAAATGACATTTGATACTGGAACTAGCTTGGCTCTTTTTAGATCATTCTCAACAACTGATTATGTTGCTGCTTAGCGTCTTAGGTGAGCTGCAACACACTTCTGCACCCCGTACCATTTAGTTTGGTACTATCAATTACTAATTATGTTGGAATAATAATTGTAAATACATCCAGCCCATATTAAAATATTCATCAGTTATGTATGAGCCTGGAAACTTCTACTGGAAGCTGTGGAATGGATTGACTGAAGTAATGCTATCTTGTTCTAATGGTTATTTTACAGGATCTGATAGGCCTTCTCAAGTCCCTTGTGGTCTTTTCACACAAACTAGCTACTTTTTGGGAATTTGATGTTAAATAAAAAAGAAGGTAACTCATATCATACTTGTGTGCAGTAACCTCATCTAGTAGCACATGCAGTGCTATTATGTGTTTTATGCTATGCTTTAACATTTTCAGTATATATTGATTTTGGCATTATTTTATATGTTTATGAAATTCGGTTTTATACTTTCAGATAAGCTTTACTTCATTTGATTTTGAGTTCGAGTCATACAGCTACAGTGGCTTTGACATCGCAAATCACTTTAATGAATATGTGGGTTATGAATGTAACTACAGTCTACAGCTTGTATGTATTTTTTGATAGTTTGTTAATCCTTTTTGTCGAATGCTTTGGTTCTTTATGTGATAGTTCTTTGTAAATCACATCTATTTTAGGTACCCAGATTAGGATGCATAATACCATTTCTTCAGGAATTGTTTGTTTTGTGCCTAATAAAAATTGTTTGTTACTGGGTAGTTGTTGCTTCTGGCACCTGTGTATGGAAAAAGGAAGCCCCAAGTTCTGATCTCTGATGCACCACGAGAAGATTTGAAAACAAAGATTGACAATATTGTGAAGCATCCTTCCAGATCAAGAGGAAACCCCAAGTTAGAAGTACTTTTGAAAAAATTCGTTGTATTTCTTAGAGTTTGACAACTCATATTTCCTTCTAGAATGTACTGTTGGTATTTTGGCACTTCGAAACAAATATATAATTTTGTAATGAGAATGTTCTATACTCTATAATATTAATGCTTATTTTGGTTTCTTAAGTTTACTATTATCTAAATATGTATTGTTTGTTCAAATTGCATATTTTGCATTATTATGTTTTCTTTATATAATTGTGCACATCAACAGGTAAAATAATTATATGTTCTTCATCGAAGAAATACATCGTTTTTAAAATTTTGATTAAGCCATCCGAACGAAATCACCAATGAAAAAATGCGTCCAATTGCATTCGCGATGTAACAATTGCATTTGTGAGGTAACAATTGCAATGGAATGACTACTTTGCGAACCTCTGTAGCAATAGTTCATCAGCAACGGGAAAAATTCCTTTTAAAACACACTTGCAATGAAAATATTTGTTGTAGATATTTTCTTATAGATGGGGACAGCAAGAAACAATTTCCATTGTAGATATTCTATTGTAGCTAATATTCGCAAGGGATAATTAAAATTCTGTTGCAAATGTGTGCATTAACCAGGAGAGATTTTACAACAGCACAACTACAAGGGAATGAGAAAAATTCTCTTACGAATGTGCATTAACTATGGAATTCACTCTTTTACAAGAAAAATTTTTGTTGCAATCGTGGCATTTTCTACTAGTGTCACCAATTCCAACAGGCAGCTCGTCTCCAAAGTCTGTATATATAAATATAAAAGGAAAAATAGAGAAAACAAGACAAACGTCCTTAGTGTAAGTTAGGGCCGCAAGTAGTACAAGCAAGGGTATGAAAATAAGTGCGAGAAATATGAAACAAGATTTGAAATAAAAAACGTATAACATGATATGATAGGGATGCAATAAGTAGTGGAGTTCAAGAGACTAGCTAGCAAGTAAGACAACTCAAGTAACAGAATTGGGTAACAAGTACTAGTAGTAGGAACAAGTAACAAGTGAGCATGTGGTTGTATCAAGTATCAAGTAACAAGTATCAAGTAACAAGTATCACGTACAAGTGTCAAGTAACAAGTATCAAGTAACAAGTATCAAGTAGGGTATCAAGTGTGTACAAGTGACAAGTTATTCTTAAGTCTAATGTTTAATTTTATCTAGGTAGCACTTCATGCGTCCATCCTTTTACCACATAGTTGCTACTTACAAACAGTTACGTTTAGGCTAGTGGTGGATTTTATAGGGCAGTGTACTCAGGTATCAAGTATCAAGCAAGCAAGGTTTATGAATATAAAAAATAATGTAACAAGTTCACGAACCAGTTCGTGAATGCACTAACAAGTTCAAGAACCAACTGTGGGTTCATGAATGCACTAAAGATACAAAACGTTCATGAACCAAGTAATGAGTTCATGAATACTCTCAAGATACAATAAGTTCATGAACAAAGTACTGGGAAACTCGGGCCCCCTTCTGAGTACACTTACTTATATTATCCACTACTATGGTCTTTCCCTTAACCCCGGCTTATTATTTATTCTTATCATCAAACAAGCATGAAATTGTGTGAAACGGGTCAAGTATACATGATCATACACAGGGAACAAGTTTAGGCTAGGTAGGATACATATTCAGGAGTCAGACAAATTAAAGTTATCAAGAATGACGAGAATTCCAATTCTGGATAGCATGACATTGTTGCTCCAAAACTGCGATTCTCGTCGCTACAAGAATGCAAATGTGGATCCGTCAGAAGGTCTAGAAACCAGAATCTCTACCGAATTCATCGCATATAAACAAGTTACATAAAAGTTGTAGCATCAAGTGTCAAAACAGCAAACTACACAGGATTTGTGTTCAGCCAGAATTTGTAAAATTGAGTTTATACATATGAAACAGGTTTGAAAATTCATTAATTAATTCCAAGAAATTTAGGGAATGTTCTCTAGGGTGTCTAGTATCAGCATGCAAAATTTTAAGTCATTATCTTATAGGTAGCATAGTTAAATTAATTGTAAAATAAAGTGATGCAGCAGTTTTTATGAATCTGCGATTACAGACACAGCAGCAGTAAAACTACGATAACTCACAAACCATAACTCGGAATTCAATTCCATAAAAAAAGGTAGTAAACTAGACTTCTGGGGCTAAGTTTCATATTCAAACTCAAGTCCACATTCTGATGTTATTGGGGTTGAAACAGCAAGAAAAGACAGGAATAGCAGCAGATGTGAATTTCTTTTATATAAAAGTGGCAAGATAAATGACTCATATGAGTCTAGATTAGTATGTGATACAAATAGGGTGTAATGGACATCAAATCAGCAAGCCAAGTTTATTTCTCAACTCAAAAGAAAGTAGAATCAACACATACATCATGCAACATACATCTACGAGTCAAAGTGGTTCTTAGTTTCATGTGCTCGAATAATTAGGAGATAAAATGGGTCTAACTAGTTTTGAAACAAATATATCAACGAAGGGTTTTGACTCTTAAGATCATGGAATTGGTAAGGAACAAAATAAGATAAAAAAACGATGAGCCAAAGGGGAGTCACATTTACAATCTACTTGCAGTATTTTCAATTAAACGCTTGTACTAGAACAATTGTACAAGAAGATACTTGGCTTGATTAGAGTGAACCCGAACACGAACAAATAACGGGATGAGAACCTCGAGAGACAACGCACGGACACGAACACACACGCAAGCACGTGCGAGACACGTACAAAATAACACACAACAAATCAAGATCCTACATCGGATCCCTACTCCCACAACAGCAAAACAGCATACACCGAAAACTAGATCCAACTGAACACCAAAAAACAATTGCGGAGGAGATCCCAATCACGATGAGATCGGACGGCCGAGATCAAATTTAATCAACCCTCTTCTTCCTTCTCTGATCAACAACGACAATGGAAGGAGGCTTCGACGTGGCGACTGCGGCGACGGTGACTGCAACACTCACGGTGAGGCGGCGAGAGTGCTGACGGCGGCGCTGCGGTTGAGAAGCGAAGGTAGCGAACAGAGAATGGCAACGCTCTGTTCTTGGGAGAAAAATAGAGAAGCGACGATGGGGGGAAAGCTTTGGGGATTCGGGGATGGCGAGGCGACAAGGGGGTGAGAGCGGAGCAAGGGGACGAAGATGAGGTGATAGGAAATGGCGGAGGGCGGCGATGGAAGCCAAAGAGACAGGAGGCTAGGGAATGGGGAAGACGAACAGTGGGGAATAGGGGGGCGGCTACTGTATGAGGGTTAAACAGTGGTAGGTTTAAGGTTAATCTAGGGTTAGGGGTTAATTAGGTTTATATAGTATAGGGTTTTGGGTTTTGGGTTATTGGTTGACGAGTTTGAGTGGGATCCAAAAGGAGATTGAGTCAAAATTCACTATAATTAGACTACATGAATTTGATGAGATGAAACAGTCAAATTCCCCATGAAGAACAACGAATTTGAGCTGATAGGAAAGAGGAAATAAAACATATATCGGCACAAAATTGAGTCAAAACAAAAGAAATGATTTTTATTAGAATTGGAACAAAATACGGATTCTCAAATTGATAGATAGAGTACAAAGAATGGAAATACAGTAGAAAAATACAAATACAGGGAACGGGGGTTACAAAATAGATCGCTAATAAGAATAGCGGCCGCTGCTGACGTGGCACAAGGTAGCCAACGAGCGCTAATAGTTTCGAAACTAACCCATAATCGCAAATATTTTCAAAAAGTAGCCTATGACGGCAAAAAAAATGTTTACTTTTCTCCCTTTCCAAAATGCCTGAAAATTTATCTCCCAAATCTAGCAATGTCCAAACCCGAACCCTAATCATCCTCACCAATGGCTTCTGCTGTTCCTGCGGAACAGCGCAACTCTAGGGTTTGGCTTTACGTGTTGCTCCTCACTCTCCAATATGGCGCTCAGCCCCTTATCTCAAAACGCTTCACTGGGTAATTTAACTTCTTCACAAAATTAATAATATTCTGTTTTTTTTTTGTGTGGGGAATATTTGAATTTTTTGTCGTACTAACCCACTTTTTGAAAATATTTGGGGGTCTGACCCACTTTTGAAAAAAAAATTAGCCATCTGACACAATTTTGGACACATCAGCATAAGCCGTTATTGAAAATAACGGCATAGGTTATTTATATGCAGTTATTTCCAATAATGGCATCATTTTACATTTTTTTTGCATGCCGTTATTTCCAATAACTTTTGTCACCGTTCCAAACAAATGCACCGTTAGAATGTACGCTCTTGTGTAGCATTGCACTTCGTGGTCGGTCGATGCATCGTTCAACCTCCCTTCAAAATTATCCTTCAACCAAAATAGTCGGATTGATTTTCCGACAAAAATAGACCTATCTTCCATGTCCTCCTCATCAAACTCTACCGATGAGTTCATTACAAAGCTCTCTTTTATCAAAGTTTATATTACCAGTCACGACTATCCCATCTATTGGAAGACCGGAGATCATCGCTATATCCTGTAGCATCACCGTCATCTCTTTGACCGGTAGATGGATGGTGTGCGACTCTGGCCTCCATCGCTCGACGAGTGCTGCAAGAAGTGCTCGGTCGAGTTTCACCTGACCCATCATACTGATTCCGTAGAAACCGGCCTGAACTAGGTACTCGATGATACGTGGGTGCACTGTCATAGTCTCGTGAGTGCGGAAATTACACCTCCACGTCGTCCCACCCCACACTGCCTCGGATCTGTGGCGGTCTTGCAAGGTGAGTTCACCTTTATATGTTGGTCCTAGACCTCGTTTTGCTGCCGAAGAGGATGCACCAACCTACACCAACACATTGTAAAATTATTATTAGTGTAGTAACAATACCACTATATACAAAATTCACAATACAAATTAATAGTTCTCTTACTTATGTGGAATATTCGCCCTAACCACTAACAGATGACCGTCTAATTCCCCTTGTTCTAACCATTTCTTTGAAAGAAAGTTCGCATATATAAAACAATTTGTTCACAAAAAATTGGCATATATATAGATACAAAACAAAATACGTGAGAAAACCGCACAAATGACTTTCAAAAAATTCAAAACTATGCAATTGGGTCTAAATTGCTGCACACAAGATAACGCAACTTGTACAAGTAAGTTTAGACTCACGGTCTTCAAGATACGGCAGTGTATCGTTTTCACTCTTGAAAAAAAAGCGGAATGTGATCCACGGACGCATATAGAAAATCGTGGGTGGGAACTCGTAACTACAAGTTGCTTTGGCTTGTCAGTGGCGAAAACGACATACTCGAACAATTTCGTAATTTTTGAGCAAGTTATATATTGAAAACTCGCTAAATACATAACAAAAATACGTAAGAAAACCACACAAACAACCACAAAAAATTACAAAACTTTACGATTGGGTCGGGCTCTCTGCACACAATCCAACAGAACTTGTAAAAGCGAGTTCTGACCCATAGTTTCAAAGATACGACCGTGTATCGCTTTCAATCTTGAAAAAAAAGCGGAAAGCGATACATTGACGTATCTCGCAAACCGTGGATCGGAACTCGCAACTACAAGTTGCGTTGGGTTGTGAATGGTTAGCCCAACCTACTCGCACAGTTTCATTTTTTTTTTGGACTAAGTTTGAGCGGTTTTCTAGTGAAACCGTACTAAAAAGGTTCCGAGGTATATATAAGTTCTTTCATATATGCAACAGAACAACACAAACGAGATGCAAAAAAATACGAAATTAGGCCGTTAGGTCTGGCACACCAAACACAAGCCAACGCAACTTGCAGAGGTGAGTTCTGACTCTCGGTTTGTAATATACGACTGTGTATCGCTTATATCCATTTTATTGAATAAAAGCAATAAACGGACGTATCTTGCAAAGCGTGAGTCGGAAATCGCCTCTACGAGTTGCATTGCCTTGTGCGTGGTTAGTCCGACCTACTTGTAAAATTTGGAATTTTTTGGATCTCGTTTGTTTGCTTTTCCTATATTCTACAACTTCAACTAACACTACATCTACGAAAATGTCAACAAAGTATATACAACACACATGATACAAAAATTGTATACTCTCTAAATTGTAGACTACTGCGCATTATACAAAAAGTCAAACTAAAAAATTGAAGAAAAAAAAATTCAATAAATTAACATAGTTCATTACACTAAATTGTGAATAAGTGAATACCTAGTCCAGAAAGAGAGAGAGAGAGAGAGTTGTCGAAGATGTGAGGAGTCGCTGCTGTAGACGAAGAAGTTGTAGACTCTAGGGTATCGAAAAATTTGTGCTAGGGTTCGGGTGAGTTGGGGAGATTTCGGATTGGGTTAGGGTTTGGGGTATTCGGGAGAGGGAGAGATAGATAGAGATAGATAGAGAAGAGGGGGAGATCGAGAAGAGGAGGTCGGAGTAGAGCTAGGGTTTGGAGAATCAATATTGCGAGCTCCAGAGAAAGAGAAACAGAGTTGTCGACGAAGAAGTGAGGAAGATGAGATCTGAGTATGTACAAGTGTTTGGAAAAAAAACTTATACATACCTAGGCCGTTGTTGGGAACAACGACCTAGGTTGATTTTTTAATAAAAAAACAACCTAGGTCGTTGTTCCCAACAATGGCCTAAGTATTTTTTTCGACCAAAAAAAAGTTCACGCTAAGTCTAAAGCATTATTTAGCGTGAACTTCCCAAAATGCCCCTCCGATCTAATAGGAGCTCCGCTTCAAACCGACCGGCAGTGATCCGACCCGTCGATCAAGATCAAGAGCGATCCAATGGCTCAGATCGCTGTTTTCCAACCCGTTGAAAACGAACGCGTTTTCAACTGAGCAAAACTCATATATATATATATATATATATATATATATATATATATATATATATATATATATATATATATATATATATATATATATATATATATATATATATATATATATATATATATATATATTGGAGAGTGCCCTATAGAATTTTCTATAGGGGGTTCCATGGGATTATTACATGATAGGGGGCCCACAGAAGCAACAGGTGCAGCATAGCATTGCTGCTGCTTGGATGACATGGCTGTTGTCATGTGGGCCACCCGGGTTGCAGGGGGGCTCTGTTGTGGCGCCCCGTGGATAACAGTGAGGGCTCGTCTGCCGTTGTGTGTTTCTCTCGGGAGAGAGAGAGGAAGAGAAGTGGGATTTAATAGTCACATATCGGGAAGAATTGGAGTTAATTGTGTGTATATATATATAATTGCCTAGGATTAAAGGTCACCAATCAGCTATAGCATCATTTATGAGGGAAGCTTGTGGTGAGCAGTTGTTAGAACAATTTTTGTTTCAGACCGGAGCATTACAAATGGTATCAGAGCCAGGTTTTCGACACCGAGTGAGTATAGAATGGTAGGGTATGCCTGAAAGGGAGCGAGGATGGGTCAGATCGCTCGGTGAATCCATCGAATACTGGACAACTCACAGAATCATCGCAGAATCAGAGTACGTCATTCCACATTGGTTAGAAAGGAGATCCTGGGGGTGTGTGTAACACCCAGTGTTATATATACATATATATATATATATATATATATATATATATATATATATATATATATATATATATATATATATATATATATATTACAAAGAAAGCTATCAAGTGGCTTTCATTCAATCTTTCCTAAAATCAATGGCCTAAATTGATTATCATAAAACATATTTTTCCGTCCAAAATTTCAAACCCCAAAATTAACCCCCCCCCCCCCCCCCAAACTAAAAAACTTACTTTATTACTCTCTCTCTCCTCTTTTCACTTTTTCATATTTCTCTCTTTCTCTCTCTCCCTCTCTCTCTCCCATTCTTTCTTAACAAACTTAGAAATTTATATTTTAAGATTTCAGGTTTGTAAAATTTTTAGAACTGTTGCCGCTAAATTCGGTGTGGGGGCAAACAGACAGTATTTGTGAGTTCGTGAAAAACCTGAATAGCAAACCTAACCTGTTCCGCCGGAGCTTGACCGTTGACTCCCGCCGTTCACCTGCAAGGAAGTGCGAGACACCGGGGTTGATCCCGGCGACGCACCCTCCGACGCTCAAGTCAGTAACCAGAAATGATTATGAAAGAGCGTTTAACTAGAAAAAGATTGATTACCTCTTAATGGAGATGGGTGAGGGGTATTTATAGGCGTCTTAGGGACTGGTTTTAGGAATGTAATCCCCGTGATTAGATAAGGAATATTCCCCGTAATCGATAAGGCATGTAATCTGATAAGGTATATCCCCTATAATCAGTTAAGGAATTTAATCCCTAATCCCCAGTGAAAAGATAGCTGTGAATCATGGCCGTTGATTTAGATCTAATCAGGGACCTTGATTGTATCTTGTCGGATCGGGTTGGTAGCGGGTTGAAACCCGTACCCAGCTGAGGTGGATCCGTTTGCGGGTTATTGGATCTGTGAGAAGGAGACCCAGTACCCGCTTCGGACCCATTTGCATGTGAAATTACCGTTTTACCCCTGAGCTTTAAGATTCGAGTCCGATGTGAACGGTCCCGATTTAATCCTATTTTTAGCCATATCACGAGCCCCCCACTCCTAAAGACTGAGTGTGATCAGCCTTTGAGGAGTAGTTTTACTGTTTCAATGGCGTATGGGATTTTATCGGTGTTCTCAAGGGAGTTTGGAATCTTGCTCGGGGTGTAACAGTGTTATTATGGGCTTGTAAAGTGCCCAAAAATATTCTCAGAATTTTCTGGATTTTTGGTGATTTTTCCAGATTTTTCTGAATTTTTTCTCATTTTTTTGAATTTTTTATTCATTTTCCGAATTAAATAATTAATTATCTAAAATATTAATTAATTATTCTAATTTAATAATCATTTTTTCAGAATTTAAAAATAATTTTTTCTGAAATAATTATTTTTAGAATTTTTAATTAATTTTTTCAATTTTTTAAATATTTTTTTTCGGATTTTTTAAATAAAAAAAACAATTAAATAAATAATTAAATAATTTAAATATTACCTGGACACGTGGCAGATTTCTGGCCGTCCATCATGACCAGATGAGCACGCATCGTGAGGCAGATCGCGATCTGGACATGTGGCGCGTTTCTGGCCGTCCATCATGATCAGATCAGCGCGCATCGTGAGGCAGATCACGATAGGGACACGTGGCGCGTTCCTGAGCGTCGATCGTGTCGCGACACGAATTTTGGAACGATCGGACGGATCGTGTGGCCCGGCCTCTTTTTTTCTCCAATTACGAGTTCGGCACTTCGGCGCTTCGGCGAAGTCACCCCGGCTCGTTGAGATGTCGCCACGTGGACCGCCACGTGGCAATTTTTTTTTTTTTTTTTTTTTTTCTTCTTCTTCTTTTCTTCTTTCTTTCTCCGCTGCTTCTTCCACTTCTTCTCCGTCTTCCTCTGTTCTTTCTCGTCTTCGCTCTCCTTCGTCTTCGCGACAGCGTGCCGGAGCTCGGAGCTTGGTGGAGGGGAGAGAGGAGCTCGGAAGCGTTCGACGAAGGGGCCGGAGCTCGCGGCGTGGAGCTCGACGGTGAGTTCGCGAAGGAGGCAATGGGTTCGGCACTGTTGGAGCTCGGAGGTGAGCTTCGCAGCGAGGCTCGGCGCGAATGGAGCTTCGGCCAGACAAGGAGCTTCGGCGAAGTTGAAGCTCGAAGCAATGGAGAGCTCGGCGTCGCGAGGTGCCTGCGGAGCTTGAGCTCCGTAATGGAGCTCATCGGAGTTGGTCTCGCGATGGGCTGAGTTCGGCATTGGAGACGGCGGGGTCGAGCTCGCGCGAAGGAGGCAATGGGTTCGGCACTGTTGGAGCTCGGAGGTGAGCTTCGCAGCGAGGCTCGGCGCGAATGCAGCTTCGGCGAGAACGGAGGTGAGGAGGTGCTGCTCGGATGTCACGCCCCGCTTCCCAAAACATGGAAATACGGGCGCGAGACTAGGCCCAGCGAATGGTGCGAACACACCATTCTTAAGCTGTACAAGTAAACTCAACAACAAGATAATAAAACAATCCACGCAGGCATATAAATCACAATGTAATAATGAAAGTTCATGACATAGTCCATAAAAGTAACCAACAACTGGGAATTACAATTTATTACGGGTCAAACAAGCCCGGGTTACAAATAAAGAGTTTCATTAAATAAAACACAAATTTAAGATAACATAAAATAAATAACTAGAACACTTGGTCTGCGACTCCTTCTGGTAATTCTCCATTCGGGCCTGCAAGTATATTATAATAACAGAAAAGAAAAAAAAAAAAAAAAAAAAAAAAAGAGAAACAAGGAGACCCGTTAATACAAGTTACGGGCCGCAAGGGGAGTACAAGCTAAGGGAAACAGGAACAACAATAAAACAAAGGAAAAGAGCAGAGAATCGATAAATACGAAATAGGAACAAACTGCAACATATAAACATGATATGAACATGGCGTTACGAAACAAGTGACATATAAAACAAATAATCAGGTATCGAATCAACCTGAACATATAACATATGGTTGGATCATGAAAATGCACGTGTTATTCTTATGTCTAATGTCTTGATTCTATCTAGGTAGCACTTCATGCACCCCATATTATTATTACATGGTTGCTACAGTCAATACAATTTCGTTTAGATTTAGTGGTGGGTTTTATAGGTCACGTACTCGGGAAACATATCATTCAATATTGTACCGAAGTACGTGCAAACATATAACGTGGAACATATCGAGTCAAACATAGTGTAAACATATAACGTGAAACATATAAACATATCATTCGCAATCTTGCAATTTGTAATTGCAACTTGCATCGGGAAACCACGAGCTCCCGTCCGAGTACGCTCTTCTATATTGCCCACTACTTAAATCTTTCCCTTATACCCCGGCTTGTTACTTTATTTATTTTTATTAACACAATCATGATGCAATGAGGACAAAGTCAAAGATATGGACATGGAACAACAAGGAATTTTGCATGCAAATATGTTCTAAGTAATGAGATGAGAAACATATAGTTTTAATGTCATAATTGGGTCTATTTTATTAATACATATATGGGTCTAATTTATTATCACATAGATGAGTCCATAATATTTTTGGGTCATATAAAATTATATTACAACTATAAAGTGACTAATAACACGTATAAAACTAATTAAAATTTTAGGGATAATATGGAACACTTAAATAATCATCAAGGGCAAAATAGTCATTTCACAACAATATGTAGAATCCCTAAAAGTTCATATGTTTGTATTTATTTATTTATTCATTTTGTTCGTGTCATGCATAGGATAACAAAATATTCACGATCTCGTGTGAATACAGGATCGACGGTTTAGAAATGAAAACAGATATCAATTCGACTTATGAATGCGAATTGGAGTCAAAAATAATATACTTGCGGTATTTTTACAAAGCTTGTACTAGAAAAATAAAGTTGTACAAGAGAATACTTGCCTTTACGATGGTGAGTCCGAACACGAACCAATACGGGATGCGGATCCCGAGAGACGAGACACTAGCACGGACACACGCGCGCACGTTCGAGACACGTACAATCAACACACAGGATCTGATCCACTGGATCCGCTCTGGGGGACAAAACAGCAAACACCCGTGCAGATCAGATCTGATCTGATCTGATCAGATGAATCCAACGGTTGAAATTAGATCCCGCTCTATCAGCTGCTGCTTCTTCCTTCTTCAACGAAACAGAGAGAGAGAGAGATCGCGGAGGAACGAGAGCGGCGGCGGCGACTGCGACGGGACGACGATGGCGACGCGACGGCGGCGCGTGGTCGGGGACACGACGGAAGGAGCTTGCGGCGGCGACTGGTGGCGGAAATGGCGGCGCGACGTCGAGAAGCGACGACGCTCTGTTTCAGGTTCGAACAGGGGATGCGCGAAGGTGGGGGATGGGTTCGGATGTGGGGCGACGCAAGCGGAGGCGAAAACTGGGGCGGTGACGACGGGGTGACGGCGAAGGTGATGGTAATGGCTTCGAGGTGGGTTGAGAGGGTGGAAGTCGAGAGATTGGGAAATGGCGAATTGGGTTGTGGAAGTTTGGTGAGTATGGCGGAGGTCGATAGGTTGGGGAAATGGAGAAGGAGTTTGGATTTGAGAAGATGATGACGATGGTGGTGAGTGCGAGGGTGGAGGAGGCGAACGAAGGGGTGGTCGGAGATGGGATTGTTTGGTTTCGTTTTTGGTTTTGTTTTGGCTGATTTGTTTTGTTTGTTGGTTTGGTTTTGTATCAGAGAAGGGAGAGAGAGAGACTATGGGGGACGGGGAGAGAGAAAGAGGGAGAAGATGGTTTTGTTGGGTTTGATTTGTTTTTGTTTGGTTTTGATTGATTGGTTTTTGTTTGTTTTTGATCTGTTGGTTTTAACAGAGAAGAGAGAGATTTTTGGGGAGTTGGTTACGGAGAGAGAGAATATGGGAGATTTGAATATTATAATTGTATAAATTTAAGGAGGTGAGTGATTGTAGGGGAGGGGGTTACGGGAATCAATGTGTAGAGGAAAATTAAAGGAGAGGTTTTAGGGAGAGAGAATTAGGGGATCAAATAACTGATTGGAATGCAAATCAAAGGGAATATTAATTGTTGGATCTGGTCAACATTTGAGTTTGGGTTAACAGATCAAGACTCAATAGGGTGGGCTTGGTCATTGGGCTTAAATCAATTAATATAGAATTGGGCTCAAATAAATAATTAAACTATTGGGTTTAATTAAATTTACTGGGCTTAAAATAAGAATTGGGTTCCAAAATATTTCAAATACTAAAATAGTTAAATAATCAAATTTTGGCCTTCACAAAATAGTTTGAACAATATATATTAATTTAAAAAAATGAATAGTTTGATTTAAAATACGGAAAAATATTTGAAAATAAAATTTAACGAAAACAGGGGTTACATCGGAGATGAGGGAGAAGTTTGTAGCTTCGGCGGAGGGGAGCTCGTTGTCGTGGAGCTCTGCGTCATGGCGACGCTCGGCGGGGTTGACGAGGACGGAGCTCGCCGGTGGTGGAGTTTTGTTGGAGGAGAGCTCGGAGCTCGAAGCTCGTCTCGTGGAGGGCTAGGAGCTTTGGCTCGGTGAAGGGGAGAAGAGGAGTTCTTCTTTGCCAATGGAGAGTTCGGCAGTGGAGAGAGAGAGCGCTCAGCAACGGTGGGTTCGGCGAGGAGCTCGGAGCTCGCACCGTTGAGGAGCTCGCCGCATGAACTCGGTAGTGGGGAGTTCGGCATGGGAGAAAGAGAGGTGACGCCAGGTTCGGAGCTTCGCTCGAGGGAGTCGAGCTCGGCTATAGGATCGGCAGTACGGAGGTCGACGACGTGCTCGGCAGCGCTGAGCTGGTAATTGGAGAAGAGCTCGGCATGGAGAGTCGACACTTCGGCGAGAGTGGGTGCTTGGAGTTGTGGCGGAGTTCCGATGGTGAGCTCGGCATGGTCGAGGAGTTGGGTTCTGAAGAAGATGGGTTCTTCTTCTTCTTTTTTCTTTTGGCGGGAGAGTGTAGGGGAGAAGGAGGAAGGGTTCGGGTTGGGACCCTAATGGGTCCGACCCTTCTTTCAATTTTTTTTTCTCTCTCTCTCTCTCTCTCTCTCTCTCTCTCTCTCTCTCTCTTCTTCCTTGTTGCTCGGCTAATGCACCCGGTTCGGCAGATCCGAGCACGGAATTTGAGGAGAATCTTTTCCCACTTTGCGGTTCGGTAGTTCGGTAGCTCGGATTTGAGATCCGAGCTACGTGGCTCAATCTGGACGGTTGATCACGATCGTTGCGCGAATCACGAGACAAGAGGCACGAGTTTCGAGAAAACGTTATCTTGTCGTTTTGTGGTGACGTGGCGAGATCTGAGCCGTTCATCATGTTTTAGCACAAATTTTGAGACGATCCGACGGTGAGATGAGTTCGGTCGAATTTTTCCCCATATACAGCGTCGGCAATTCGGCACCTCGGTTCGGCGCTTCGGCGAAGGCACCCCGGCTCGGCTATACGGCTCGGCCATACGGCTCGGCTGTACCTCCAAAGATGCCACGTGGCATGCCACGTGGCTTTGCTGCTTCTTTCTCCTGTCTTCTTCTTTTTCTTCGCTTCTCCTTCGACTCTCTCTCCCTCCTCGTTTCTTTCTCCACCGAACTCGCCCCACGCCCTCCTTCTTCTTCGTTTCTTTTTCGCCTCTCCCCGTTTTTCCTTCATCTTCGTCTCGAAGGAAGCGCCGACGAAGGAGCTCGGAGCTCGACGGTGAAGCTTGGAGAGGTGAAGGGTTCGGCTCGGCAACGGAGAGAGTTCGGCGAGAGTGGGAGCTCGGAGCTGGCGTTGCCCGGAGTGGAGGTGGCGAAGCACGAAGCCCAGCCGAGGAGTTGGGTTCGGCATGGAGAGGAGTTCGGAGCTCGGATTTGAGATCCGATCTACGTGGCTCAATCTGGACGGTTGATCACGATCGTGGCGCGAATCACGAGACAAGAGGCACGAGTTTCGAGAAAACGTTATCTTGTCGTTTTGCGGTGAAGTGGTACGATCTGATCCGTCCATCACGCTTGAGTGTGAATTTTGAGACGATCCGACGGCGAGATGGGATCGGTCGAATTTTTCTCCAAAAACGAGGGTCGGTACGGCAGCACTTCGGATCGGCGGCTCAGTGCTGTTGGCCGAGGCGCTGAGGCGTTTTGGAGGAAGTGTTCCTTGAAGATTCCGCCCCTCCGTGCTCAGTGGCTCGGCCGTCCGGATGGCTCGAGCATGAGGAGAAGCTTATTGAGTTGATGAAGGGGATAGGTCGATGAAGCTCTGCTCCTCGGCTCGGGAGGATGGGTCAGCATATGGGAGAGGTGAGGGGCTCTGAAGTTGTCTCTATTCTGTTTGGTTTTGGAGATTTTTGAAGAGGAGCTCCACTCCTAGGAGAAGAGGTGCTGGGAAGACCCATTCTCTGAAGTGAGTGCAAGGAGCAACTCCAGGGGAGGGTTGTGAGCTCCGAACTCGTTGGGAAGAGCTCCGCTTTGGAGACGAGCGGAGTGAAGAGCTTGGCCTTGAGAAGAAAGAGGAAGGGGAGGAGAGGCATTCGGGTTCTCTCCCCTGCCTCGTTCCTTCGCACAGCGAAGAAGAGCAGAAGTGTTGGGTACCTTTGGCGGGAAGACTGAAGAAGGAGAAGAATGAAGGAGCTAAGAAGGGTATGGGTCGGACCGAGGGTATTGGATCCGACCCTGACCCGTTAGCCTCTTTTTCTTCTTGCTCTTCATCTGCTTAGCTGCTCGGTAGATGCATCTTGTTCGGCAGATCCGAGCACGGATTTTGGGGCACATTTTCCGCCACTTTGCTTCTCGGTAGATGGGTAACTCAGCTCGGATGGTCGTGGGGGCAGTTCGGAATGGCTATCTTCCTCCGGCCCGTTTAAGGACGAGCCGGTGAAGTAAAGTCGAGCCATAGGACCCCGACCATCGTGAGGTTAGTTTGAGGGATGCAGGAGCAGTTTCGAATGGCGAGCTACTTCTAGTCCGCTTAGGAGCGAACTTGCGAAGTAGAATCGGGCCGAGTGTTGGACTCCGATCCATTCAACGGCTGCAGGAGCAATTTCGAACGGCGATCCACTCTTGGCTCGTCTGAGGACGAGCCGAGGAAGAAGAGTCGAGCCGAGTGCTGGACTCCGAACCATTGTGAGGTTATTCAACGGCTGTGGGAGCAATTTCGAATGGCGAACCACTTCTAACCCGCTTAAGAGCGAGTTATTCGAAGCAGAATCGAACCAAGTGTTGGACTCCGGAACCATCGTTTAAGTTGTTCAACGGCTGTGGGAGCAATTTCGAATGGCGAACCACTTCTAACCCGCTTAAGAGCGAGTATTCGAAGCAGAATCGAACCAAGTGTTGGACTCCGGAACCATCGTTTAAGTTGTTCAACGGCTGTGGGAGCAATTTCGAATGGCGAACCACTTCTAACCCGCTTAAGAGCGAGTTATTCGAAGCAGAATCGAACCAAGTGTTGGACTCCGGAGCCATCGTTAGAGTTTAGTGAGTTGCGGGAGGAGCCATGTAGAAGAAGCTGGACTTCGAACCCAGAGAGATAGAGGAGCAAGAGCAATAATTTTCAATGAAAAGATAAGTTTTATTGAAATAAACTAAGTGGCTGCTCCAATAGGGCGAGCCATTATTACATGCTGTTGGCCGAGTTACAAGCGTCGGCCTTATTGAAAATCAAAATCCTACTTCTACAATAAGGTGAGGGCCTCTTGGGAGGAGCTGAGTCTTGAAGCTCGGCGGGCCTTTCTGTTCGTTTGGAAGAGGTGGTGATCAGGTGAGGAGCTCGGCCCCCTCTTTTTGGACGAACTGGATCAGGTGCCCCCGCTGTATGAGTTCTTCGATCTCCTCCTTGAGAGCCCGACAATCATCCGTGTCGTGGCCGTGGTCCCTGTGAAAGCGGCACCACTTATCCTTATTCCTCTTCTTGCCAGGTGTATTCATTCTCGGGGGAGCGCGGAGTAGCCCTTCGTTGTCCACCTCCATAAGGACTTCTGATATGTTGGCAATGAGGGGGGTGAACTTCTCAAACCGAGGAGTCGGGCGACGCTGTCCATTGCTGTCCTTCTGGGATTTTTGGGAGCCCTCATCTTCTTCGGTCAGCTTTCGTTTCGTCCCTGAGGCAGACCCTCCGAAGCTTGGAGGGTAGGCGGCCTCTTCAGCACGAATGTACTTGTCACACCTGAGAAGGAGGTCGGCAAAGTTCTGTGGAGGCTTCTTAGCAAGAGAGGAGCGGAGGCTGGAATTGAAGACGTTGGATTGGAAGGCGGCTGTTGCGACGGATTGGTCGAGGGAGGCTATAGTCCTGGCTTCAGCTGTGAACCTCTTCACATAGTCTCTTAACTTCTCACCTTTCTCTTGCCTAAGCTGGAGGAGTGAAATGCTGGTCTTCTCCGTGCGCCTGCTACTCACGAAGTGGGTGATGAAGAGTGTCTCGAACTGCTCGAAGGAGAATATGGAAGACGGTGCGAGGCGGGAGTACCACTCTCGAGCTGGGCCCTTCAGTGTCGCGGGGAAGGTTTTGCAGAGGAGGGCATCGGAAGCTTGATGGAGGAGCATCAAAGTCTTAAAGCTTTCGATGTGATCGACTGGGTCGGTCTCCCCGGTGTAAGTCTCAAATTGGGGAGGTTTGAAGCCGAACGGGACAGGTGCATCTACTATGGTTCGGGAGAAAGGGGGTTGGCTAGGACGTAGGGTCCTCCCCCTAAACTCCTCTTCTCGGTTTATCCGACCCAGGCACCTTTCTACTTCATGAAGACGGCGGTACATGGCGTCATCCCTCCGACGGTGATCTGCCGAGCCTCGAGACTCATCTTCGTACGAAGGAGAACGAGGGCTGCGGCGATGGTAGCTTCGGGAGCGACGAGGACTTGGGGTACGCCGGGAGTTAGTAGGAGCAGGACGAGGAGAGGGGAACCGTCGGCGAGGGCTTCGGACCGGGGGAGGGGATGGAGCCTTGGGTGCGTTGGTGAGAGCTTGTAGAATGGTCGCTTGGAACTGCTGGAACTCGGCACGGGTGATTGGTGCCTCCTCGTTCTTAGGCTGCTGCCGACCCACGGGGGAGCGTGGCCTTCTTCTGCGATGCTCGGGGGATTCCCTTCGCCCCCTACGGTTAGGAGACCTTCTGTAATCCCGGTGACGGGGAGATCGTTCACCCGGACGATAGTGGCGGGAGGTTCCCTCTCGGGCCCGTTTTTCGTCCAGACGGTGACGAAGATCCACGTCCTTCTTCTGCCGACTCTGAGGATTGTGTGATGCCATGGAATCCGTAGAGGCATTGTGTATGGAGATGCGGTCTTGGTGGAGAGGTTGCTTTCCGCGGGAGCCCCCCGCACCAGCATTCTGAGGTCCGGTCGGACCCTTGGGGGGTTGCTGATTCTGAAGGGGCTGATCTTGCTGAAGGGGGTCCTTCGTCTGAAGCGGAGGTCGTTCCTGCTGCAGAACGGGTTGATCAGGGACTGGCTCCTGCTGATCGGCGGGATTGGGCCCACGGTTGGACCCCCTAGATTTGGCTTTTCTCGGAGGCATGGCTGGAGAAGATCTAGTCGACGGAAAGAGGAGGGGCTGCTATTCGTATGTTTCCCACAGACGGCGCCAATCTGTTGCCGCTAAATTCGGTGTGGGGGCAAACAGACAGTATTTGTGAGTTCGTGAAAAACCTGAATAGCAAACCTAACATGTTCCGCCGGAGCTTGACCGTTGACTCCCGCCGTTCACCTGCAAGGAAGTGCAAGACACCGGGGTTGATCCCGGCGACGCACCCTCCGACGCTCAAGTCAGTAACCAGAAATGATTATGAAAGAGCGTTTAACTAGAAAAAGATTGATTACCACTTAATGGAGATGGGTGAGGGGTATTTATAGGCGTCTTAGGGACTGGTTTTAGGAATGTAATCCCCGTGATTAGATAAGGAATATTCCCCGTAATCAGATAAGGCATGTAATCTGATAAGGTATATCCCCTATAATCAGTTAAGGAATTTAATCCCTAATCCCCAGTGAAAAGATAGCTGTGAATCATGGCCGTTGATTTAGATCTAATCTGGGACCTTGATTGTATCTTGTCGGATCGGGTTGGTAGCGGGTTGAAACCCGTACCCAGCTGAGGTGGATCCGTTTGCGGGTTATTGGATCTGTGAGAAGGAGACCCAGTACCCGCTTCGGACCCATTTGCATGTGAAATTACCGTTTTACCCCTGAGCTTTAAGATTCGAGTCCGATGTGAACGGTCCCGATTTAATCCTATTTTTAGCCATATCAAGAACTTATTTGTTTTTTTTATTGCACATGTTATATTGAAAATAGCAAATATCTCTTCAACAGTTAAATTTGATCATTTTCTACTCTTAAAATTCTAAGAAGTTGGATTTTACACCCTCATTTATAATTATTTTTCAACATATAATAATAGAAACATGGATTTTTATTTACAACTAATTATTGTCATACTGTTCAAACTTGAACTACATAATTGTTGTTTTATTGTTTACAGGGCTTTTCGTGTGTTGCATTGTTCCGAAGACGTGCCGTAGGCATGTGCCCACGAGCATATCTAGTATATATATATAATTGGATAGTGCCCTATAGGATTTCTTATAGGGCGTTCCATGGGATTATTGCATGATACGGGGGCCCACATAAGCAGGCAGGTGCAGCATTGCTACTGCTTGGATGACGTGGTTGGCGGCATGTGGGCCACCCGGGTTGCAAGGGGGGTTTTGTTGTGGCGCCACGTGGAGAACATTGGGGGCCCGCCTGCCGTTGTGTGTTTCTCTTGGGAGAGAGGAAGAGAAGTGGGATTTAATAGTCCCATATCGGGAAGAATTGGAGTTAATCGTGTATATATGTATATAATTGCCTGGGACTAGAGGTCACCAATCAGCTATAACACATTTTATGAAGCAAGCCTGTAGTGGGCAGTTGTTAGAAAAATCGTTATTTCGGGCCGGGGCGTTACATGGAGACTGGAGTTACCAGTGATGGATGCAGTTACCTCCTTTCTTCGATAGAGTTCATATTGCGGGAGGTCATTGTTATTTGGGGTTGATGTATGCTGATTTGGGTTGGCTCTATAGCATTTTGTGTTGCAATATAAAAGGGTGTTTTTTTGATTAAAAGATGACTACGGTCATCGCTTCATTAAAAAGTACTTAACGAAACAGAGATAGTTAATACATAAAAAGCCCGCAGGCAACCAACATCAATGGACATCTAGATGAAACCACACAACCCTAACAGAAAGAAAATACATCAAAATAAGAGCATCTAAAGCAAAAGACCAACAACTGACTATCCCAATCCCATGCAGAGAACAGTCCCCTTGCTAGCTCACTACTCATCCTCCTCACCTACTCGCTTCTTCTTCCGTGGTCTGATAAGCCCTGTCCAATCATAACAACAAAGGTCAATTTTTTGCAGCAACGAGGAAAGTGAATGACGAACGCTATTGAAATAGAAATCATTACGATCTAGCCATAGGTTCCACATAACTGACGCCACAAGAATTTCCCAATCTAGTTTGACCTCTTTTCTAATCGTGTTTGATCTAATGTCCCCTCAGACCTCTGCACTCGACCTAGGACACTGTAAAACACCAAACGTTGTACCCACTTCCCCCCAAATCCATCTAGCTCTATGACAGTTGAATAAAATGTGGTTCGTATCCTCTTCCTCGGTCATACACGTACTACATATGACGTTGTCCACAATCCTCTGCTTCCTCAAATTGACACGAGATAGAATTGCATCGTTCTCCACCAACCATAAAAAAACTTTCACTCTGGAAGGCACACTGGTACCCCAAATACATTCGTGATCTCGTTTCTAATCCCGCCATCGTTAAGCCTTTTGTATAAAGAAGCCACCGAGAACTGGCAGTTTGCCTCCAAGGTCCACCCTCTCTCATCCTGTGACTGCTGAGTGTAGTCGGCTTCAATACGAATGTAATCATTAACCAGTTCTAGCTGAGTGATCGCTACCTGATCAATAGTGTCTTTTACCTCCAATCTTAGTGTATTGTTCCTCCAGACGTCGAACACCAGAGAGTCTTGGTTCAAAGTTGCGCCTGCCGCTAAGGGAAAAAGACCCATTAGCGTGTTATTGCCGCACCACTTGTCTTTCCAAAATCTTGTGCTCCTGCCATCTTTCACCCTACATTTAGTGTTGTTATGAAATATCTTGCCCGTCTTGTAAACCACTTTCCAAAAGAACGATTTCCTACTATGGATTGCTTTCCCCCCAAATCTGAATTTCCTCCTTGCCCTGTAGTTAACCAGGGACTTACACCACCAATTATTATGTCGTGTAGCCATCTTCCACCACCACTTACTAAGTAGGGCCTGATTCATATCTCGGAGATTAATGATACCCAAACCTCCGAATTCCCTCCGTTTGCATATCCTCCCCCAATTAACCAGGTGAATTCCTTTCCCCCCCGCGTTTGCTCCTTTCCAAAGAAATCTCCTTCTAAGCTTGTCTATCTTGTGAATTACCCAAGTCGGTATTTCGTAAATAGACATAAGATAGATAGGAATGCTGCTGATGACAGAATTAAGCAAAGTGATCCTGCCCCCCAACGTAAGCAAACTCCCTTTCCATCCTGCTAACCTTTTCTCAATCCTGTCGATTAACGTTTGCCAATCCTCCTTAGTAAGTTTCCCCGGTCTGATGGGAATCCCCAAGTATGTTAGCGGGAACTCGCCTCCCCTGCAACCTAACATAAGTTGGATCTCAGACAGCGGGACAGAGCATCGATTACTCAGCTGTATGACACAGCTCTTCACGAAATTGACCTTCATTCCGGACCAAGCCTCAAAGCACTTCAAAACCGAGTCCATAAGGATAATATCCTCCCTAGTTGCCGACCCAAACAATAACGTATCATCAGCATATTGCAGAATAGAAACTGGCTCTGAAAAGCCCTTGACATTAATGCCGAATTTGGCCCCCTCTCTAATCCCGTTAGCTATCATCTCCGACAACCCATCTGCAACAATTGCGAATAACAACGACGACAGGGGATCCCCTTGTCAAAGCCCTCTCTTGCATCTGATCTCTTTTTCCTGTGACCCGTTGATGATAAGGAATGATTTACCTCCTCTAATGCAACGGAAAATCCACTTCCTCCACCTTTCCCCAAATCCTTTGAGGAGCGGAGCTTCATCGACGGAGTTCCATTCAACCGAATCGTAAGCCTTTTGAAAGTCTACTTTAAAGAGAAATCCATCCACTTTGTCTCTGCATCCTCTGAAGACAATTTCATGTGCTGACGCGACGCTATCCATGATGTCCCGGCCTTGAATGAAGCCACTCTGCGATTCTCCAATAATATCGTTTAAAAGAGGCCCCAATCTATTGGCCAAAACTTTGGTAATGATCTTGAAGGAACCGTTGAGCAGGCTGATCGGTCTGAGGTCTCCTACCTCTTTAATCTCAGGCTTCTTAGGAATAAGAACAATATTCGCATAGTTAAGTCTATCTAAATCTATGTCACCCTTGTGAAAATCTTGGACAATGCGCATGAAGTCTGCTTTTATGATATGCCAATAGAACTTGTAGAAGAAAAGCGGAAATCCGTCCGGTCCAGGCGCTTTATCCATCCCCAGGCTATTGATAGCTACGAGAACCTCCTCTTCGGTAAAGATGCTTTCGATACTTTCAGATCCGATAATCCTTGAATCCTTCCACATATTGTGATTCAACGAACACCTGTGCTCTCTTCTTTTACCCACCAACTCCCTGAACCTCTCATTGATGTGTTGCTTAATGCTCTCCTCTTCCTCGCACCATACGCCTTCCACCATCAACCCAGAGATGTGATTTTTACGCCTCCTTCCGTTGGCCATCTTATGAAAAAATCTAGTATTAGCATCACCCTCCTTCAACCACTGAATTCTGGATCGTTGCTTCCAATAAAGTTCCTCCATCTTCCCAAAATGGAGAATGTCTTTCTTGTTCCTATTTAGCTCGTCTAGTTCAGTCTGTATTAAATCTCGCTCCTCCTCTATGAGTTCCAATTGCTCTATCCTCTCTCCCAACTCGTCCTTGATTCTTTGATTCCGTCCGAATTCCACCCTTGCCCACTGTTTCAATTTAGTTCTAAGCCTCCTAATCTTTTGAATCCAACATCCTACAGCTGAGTCCGCCGTGGTCGGAGCATTCTAGCTCTCCTCAATAATTCCCTTTGATTCTTCGCATAACGTCCAAGACATCTCAAACCGGAACTGATGAGAGTTCCTTCTTTCTCCAACCCCGCAGTCCAGGGCCAGCGGAGTGTGGTCGGATGTGAATCTGATCAAAGCTTTTGCCTTAGCTAGTGGGAAGTGATCTTCCCATTCCGTGGAAACAAGGATTCTATCTAATTTTGCCAGAATTGGGGCCGCTTGTAAGTTCGACCAGGTGAACTTCCTATTCGTCGGATTGATTTCCACTAACTCTAAATCGTCGATTAAATTGTTGAATTCCTCTCTGTCCCTCCTCGGCGCTCCTCTACCTAGATGTTCGAATTGAAATCTTGTAATGTTGAAGTCACCTCCCACCACCCATGGCCCCCTGCATCTGCCCCTAATGCCCCTAATTTCGTCCCAGAACAAATCCCTTTGCGCAGACTCGTAAGGACCATAGACAGTGGTCACCGTATGAATCCAACTATCAGCTCGTCTTCTGATAGTGACCGTAATCGAGAAAACCCCCGACACTTCATCTATGATCTCGAACACCCTCGGATCAACCCCAATAGCTATACCCCCCGAAAATCCTCTAGATGGCTTAAACCTCCACTCAAATGATCCTATTCCTCTCATTCTTTGAAAATCTACAATATTGGGGCTTTCAACCCTAGTTTCCTGGAACGCACAAATGGTCGGCCTATACCTCATAATAGTATCACTAATTAACCTCTTTTTTGATTTCTGCCTCATCCCCCTCACATTCCAAAAAATGTATAACATGACTAACTAAAAACTCTAACCCCTAGACTCTAAGTCCCAGTGTCCCTCGTTAATCTATCTTACGAGATCCCTCCCCTCTAATAATATTCACATTGACCAATTGTTCCTCCCTGTTGGATCCCATGGCTAGACCGTACAAACTAGCGAAATAGATAAGAGACTCATCATTTAAAAGATCCAAAACTGAAATATGGCCCGAAGAAATACCTTGACATGCAGAGGTTGGCTCTCTAGTCTTTGTCGCTGCTTTAATTAGATCTCCTTCACTTGGGCCCGCCGATCCCCATTTATCCAACTGCCTTTTGCTCTTTCGCTTATACTCCACATTATATTTGACGACCTTGTCCCTTTCGCTTTCACCTACCCCGCCTCCTGCCAGCTCCATAACTTGCCTCGCCCATTTTTCGTGCTCCGAGTCGTAAGCGCTTCCACCGCTATGAATTCCGTCCAACGCCCCTATCATACCGTTGATTTGTTCTGAATCAAGTGCATTGTGACTCTGCTCTATGGACTGCTCCGAATCATTCTGTACGATAACGTTGGCATCAACGATGTCTTCTCTAATCTCTGTCAGTCTATTTGAATTTTCCCCTATTTCCTCTTCCCCTTCCTCATGTACAAGCTGCAAATTCTCAGATACTGGCTGCACACTTTCGAGCGTTGGGTTGGCCTGTAACAAATTACCTTCCATCAGCAGCCCACTAGGCCCATCTAAATAATTGAGCTGAACGCTTGAATTCCCTACTAACTGCGGCCCAATACCACAGACCCGGCCCACCTCATCCGTTCCCTGTTCATCTTCTCTTCTAAAAGTGGCGCCAAAGCCGCCTCTTCGTACGATGGCTTCTATAGCCTGTTGAATAGAGAGCTGTAAGTCGTCCTTTGACAGAAGCGCCATTTGAGGGACCAGCTTCGAAGCCTGCTCAGTGTTCTCGATACCCCCGCTCGAAGCCCCTTTCAGAATACCTGGCAGACGACAACCCACACCTTCGTTCGCCGTCCCATCATCCTGGCGACCCTTCCCATCGCGCCGAATGGGTACCATCTGACCCGTCACCGTCTCCCTAATTTCCGCTGGCTGTACGAAATTTTTGAATTTTGAATTGAGATTAGAGCCGTACTGATCTGCAATGTTGATTTTCTCCTGATACTTCGGAGTGGATGAACGATCAAAATCTCGAGCAGCTGGATCGGATGGTCCTCCGTTATCGTCTACCTTCCGCCTACGCTCATCACCCTCATTCTTTCGATCATCTGAGATCTCTTCTTCCTCCCTCGTCGAGATTTTCCCAAAGGACACGTTCTTCTTCTTCTCCACGATGATTTTCACTTCATAAAACTCCCCTTCGAACTCCACTTGAACCATCGACGGAATATCGGAGAAGTTCTCGCAGCCCACTCTAATTCGCGCAAATTCCCTCCGTTCTTGAGTGATCGTCGCTCTATCTACCTCTTGCAGGAATCCAAATGCGCGAACGAGATTCTAAAATCCCGAACGTAACCAGCAATGGAATGGAAAATTGAACAATCGAATCCAAATCGACGGCATCTCGTTCGCATTCAAAGCACCGTACTTGCGTGACCATTGTGAGAAAGTAACATAGAACTCATCTGAACCCATACCTCTTTTGCGAAGAACTTCGTTCATCCTCTCCTCATCATGACAATGAACGATGAATGAACTGTGATTAAGACGATGGAGCTTCCACTTTAATGTCGCAGATGGAGTTGTATTGGCATAAAGCAGGCTCTCAATCTCCTCAGCCGCAGGGTTGCCGCTTTGCACCTTGACAATGCAACACAATCGAAAACGACGCTCGAACTCTGCCATGAGAGGAGTTGGGGAAATCAGAGCCTTCACCATAGCTCTACCACCTGCGAAACTTCCTTGAATTTTGCTGTTGTGGGAATTGATCGAAGTGCCGCCTCTAGGAATTGTGGATGATGGGGTCAGAATCCTCTTGAAACTTGGGCAATCTCGAGAGATATGACCAGACCTACGGCAAGCGTAGCAAAACCAGTCTTTGGAGCAATTCGAAAGCGTATGTCCCCATTGAGCACACTTATGGCATCGCTAGCCTTCCCCCTCCGGTGCTGAGCCTCCCCTCGTCTGCCTCTTAGATGCAATGATGGATTTGCGAGAACGCACCAGTACCCACTCTCCTTCTTCATCTTTCTTAGTAATGGTCAGGGAGCTTTTTCTAGCTGAAGTTCTTGCCGGCGAACCCTTCCTCGACGGCCCCTTGACGACGTCGGCGTACGAGATGTGGTTGCGCTTCCATCGCTCCTGATCAGCATCCCTATCCGCCGATCCATCCCTCTTAGACAGTCCTTTACCTCTTTCCTCATCACCTCTATGGTGCTCACTCATCCTCCCTCTATGGGATGAATGAGTGGTTCTGTGAAGAGAACGGCCTCTCGATCTATTCGAGATCTCGTAATCCTGAAGATCTTCTTCCCTTCTCCAGTCATTCCTGTCTAACGCCTCTTCCCTTCTTCTTTTCACCATGGCTTGTGACTCTGCTAGGTCTCTGTGTTGGCTGTGGGAGTTGAGCTGCTGATAGGAACCAGAATAGTTAGGGACCTTCTGAGAAGGAAGAACTCTCTCCCCTCTCGCACCTCTCTCGCTCTCTCACCCTGTCGCTCATTTTCATTTCAGTTTTACTAATATAAAAGGGTGTTGTTGTTTTATATTGTAAGTGACTGGATCAGGGGGTTTGTAATATTTAGTACTTACTGTTTTCTAATTTTTTTTATTATTGGAACTGTTAACTAGGTCACTATTATCTTTAAAAAAAAGACTAACAAAATGTGTATAATGAAACTACTCGTAAATGTATATAATAAATTACAAGACAATTTGAAAAAAACTATCAAGTGGCTCTCCTTCATTTGAAACAAAATCAATGGCTCACATTCACCCTCCCAAAAGATATTTTTCCCCCAAAAGTTTTTCCCTCAAAACTAATTTTTTTCCCCAAGACATAAATCATCCTCACTTTATTACTTGCTTTCTCTCTCATCTCTTCACTTTTTCAGATCTCTCTCATATCTCTTTACTTTTCAGAAAAAGAGGAGCTATAAAATCAGACATTCTTCAACAGATTGATGGTTAGTAGTAACACTAGCATGCTGGATTTTCTATAACTTCTTTATGTCTTTGCCTGCATTTTCTTTATGTATTTTGCTTTGTATGCATTTTCTTTATGTATTTACAGAGGGTTTTTTTATATGCTGCATTGTTCGTGAAGACGTGTCGTAGGCACGTGTCAACGGGCAAACCTAGTTTTTATATAAAATGCAAAGGAATATAACAATATGTCAGGTGTCAAATGTAACATGAACCAAAATTGGGTATATCCGACTAATTATATATTCATATGCATGGAGAAAACTGCATTACAATAAATCATCTATATATATAAAGCTGGAAGCATGGTGCAAAGGTCACGAGTTACTGAGTTACAGAAACCCCTTCATCCATCCTACCTTCTTGAATGGCCTTTGGTGATACTAGAGTTTCGAAATAAGGAATAGCGTTACCATTGATCAACTTTATGGGTTTGCCGAGAAACTTTCCATTCTCGAGATCATAGAAGTCAAATCTGCCAGCTAAATCTGCTAACAGAACTTTTCCATCTTGCATGGACAGCGGCTTGAACCCGTGTGATTCCATTGTAGGGTAATCTTCCATTTGTTCCAAATTTATTCTATGTTCCGTCCACTTTTGATTATTACAATCTTCCAGTATGCAGAAATTAAGATAATTGTACTGAATACCTATCTTTGTACTGACCATTTGAAAACGGTAGATACATAAACATCCTCTCAACTCTGTGAAGCCTAATTCTGGATAATAAACATCAGGTTTGCTGATTGGATAGAGACCGTACGTCCAACCCTTTGGAGGAATGATTACATCAAAAGTCTCGCTTTGAATATCAAATGATATCGCACCTTCTGGGTCGAAAGGGCTACAACGATTTCCCCAATATATTGTTTTGCCCCCGATAACAACTTCCGGGCTAAAAGGTATACAGTTAGGAGCGTCTCCAATGTCTCTCCAAGTATGGGAAGAACCCAAAGTAAGAATCTCACATCCTGGTTTACAGGTACTGAAACGATGAAAGATCCGCACAACTTTATATTTGTGCGTTGATTCATCATATACCAATGCTAAGTTACATGTAATATGAGAACTACCAGCTTGTGGAAGTGTTACCACTTCATTGATGGTCGGGTTTACCAAATAAATTTTGGTCCCACCACAAAGAGAGCCTTGTTGAAAGATGCATATCAAACCATGACAAGAATTAGACATGGCACAAATTGTCGCCCATGGAAAGTTTCTTAGCTCAAACTGTGTGTGATAGTCTTCGCCGTGGCAATGTAGTTGACCATCAGATCCAGTTGAGTGAATGATGATGCTGAGGTTGGTAGTAGAATTGTTATTACATCTGATTTTGCTAAGTTCCATGTGCCGATCTGCAAATTGCTTCTCTCGAGTGAGTGAGTTCCACATCTTGCATATACGCCTGCATCTCAGTATTGATTCCACAGGAAGCCTCGGAAGTATTTCAAAATATATCAAACTGTCCGGGATGTTGATTGCCTTATTGTTCGACGATTTGTTTGGGATGTCGATTGCCTTATTGTCCGACGATGGTCCTCTTTTAATCTTCCCAACTAGTCGTAGCCGTGTGTACGATCTGGACTCCATAGTCTTCAGTAAGATATGTGGCAAAAGTATACAAAATAAACATATAAGATAAAGTAGTTGAATTAATTGGTAACAGAAAGGTAGATACAGGAAGATGGGTAGTGCTAACATGAGATATGAAACAATTAAATAATAAAAATCAATAGTTTATTTTATACCACAAGTAATTTTGAATAGTTTGTTTATATTTAGAAAAAGAATGAGACTTATAGATGTTAATCAATCTGGACGATGAGTTCTAAATCACTATTATTAATGTCAAATTTCTCAGTGAGTAGTTAATCACGAACCCTATGATGAATCAAAAATCAAATTTCTTCAACTGGGGAAAGTCAAGTACGTAGGAAGTTCATCAAAGGCACAAGTATTACAATATATATCAATAATAATAACAACAATAATAATAAAGAATAAGAGGAAGACAATAAACTCAAGTTCTGCCCCCGACATAGAATTAGTAGAAGGGATCAAAGAGAGATCAAGTGGGGAATCGATTACCTCAAGCTTTTCTTCCTTTTGATTGGATTCTTTAATTTTTCATGGTAAAATATTGAGAAAAAGGATATATATATAGAGAGAGAGGTAACGTGGTTGATATAAAATTACAGATAGATATATATATAAATATTTGAATTTTGAATTTGAATTCAAATTTAAACTGTATTCCTATTCATATCCATATTCATGTAATTCTGTTGATAATTAAAGACGAGTATAATTCTGTCGATACGTTTTAATTTAACTTTCATATCCATATTCAATGAGTAATATGTTTTTACATTTCTGTTTTATAGTGAATTCAAATATGTGATTTGTTATAACTAGCTGTAAGAAGCTTTGATTACTTGTAAAATTTCTCAGTAAAAACTAAAAACTTCTATAATTGGAAGTATATTTTATGAAATAGAATACAGGTCTCATAGGTCTGTTTGAACTCTCATTGAATTATACTTTCACTCTTAGTAAAGGAAATCAATATTTATCTATTGGAAGGTTGCATAAATGCTACCAGGCCTAGCCCTTAACATATGAAACAGTTCTGTTTTTGAGTGATTTTGGTCTACACAAAAGAAGCCAACTATGAGCCTAATTCTTACTCATTACGTACCATTGAGGAAATTACATGTATATCATCGATTACATTTTGTTGAATGTGGTTTTGAAGTGTCTAATGGTACTTCTTATCGTTACCCTACTCACCCAATAGAGATGTTCACATATATGCTTATCAAAGATGAAAATTTTAGCCTTTGCGCTCGCTCTTATTAAAGTAGAGATGCTTCATAAGTTCGTCATGCAAACTGCAGGCAGAAGCAATCTGGGAAACAAAATGGAGCTCTATTCTTATTAGTTCTAGCTGCTATTCTCTCGAGTATTGGAGAGGGTTCTGGTAAAGGTTCAAGTGGCAGTAACCCTGACCAAATTCTTTTTTATGGAATCATTCCTGTCTTGGTTGCTTCTGTGCTTTCTGGTTTGGTATCTTTCTTTGTGTCGGTGGGTTACTCAGGTTGGTGTCTCTGGAATTATTTTTCCCGATAGATTTCATCCTTCTATTTGCTGCTGATCGTATTTCTTCTTCTTTTCAATCTTAATTTATACTTTGCAGGTGAAGAAACATACCTCGTACTTAATGACTGTAGAAATGTCATTTGTTGGAAGTTTGTGCTTGTTAGTTAGTACATACAAATCACCAGATGGGGAGGCTATAAGGAAGTGTGGTTTCTTTCATGGATGGACTTTATAAACTCTGGTAGTGGTCTTTTTTGACGCTTCATTCTTATCATTGAGTTACTTGATATTTGAGATGATGTGTCTACTTCGCCAGTTTTTCCTTACATGTTACTTGACTACTTTTGTGGCGTAGCGATAAATAAATAATAGAAAAATAACAGTTAGTATCTTCTAGCAACTACAATTAAGTCTTATTCCAGCAAGGTTATTCCTAAAGGAATTAAAGAAAAATTCACCCTAATGCTAGAGTCAATAAATTATTCTCTATTGAGTTGTAAAGGCGCGGGATAATAGAATTACGAAGATGGAAATGCACAGATATTAAAGAGTTTTCGATGTGGTATTGCAGTAAGAATCACATAATAAAACAAATACCAAGCCTTATCAGTTAAATGTCTACTATTGATCCTCCCACAACTGTCCCTGCTTTTCATATTATGTTTTCTATTAAATTTGGTTGCTAGTGATTGCTTTGTCAAAACATCATATTCAAAATTTAAATCTATCACACACTTTTCAAGCTATCTTCACCAATAAAATATATCTGTTGATTCATAGTTTTGTATATTCACTTTTTTGCTTGAATGTGGACTTACCCTGTCAGCTGTATGCACCATCAAAGTAGAATCATACTAATCAAGTGAAAATCCCCCCATTCCGCCTCCCTTTATGATTATCTGGCAATTAAGTTGATGAAACCAAGAAATACGACTTGGTCTTTTTTTTTTTTGATAAAAGATGACTACTGTCATCGCTTCATTAACGATTAATTAACGAAACATAATACATCAGGGTCCAAAATACATCAACAGAAGTACATCATTAACCCACAGAAGTACATCAACATACTACATCAGTAACCAAAAGAAACAACAACATGAAGAAGACCACTCTACATATTGTAGCAAAACATCGACAGAAGTACGAATCCTCTATCTTCCGCCCACTATCCCGATGGCAAGCCACCTACTTCGTTATGCGAGTCGACTTGGTCTTTAAAAGGTAGGTATGCGAGTAATTTAACTAATTTCTAAGTTACACATTTACATAGTTATTATCTTAAAGCCATGGGACATTAAAGTATGAGGCATAATTTGATGATTATAGTTCTCTTATAGATACTTGTAACTACTAAGAGATTTTGGACCTTTTTTAAAAAAAATTAATTTTTCTTTTCATTTTCTTAAGCATGGCTAGATTTTTTTAATCATAAAACATTGAGGCAAACCCTGCGTTCCATTAGAAAGGATTTAGCAAAGCATAAAACTAAAGATAAACTAAATGGTGCTTGTACAAACCAACATGTTGGCTAGATTAAGCTCATTCCATCCCAAAATAGATATCCGGCCCCCAAAATACATGCACCGACATAATCTAAGCACAATAACCCACCCCATACAACACTAAAGTATAGAACAAAAAGCATGTTGCAATAAGCCAATAAGGCAAACATACGACCCAAAACACCACACCACAGTAAAGGGAACTCTGGATGGTGTAACACACGGTAACCCTGGTGATCTCCCTCCTCGGACAGCCTTGTATGTCGACGTTGTGATGTGACTGATGTCCGCAAACCTTTTTCTTTGTTCCATTGTCTGTTAGGGTAGACCAAAAAAGAATATAAGACTTGATTTTCTTTTTGATAAAAGGGAAATATAAGACTTGATTTAGTTAATGACTTAATGCATGTAATGTGGATGCAGATGTTAGTGCCTAAAAAATATGTTCTTTCTTTCTTTTTAGCCTGATATACCCTAGCCTCCTCACTCTAATTACAACTGACGATTATGACTAGTTACTGAAAGCTAGCCGCTAGCCGCTTTATTTGTTCTTTGCATAAGGCCAATACTATGTTTATGAATGACTGGCTGTAAGTGGTTTCCCTCCTTTTGTTGGAAACTTTGAGAATATTTGATTCTTCATGTATTCTACCTCTATATTAAAAGCAGACTTAATTCCTCTCATCTCTACTACTGTAATTTGTCCTTAACCCAACCCGTGCAACGCACGTGCTGGTAGAATTTTTTTTGGCCCTTTTCATTCCCCCAATTTTCCCCACGTGCACAGCACGTGTATAATACTAGTTATGTTAATTTGAAGCATACCTGTAACTGCTGACCTCATCTTAAATTGCATGTGTCTGTGAGCTCTGCCTACATGCCAATGCTGTTGGTGGGATCCTTGTTGGCCTCGTCACAACCCATCCCAAAGGTGAGTAAACAACTCATTTATACAGAATCAGTAGTTTCTAATCCTCTTAACTTTGAGATTCTAATATTTGCAAAAACTATAACAGGGTTTTGTCATCGAATCCTCTTAACTTTGAGATTCTAATATTTGCAAAAACTATAATTGAGTTTTGTCATTGTTTCTGCGCTACTAGTAACAGCTGTGCTTCAGTTTGTCTTTGATGGAATACCTCCATCACTTTACTGCCTTATAGCAATGCCTCTGGTTATTAGCCGAATTTCGATTTACCAGAAGCACCCTTACAGAGCAAGGAAGAAAGAAGAATGAGGGAACAAGCAGAAGGAAGCACTGGCCAAATCAGATATATTTGGTTTTGAAATGTATTAATTACCTTGTAACATATTTGTGAAGAACAAAAGAGTTCATATTCTTGCCTTAAGTGCAAGTATTATGTAGCTACAATGTATTATAAGGAATTTTAATTAGTGGAAGATGGCCAACTGTGTTGACGAATTATGCATAGTATGTTTACTTTCTTTGCATTTTTTTCTCAATGTTTGTCTACATGTTTGTCATTCAGAGGTATGCTTAGATATGCTAACTTTCTATGTCAAACACAACCTATGTGGCTCATAATAGAATTTTTGACCAAAACGACCCAATTTTTGAAAGGTTTTACCAAAACGACCCACTTTCGAAAGTTTTTACCAAAACAACCCTCTCGCTAACTGAGTTAGCAACCCTAGTGAAAACAGGGTCGCTAACTGAGTTAGCGAGTGTATACATGACCTTTTTCTTCAGGTTTTACCACTTGGAGAAAAACGTACAAATGAATTGAGGAAATATATATTTTGGCTTGTATTATAAAAAAATTATTGGGTTTAGAGTTGTTATCTCAGTTAGCGAGTGTGTTTCTACTACATTCGCTAACTGAGATAGCGAGTGTATTGACTTGAAGAAAAATTTATTTTGATTTAGACTAGCTATCTCAGTTAGCGAGTGTGGTACAAACACACTCGCTAACTGAGATAGCGAGTCTAATTCCAATTCGTTTGTACCACACTCGCTAACTCAGTTAGCGACCCTAGTGAAAATAAGGTCGCTAACTGAGATAGTGAGTGTATACTTGGTTTTTTTCTTCAGGTTTCACCATTTGAAAAAAAAAACTGAAGAAAAAGGCCAAGTATACACTCGCTAACTCAGTAGCGACCTTGTTTTCACTAAGGTCACTAACTGAGTTAGTGAGTGGGTCGTTTTGATAAAAACTATAAAAAAGTGGGTCGTTTTGGTCAAAAATTCCTCATAATAGTAGACATCGGTAATATGTTAATAATTGATTAACCAAATATTATTCACTTTTAGGAGCAATAATCTTAAGGCAATTAGACATTTAAATGCTCTATATGTGGTATTTACGCTTCTTTTCTCTTTTTCCATAGGAAACAACCAAAAACAGCAAAACGAAGCAGATTCCAGACTAACACAGACTTTGAGGATGAACTCAGAATATTACAGAGCATCAGTCGACTGACTCTTCAACCAGGCGACTGGACAGAGAGTTTAATAAGGCTCGGCACAGTCGACTGCTCCCCAAGCCAGTCGACTGGTAAGCGGCGAGTCAGAAGATAAGAACAGATGCATCCTCATCCAAATCCGAATCAAAATTAAGTTATCCAAACCCAGGTGTTTTCTGCGAATAACAACTTCTCAAACAATCAAAGCAAGAAGCACGTGGTGAGCAGATAAGGAAGGGAAGAAGAAAAAGAGAAAGAAATAAACGGCTGATGAAGATAAGGAAAGAAATAACAAAAGAAGAGGACTTCTCTGCAAAAAGTACAAACCCTAATTCTCTTTTCTTGTTCTATAAATACCAACCAAGAAAGAAGCGGCTGAGGGCTAACTCTCTCTCTATCTCGAGAAGGCCGGATCCATCATCAAGACTGATCGTTGACAGCAAGCATCACAGGAGGAGAACTAGACGACTGCTAATTGGGCTAAAGTGCAACATCATACAAATCAGCGTTCTTCTGTTCTTTCTCTTAGTTTTTATTTCTATTGTAGTCATGAACTCTATTTTATCAATCAATAAAAGTTTTATTATGGGGAACTAATTTCATAGTTGGGTAGATTGAAACCGTAGTTGTGTAATGCTATAGTCTTCTCTATTACTTATTGGTGTGCGTATCGATCGTTAAAGATAAACAGATTGCTTAATTGTGATCTAACCCTATACAGCGGAAACTAGGGTTCACAAATTATACCTGCGGTGAGAAGAAGACGACAGCGACCCCAAGATCTTCTGCACGTATTCCTTCCTCGGGTTGGACGTCGTGTGGGCGACGATCTCCCAACCTTTCTTCTCTTCTTGGCTGACCTCTCTTTCTCCCCTTTCGTGAATCACGAGTTTTGAGAAAAATCTTATATTTCAGATTGTCAATGACGGCCAGAGAAATAGAGGATATATATAAGGCTACGGCAGGGACCATGAGGAGAATTAGGGTTAGGTCTCCTAACGGATCTGGGTATCCCGTGTTCAGCCCGAATACACAACCCAGGCCCATTAACAATAGCTCAGTCCACTAAGGAGCTATTGTTGCACTACCTTCCTAATCCCAAATTATATTTATGGGCTCCTTTTATTATATGCTCGTTCAACTCCCCATGTTAAGATATCGAATGTCCGTCGATCAAATTAAGTTACTGACAACTACATTGATCAACATCTTTTATCCTTAAGTAGTACCACTCAACTTTATTTGTCATGTCGGATGTAATCCACCTGCAGGGTTTACATGACAATCCTTATGAGCTCCTTAAGGGGACATCATCAACCCGACGTATCGGGACATGGATTCCTTTTACAATCAACAGCCCATCATACATACAATGCTATTACCCAATTCATAGAGGTTGTTGATCCATAATGAATCTCACTCTTTTATGAGTCAAAGTAATGCACACTGCATATACATGTCTGTTATTATATCTGGATTAAGAGCATAAGCATCCATAATAACAGAGGTGTTTGTTCTCTTTTGTAGTCAGTACAAAGAGAACAACCTCAAGTGGTCCTGTTCAATACACACAAAGTGTACTAGTGTAAACCTATAGTCAAGACAGACTAATACCAGATTACACTACAACCTTTCCAATGGATTGTTCAAGTCCGTCTAGGTTGTGAACTATTTATATATATTCCATAGGGAACTGATAATATGATCTTCTGTGTGTCACCTCACACCATATTATCAACCTTATAGAATATCAGACACTTGCATTAATATTATAATAAACACAATATGCAAACATATGCCCATATGATTCTCATTCAAAAAAATAAGGAAATAAAGTTAATACAAAAGTGATGCTTTCAGTATATAACCCTAACAGTTTTCACTAAGGTCACTAACTGAGTTAGTGAGTGGGTCGTTTTGATAAAAACTATAAAAAAGTGGGTCGTTTTGGTCAAAAATTCCTCATAATAGTAGACATCGGTAATATGTTAATAATTGATGAACCAAATATTATTCACTTTTAGGAGCAATAATCTTAAGGCAATTAGACATTTAAATGCTCTATATGTGGTATTTACGCTTCTTTTCTCTTTTTCCATAGGAAACAACCAAAAACAGCAAAACGAAGCAGATTCCAGACTAACACAGACTTTGAGGATGAACTCAGAATATTACAGAGTATCAGTCGACTGACTCTTCAACTAGGCGACTGGACAGAGAGTTTAATAAGGCTCGGCACAGTCGACTGCTCCCCAAGCCAGTCGACTGGTAAACGGCGAGTCAGAAGATAAGAACAGATGCATCCTCATCCAAATCCGAATCAAAATTAAGTTATCCAAACCCAGGTGTTTTCTGCGAATAACAACTTCTCAAACAATCAAAGCAAGAAGCACGTGGTGAGCAGATAAGGAAGGGAAGAAGAAAAAGAGAAAGAAATAAACGGCTGATGAAGATAAGGAAAGAAATAACAAAAGAAGAGGACTTCTCTGCAAAAAGTACAAACCCTAATTCTCTTCTCTTGTTCTATAAATACCAACCAAGAAAGAAGCGGCTGAGGGCTAACTCTCTCTCTATCTCGAGAAGGCCGGATCCATCATCAAGACTGATCGTCGACAGCAAGCATCACAGGAGGAGAACTAGACGACTGCTGATTGGGCTAAAGTGCAACATCATACAAATCAGCGTTCTTCTGTTCTTTCTCTTAGTTTTTATTTCTATTGTAGTCATGAACTCTATTTTATCAATCAATAAAAGTTTTATTATGGAGAACTAATTTCATAGTTGGGTAGATTGAAACCGTAGTTGTGTAATGCTATAGTCTTCTCTATTACTTATTGGTTGAACCTGATTGAATTGAGATGGATTTATGATAATCAAACTTGTTCAGAATTCTTAGGAGCAGTCGACTGTGGTAACAGCCAGTCGACTGACGTACGGAATCTGAGTTATCAAGTTTGGGTATTATAAATCTGAATCTGTTATATGGGCATATTGAGACGACCTGTATCTCGTGCTCATAACTTGTAACAAGGGAATCTCTAGGGGTTCTTGGTTTAATCAACTTGAGGGATCTAGATCTGATACCAATTTTTAGGACCTTGAGTGTTTGTTCGTTTCCACTGTTCTTATGCCTTCTTTAAGTGCAACTTAGTAGATATCATGCTAAATACTTAATGAAAGAAACGAATTAGAGTAGATACCATGCCTAATTCTTGGCCTAGGGAAACATTACTTTAAGGAGTAGATACCATGCCCTTGAAGAGAACTAACATGAGTAATGGATGTAGTATATGACTCAGCATTGCTGACTATTGGTGGAGATCCAAACCCAACTACTTTGATAGAGATTTGTGACTCAACTTGTGATGCTACTTATTTAGATTTTTATCTTTTCATTTCTTTTAGACTTTTAGAACGACATTTCAATATTCTGTTTTCTATTTTATTGATTAGTAAGTTAGAATCTACAATCTCTGTGGGATCGACCCTTGCTCGTCACTACGTTTTTCCAAACGATTCGTGCACTTGCGAGGTTTATAATTTGTGTCTAGTTTATCTATATATTTGGGTATCTAGATTGCACAACAATAATCCTCCTGTCAGATCCGTTTGTTGATTAGGTGCATTTTCCTGATATGTTTAGACTTGAATAGGTTGTTGGTATACAAAACCAGTTCTAAGCGTTCCTTTAATTTATGCAAAGTTTGTGAAGAGGGTTTTAACATTGGGTTTCGTGAAATGTTACTTACAGGATAAAGACAATACTGGGCTGTTGGAAATCATGGGTGTTGGTGATCCTTCAGGGTGTGGACTAGGATTGAGCTATTGTCCCTGCTACCCGAAAGACACCTACTTCATGTGCAATGATAATAATGGTTCAACTGTTACCAGAGCTGATCCTGATCTACGCTGCGCATATTGAGTATGGATGAAGGCAGCACCTGAGGTGTGGTTAATTCTTATATCCTTAGAGCATCTGTAGTCGTTATGGTTAAAAAATGGATATTTGGCATTTTGGATATAGAAAATTTGGGGGAGTGCTGCACTCGTCTTTGGTCAAAAAATGGGTTTCGGTTATAAAAAAAAAAAAAGCGCGACGAAAGATGATCCCACTTCTTGTAAAAAACATGGACATTAATTTTTTTTAATTAACGAAAAGAGAAATAAAATACCGTTATAAAAAAATAAAAAATTGGTAAACGACGTGATACCATATCCCGTCTTAACAATTTTTGTAAATGAAAAAAATAATCAGAATATTGGGAGAAGGAAGGGACGGAACATGATTTCTCTATTTTTTTATTGTTTTTTTTATATATAAATTCAGACGGGATTTCATATCCCGTTCGACAACTGGAAAAAAATCCAGACAAAATACCATTTCTCGTGCAAACTCTACTTTTTTTTGGGATGGTAGATGATGTTCCGATTTCTAAAATATGGAAAAAGCTAAACTCGCTGCCAAATTTGCTGACTACTTTTCATGTCTAACCCAAAATATGTAAATATAGCCAACGATTGCATATCAATTATATCCAAATTATCCATATTTGGATATATGCAGGCCCGGCCCAGGGTAAGCCAAGCAAGCCAATGGGCTTGGGCAACCCCCCTATAATGGGGCAACATTTTTATAAAAAAAATCAATATATATAATAAATTGATTTAATAAAAATGAGATTTTTATCACTTTTGAGTATTGGTTGAATGAAACTTGATATGATAATGTTATAAATTGATTATGTTTATGAGTTATAATGGTTAATTAGTTTGAGAAATTTGGAGAAATGATTTATGAATCAAGAGATCATGTCTTGAGAATCGAAATTTGGAATCGAGTTGAGTTTGAGAAAATATATCCAAATTGGGATTTTTTTTTGAGATTTTGGTATTGATATGGTTTGGATCTGAATACGAAGCTATTTCAATGAATAATTAATTAATTTAGAAACTCTAATTTTGATTATATGCACAATTCATGTTTTAATTGAAAGAAATCAACAAATCGCTATTTTTATAAATTTAAGTAGTTTTGAATTAGTTTTTATGGACTATTATATATCCTATAAGTTGTATTTGATCAAATAAGAAATATGCTTTTTGTAGAAATCGTTTTCATAAAGTAAAACTACGTATCGGTTGAAATGTGCACAACAAAAAATCTGCAGTCTGCAGGTCGACAGTCGACCGGTGTGATTTTACAGTCGGCCGTCGCGACCTGGCTGTTGTGTTATCTGGTTTTCTTGAAATTTCATTCTGGACAGTCGACTGATGACTTTTATAGTCGACTGATATTATTTAGATTTATTTTTAATTGAAGTTTTGGATTTTTTCGCTCTAGACAGCCGACCGATGGCGTTTTATAGTCGACTTCTAATACTTAGAATTATTTTCTCAAAGTTATTGAATTTTTCTCCCTGGACAGTCGACCGACGCTTATCTATAGTCGACTGATACTGATGTATCTTGATATATTTGAATGTTCTTTTAAATGATTTATTCTCTAAATGCTTTAATCTATAACTTCCTATTCTATACCTTATCTTCTACTGAACAAATGTTTTCAAGTTGTTTTAACTGAGCAATTTATATTGGAAGATTGGTTTGGATGTTTGGGTGTGAGTCTCTAGAGGGTGTGTGTGACCCTAGAATACCGGCAGTTGAGATATTTATATTTTGGGCCTGTTGAGGCATTTTAGTTGATCAGTTGTTGAGTTAAGTCCGGTGGGGTATACCAACTCTAGTAGATTTGTAAAGTAATCAAATAACCAAAATGATAAGGATTGGCACTAGTGGTGATATGATGAATGAGAACATGAGTTATGGACCTCAGTATGGCTCGCGGTATGAGATAATCCCCAGAAATATCCAGGTGTGAGTGAAATAGTCTTCGGAATTACCTGTGGTGTGGGATTGATCTCCGGAATTATCGGGGTCGAGGCGACGCACATGTGGTATACGTGTGATGAGGTGCCATAGCTTGTGGTGTGGGATATTCTCGAAGATTCCCAAGTGTGAGTGAAATAGTCTTCGGAATTATCTGTGGATAGAGATTGACCTCCGAAATTATCGGGGCATGGGCTAATACTCACAGTGTAACTATATCTCGTAGTAATCATAGAAATAGGATTAGTTGTATAGCGGGGGATTAAACCCTATAAAGTGGAGACGTTAAGGGCTTGCACCGGACCTATGTAGAGTGGGATGCATAGACTCCGATAAGTACACATTAGAGAGTCAGCATATAGCATTAATGTTTTCGTGACTTGGTATTATGCATGTGTTTTTAGTTTTCTACACTTGATACTTATTCTAGCTTCACTGGACGTGTTTCGTGTTTCGTGGTTATTCCCTAATTCACTTACTTTTGTTTATTTCCTGTTGTTGATGAATCTATGCTTTATTTATGTTACTTGTTTTTATGTCACTCACACCGCTATGGCTGACTCCTTTAGTTTTGGGGGTTAGAGCCATCTCTAGCCTCATATTTTACAGGTGATTACCTATAGCTTGAGATTTGGATGCTTGAGTTAAAGTGATGTAATGGACTGTGTGATTTTGTAAAAGAAAGTGTTGTAAAGAAAGGAAGTTGTAATTCAAGGTGTATGTATTCCGCTGTGCTATGTAAATATTATTGTAATGAAATTTTGAGAAAAAATTCTATTGGTATTTTGGGCTGTGTTTAATATTACATTTAAAGTTGATGCTGGAAATTGTGTCACGTATTTCTAAGATATCATATTGGAAATTCGGGGCGCTACACTTCCACTTTCACGTCATCTGCCTCGTCCCTAAACTGCAATCCGGAGGCAATTTCTCCTACATCATTGACACTTTCTCCTCCAACCAAGCCTTGTGGAAAGTCCTTTCCGATGAGATCTGTTTTTTCCACAGAGACAACACTCATCTTGACATCATCCCCAACTCTGCCGTTTCTTGTGGCCGGTGGGCCTATTGGATGTTGTTGGGGTACAACGGGCTCGCAAAAAGTGCATTGGTGGTTAGGGTTGATGCCGAGAGCGGCTTTGACCCGATTAATTGCCCAATCCTGATCTATGCAAATTTGCTGGTATGTGGTTTGGGTGCAAGGAGGATGAAGCTAGGGATGGTGGGGAATCGATTGGGGCTTGTGGCTTCGAATAGGAAGTCGCGGAAAGTGGAGCTGCACACTCCAAATTGTGATATGTTAGGGTGGAGGTTGTTCCCACGGTTCTTGAAAGTGATACTGGATTCGAATATGGGGGAGAATTAGGTCAAGATTGTGGGGTGGAATAAGATAGGGTGTAGGAAGATGCCGATTCTGATTAGGTTTCAAAGTGAGAAGGTGGAGGTGTTCCTTTTGGTTGGGAGGAGGATGTTTTTTTAATTTTTGAGTAAAAGGTGACCGTGTCACCGATTCATTCATAAAAAATTAATGAAACAAAGTAGTACAATAATTACATCTAACTGTTCCTAAATGGAACAACATAGAAACATTACACAGCTAAGCCTATAACAATAACTTGTCCCTCCCCAAGGTAAACGTGTTGTCACGCCCCGCTTCTCAGAATACGAGAACACAGGCACGTAACTGAGACCCAGCGAATGATGCAAATACATCATTCATAATCTGTATAGTTAACTCAACAACAAGATAACAATATCAACCACGCAAGCATTTAGAATCACAATAGGATAACAAAGTACATGACACAGTACATGACATAATATAGGACATAACCAACAACTGGAAAAGAAACATAGTTATGGGTCAAACATGCCCGGATTACAATAAAGAGTACATGAATAAAACAGGAACTAAAATAACATAAAAATAAACAGGACTAAAATCTTTGCTCAGCAACACCTTCGGGTAATTCTCCATCTGGACCTGCAAGTATATTATTACAAAGGAAGAAACAAAGAGGTACCCGTTAATGCAAGTCACGGGCCGTAAGTGGTACAAGCTAACGAGACAATTATAAAACAAAACAAAGTAGGGAAAGAGCAAGGAATCAAGAATCATATAATAGTAGAAATACAACATGCAAACAGAAGACAAGACATCATGGAATAAGTGGCATGCATGTGACGAGTAAATAAACCAATAGGAACATGTACATGTAAACTAGTAAGCAAGTAACAAGTCAACATGAACACGTAACATGCAAACAAGTAAGAAAGTCATCATGAACATGTAACATGTAATTGGATCATGCAAGTGTATGTGTTAATATCATGTCTTTTATTAACCTAACTAGGTAGCACTTCATGTGTCCCATACCACATGGTTGCTACTCGCAATCAAGTGAATATTTAGACTAGTGGTGGATTCTATAGGTTACGCACCCGGGAAATCATGTCATGTCAAGTATATCTTGTATCGAGATATGTGCAATATGGAACATGTAGTGTGACTTATAACGTGCCATGTAAACCTGTAATTTTGCAAACTTGCAACTTGTAACTTGCAACTTGCATCGGAAAACCACGAGCTCCCGTCCGAGTACGCTCTTCTATATTGCCCACTACTAAATAGTTTCCCTTATACCCCGACTTGTTATCTTTTTATTTTAACAAGAAGTGGACTGGAGGTTGACGACTTCGGGATCGCGCTAGATGGAGGCGACGAGGTGGACTACGGGGCCTGGCGACGATGGCAGGGCTTGAAGACGATGGCGGAGTCGAAGCTTGAGGTCAGGGTGATTGAGTGAGAGCGGGAGATGGAGCAGTGGTGATGGGTTCGATGAGTGGCGAGGAGTGGAGCTCAGGGGTTCTCGAGGTTGAAGATGACGGGGTGGAGCGAGCTCGACGGGGAGATGAGGATGCGGTGCTCGAGCGAGAAGCGCTCAAGGGCGGAAGACGATGCGGGGCAGGGTCTTCGATTGTGAGTGCGGCGCTTCGCGATGACGACGATGATGGGGAGTGAGGTCGAGAGTAATGGAGGAGAGCTTGAAGACGGTGGTTGAGTTCTGTTTTGTTTGGTTGGAGACAGAGGAGGGGAAAATAGAGTGGGAGAGATAGAGAATGGGGTAGGGGTTTTAATATAAAATAGAATAAAATAAAGTAATCGGTGAGAGGGAGTGGGGGGTAGTTATGAGGTGATGGGAAGTGTGCATCTGCAAAGTGGGGAGTTGAAGTACGAGATTAGAAAAAGTGGGGGATATGAGAGGGAATTGTATACGGGTAGATGTGGGATAATAAACCTGTACAGTATAGGTACTGGTTTTGTGGGTTTAATAATGGGTATCCCAAAGAGATCCAATAGGCTTTAATAGATGGGTTTAAGTTATTTAAATAAAACAATTAGGGTATTGGGCTAAATTTTGGGCTCAGATTAATTTAACAGAATCAAATATGAATTTGGGCTTTAGAATAAGCAATTGGGTTCCAAAAATAGTTTAAATAATAAAATCAATTTGGAAAAAATAGTTATAAGATACTGAGGATTTTAATACGGAAAAAATAATTTTAAAATACGTATTAATGGAAATAGGGGTTACAAATCCTACCCACCTTACAACAAAATTTCGTCATCGAAATTTGCGTAGGCAGTATATAGGATGGAGTAAGTGTAACACCCAAGAGGTTAAGAAGCAATAAACAATAAAGAGGTGGTGACACCGGGATCAAATAAGGCATAAGCAGGGAATGAGTGAAATAAAACAATACTTAAGGTTGAGTCCAATAATATAATTGAAAATGTGCATGCACAAGAGAGTATGCAGAAATAAGTGATGCAATTAAAAGACAAGAAGAACATAAAAATAACAAACTACAACATACTTGCAACAATATCTTCAGCATTCTCCGTTTCCTCTGCGATCAAGTTGTAAGCCTGGCCTGTAGCGCCCCGAATTTCTAATATGATATCTTAGAAAATACGTGGCACAATCCTAGCATCCACTTCAATATAATATTAAACACAACCAACACCACTAAAATTTTCAACTTTTATTACAACAAACTTTTACAATGCACAGCGGAACTCAAAACATCTCAATCCAATTTTTCCTTTATTTACAACACAAACTATCTCAAATCTGCTTTTACAATTTACACAAAACTCTTATAAATCAATTCATCTCAAATATGCCTCAAGCATCCAAACCTCCAAACTCTAAGCAACAACCTGCAACATGTGAGGCTAGAGATGATTCCCTAACCCCCAAAACTAAAGGGGTTAGCCATAAATGGTGTGAGTGACATAAAACAACAAACAAAATAAATAATTATTAAGCAAGGATTCTTAAACAACATATAATGAACCAAAATACATAAAATATGAGATAGCAAGAAATGTAACAACAAGTGATACTATACCAAGTGTCAAGTGTAGAAAACAGGAAAACCACATGCATAAAACTAAGTCAAGAAAACACAAATTCTATATGTGGACTCTCTAATGCGTACTTGTCGAAGTCTATGCATCCCACTCTACATAGGTTCGGTGCAAGCCCTTAACGTCTTCACTTCATAGGGTTCAATCCCCCGCTATGCAACTAATCTTATCACGATGACTACTACGAGATAAAGATAAACTGTGAGAATTAGCCCATGCCTGATAATTCCGGAGATAGATCCCACATCTCAGGTATTTTACCTGGATAATTCCGGAGATCATCCCACACCGAGACATTGACACATCATCACATGAATACCACATGTGCGTCGCCTCGACTCCGATAATTCCGGAGATCAATCCCACACCGCAAGTAATTACCTGGATAATTTCGGAGATATATCTCACATCGCAGGTAATTTACCTGGATAATTCCGGAGATAAATCCCACACCTCAAGTAAGTTACTTGGATAATTCCGGAGATTAAATCCCACATCTAAAGCCATACTGAGGTGCATAACCCATGTTCTCGTTCATCATATCACCACTAGTGCATGTCCTTATTATTTTTGGGTTATTTAATTACTTAACGAATCTCCTAGAGTGGTGTGCCCTACCGACCTAAATTCAAAACTGAATAACTGAAATGCCTCAACGGGCCTCAACAAAATAACTCAACACCGGTATACTAGGGTCACACACCTCTAGAGACTCAACTCAAATGTCTAAACCAAAGTTCCACTAAACAAAGTGGCTCAACTGAATATCTCAAATCAAATACTTAACTGAATATCTTAGAACCAAATGCTTACTGAAGGCAAAGTATAGACTGAATTATCTGAAAGCCAATCATTCGAAAGAACACTCAAGTTACAGAAATCCATCAGTACCAGTCGACTTATACTGTAGTAAGTCGACTGTCCAGAGGTCAAATATCCAAAATTATACAAAATAAACTAAGTCATACCAGTCGACTTGAAAGCCATCAGTCGACTTAAAGAGGTCATAGGTCGACTGTCCAGAAAGGACTGAAATAATTTTACAAAATAAAGATCTCAGGGCACCAGTCGACTGCATAAGAGTCCAGTCGACTGTCCAGAGGGGATTTCAAAAGAACTGAAGGTACAACAGTAGGATCGTACCAGTCGACTGAATAGTAGACCAGTCGACTGTCGGCTTATAGTTTTCATAAATTAGGTCTGAATACAGAATCAAAACTGGAGTTTTCTAAAGATTTATTGTTTGTGAAAATAGTTCATATTCAGGTAAAACGACAACTCTCAAATAATCTCCATTATGGATACTTTACTCAAAGCATCAAATATGTCAAAACTCAAGTTCTCATGTTCTAGATTCTAATTCTTCTATTAGGGTTTCTCAATTCTAAATTTCTTTCACAATTCTTAATCAAAATCTGATTTACAAATATAAGATCCAGATGCTCATCATCCGATCATAACCATACTCAAATCTTAACATGCCTTTAGTAATACAATTTTATAAACAAAGATCTACCAATCATTCATAGATTCCACATACATGGTCCAAACAACAACGATGGTTCACATGAATCATACCACAATATAAGATCCATATCATTCACAACATCAAATCAAAACAAAATTGTCACTCGCATACATAGATCAAAACAACAAAGCAATTTTATATCACTCACAAAGCAAACAAAACAAAACAAAGTCACTCACCTTTGAATTGAGAAAATCCACGAAAAGCCTTCCTTTTGCTAGATCAAACTTCATCTTGCTCCTCCAAACAAATCACCAAAATTCTGTATATTCCAGTAATGACGGCTGAAAAAATCCTCTTAAACAATCCGGAAATAGGTTTAGGGTTTTACCCACACTTTTGTAAAATAATTCTTTCCAAAATACAACTTCACATATATAGGTCTAGTCTTGGAAATTCGACCAAAATTCATTTAAATTAGGATTTAAAAGAAAATATAATTCTAAATCTCAACCAATACTGTTCAAAACGTCCAGAATTGCATTTTTACATTTTAACCCTTAAAATGACAAATTTGCAAAAAGGTCCTTCTTTTCTCAAAATTTGCAAATAGTTCCAATTAATTTCAGGAAAATCTGGAAAAATACTAAATAAATCCCAAATATTAAATAATGATTTTTCATGAAGAAAACTTGACTTTTCAAACTTCTCAAAAAGTATTTGCACGTGTTTTGCATGTGTAAAAAGATAAATTTTTCTGAAAATATTTATTAAATCCTCAGAAATTCATTTAAATTTATTTTCGAATATTTAAAATAATATTTGAAAATACGGGGTTCTACATGGCCTCTCCCAGGAGTTGCGGCTCTCTGACCATAGACTTGCTACTGCGGTGGTCCTCGAACTGGTGCCCTCTGTTGGATCGGCCCTCCGGCGACTGGAGCAACTCTCGCCTGTGGACATTCCCGGAGAACATGGTCATGGGATCCACAAGCGAAACATTGGTGATTCGCCAATCTGCAGTCCTTGCGTATGTAACCGGTCTTCTGGCAAAAGTCACAAACTACATCTCTTCTCGAGGCGGCAGGTGGATAGGGCATAGACCTTGCAACAGTAGCGGGGACTAGCCACCGAATTAGCCCACCAGGAGGTCTAGCAACAGCAGCAGGGTACTGAACAACCCGCTGAGCAACATCCCTCCTCTTGCGGCTGTGTTCCTGGGCTCTAGCTGCCTCAAGAACATCAACATATGTGTGGAGACGGAGAGCAACTAGATGGTCTTGAATATCATAGTCTAACCCCATCAGAAATCTCCGGGCTCTGTCATCTTCATTAACCACTAAGGCTGTGGCGAAACGGCTGAGTCTGGTGAAATCCGCGGCATACTCGTCCACGGGCCGAGTTCCCTGAGTCAGGATAGTGTTTTGATTACTAGTGTTACATATGAAATACGTAACAAAATTTAAAATCAATCAACTATCTGACTACCTGCGTCAGCGAAGTGAACTGTCGTTCCATATCGATCCTCGAGACGTTTGGGAAGAACTTCATTAGGAAGCTCTCCGTGAAGGTAGCCCAAGTGATAGGCCTGACCAGTCTCTTAACTTTAGCTCTCCACCAGATACGGGCGATATCCATCAGCTGGATGCTAACAACATCCACTCGGTCCACATCAGCGATTCTCGCTGCCTGAAGCAATTGTTCCGTCCGGATAAGCCACTGTTCTGCTTCCAATGGTGATTCAGTGCCCATGAATTTGTCCGGATACAACTTCATAAAATCCGCGACAGTGCCGGGTCTAGGAGGAAGCGTTCCGCGCACAGGTACAACGGCATTCCGGTTAGCGACGTCCAATGCAGCCCTCACAAGTTTGTTGTGTTCTTGTTGCATCTGCATCATTTGCTGTAGTGCCTGGATGACGACTGCACTCTCTGGCAGCTCATTGCGGGGATGGGATGAGGAAGCACCTTTATGAGCCATATTCTGCACAAAATCAAGTCGGTTAGTACCCAGATTATATGTTGGTTATTTATTATCTATGTGATCAACGTGGTGCACATGTTGTTGAGTTAACCTAGCTAAACTCTAACATAATTAGAGTCTAACCTGGCTCTGATACCACTAAAAACCTGTCACGCCCCGCTTCCAAGAATACGGGAACACGGGTACGTAACTGAGGCCCAGCGAATGATGTGAATACATCATTCATAAGCTGTATAGTTAACTCAACAACAAGATAACAATATCAACCATGCAAGCATTTAGAATCACAATAGGATAACAAAGTACATGACATAATACAGGATATAACCAACAACTGAAAAAGAAACATAGTTACGGGTCAAACACGCCTGGATTACAATAAAGAGTATATGAATAAAACAGGAACTAAAATAACATAAAAATAAAGAGGACTAAAATCTTTGTTCAGCAACACCTTCGGGTAATTCTCCATCTGGGCCTGCAAGTATATTATTACAAAGAAAGAAACAAAGAGGTACCCGTTAATGCAAGTCAGGGGCTGCAAGTGGTACAAGCTAACGGGACAATTATAAAACAAAACAAAAGCAGGGAAAGAGCAAGGAATCAAGAATCATATAATAGTAGAAATATAACATGCAAACAGAAGACATGACATCATGGAACAAGTGGCATGCATGTGAAGAGTAAATAAACCAATAGGAACATATACATTTAAACGAGTAAACAAGTAACGAGTCAACATGAATGTGTAACATGCAAACAAGTAAGCAAGTCATCATGAACATGTAACATGTAATTGGATCATGCAGGTGTACGTGTTAATGTCATGTCTTTTATTAACCTAACTAGGTAGCACTTCATGCATCCCATACCACATGGTTGCTACTCGCAATCAAGTGAACATTTAAACTAGTGGTGAATTCTATAGGTCACGTACCCAGGAAATCATGTCATGTCAAGTATATCTTGTAATAGGAAGTGGACAAAGTATATCTTGTAACATAAGGTTAGGGTTAGGGTTAAGGTTAGTTCGGGGGGGTTTATTTAAACATCTGATTAGTTAAGTGATGTTTTTTTAAACACAAATAAAAGATGAATGTGATTTTTTTAAACACATATGAAAGATTAAAGTGGTTTTTTTTAACCCTACCCTAACCCAACCTTAACCCTAACCCTAACCCTAACTAACCCAGTGGAGTTTTTTGAAACTTTGTGTCCTTTTTTTAAACAAAGAAACCTTAGTGTACTTTTTTTAAACTGGCCCAAAACTTTGTGTCATTTTTTTATATTTAGCCTAATATAATATGGCATGTGTTAATAAATACATATTTTTAAAGTAATATAATGAATATATTGAGAGAGTTTGAGTTATACGTGTAATGCACGTAAATTGGTAGATTTAAATAAAGTGTATAATGGGAGAGTTGGAGTTGCACGTGCAATGCACGTAAAGTGGTAGATTTTTTTTATTTTTTAATTTTAGATAAAAGTGACTGAAAGTCACCGTTTCCATTAATGAAAGATTAACGAAACAAAGTAAAACATTACAACTCTAAAATCCTCCAGTTCCTTACAATAATCAAAACATAAAGTAGCCCCAATTTTCCATACATAGATATTTGTAGTCAAACCCAAAACACAGTAGATATCCCCTTGCTTGACTTGCACCCAAAATCATAAGATCAAAGGTTTTTGCCAGTCTATCAAAGACCATTACTCTGTTCCTTCCAAGCACAATCTCTTTCTTGTTCCTGTTTGATCTGTCCAAGCATCTATTAGAACCAAAATTTTGTTCAACAACATTTGAAATGTACAAGTATTGTTTCGGAAGCATAAATCATTTGTATCAAGCCAAAGTGACCGTAATATAGCCCCAACCGTAATATCCCAGATTAACCTATGGTCTTTAGAGGTGTATCTGGACCTCCAACTACCCCAAATATCATCTATATAGTTAGGTGTCTCTAACGTGTCAAAGCCCTTTCCCATGATTTCCCAAGTCAATCTAGCTCTAGGACATAGTATGAAAATATGGTTAGTGTCTTCCTCTCCCTCGTTACATCGTTGACACACCACATCGATCAGTATATTGCGTTTCCTGAGGTTCGCTTTAGAAAGAATAGCGTTGTTGAGTACCAGCCAAAGGAAGGCCTTCACCTTAGATGGTACTTTCGACTTCCAAATTGTATTCGCCTTTGTACTTCAAATGCCCCCGTCATTCAATAATCCATACATGGAGTTAAGGCTTTCTCCCGTTATAATATTAGAGATTAGAGATTAGAGATAAATGCCAAAAAAAGAAAAGAAAAGAAAAGAAAGAAGACGGTACAAGAGTTGAACTCAGTCATCGCTAGAGATGTGGTGTCAATTGTATCGTGTTATGCAACCTGAAACCTAATCAACAAATCAAGTGACATTTTTCAGTCGGTTGGGCTTGTGCTTATGCCTTTTCGAAAATGTTGGACTTGTGCAGACATTCGAGCACTCCTGTCAAACTCCTGCCTAAGACCATCTGTAGTCATTCTCTATATTTTCAATTTTTTTTAAATATAGAGAACGAACCATTGTAGTCGTTCCCTATATTTTTAAATTTTGAAAAATTGGAACAGTAGCCTTCTATATTTGAGAGACGATATAGGAATTTTCCAAATATAGGAATCGGAAGATCATCTTGCGTTCGTTTTTTTAAAAAAAAATCTCGGACGTAAGATGATCTTACGTATGAAGAATAAAAAAAAAAAAAAACAGGTCGGACGCAAGATGATCTTGCATCTAATCAATTTTTTTTTAAATGCGTCGAACGCAAAATCATTTTGTGTCTGACAAAAAAAAATCGCTAAAGAAATCGAACGCAAGATGATCTTGTGTCCGAGCGAAATTTATAATAAAAAAAAGGTCGAACGCAGCGTCCCTGAGTTTCTCCCCCATTTTGTATTTTTAATTTCTATAGAATATAGCCTATAGTATTATTTATGCATATAAAGTTAATTTGAGATTGATTTGATTATTCGATCAAGGGATGAAATGGAATGGCCATATATGAATTATTATGTGTTCCTATGCGTACAATTTTTTTTACAAATGTTTTGGACTTTATTTTTTTTTAACAAATGGCTGAGATTCAAAATTCAAACAATCATCCACAGTTGGACAAAATTTTGGATTTCAATGACTACAAGCCCAACTCAAAAATCCTATTTCTGCCAAATATGAAAATTTTGAATCTTAACGACTAAAGATGCTCTAACGGGATCGTGCTTTAATTATTTAATTATAATTATTTTTTAAAAAAATTAATTACTCATATTTTTAGAAGTTTGAATTATATCATAATTAGAGCTAGTATCGGGTCCTCCACTATTCGGACACGGGCCTGGTACCTCACGAGTTAAAAAATTGGACACAGACCCGGACTTGCAAGAACTGGGTCTCGGTCATAGTTAAAAAAATATACTCGTCGGGGGTTCGGTAACGGAAAATAAATATTTGCACTTAAGTATTTTTGTATCCGATACCATACGGCTCCAACAATTTTTGCACTTAAGTACATGAAAAAATATTATATTTACACATCTGTCCTCAATAATTACTAACCCTATTATTCAACTTCCATATTTTTTTGAATATTTTTTAACGGGTCCGGGTCCGGGTTCGGGTCCGGTTCGATTCTACTTTGAGCAAATTCGGACTCAGACCCGGAAGTGCATCGGGTCTTATTTTAAGACCCGGATCCGGATCCGGATTCGTATAAATCAGGTCGGTTCCGGTCCAATGTCGGGTTCGGGGATCGGGGTAAATAAAAACATTACATATTTAGTTCACGAATGAGCAGAACTTTAAATTAACAAAACGATGAAGGACTAAACAGCAAACAATCCCTTCTCCTTTACTTTTCTCCCCTGTCACGATGCCTCAATTTATCTCCTAAATCTCACCCCCAAACCCTAGCAATGTCCAAACCCGAACCCTAATCATCCTCACCAATGGCTTCTGCTGTTCCTGCGGAACAGCGCAACGCTAGGGTTTGGCTCTACGTGCTGCTCCTCACTCTCCAATACGGCGCTCAGCCCCTCATCTCAAAACGCTTCACTGGGTAATTTAACTTCTTCACTAAATTCATAATTTTCGGTTTTTGGGGGAATTTTTTGGTTATTTTATGTTATGATTTGATGAAATGTGGTTATAAGTGAAAAAATTGTACCTTGATATGTGTAGTAGAGTAAGTTAGGGTTTTGATCGAGAAAATAGAACAACTTAAGTTCAAATTTGTAGAAATGGAATGTTAATGTTGGTGATAGGTGATCACCCAAGTTTGTCTTCCGACTAAGGTACTAATTGTGGTTTGAGTATCCATTTCTTAGTGGGTCGAGTTTTAAAGTGTCTTATGGTGGAAGATTGTATTGTTTTTCTTATGGGTCTAATTTTTCTTGCAACTGGAACGTTTGATGCTTTGGATTACAAATTTGTTCGCAATCTCTAATTCAGCGATGTAGTTAGTTAGCACGTGCATTGCTCAATATAATTCCCCCCCACCCCAAATAATAGTAGAGACCTCTAGTTATTATAGTAGATATATTATGCCACTTCTATGATATACTAAACGTCGTCTCTTTCATTGTTGTCTTGGTGCAGGAGAGACGTCATTGTGACATCATTGGTTCTAACATGTGAGATATCAAAAGTAATCCTAAATAGTTGTTGATATCAAGTTGCTGATATGTCGTCTTGAATCCTCCTTCAAAAGACATGTGAAATTCTATTTTGCAGGTTATCTGTGCCATCATTCTCATATTGAAAGAGGGTAACTTGAGGAGGTTGTGTAGTCAGTGGACGTTGATTGGCTCACTAACTGCATCAGGCCTTCCTGCTGCCATCTATGCGTTGCAGAATAGTTTATTGCAGATTTCCTACAAGAATCTTGACTCGCTCACCTTTTCCATCCTTAACCAGACAAAGTTAATATTCACGGCTATTTTCACATATATTATCTTGGGGTAAGTTCGTCTCCTATATCATTTTTTTTTCTTTTTCTATTAAACTTAAATAGTTTGGCTAGTCAATTTAAACTATCAGTGTATGCTAATCATCTTAATGCTACTCATTCAATAATGTATGGGTTTGAGCAAGAAGTTTGATTACGATTATATCAGCAGGCACACGAGAAATGAACTCAATGGTTGTGTATTATATCAGCTAGAATATGGAAAAACTGGTGCTTATGCATTCTTATCTTATAGGTCCTTACAGAAGATAATTCCCTGCACACATTTTCTATTTCAACCCCTTTCTTTGACTTTTTACTTCAAGAGGATTTGATGGACATCAGTTAGTCATTTAGGATTATCTCTCTCCCGTCCATAGTTCTTGACCAGGTACTTGGCACGAGATAAGCAAGGGTTGACGGCAAATCAATAACGTCATATATTTTTGTCATCTTTATGGAGATTTTTGTTGCATAGCTATCTCATTTTGGTGGGAAAGGGCTTAGGTTATGATGGAAATCAGAAAAATTGTTACTGATGCAGTGGTTGTAGTTCTCGTGAAGCTTTATGTTAAAGCTTATTGTTTATTAATATGTTTTTACATTTCTGTTTTATAGTTAATACAAATATGTGATTTGTTGTAACTAGCTGTAAGAAGCTTTAATTACTTGTAAAATTTCACAGTATAAAATATAAACTTCTATAATTGGAAGTATATTTTTTGAAATAGCAATTGGAAGTATATTTTATGAAGTAGAATACAGGTCTCATAGGTCTGTTTGAACTCATTGAATTATACTTTCACTGTCAGTAAAGGAAATCAATATTTATCTTTTGGAAGGTTGCATAAATACTACTGGGCCTAGCCTTTAACATATGAAACAGTTATGTTTTTGAGTGATTTTGTCTACACAAAAGAAGCCAAACTATGAGCCTAATTCTTACTCATTACCTACCATTGATGAAATTACTTGTATATCATCGATTACATTTTGTTGAATGTGGTTTTGAAGTGTCTACTGGTACTTCTTATCGTTACCCTACTCGCTCAATAGAGATATTCACAAATGATATGCTTATGAAAGATGAAAATTTTAGTCTTTGCGCTTACTCTATTATTAAAGTAGAGATGCTTCCTAAGTTCCTCATGCAAACTGCAGGCAGAAGCAATCTGGGAAACAAATCGGAGCTCTATTCTTATTAGTTCTAGCTGCTATTCTCTTGAGTATTGGAGAGGGTTCTGGTAAAGGTTCAAGTGGCAGTAACCCTGACCAAATTCTTTTTTATGGAATCATTCCTGTTTTGGTTGCGTCTGTGCTTTCTGGTTTGGCATCTTCTTTGTGTCAGTGGGCTACTCAGGTTGGTGTCTCTGGAGTTTTTTTCCCGATAGATGTCATCCTTGTATTTGCTGCTGATAGTATTTCTTCTTCTTTTCAATATTTATACTTTGCAGGTGAAGAAACATACCTCGTACTTAATGACTGTAGAAATGTCATTTGTTGGAAGTTTGTGCTTGTTAGTAAGTACTTACAAATCACCAGATGGGGAGGCTATAAGGAAGTATGGTTTCTTTCATGGATGGACTTTATGGACTCTGGTAGTGGTCTTTTTTGATGCTTCACTCTTATTATTGAGTTACCTAATATTTGAGATGATGTGTCTACTTTGCCAGTTTTTCCTTACATGTTACTTGACTAGTTTTGTGGCATAGCGATAAATAAATAATAGAAAAATAACAGTTAGTATCTTCTAGCAGCTACAATTAAGTCTTATTCCAGCAAGGTTATTCCTAAAGGAATTAAAGAAGGATTCGCCCTGATGCTAGAGTTAATAAATTATTCTCTATTGAGTTGTAAAGGCGTGGGATAATAGAATTATGAAGATGGAAATGCATTGATATTAAAGAGTTTTCGATGTGGTATTGCAGTAAGAATCACATAATAAAACAAATCCCAAGCCTTACCACTTAAATGTCTACTATTGATCCTCCCACAACTGTCCCTGCTTTTCCTATTATGTTTTCTATAAAATTTGGCTGCTAATGATTGCTTTGTCAAACCATCAAAAGATTCAAATTTTTAATCTATCACACTTTTCAAGCTATCTTCACCAATAAAATATGTCTGTTGATTCATAGTTTTGTTTTTTCACTTTTTTGCTTGAATGTGGACTTACCCTTACAGCTGTATGCACCATCAAAGTAAAATCATACTAATCAAGTGAAAATCCCCACATTCCCCCTTCCTATATGATTATCTGGCAATTAAGTTGATGAAACCAAGAAATACAACTTGGTATTTCAAAGGTAGGTATGTGAGTAATTTAACTAATTTCTAAGTTACACATTTACATAGTTATTGTCCTAAAGCCATGGGACATTAAAGTTTGAGGCATAACTTGATCATTATAGTTCTCTTATAGACACTTGTAAGTTGTAACTACTAATGAATTTTGTTAAAAAAAAATTTAAATTTTTTTAAAAGCATGGCTAGTTTTTTTTAATCATAAAACATCGAGGCAAAAACCTCCCTGCATTCCATTAGAAAGGTTTAGTGAAGCATAAAACCAAAGATAAAATAAACGGTGCTTGTACAAACCAACATGTCGGCTAGATTAAGCTCTTTCCATCTCAAAATAGATATCCCTCAAAATATGTACAACCACCATAATCTAAGTACAATAACCCACCCCATACAACACTAAAGTACAGATAATAAGGAATGCTGCAATAAGGCAAACATACGACCCAAAACACCACAACACAGTAAAGGGAACTCTGCATGGTGTAATACACGGTGATCACCCTCCTCTGACTCAACCTTGTGTGACGACGTTGTGATGTCTGCAAACGTTTCCTTGCCATTTTTCTTTGTTCCATTGTCTGTTATGGTAGATCAAAAAAGAATATTATACTTGATTTAGTTAATGACTTAATGTAATGTGGATGCAAATGTTAGTGCCTAAAAATTATGTTTGTTATTCTTACCCAGATACCCTAGCCGCCTTACTCTAATTATTTGATTCTTCATGTATATTATCTCTATCTTAAAAGCAGACTTCCTCTCATTATGTTAATTAGAAGCATGCCTAGAATTTCTGACCTCTTCTTAAAATGCATGTCTGTGAGCTTTGCCTACATGCTAATCTTCACTGATCCTCGTAAGCTCTTTTCAGATTCCAGTCATTGCCAATGCTGTTGGTGGGATCCTTGTTGGCCTCGTCACAACCCATGCTGGAGGTGTCCGAAAAGTGAGTAGACAACTCATTTATACAGAATCAGTAGTTTCTAATCCTCTTTAACTTTGAGAGTCTAATATTTGCAAAAACTATAACAGGGGTTTGTCATCGTATCTGCGCTACTAGTAACAGCTGTGCTTCAGTTTGTCTTTGATGGAATACCTCCATCACTTTACTGCCTTATAGCAATGCCTCTGGTTATTAGCAGCATTTCGATTTACCAGAAGCACCCTTACAGAGCAAGGAAGAAAGAAGAATGAGGGAACAAGCAGAAGGAAGCACTGGCCAAATCGGATATATTTGGTTTTGAAATGTATTAATTACCTTGTAACATATTCGTGAAGAACAAAAGAGTTCGTATTCTTGCCTTAAGTGCAAGTATTATGTAGCTACAATGTATTATAAGGAATTTTAATTAGTGGAAGATGGGCAATTGTGTTGACGAATTATGCATAGTATGTTTACTTTCTTTTCAAATTTTTTTTCTCAATGTTTGTCTATATGTTTGTCATTCAGAGGTATGCTTAGATATGCTAGCTTTCTATGTCAAACACAACCTATGTGGCTCATAATAGTAGACATCAGTAAAAGGTTAATAATCCTCCTATCAGATCCGTTTGTTGATTAGGTGCAATTTCCTGATATGTACAACTTTAGACTTGACTAGGGGTTCCTTTCATTTATGCAAAGTTTGTGAAGAGGGTTTTAACATTGGGTTTCTTGAAATGTTACATACAGGATAAAGACAATACTGAGCTGTTGGAAATCATGGGTGTTGGTGATCCTTCAGGTTCAGGGTGTGGACTAGGATTTAGCTGCTGTCCCTGCTACCCGAAAGAAAGACACCTACTTCATGTGCAATGATAATATGGTTCAACTGTCGCCAGAGCTGATCCTGATCTGCACTGCGCATATTGAGTATGGATGAAGGCCCACATGTTAACGATGTATAGACTAGTTTCCTTCAACCAGTTATAACTAATGACAATGAGTAAAATCGTGGCCGTACGATCCTGACATGCATCTTAAAGCTTTTCTGGAACAAAATTAATTTTAGCAATTACAGGTCCATAAGAGGAACATTAGCTACTTTCAAGCCCATCAACTCAACAATCCCTATAAGTTCGGGTTGGCTTAACATCCCGAGAAAATGAGTCCCAGTCAATTGATTAGGTAAGCATTCTTTTTCCACCGAAGCTGTACTATTTTTCTGAGATACTGACTTGAGTGTTGGAGGGTCTTTGACTCTTTCGCCAGGGCCAACCCCGGTATTTTAAACTTGGTGCAGGTTTGTCGGCGATATCTCAGCCATAAATCCAGATCCAAACGCTCTGCATCGTTCAAATTCAGTCCAAGGAGTATTCAACCACCAAAATTTTATATCCGATCAGCAGTTAAATTTTTAGTTTTTCACTCAAAATCCGAATCCATTTCGCTCTCACACCTAAAAAAAAAAGTAGCAATACTAAGAGCATCTATAGTCGTTGGCTATTTAGCCAAAAATCAAAAAATTTGGTTCGAAGCGTGTTGTAGTCGTTGGCGATTTTGCCAAATTTTGGCTTTTTGTGAACAATAGCGAGCTATATTTGGCTAAATAGAAAAAATAGTCCGAACGGTATATGATTTAATAAAAAAAATTCTGACGGTAAATAATTTACCATCCTAATTTTTTTAAAAAAAAATTTAAAAATTCAAACGGTAAATGATTTCCCGTCTGGATATTTTTATTTTTATTTTTTTAAGTTTTGGGATGGTAAATCATTTACCGTCCAATAATTAAAAAACCAAAAAAAAAAAAAAACGTCAAAAGGGAAATCATTTACCGTCATAGGTTTTGGGACAAATTTTTGGATTTTTTTTTAAAGGTCACTATCAACTCTTTGAATTTTTTTTTTAAAGTTTTTTTTTATTTAAAAAAACGTCGGACGGAAAATGATTTACCGTCCGTCCTATCCGTCCTATTAAAATTTCGAAAAGTCAAATTTTGGCTAACAACGACTATAGACGAAAGTTATATTCGCTATTGGCTATATGCCAAATATGCAAAATTTGACTTCAACGACTACAGATGCAAAATTTTTAAGAAAGTAAAATTAATACGTATCGACAGAATCATATTGTCTTTATCGACCGAATTATGTGAATATGGATATGAATAGGAATACGGTTAAAATTTGAATTCAAATTCAAAATTCAAAATTCAAAATTCAAATTTTTTTGATATGTATATCTAATTTTATGTATCAACCAAGTTACCTCTCTATATATGCATCCTTTTTCTTAATATTTTATTATTTACCATGAAAAATTAAAGAAGCCAATCAAAAGGAAGTAAAGCTTGACGTAATCGATTCCCCACTTGATCTCTCTTTGATCCCTTCTCCTAATTCTATGTGGGCGGCAGAACTTGAGTTTATTGTCTTCCTCTTATTCTTTATTATTATTGTTGTTATTATTATTGATATATATTGTAATACTTGTGCCTTTGATGAACTTCCTACGTACTTGACTTTCCCCAGTTGAAGAAATTTGATTTTTGATTCATCATAGGGTTCGTGATTTACTGCTCACTGAGAAATTTGACATTAATAATAGTGATTTAGAACTCATCGTCCAGATTGATTAAGATCTATAAGTCTCATTCTTTTTCTAAATATAAACAAACTATTCAAAATTACTTGTGGTATAAAATAAACTATTGAATTTTATTATTTAATTGTTTCATATCTCATGTTGGCACTACCCATCTTCCTGTATCTACCAATTCAACTACTTTATCTTATATGTTTATTTTGTATACTTTTGCCACATATCTTACTGAAGACTATGGAGTCCAGATCGTACACACGGCTACGACTAGTTGGGAAGATTAAAAGAGGATCATCGTCGGACAATAAGGCAATCGACATTCCAAACAAATCATCGAACAATAAGGCAATCAACATCTCTAACGGTTTGATAAATTTTGAAATACTTCCGAGGCTTCCTGTGGAATCAATACTGAGATTCAGGCGCGTATGCAAAATGTGAAACTCACTCACTCGAGAGAAGCAATTTGTAGATCGGCACATGGAGCATAGCATAATCAGATGCAATTCTACTACCAACCTCAATGTTCTCATTCTCTTAATTGATTTTGAAAGTCAATCTCTACATTGTCATGGTGACGATTATCACACGCAGTTGATCTAAACAGCTTTCCATGGGTGTTGAATTGTGAGATATCAAACCCGTGTCATTGTTTAATTTGCATCTTTGAAAGGGGCTCTTCTGGGGACAATATTTATTTGGTAAACCCGAGCATCAATGAAGTGGTAACACTTCCACAAGCTAGTTATTAATTTGAAAAAGTTACTTCATACATATCTAGAAATGTTGGTTTAGTAGACTGAAATCTTTGCTGTTATTAATTTTACATTAATTTCTTAATTCTTACGCATTATCCTATTATTTGTGGTTATCGAAGCCCGTTCAAGAACCAGGAAGAAATGACTAGAATCATTGTGGAGGCGTTGGATATCACTAAACAGAGAGGCATCATTAACAATAGTTGGGGTGGCCTTGGCAATTAAAAGTCATGGTTCCTAACTTACCATTTTGGTGGGTATTGGCTGTTTAGTCTTTACTCCATGTCAAATATGAAATGGATTCATTTTTTTGACAGTGGCAGAGCCAAAGGAATCTGTATATCTGCTGAATTTGTTCTTGCAGTCCAAGGTACTGGTAATAGTCATGCAATACAAATCTAGAAATGTTTTTATCTTTATTCTTTGTTTTTTTGAAAAAGTTACTTCATACTTATCTAGAAATGTTAGTAGACTGAAATCTTTGCATACATATCTAGAAATGTTGGTTGAGCAGAGTGAAATCTTTGCTGTTATTAATTCTACATTAATTTTTTAATGAACTTGTCTCATAGTCTTTATGGATTATTTGTAGATTAATTTCGCTTTGAATTGTAGAACTACTCTTAATTGTTGATTATTCTTTCCTTCAATTTAGGATTGAATTGGGGAATGTTATTAGGGTTGAGTTAGGGTTCCGATTTGTTACAAATAGGAATTTCGGAATGTATTTCCAATTCCGAATTAGGATTTTGTGATTTTTTCCAGGAGTTCCGAGTTAGGGATTGGAATTTGGGACTTTGAGATTGGAATTTAGGATTGACGAAGAATTATATATTGAACACATTATAATAGCTTTGTACTTCATAAAATACAAACTGGCAAATACATGTACATTGAACATACATACAATGCATACATAACTAAAGTTAATTGCTATTACAAACTCATTTTTCGACACTTCCACTAGACTTGAGTAAATTTTGCAATTAATTTAGTGTACACTTACATGCTGGGTTTCTTCTCAATGGGTAGGAAGGACTATGACTCTGCCTTTTTTGAATGCATAAGTAGCAGTTATTCCCCCTGCATACACTTTCGTTCACCACCATTACACAGAGGCAGCAATTCTCTGGTTCGGGGATGGTAAAGTAGTGGGTGTAACCGTATATTCAAAGTACTTAACAACTTCTTGACACGCACTCCTCATATTCATGCTATTTATTGCATGATTGTGAGGTGTGTATGCCAAAAAGTTAAAAAATACCATGAATACATTGTGACACCCACCACTACCCCGTCCTCCGAAATCAGAGAATTACTGCACTCTGTGTAACGGTGGTGAATGAATATGTATGAAGGGAGAAAAATAGCTACTTCTACATTTTAAGAAAAAAACCCAAAAAAGAACTTAAAAAAGAAAATAGGCAGAGTCAGTACTTTTTCCCTATCCATTGAAGGAAACCCAGCATGTACTTGTATGCTAATATAGACATGTATCTGTCTCTCTAGTTAAACTCCAAGTACTTAACACCTTTTTTCTTTTCTTCTTGTTTTCTTTCCTTCATCTTTTTTTCTTCATCTTGATATTCTTTCTAATACATTTTTTTCCCTTCATATTCTCCAAAAAAATATTATGAATAATGATGAAGAATACACTCTTTGAGTTGAGTATTTATAGATGTAAGGAGACACTCATTGAATTGAATTGAGTATATTCTCCCAAAAACTCAAATTTCAGCCTTTTTTTCTTTCTTTTCTTCATCTTCTTTCTTTTCTTTTCTACTATCGTGTTCAATAAAAACATGAAGAAGACAGTTACCGAATTGGGTATTTATAGGGAAATGAAGAAGACACTCCTTGATGAATTTGTGAGACTTCATTACTGTATCTTTCCCATCAACAACAACACTTACCTTTGACACACAATTGTAAAAGTCAAAAGCAGTGATACACTTCTCAAAATTCACATACAACATCAACAAAAAAACAAAAACAATATCAATAAAATCAGAAATAGCTGCACCAACAGCAATAAAATCAAAAGCAGCAACAGCAACAGCAATAAAATCAGAAACAGCAGCAGCAACAACAATAGTAGCAACAATAATCAAATGGAGCAATATCAAATATCAGAAGCAACGGCAGCTGCAACAATAAAATCAGAAGAAGCAGCAATAATAAACACTAGCTGCAGCAGGAGCAAATATGAGAAGCAGCAACAACAATAAAAACAAGCAGCAGCTGTAGTAAAGTCAGATTCAGCAGCAGCAAGAGCAAATAATATGAAAAGCAGTTAAAATGTGTATGTGTATGATCATTGTATGTGTATGATCAGTGAATTTTGTATGTGTATGATCAGTAAATTTTGTACGTGTATAAAATTTCTATGTATGATGTCTAATGTTTATGTATATGATCAGTGTATGTGTATGATCAGTTGAACTGTCTATGTATGATCCGTAGAAATGTATATTTTTGACTATGTATGATCGGTTGTAATGTGTACAATAATTTTCTTTTACATGTATGTCTACGATCAGAAGAAAATATACTAGTGTATGTGTATGATCAGTTGAACTGTCTATGTATGATCAGTTGAAATATATATTTTACTATGTATGATCAGTTTAAATGTGCAGATCAATCAAAATTTTCCTTTACATGCATTCCTAAAATTTTCCTGTCTAACTGCATATTCTACCATATTTTTCCTTTACCAGATACAGTGATACACTAACTTGCTGTGTGAACAAGTTCGCAAATAAATATGATTGAAAAAAAAATGACAATACTTGATACAATTCTAAATCTTCTTCTTTTAGTGCATTGCAAAGAACAATTACATAATGAAGAACTTACAAATTCTCTGTTAATAAACCAAAATTAAATGAATAAAAATCAAATTACATTCCAAATATTTTTTCTTTATTCTACTTCTTCTACTCAGCCTAGCTAATAATTGTTGTATACAAACAAGTTGCTGCTTCTTCAAATTAATCTACTTCTTCAATTTCAGTATCCTTCAGCTACTACTGCTGTTTCTTCTTTTTCTTCGTCTAGCAACCACACAAGAAACCAGCTTTTCTTCATCTTCTGCTAACCACACAAAAAACAGGAGTTTAGCAACAATATTCATGTATCTGTACGTACATGATACTTAATAGTAAATTAAACAATTACTAGCAGGCTCAGAACATAATTAAACACAATTATCAGCACAGGCAGATCAAATTTGCCAACTAAAGTAGTATCGGTTCATCAAACAAGCTAAAAAATGGTTTCAGTAGGGCTGCATTCTAATTTCATGCCAATTAGTTCAGCTGCAACACCAAAAATCAGAAGCAACAACAGCAAAAATCAGAAACAACAACAGCAAAATCAAAAACAACCAAGAACAACAGCTAATATCAGAAGCAGCAGCAGCAAAAGGCTAAGATGAATTAGAAGCATAACCAGTTATTATTTTCCAACCCAACATTTTATGATTTCCATCCACAATTAAGAACAAGCAACTAAGTAGATGAATCAAAAATGGTTTCACTGGGGTTGCATTATAATGCCATGTCAACTAGTTCAACAGCAACACCAAAAATCAGAAGCAACAACAGATCAGTTCAAAAGCAACCAAGAACAGCAGCTAATCGGAAGTAGCAGCAGCAACAGCTAAATCAGAAGAAGAAAAAAGCAACAGTTCACCCATGCCTACAAAGAATCCAAGATGAATCCCAACCCATATTAATTCCCACCCCAACATTGTATGATTTCCATCCATAATCAACAACAAGCAACTAAGTAGATGAATAATAAATGGTTTCAATAGGGCTGCATTCTAATGTCTTGCCAACTAGTTCAGCATCAACACCAAAAATCAGAAGCAGCAACAGATCAGTTCAAAAGCAACCAGGAGCAGCAACTAAAATAGAAGCAGCAGCAACAAAAGCCTAAGATGAATCAAAAGCATCAGTTCACCCATGCCTACAAAGAATCCAAGATAATTCCCAACAAGTATTAAATCCCAACCATTTTTTCTTAATGCTTCTGCCAACTAGTTCAGCAGCAACGACAGCAATCACAAGCAACAACAGCAAAATCAAATGCAACCAAGAGCAGCAGTAAATATGAGAAGCAGCTGTAGCAAAAGCCTAAGATGAAGTATATGATCAGTTCACCTATGCCTACAAAGAATCCTAGATGAATCCCAACCCATATTATGGATCATCAATATTGTATGATTTCAATTAGGGATGCTCTCGGATAAGGATATATCCGATTCGATCCGTATCCGAATCCAATTTTTTTGCGGATATGGATACTAAAAATCCGTATCCGGGCGGATACGAGTACGGATTCGGATATCCAAATCCAAAAAAAACCGGATACGGATATCCCTAAAAAAAGCGGATTCGGATACGAATATCTGCTTAATTTAATATATATTGCAAACCGTGAATCCTACATACATTCTACAAATTGTGTTGGCTTGTCCGTGGCGAGCCCGACGTACTCGCAAAGTTGCATTTTTTTTTCTTTCTCTTTGTGCGTTATTACTAACATCAAACAACGACCAACAACAACTAATACTACATCTACATCTCCAATAAAACTAGAATTACATACTCTATAAATACATACGCATAATATAAAAATTGTACACTCAAACATTGGAGAAAAATTTCCAATCAATTAGTCTAGTTAGATCTGCTCAAGTAGGAACAAATTAGTACCTTTAACAATGAGGGTGTTCGGAAAGGAGATAGGGGAGGCCGCTGCGCGCTGCTGTAGAGAAAGGAAGGGGAGTAGGGTTTGGCTAATTTCTTCAAAATTATGGTTTTAGGGTTGGGGAGATTTTGTATGGGTTAGAGTTTTTTTTGTAATTGAGATCTTCAAAGGAAGAGGGCAAGAGTCTGAGAATAGAGAGAGATTCGATGAGAAGTAACGATCAAAAGAGAGATAGGGTTTTCAGATCGATAGAGAGAGAGCTAGGGTTTGGGGAAATGGATTTCTCGAGCTCCACTAGCGAGAGAGAGAGAGTTGTGAGGGAGATGGCGATCTGAATATGTACAAGTGTTTGGAAAAATACTTGTACATACTTAGGCCGTTGTTGGGAACAACGGCATAGGTTGAAATTTTTGTTTAAAAAAAACAACCTAAACAACGGTCTAAGTACAATTTTTTCCAAAAAAAACTTCAAATAACTTAGGCCGTTGTTCCCAACAACGTCCTAAGTATAGGTAATTGAAAAAAAAACTTCACGCCAAAATAACGCTACGTGTGAAACGTTTTTTGGCGTGAATTTTCAAAATTGCCTCTCTGCTTTTTGGACCGTTAGTGGGATATTTTAACGGGTTTCAATCACAACCGCTCATCAAGATCTGATCCGATCGGAGGGCTTGGATTGGTGTTTTCCAACCCGGTTGAAAACAAACCCGTTTTCAACCGAGCATTTCCCTTTGAAAACGCAAATGTTGTGAAAACCTGTGAAAACAACCTCGGCCGTTGTTCCCAATAACAGTCTAGATTTGTTTTCACGTTTTCCACGTTATAGTACGTTTTCAATGGAGCATTTTCATATATATATATATACTAGTAGTTTACACGTGCGATGCACGTTTTAATAAATATAGTTTTTTAAAATAAGAATTTAGGTGTAGTCTTGATTTGAACCTAGGACACCCTTTATAATAGTTATGCACGTACATTACACGGGTTGGTAGATTGACAAAACATTGACAAATGACACTACCTTCTCACATTATAATATTAGATATATATATAGAGAGTTAGGTAGTGTTCTTTTTCTCCTCTTATAAGAGATTTACCTCTTGTAAGAGGTGGTCCACCTCTTATAAGAATTTTTTTAGCGTTCTTTTTTTACCTCTTATAAGATATTTTTCCCAAAATCTCTTATAAGCCTAAAAGACTTCTAGTAGCCTCTTTCAAATTATTATAAGACTTCTATCACTTAAAAAGTCTATATTACCCCCAAGTCTATATTATAATTGTTGATGAAGGTTTCTATTTTTCAGTATTATATATCTCATCTCCATGCATCTGCTAGCATTTTTCGACTTCAAATTGAGGACTGAGGAGTCAATGTAAACTGCACTGGAAGTCACAAATATCCTAGTCACGAGTTGCTAAGTTTTGAATTTAGGGTACATAAATCCTTTAATTTTAAATTTTTTCCCGTCTCTCTCTCTCTCCCTTTTTTTTCTTTTTCTTTTTCTTTTTCTTTTTCTTTTTTGTGCCCAGATCTAATGAAACTAAAATTTTATTAAGAACAAACCGAAAACAAATACTAAGAATGAGGATTGAGATTTGAGACCAAAAATCATAGGGACCATGGTAAGCAATGTGCATCTAATCTAGTGATTACATGAACTTTTTATAGGCGTGATAGCGTATTTTTGTCCCCCAAGACACCGAAAGAAAAACAATATGAGCAGTTTTAGCAAATTTAACAAACTAAAAAAAGCCTAATGAAAAAAAAAATAAAATTAAAAAGAAAGAAAAAATGTAGAACATTAAGGCCAAATAAAAAAATAACAATAAATAAACTAAATAGAAACCTAGAGGGCAAAAATTACTGGAATAAAATGATGTACTATCAAACTCAAAAAGATATAATGAAGTCGAAAATTTGCAATACATTGACCCCAATTTTTTTTAAAATATTTTTTTTTTGTTGTGAATTTAACTTGCCATTAAACTAGTTTATATATTAGTAATTTGAACTTATCTTTTCTACTTTTATACTTTGGGGTAATATAGACTTTGGGATAATATAGGCTCTTGTAAGAGGTGAAAAAAGAACAGAAATCTCTTATAAGAGGTTCTTATAAGAGGTATTTTTATATAAAAAGAACACCTCAAAAAGAGGCTCTTACAAGAGGCTCTTACTGTAAATCTCTTATAAGAGGTAACCTCTTGTAAGAGGCAAAAAAAAAGAACAGTACCTTAGTCTATTATGAGATGGTGAGATGGGATCGTTATCGTGAGCGGGAGATCACAGCCGTTGGATCGCGATCCGATGGCTGAGATCAATTCTGCCGAAATGTTGAGAACAGGCTAAGTTATGGAGGGCAATTTGGAGATTTCACAAATGTTGAGATCTATTCCCCTTCTATCGTCTCTTCTTCTCACCTTCTTTCAACCTTCAGACTCCCCCAAATCAGAAATCCCTAGCCAAATCTCGATCTCCATACTCCCCCAAATCGAAACCTAACCTCCTCTTACTTTCTCCGCCTTCTCACAGCCCCTTTCTTTCGTCCCCCGAAGCTGCAGTGTGACTGAAGAGTGGACCATATCGCCGCCACGCCAGTTCTCCTCCCGTGACGTCGTTCGACTTGTCGCCCACTATTCGCGATGCTGGACCCGCCGTGTGACGTGATCGAAGTCCCCTCCACCAGCCACCGCTCGATGCCCCCGATTTCCTCCCCTACTTACCGCAACCTCCGACCATCTCCGACAATTGTTTTGACTCTGAATCAGGTATTAAACCCTAACTATAGTTTTAGTGGGTTTACTGTTAAAAAAAATTAATTCGGGACAAATCGAATGTCTTGGCTTTATGTGTAATGTGAATTGGTTGGATTTTTAGCGCTAAACCCTAATTTATAGAGAGCATATCTGTTGATGTGAATTGGTTGGATTTATGTGTAATGTGATTTGGTTGGATCTTAAGGTTTCTAGTCTGGTGATACAATTGAATAGTATGGGGTTTTCTTATTTTGGTGTTTGGGAAACTAAAGTTCGTTAATGTAGAGAGCAAAATTTAGATAGTGGAGTTGAAATTACTGACATGATGTATGTGAAAATCGTTTGTTTTCTTAATGACGATTAATGTATGTTAAAGAAATATAACTTGAAAACAATATCATGTTTGTTAATATAGTAACCGTCATCAGCTCGTTAAGTTAGCACATACCATGTCCTTTAACTTAGTCCAAGCATGTATAACTTACTACAAATTATCCCCTTGCTGGAGCTACCATTAAATTTCTAATAGATGCATCTTTTTAGTGTTTTCTTAAACTCGCAATAAGATTTTCACACCATGTTTTGCTTCTTGTGTGGATTTATTATTAATTGACCAACATTCTGAAACACATTCTGGTCATATAACTATCTAAATGTTTCTCAATAAGTTTGAGATTATATGATATCCAGGACTGCTTCTCCACTTTAACTTTAGGGTATATATTTTAGCTTTTAGCTTTAATTGAAATGAATTTTTTTTAACTTCATAATTCAATGCTGGTTTGCTAGTTTCTTGATTCTAACAATGCAAACTCTTTCTTGATGTTTATAGGCACTTGCACAACTCATGAAGAAGGAAACTGAGTAGCATAAGAGACTAAATGGTACGAACTCATGAAGGAAACTGAGAAGCACAACTCAATATTTTTCTCTATATATATTAAATATTGAAAAATATCTTCATTCCATTTCCCACCCCAATCTTCTAACTTTCCTAAAACAGCAGAATGCAAACCCAACCGGCCATTCTCTCTCTCTCGACTCTCCGAAGCCCCTCATCGGTTGATCTCCTCGCCGTCAATTACTCTGACCAACCTCGAGATATCCGACCGTCCTCTCTAAACCTTCTCCTCCACCCTAATTCTCTCTCATCACCCAAAACTCTCATCTCTCCTCCGAATCTGAAAACCCTAACCCTAGCTCCTCTCTTCTCTTACCCCGATCCGAAACCCTATTCCGGTTCCGATCTCTCCTTCTATTACTTTCTCGATCCGATTTCTAATGACCGAAGGAAAGCTCGATCTGGTCGACGATTACGTCCGAGGTATTCGATTCTCGCCTTTTTCCGTCTAATTCGAATTAGTTGTTGTTGTTTGATGCGAATCTATGCAGTTTAGGGTTTTTGTTGAATCTCAGGGTTTTTTAGGTTCGGATTGTTGGAGATTGGAAAGGATTGGTGATTTGGTTGGTTTGGATTGAGATTTGGGAGAATGACGATTGGATTGATAAGGGGAAGTGATTTGGGGATTTTTGATTTTGGAAGTTAGTGTGTTGGATCGGAATCTGGAAGTGGGTTAGTGTAGAAATTGGGTTTTTTGATTGATTTGAAGGTTTTTTTTTTTGTCGAAGAACAGAGAATAATCAGGGTTTATTTTAGTCTTGTGGTATGCATTTTTGTGGGGATTTTTGTTAGTTGGAGATGGATCAGTTGCTCAGATATCTAGATTGTTGTTTGTAGCGTTTGTTTTTAGAATTCGTTCGATCTTGTAGGGTTTTAAAATAAAATTGTTGAAGTTTTCATGCTATCTAGATTGTTGTTTGTAGCGTTTGTTTTTAGAATTCGTTCGATCTTGTAGGGTTTTAAAATAAAATTGTTGAAGTTTTCATGCTTGCAAGTTTGAAATTTTCTTTCAGTTTGATGTTTAAGTTTTTATATGAAATTGTTTGGTAATGGCAATTTACTACTGGGAGTCTTTGGGATGATGCGTATTATTTGGTAATAACGATGTATTACAAATATGAATGTTTTTCTAGAATTAGTTTGTACTTAGGGTTTAATTCCCATTATATTTCAATGCTTTATGATGTATATGAAGATTATGAGAAAAGGGAGTGTTGTGTCTGTGGGAGGTGATTTGCTCATATGGAGTTATTATAAGCATGCGGTACTTCTGTTAGAAGATCCACGCTATTCACCTTGATTTCATGCTATAATATCCCTAAGTATGAATCTTGATCAAATGATTGCTCAAAGAACATTGTTGTCAAAATATTAGAACAAATTGGACCAGAAATACATGGTTAAGAGACCTCCAAATCAATTAATTATTTTGTACAGATGAATATTTTGGCATGAAAACATAATTTTCTCTGTATTATCAAACATATTGTGGACTTTCATGTATTATCAAGCCGCGAAGAAGCCCGAAAGATTTTTGTTTCATGGCTTCAAGTCCAGAAGAAGCCTTTCAGTGGATCAGTGGCTTTGCCAACCAGCAATGCTTTGTGAAATCTGCACCCCATCCGATGGACAAGAAGCACTCATCAGAATTACTTTCGAGTGTTCCATTCTATTATGATCAAATGCTGGTAAAGTGTAAAAGTCCACCAAGAGTGCTTGTGATATTGAATCCTCGTTCTGGACATGGTCGTTCTACTAAGGATTTCCATGGAAAAGTGGAGCCAATATTTAAGGTTTGTTACTCCTAAACCTTATCAAGCATGCTGCTGCTAGGTTGATTTCATATATTTGATTTTATTTGTTCGAGAGGATTAGGCAGTTATTGGAATTAGCTTTTGCAAATATAAATGTAACCTTAGTTGAGAGAATTCAATAAATAATGTGAAATGTTGGAAAATGACAATAGTTCATTGGAAGTCGTCTTAAGGGCATGATCAAGACACTGGATAGGAATGGTACACGATTTTGTTCATTAACTTGTTAAAGAGTACTTTTTTCATGCTAGGCAGCACTAGATTAAGCAAGTACTAGGAAAGGATTGTCTGTGACTTCATCTGGCCATAATTTGTCTTTGCAGCTTCTCAGAGTTCCTTATCTTGTGTGAGCTTGAATTTGCATGTACTACTAATTAGCAAAATTTTTAGTTTTGTCCAGATATGTCAGTAACACATTTTTTTGAGTATTGGAAGCACTTAAATGCGACGTCCTTAGAAGTTCTACTAATTTATGCAAACCATCTTTCTGGTCTTTTCATTTATTACTAGAGAACCTTTTGCAGTCAGTGAAGCTAAAGCTGAATTTTTAAACTTTCTAATTATGTGCCTTAGGCTCAACAAGACGTTTTAAAGTTCTTGTACTACATTAAGCAACGCATCTTGTGGTCGTTTCATCTTTTGCTGGAGAGAGATGCTAGGCCCAAAATTAGCATATCTTGGAGGCTTTGGACCAAAACCAAAGCTGGAATTGAGTTCTCAAACCTTGTTAATTAAGTATATTAGGTATTAATATGGGTAAACTATCCCTTAAGTGATTAGTGATGACTTAATGGAACAATGGCTATTTCGAGGGTGATCTGTATCTTCACCCCACCATGCAGTGCGGGGATCTGGTAACCATGAATGAAGTGATTCTGAAGTCAACTTTCAGTAAACAAAACTGGATACCTGATGCATGGGTTAGCTCGAAGTCAACTTTCAGTATAGACCAAACTGGATACTTAATGCAGGGGTTAACAGTCTCTCTTTATACAACAGAATACTGATCCATGCGCACCCTAAGTAACTATACATTTAGTTGGTAAAAAGTACATGAATTCTTTGGCACTTTATATGTTTACAGAAATAATACATGAATTGATCTTCTACTTATATATTCTGAACTTATACCGTTGCATTGTATCTGGTCAGATGTTCTCTTATTGTGTAAATAGATTCAGTTTAAAATTTCTACACGCATCCACCTTCTGTATTTATTTTAGGACATGTACAGCTTGCAGGATTCAAAATGGAGGTTGTCAAAACTACGTCTGCAGGCTATGCAAAAAAACTTGCTTCTGCCGTTGATTTCAGTACATGTCCTGATGGTATATACACAAACTTTCACTAGATATACCATATACTTTTATCATCTTTAAGTTAGTCGTACATTTTTCTTTACTATGCTTTTTACAGGAATCATATGCGTTGGTGGTGATGGAATTGTAAATGAGGTGAGTTATCTTCTCCACTCCATTTTCTTTACATTTTTGCAAATATAATGGTTAATATGCCGTCCTAAATTTATGCAAACAATGCGAAGGAAGTTAAGATTTCCCTCTTTTATGATGGCTAGGTCAGAGTTCACATATGTTGACCTTCAGAGACTTCCATATCTCACCTCGGTGAAGAATGCTAGTTTATGCCTTTACCATCATTTCTTAAAACTCAGTTTGGTTTCCCTATCACTTACTTTTCATAAAATTTGAACTTAACTCACTTGTGGGCGTTGCATCATATTGAAAATTGGTTTTGGAAATTTGGCGAACTTTGTCTGGAGCTTTCCTGACTTAGAAATTGCCTGCTCATATACTTCTCATGTTAACTATACTGGGATTGTGATTTCATTTTGCTATTTGCTTCGTTCTGTGGCCTAGAGGTGGATGCAATGGTCTATATCAATCTTATAATCTTGTATCTTTTCTAGAATTTTACCTAGTTAAGGGTATTTAAAGAGGATTTAGTCTTTGATTGCATAAATTGACAAAGGCATGACTAGAACAGGTAAGGTTTACATATCTGTGATCTATCATTGTAGGATATTGGAGCCAACATAATATACTGATTTTTACTGCTTCAAATATGTGGGAGAAAATGTGTTTGACGTACTTCTGATCGGTTCGAATCCACCCCAACCACCAAGAATTTAGGGTTTGATGATGCCGAGGATGTAACCCAGTAGCCATACTGCCCACAAGAAATGCCGGACTTTGATATGATGATGCAGTCCTTATCATTGTGTAATAGAGTCCGACCTGATAGGACCTTCCATTTTTTGTGAACAGATGAGTAAACATCAACGGCATAGTTTCCTTCTTGTGCAGGGATAGGAAGGACACAAATGATGTTGAAGGAGCCATCGCGAGCCCCCGAGACGGCGAGGATGGAATTGGTGTTGGGGTAGTATGGGGAGTTGGGGTTGAAGGAAATTATATGGACCATCACTGAAGTTGTAAAAATGGGTGTTGTAAGGGTTTCCAACGTAGTAGGTAGAGTTGGAGTTGGAGTTGAAGTAGGAAGGGGAGTAGGGTTTGTGGCAGAGGACGAGTTCGTGAGAGGAGCAGAGGGTGGTGCTTGACTGGTAGGGGAAGAAGGCATCGAGGTGATTATGGTGAGGGTGGAGCTGCCATTGGCATTCCACGTAGGTGCCGTTGGGTTGTTGGAAGAAGAGACTGGTTGTGGAGTAATCTATATCGGTATGTGCCAGATTACTCCACAACCAGTCTCTTCTTCCAACAACCCAACGGCACCTACGTGGAATGCCAATGACGGCTCCACCCTCACCATAATCACCTCGATGCCTTCTTCTCCTTCTAGTCAAGCACCACCCTCTGCTCCTCTCACAGACTCGTCCTCTGCCACAAATCCTACTCCCCTTCCAACTCTGATTCCAACTCCAACTCTACCTCTACCTACTACATTGGAAACCCTTACAGCACCCATTTTTACAACTCCAGTGACGGTCCATATAATTTCCTTCAACCCCAACTCCCCCACTACCCCAACACCCATGCCATCATCGCCGTCTCGGGGGCTCGCGATGGCTCCTTCAACATCATTTGTGTCCTTCCTATCCCTGCACAAGAAGGAAACTATGCCGTTGATGTTTACTCATCTGTTCACAAAAAATGGAAGGTCCTATCAGGTCGGACTCTATTACACAATGATAAGGACCGCATCATCATCTCAAACTCCGGCATTTCTTGTGGGCAGTATGGCTATTGGGTTACATCCTCGGCGTCATCTAACCCTAAATTCTTGGTGGTCAGGGTGGATTCGAACCGCTCAGCAGACCGGGTGTTGACCGATGTACGAATGCCGATAGCAGAAGAAGGATATCTGACAGCTGGGATGAAGCTAGGGAGGGTGAGGAATAGAGTGGGGCTTGTGATTGTTAATGAGATTCAGAATAGGGTGGAGCTGTACATTTTGACTGAGACAACACTGCAAATAGGAATACCGACGAAGATGACCCCGGTTGGGTGCAATTTGAAGAGTTCTTAAATTTTGAGGTGGATACCTCAATGGAAGAGGTAGTAGTGAACCGTGCAGAGCCTTTTCGGATAAGGTGTAGGGAGATGCCGCTGCCGATAAGGTTTGAGAGTTTTAAGATTGAGGTGATGCTACTGGTGGGGAATAATCTGGTGTTATTGGAGAATGGTGAAAATGCACAGGACCCGGCCAGGGTGGTGCTGATGGAAGGCGAAATCTCAGAGCATGTGGCGAATAGTGGTTTTGCACATGTGGCCACACGTCTACTCCCTGATAACTTTTCTCTACCATTACGATGGGATAATACTCCTAGGATCCCTTGAACTCATATCGAGCGGTATTTTTTGTCAGATTATACTGTATGTGGACTATTGTACCTAATTGACATTCACAATGGATAAGCGCCTCTCGGTATACTCCATATTTCATCAAATTTTATGTTTTGTGTGACTTGTTTTTGCTTCTTTATACTTGTTCATTTATTTAGTTAAATTAGTGTTCTTTTCCCAAAGAGTAGAGAGGGTGATGATTAGAGACCTTCTTAATCCAACATAACCCTTGAGTCAGCACAATCCATTTTTAGTTTTAAAAAATGTAAAAATACATTGGATCCAACATATATTTTATTGCAACAACTAGTTTTTGACAATGAGAACTGATCGACAGGTATACGGTCCCACTCCCCTAGCTAGCATACATGCACATTCCACAAAATCCAACACCTCAAAAAAATCACAGTTAGAATTTGGAGCATCAAACATTGCAAATAAGATCAATCTCATCACCACAAACACAAAAAAAAAAGAGATCAAAGGAGGTGAGATGTATACAACACTTTTACTTCAATTGCTTACAAACTGGTTCATTACATTGCACTTAACAAAACATAAAATGGCCCACTAACTTGTCTGCAAAAGTAAAAGAAAATGAAACCACCAAATATTTAAACCAAACCCAGTTTTCTGACTATGTTGTTATGAAGATCTGGGACAAAAAATTGAGTAACCCTGAGACCAAAAAATTGGTTCATCTGGGACAAAAAATGTGGTATTCTGACTATATTGTTGTGCACAAAAGCATCGAGTCTCCACTGACTCCCTACATTTCAATCTTCATATCCAAATTTACATTCAAATCTGCGCAAAAACTTCATATCCAAATTTGTTGGTCACCCTGCACAAAAAAGTGAACCATTCTCCACTGACTCCCTTCATTTCAATCCAACCAATGAAGTAAGATAAATTCAAATGTGAATTATGAAACCTGTAGCAGAAATGTAAATAAAATGCACAAAATCACACCTGCTTTGACCTGTAGCAGAAAAGCAACTAACATGATACCTGCACAAATATAACTTGAATTATGATACCTTAAATATTTTGAACCATGTTACATTCAGATCAATGAAGTAAGTTACATTCAAGTTTGAATTATGATGGTCCACTGTGATGTGCTGCTAGATGCTACTGATTAAATCTGACATATGATAACGTGATACCTTACCTATGATAACTTGATACATTCAAATCAAATTTGAACTTTGATAACATGATACCTTAACTATGATACCAGATGCTACTGATTTTGTTGCAAATTAGTACTACTGACCTTCATTCCTGATGCTGCTGACTCTGGTTTTGACTGTCAGTAGGCACATCTGCCCTCTTTGACACCTACAAGATGTCACAAAAACATGAACAAGGACATGTACTGTCTGGCAATGTATGAACTAAAACTTGCAATATAAAATTGTTTTAAAGAATCACCATTTGCTTCTTAGATTGGAGTCCTTGCATATATGGCTCCTTTTCCTTCCTTTTTCTCCCACATTTTGTCTTGTCGGTCCCAAATCCTAGTGGATTAGCATCGATCAGCTGCACTTCCACTTACCTTTCCACGACGGATACTTCTTCCTATTCCACTTCCAGTAGCTTCCTTTCCAACTTCTCCTCCCCAACATTCACCACTCCACTACTATGAAGAGAATCCAATGTTTTTCCTTACCCTATTTACCTCATCATCTGTCCTCTTCCCCTTCGGTCTTCCACCCTAGGGGATCTTTCTGGTGGTGGTGGTGGTGGTGCCGCATCATTCTAGCACCTTCTAATGTTGTGTCCAAATTGTTGACACCTCGTACACTTGATTTATATCCACCCCTGCCTGCCCTTTGCATACTAATTGGGTCTCCTGGGTTTTTTTTTCTCTGTCTCGTCAGGATCCTTTCTAGTCTTAGGTGGTCTACCTGCAGGCCTTCTCAATTTTGGGGGGAGTATCCTCGCATATCCCAACCTTTCCCAAAGCAATGAGCTTGGAACTAGGTCTATGGTGCCTACAAATATAAGATGTATTAAATTTCAAGATTGAAAGTTGGTTATATTATGTGCTAAAATAAGTTGTGAAAACTTTTTAAAAAAATGGATACCTTCATATACTTTCACATACGTACTCCTATTGCAGCTTGTGTCGCAATACTCCACGCTCTTCCTTACATTGTTTAGACATACCAAGCATGCCTACACACCACCCCACTTAACTGCCACTCTCCACAGTCGCAAGTTCTTGCATCTAGGCCGACACAAAAATTGGTCCCATGCTCCATTATCTCGTACTTTGTATCAGATGATTTAAAAATAAAACAAGCTCTTGACCTTTCGTACTGCAACTTCAACTTTTCTCTAATCTTTGTAGTGACAATACCTGTATACTTTGCAATCATCTCCCTCTTCTTCTGCAGTCTCACCATAACCAGTCGTCTGATCTTTTCTAACAGAGTAATTATTGGGCAATCTCTGGCCTCCATAACGTACTTGTTCCACGCTTCACATATATTGTTGCCGAGTAGATCAGACTTGTTTGAATCTTGGAAATGTGATCTTGCCCATTTATCTGGACTGATATCTATCCACCATGTCACAGCCTCCTCATCTGTATTCATCATTGCTGCCATTGAAGACTCCCACCCGTGCTTCGTGTACGACCTTGCCGCAGCCCATACATGACCCTTTAAGTCTAGGCCTCTAAACTTCACAAAGTTCGCATATAGATGCCGTACATAATACCTAACTTGAGCTTTAGGTACAAGCTCCTTAAATGTCTCGAGCAATCCCTGTATTAGATGAAATGTACGAAACAATAAGTTCACATAGGTGTACATACATGTTCAAATAACTTGTGCCCAAAATAATAACTTCTTACAAAAGTTAGCAAGTAAACTATTTACTAATTAAAACGTAAACATTAATTAGTACCTTCTGCCTGTCCGAGATGAAGGTCCATCCCCGCAGTGATACGACCCCTATTGCTTCTATCAGGTTTGTCAAAAACCAAGTCCAAGTCTCCTTATTCTCCACGCCTACAACTGCCCATGCAATTGGCCACATTTGATTACTGGGGTCTCTTAAACATGCCGTCAGTAAAACACCACCAGAGACGGTCTTCAAATGACAACCGTCCATCCAAATTATTTTCCGACAACTATTCAACATTCCCTTCACAAGTGCGCCAAAACAAACATACTATAAAATCTTTTATCCTCGCAGCCCATTATATTTTTGGTTTTGATTACTACTGTCGTGTTTGACATTTTCTTCAACATTTCGTTCGCATAATCCCATAATCTACTATACTGCTCCACATACTTTCCATCCACCTCATCAAGTGCCATTCTCCTTGCCCTATAAGCCGTCTGTTTATTAATGGTGACACCGCAATCTCTATTAACTGCTGAAATGAAGGCATGAACATTCCAAGTTGGATCATCTCGGAAGGACTCTAGGTACTTGTTAGCCAGCCAAGGAGCACTCACTTGACTATTCTCCATTGCCCTCTCACATGTATGTTCTTCACATAGAGAAACAATCCTGAATACCCTTGCGGCTTCTTTCCATGCACCTCCAACATAGAAAAGGCACCCATTTCGAGACGCACATTCAACTGTAATCCTCGTCGAATTATTTCTTCTCCAAAAAAGATCATACCCATTCCTGATGGCCCACTCTCGTAAACATGCTCTAAAGTCGCTAGCATGTGGAAACTTCATACCGACTACGATCACCGGATCCACCAGATGTCTCTTTTTATTGTATTGTATGTTGCCCAAACTGTCATCATCTGAGCTAAGTACATCTCCCAATTCCTCACTATCAGCATAGTCTGACTCCAAAGAAGGCACATCACATTCATCTCCACATAATTTCTCTTGTTTACTCCTTGAACTTGATGGCCTACCAACTCCTTTTTTCGCACCCATGCTGACATTTATTACATCTTCATGTAGAAATGTTGACTGACTAGGGATATCAATGGGTTCATCTGTATCTACTGCCTGTCCCCCCACTTTAGCACATTTGCTGTGACTGTGTAAGTACTTGAGTTGACAACTGGCTGGTTCTTTCTTGCATTGTGAGATCGAGAGCTTCAGACATGATCTCGTCTGGTATCTCATCAATTGTAACAACATCGGTAGGTTTTTCTTGAGTGGTAATATCATCTGCAAAGTTATCAAAATCCAACAAGAGAAGATACATATGTTAGTACATTAATTGAAATTAAAATTGTAGGCAGGGTTATCGAAAAACATACCTTCCATCTCCACATCCTCAATGCTGGTTTGTTCTACCACCCTCATCTGCGTATCAATATCAATCGTAACAACATCGGTAGGTTTTTCTTGAATGGTAATATCATCTGCAAAGTTATCAAAATCCAACAAGAGAAGATACATATATTAGTACATTAATTCAAATTAAAATTGTATGTACGGTTATCGAAGAAAATACAAAAAAAAACCTTCCATCTCCACATCTTCAATTCTAATTTGTATCAAGATACAAATATACTTCACCAACATCAGGTTCCACATTGTGTTCATCCCACATCTCCTTTGTTTTGGCATCATCATCTACCAACATGAAATTGTAGGCAAACTCCCCAACTCCAAATTTGTAGTATACGAGATGTGTCTCATTGTAATCAGCAACCTTCTTCAGGATGTTCTTCAAAGCTTCCCATTTGATCAATTCGGGGATGATGAATCTATATCTCCCCTTCTTCCTTCCCACTTATTTCCAAGTACGATTCTTCACAAAGTACCCATTGCAGTGAATGTTTAGGCTTAACATTTTCCTGCATCACATCCAAAAAATTGAATTAATAAATGAGATCAAAGCTACACTCACAACATTATTCATCTCAAACGTCACATTTTATAAACACTGTTTTATACAACAGCACACCCCCAAAACACGATTTTAAAAAAGCCAACTTTTTAAATCGGGGTTTCTAAAACCCTAGCCCCACACCACATTAATAATATAAAATTGCTCAACAATGGTCCCCCACACCACATTATTATTAGATTCCAAAAAACATCATAATACCAAACCCACCGAATAGACTGAAACCAACTTAAGGAAAGAAGAAAAATGTAGAACTAACCTTCCTCGATAGCTGACCTTCGAATTGATCAGTCACACCCTCAGAAATTCCTACTTTCGTGAGATTTGCCCACCACAGAGATTTCGTACAGCAGTCGCTAAGTGACGCACCGTCAGAAGCTTCAGATTGTCTCTGATTTGGGGTATTTCACTGAAATAGCTGAACTAGGGTTTCTTTTCCAAGGTTGTCACAAATCGACGAGATTAGCCTCAGTAAAGTAGGGTTCCTCTGATTTGGGTTTTTTTTTGCACTTAGTAATTGGGGAAGAAGGAAACGAAACGTTTACCCTAATTAAAACAGGGGTATTTTCATCATATAATTATAGTACGTGCAGTGCACATAGAAGAAAGTTAACGCCAGGTAACTGTTAGGATTGTGTCTTGTATACTTGTTGTTCAGATTAAAAGAAGGTAATATGAACACAGAGGTCGAAGCGTTGAAGCGAATAGGAGAACAGTAGCAGCAGCAGGTGCAGCCTAGTTGCGGTCGACCGGTCATGATGACAGTCGACCGCACCCTCCGACCGCACCCCCGACCGCTCGTTGTGCTGGAAAATCAGAGAGTGGTACGGTCGACCGGTCTTGTTGGACGGTGACCATCCACGGCGCTGTGTTCAGTTTTGGGCCTCGATTTGTTAGGTCGGTTCAGCCCAATCTTCAACTCCAAGTTAGATCCTGCGACTCCTATTCAGTTACTTCTTTTTCAGGTTTTATCGGACGACTGAGGATCAAGATTAGACCTAGGTTTTCTCTCTATTCTTCTATATATATTGTAAACTCCTCCAATATGAGAGGTAGTACTTTATAGATTTTTTTCTCCATTGCAAAGAGGCTCGAGAGAGAGAGTTCTTGGTGGGTGAGTTTAATTCCTTATGTCAAGTGAATCAGTAACTCCTTGTAATCTCTTCTAGTTGAATATCAGATTTCCCTATATTTTCCCCCGAATTAAGCAAAAACTAACCGGGATAAGTCATCGTTGTTGTGTTTGTGTTAGTTTGGTGGATCTACTTGCTTGCTCAATTTATTCGCCTCGTTTACTTCGACTTCCTCATTGCTCTAATTAGTTCCGCTACGACCAGAGGGCGTTTGTTGACGTCCCAATTCCAACAGTAACTCTGTTAGTTCAAATTTAAACATTGCGTTGTTTTTTTAAAAAAAAAAGTTTAGTGTAGTTTTTTTAAACTGGCCAAAAGTTGTGTAGTTTTTTTAAATTTTGCCTATAATATATAATCTATCTATCTATATTATAATAGAAGAGTTGGAGTTGTAAATCTACCTACTTACGTGCAATGCACGTGCAACTTCAACTCTCCTAGTATATTCTTCACATTTACTTTAAAAAATATATATTCTTATTTGCATGTGTAAACCAGAATTTTTACTTCAATTTTTAAAAAAAAAAATTAATATGTGCATCGCATGTGTATATTACTAGTATATATATATATATATATAGAGAGAGAGAGAGAGAGAGAGAGAGAGAGAGAGAGAGAGAGAGAGAGAGAGAGAGAGAGAGTTTAGATTTGAACTAAGTTTCTTTGAACTAAGTTTCTGGTTCTTCATTTTATATAAATAACTTCTTAAACTTTTGCAGTTAAAATAGTAAAAATAAGTTAAATGATCCTATACGAATGACTTGTGATCCAATATATCTATCAATCTAAAGCACGCAAACCAAACTAAGTTAACATGAAATGGATTCTTATTCGTTTGGTCCCAATAAAATATGGAACTGCTGATATTCTGCTTAATGTCAAACAAATTCCGAAACAAAATTGAATACATAAATTCAATCTTCTGTTTTCTATTTTCAATTTTACTTTCATTGCGTCTGTAACTTTGTGTATCAGTCCATTTCTTTCATATATCAGCCCCTTATGTTTTTCATTTCAGTTCCTGAGATTTGCATTTTAGTTTGTATGTTTAATAATGTGCAGAGCAGTAGAGCTCTGCTCATTATAACTTTCATTGCATCTGTAACTTTGTAACTTTCATTGCATCTGTAACTTTGTGTATCAGCCCATTTCTTTCATATATCAGCCCCTTATGTTTTTCATTTCAGTCCCCGAGATTTGCATTTTAGTTTGTATGTTTAATAATGTGCAGAACAGTAGAGCACGTGTAAGGGAAGTGAAGAGTGTGATTAGTGAAAATTTTTCCGTACTGACCCACTTTTTGAAAATATTTGGTGTTCTGACCCACTTCGGAAAACAATTAGCGATCTGACCCAGTTTTGGACACATCAGCATAAACCGTTATTGAAAATAACGGCATAGGTTATTTACGTGCCGTTATTTTCAATAACGGCATCTATTTTACATTTTTTTATCATGCCGTTTTTTAGAATAACAGAATCAGTATATTTCTCTTACAAGTGTGAATCTTCTAACTTTAAAAAATTTTAAGTGTGAAAAAACTTATAAATAATGCCGTTATCCTCAATAACGGTATTCGAATAACTGATGCCGTTATCTCCAATTATGGCATCAGTTATATATAAATGAACTGTTGCCGTTGTTTGGAAACAGAGAGGATGAATAATAAGTTAATTTAAAAAAAAAAATTATAACTGACGGCATCAGTTATAAATTTTTTTATTTTAAAAATTAACTTATTCGTCAGAGAGGATGAATAATAAGTTACTTTTTTATAATAAAAAATTTATAACTGATGCCGTAGGCATCATTCCAAATAACGGCATCACGGCATCAGTATTGAGACTGCCGTTATTTGAGATGACGGCATCTGTTATCAGGTTTTCACACTTGTAATTTTTTCTCTAAATGGAGACTACAAGCTGTCGAAAAACAAAATAACCTATGCCGTTACTCCAAATAACGGCATGACACTTTTTTTTAATATTAGATGCCGTTGTTGGAAATAACGACATGTAAATAACCTATGCCGTTATTTCCAATAACGGTTTATGCTGACGTGTCCAGAACTAGGTCAGATCGCTAATTGTTTTCGGAAGTGGGTCAGAGCGCCAAATATTTTCAAAATGTAGGTCAGTACGGCAAAATTTTCGTGATTAGTTAGTTAGACCGCTGAGTCGCTAGCAAACTATTGCTCTGTTCATACATACTCTTTTCATATCTAGGAAGCTTGTAATTCGAAATTATTTGAGAATTTACATCTAAGAATTGCTCTTTTATTACATCTAGGAAGCTTGCTTCTTGTTACTGTGATTGTTAGGACAATTGTTGCGACAGTATTTTTATCATGATGCGATCGGACAAGGATGATGGATTGGAGCAGTTGCGGTCTATTGAAAAACAGATATAGCATTTTTGATATAGCATTTTTCAGTGCATGCTCTTAATTGGGTAAGTTCAATCTATTCCTTACCCCTTAATTATTTCCTCGATTGGGATTCTGCTTATAAGATGTATGATATAATGCCGCTTAGAACTTTCTGCATTTTGCATTCTCATTTGAATAACTAATTCGATGTAATGAAACTTAAGAGCTTTCTTCATTTTACATCTCACATGAAAGCTAATTTGACTCGTTACACTTTAATATGGTGGTTGAAAAAATTCAGTACTGAATGTCTCTGTCAGAGGTCAACATGTTTCAGGCAATTTTTTTTTTTTTTTTTTTTGATTGAAAACAGTGGGCACTAGTCCCCCGCCCTTCATTAAAGAGATGTTTCAGGCATATTTTATTTATTGGTGTCTTGATCCTTTTTCAAACTCAAGTCTCTACATCTCATCAACCTTAATGAGTGCTTGTACATTACACCCAACAATTTTCCTACTTGAAGGATAGTCTCTTGACCTTTTTGTGCTTTTGCCCTGAAGAACAAGTGTGCTGATTTTGCAACAAATATGTCAGCAATTTCACAACGGAGCTTGTTCGACTTGGAGAAGAAGAGGGCTCCGGTAACTAACAATTTACACACCCAGACCTACTGTCTAGCAATATATATTGATCCATTTTCTCAATTCTACTCTTCAAAAGTTTATACATGTATTTACTAAAGGTTTCCGAAACCCAGAATTAGCATTGTCATGTCTCACTACTTTACTGACACAATACTCACACATATACTAGTATCAGGCTTATAAGCTAGGCTAGATTTGAATACAAGAATGACTCTACTGATTCTCTTGTACCCTGGTCCATGGGTACTATAGAACTGGCCACATTTGGGACATCATTTATCGGCTTCTCCTGCACCCTGAGTTCTATAGAACTGGCCATATGTGAGACGCCGTTTATCGCCAGGTACTGCTTAGCATCGTCTGGAACCTCGCAACTCACCACCTTGCAACTGTCCTTTCTTGATTCCAACCATTCTGCCACACCACAAGTCTCTGCCCCGCCAATAGCAACACGACAACTCAAACTTTATTGGCTGCGGCATCTCCCTACACCTTATCCGAAGGGGCTCCATAATCTCAACTACTGCCTCGTCCATTGTAGGATCGACATCCACATGCACTTCTGCAAACAGCTCCCGTAACCCGTAATCATGTCTGTGCTTCCATCGTCCTCATTCCCATTCACACTTTCCCCCTCATTCAAAATGTGCAGCTCCACCCTACGCTTAGTCTCATTAACAATCACCAGCCCCACTTGGTTCCTCACCCGCCCTAGCTTCATCCCAGCTACCACATCTTGCTGTTCTACTCCGCGGAATTGGACATAGTCCAAAACAGGGTATTCCATCTTCCGGGTCACATAGGGCTTTGTATCCACCCTAACCACCCACACTTTCTTTTGATTTCCCAGACGAAGATTTCAGCAGATTTCAGCCAGTACCCGTACCACCTGCAAGAAACGCCGGAGTTGGGGACGGCGTTGAGTTTGAGCCCTCGAGATAGGGTCATCCATTTTCCTAGGCGAGATGAGTAAATTTCTATAGCACACTGAATGCCTTCTCGGGTAGGGGTAGGGATGAGGGAGATGATATGGAAGTAGCCGTTGCAGACAGCGATGACTGCAACGAGGACAGATTGTGTCTGATACATCACCAGATCGAATGTGCATCGAATGCGCAGAGTATCAGGATTGCTTCGAGTAGCAACCACCATGGAGAACAACAAATTAATCAAGAACAATCACGGCGAGAACAAAGCAGAAAACCGAAAAAGAAAATGAATTCATTTCATTAGCATAAACCCCAAAAAAGTTACTACTCTTTCTATTTAACTAGCAAATGACCCCGCGCATGCGCGGGCGCAGACATTGAACCATGATCAGAACAATTGGTTTACCTGACTAACAAAAAAGAAAAAATAATTGTATAAAAGTTGAAATATACTTAGAATCGGAGTCCATGAACAGCGGGATAATTCAAAATCTGGTGTAGGTGTGTTCGTATGTTGATTGTGTTTGTTTGTTTGAGCGTATGTTGATTGTGTTTGTTTGAGCTTAAGGTAAACTTGGGAGCTTGGTTAGAATTATGCATGAATACTTAAGTTTAGTATCACAAAAAGATATGGCTAAGCCTAAACCCAATGCGATAATTGTGTAATAAGTTTTAATAACTATAGATCAGCAAAAAGGCCACAAAGGCCAGTGTAAAGAAAAATAAAAATTAACGACATCAGATTCCAAATATCATATGCAAAAACAATTGATGATAAAGTGTCATAAATATAATTAAAATAATTTGTGAACGAACTTTGCAGACAATATATAATAGATGGAAATCCCTAAATAAAGGCATATGTTCTAAAGATACAGATAACTGAAAACCATGGAAATAAAAAAAAACTGTACGAATTTAGTATGAGATCTTACATTTATTGGTCCAAAAAGTGTTGCAGCAACCAATGTGCGTGCAATTGATATTGCCAATTATTAATCAGTAAGCATGTAAAATGATTACATACCATTGGCAGAAAATTTTACAACTATTTAGTGCAAAAACTTGATCTTTACAACCGTATATGCACATGCAACGTACATGGACCAAAAGATTGATTTATTCTTACAAATACATTTGCCAACTTTGATGACATAATTAAGCACGAATTGTATCAGTTGTTTCTAATGAAATAACTATTATATGTTTGAATGCTCTCAAATGCTGATAAGAATGTTGGTATCTCTATCACCGAAATATATTAGAATGGTTAACATCCACTATGTAGAGGTTGTATGGCATCCATTATGCAGCAAGAGGAATGAACATTTAAAGAATAGTTAAGCCTGCAAATTATCCCAAAAAATGCTTCGTAATATTGACAATAAACATTTTGGAAAATGGTTTTTTTGGTAAGTGAAATCACGTAAACACCAAAGTCGAAATTGTTGAGTAAATATATATTTAAGGTATGCAAAAAGATGAGTATGTTTTAATAGTGATATGGACACAATTGTGCATGCATGTTCATAGGGGCGGAGCTTAGTGAGGGCCTGGGGGTGCCCGGCTCCCCCCGGAATTTTCAAAAAACTATTGAAAATTTTATAAATCCTTCAAAAAATTATAATTTAACCCTTATGAAAACTAAGTTTTATTGTTTGCCTCCCTCCCCTAAAAAAATTTATGAGAAAATCTCTATATTTTTCCATGTAATCATAAAATTTTACCTTGGCCCTCCGGTAAAAAATTTCTCGCTTCGCATGTTCAGTAAGTTATACTCGAGTCACTCGAAAACAGAAACATACATTTTATAGGAAATGTATACAATTATGCATGTAATTAAGCAAAGACTGCAAGCAATTGGACTGCAATTATAAAATATGCATAGCTTGAATGATTAGAAACTTAGTCCCCTAAAGTTGGAAAAGTCGAAAACTTGACTATCGCATACCATATGGCTGTTAGAAATAAAGAAATTTGAGTTTGTCTGCAAAGATATCAATGTACATTGAATTAAGGCTAACATTCTTTGTGAATGCAAGTTGTAGAGCATACAAAGCAAAGATGAGGGCTCGGGTTTGTGCATCATAGGCTCTAAGGTTTCAAAAGGAGCATGTTCCCTTAATTCCATGCTTTTATATCTGAAACTAAAGTCGAACACTATTTTAAGGGTTGATATGGCAAATAAAACTATATAGGAAGGATTAAGTACCTACGGGATGATGAACTTGCCAATAAGGAAAAGCTGGCAGTGTACAATAGAATATGAGGGGAACTGAAGTAAGCCGGTAGATGGTGGTGTTAATGTAGGCAAACTTCTCTAAGAATTTAAGTAGCCCACCATAGCCATACCATATGGGACATTAATGACGAATCAAGAGAATCTCAATAGACCCCAGCGCCCATTGAAGCACTTGGCTAAGACGATCTGAGAGATTGATATGGGCAGATCCTTTGAAAGTAGGAAGATGGGGCATGCCAACAGATTGGACGCCAACCACGAGCGTGCATTTTGAACCCAGTAAGAATATTTTTTCCTGTAACTGAACTATAAATCCAACCAATCTGCGCATAGTATGAAAGATTAATTCAGTTATTAAAAAAAAAACATAAGTTAGCTTGGACTGGCATGTACATTTGTATGCTATGTTGCCCATACCTCATTATCACATTATGATGTATCATCATTCTACATATCCACAACTAATAACATGAATAGCTTCTTTGAGAAGCGAATCAGGAATTGCAGATTGTGGGACACCACCATGTTTCGTTAGTTTAGATACAACAAACACAGCAGACTGACCAAATCTTTTCTCCAAATTCACTTGTGACATGAGCAGTGACTTCTCATCATCAAATTCAGCTCCCTGTATGACCAGAAAAAAAGGAAAAGAGAATTATTTAGATAATTTGCACCATGTCTGCATTGGGGTTGGGGGTTTCTTGTAATCCTACCTTAAGCTCTAGCAAACAAACACAACCAACCCACGAACATAGTGTATACACAAAACAGATAAATGGAAGAACCACAAAACAATACACATTCAGTAAACACATGCTAGAAAAAATGGATGACAAAAATAATCACCACAACAATTTAACAACCCTAACCTTCGCCTATGAAGTAATTATAATAAATCATTGCAGCAACAAAACCAGTGTAGTTGATGTGTATAACTGCACATTATATGTTACAATTTAAGATAAACAGGTTGACCAAATTATACTCAATTAAAACTTAATTGAAATGAAGATTAAAAAGCTTACAGTGCTGTATAGAATTGTGTAGGCAACCACATTCAAAAGGACATAATCAACAAATTCTACTTAGTATATATGTATATTTTAAACATGGAGTGATCAGTCTCAGGAAGACTTGCAAGACTTACAGTAGCAGGTTGGTTCAAGAAGGCAGCCCATCAAGTTAAGGACATCATTGCATCAAAGAATCACAACAATACATAACTAAACCAAATTTTATAAATGCGAATTAATAATGAAAGTGGAAGGGAGAGAAATAGTACCCAATAATTCAGGCGAGTAGGAATGCAAAAGAAACACCATCACCTGATAACCATCTTCGGACTTAGTTTGGAAATTGGTAATGATTTGTGGGATCTCAACAGTTTTCCAGCACAATAAACTGACCAGACCAAGCCCTAAAGACACCTCACTGCTAAGATTGCACACACATTCATTGAAATATTTTCCACCCATTTCACATATCTTTTGTGTGAAACTGAGCACTCTGAATTCTGAATTAGTTTAAGTTACTATAAAAGAAGGGGAGAGAGAGAGGACACAATATGAATATACAGTGAAAGGGGTGTGGAATATGCAATAACCTGAAATGGCACTAATTTTTTTAGTTTAGATGGTTTACACCAAATCTTTGCAAAGTTTGTATGTTCCGCACAAATATTAATTTGTAGGGATCTCATCATGGTTGTACACTATACTAATTTGTGCTTTAAAAAAAATAAAAAATGAATTGGGGTTTATTAATGCTCGACTCTATCCACCCAAACACATTCATGCAAAGAAAATCATTGCTCCGAAACTTGGTCAAAAAAAAGAACAATCAATTTTGCTCCTACCTAAAACCAGGTGAAGTCAGTGTTCCCTTGAGTTTCCCTTAAGAGAAAGATTAGCTGTTTACATTTTCCCTTGGCTAATTTATACCTCACTCAACTAAATTAACTTAATAAATTTCCATACATCTAAAAAAACCTAAAGACACTTAAATTTGAACAACACTATAATTAGATCAAGAATCTGATATGATTTTTGACTTTGATGAGCTTCAAATTGATACAGGTCTGAAAACTTAATTTTAAATATTTGATGATGCTCCAACACCATACTAAGAGATAACTGGCACTTACAAACAGAATCCTCAATTAATTCCTTGATTCCCATATGAAAAAACTCACATGAGATAGAGATTGCCCCTATATACGCTTCACACCTAATTTTCACTTCATGCAAGGCAATTTTAATAAGGTATGTGACATTATTGTAAGTAGTAATACAAAGACCTTTGCCCAAAATCTATACTCAAGTATAGGAAACACCTGCATCAATTTCTAACAGCATGTTTTTAATTTTTAAAAACGACAACTACAAGAACCAATTTTAACTGGATCCAGTCATATTTCCCAATGCACCTACTACTTTAACTGCTTTACCCTAGTAAAAAAATTTCAACATTTAGTCGATTCGATCTAATCATAAATTCATTCAACTTGATAACATAGTTACACAAAGCAGCAAACATGATTAACTAATTACTTTGATGCTCTAAATTTTCAAGGAAGGACCTGGAGCATAGATACTTACAAAATAAATTTTACTCATAATCTGATGCCATCCCTCCACAATCTCCCAAGCTTCATTGACCAAACCTTAGAAAACTTTCACCACCTCCTCCACTTACTAATCAAAAGTTGGCTCCGAACCATCTACTTCCTCGAACACAAGATCAGCTTTCGCACTACAATTCGACGACAATGAACCGAGCCAATTAATGCTCTTCAGCAACGAAGCTACCTCCGTTGCACCTACAAAGAGACCCCAAAATACTTATCAACATCTCATCCTTAACATCATTTATCGCTAACCATTGCAGTATTAAAAAAGAAAAATATTCCGCAATTTGGTTATAGGTTGGTTGCAATCTTCAACTCACCTCGAACCTCAAATTCAATCACCCAAATCCTAACCCCAAACCTTTCCCTCATGATTCGAAGGCTCGACGAAGGACTAAGTGGTGGGAAATGTGTAATCGCAAATATTACTATGAAGCGAAGAACAATTGTAGAAATTGTTTAGATGGTTACCTGAAATCAACCTCGTTGTGGCTTCGATGGTGAGGGCAGTGGAGAAAGGGTTGGGTTTTGGGTTCTTTTAGAAGGAGCTTATAGATCCAAAGAAACGCTCAATTGAGAACCCCTAGATCTCCAAATCCGAGCACCCAATTCCTAACAATAAACCTGGAAGAGAAAAACACAGAAAAAAAGAGGATTAAAAACAAAAATCAACGATTACAGCCCAAAAGAGATGCCTCACGAAAGACTTAATCGAAACCCCAAATTTGAGAACCGAAACCCTAATCCCATACAAAATTGAAAAAAGGGAAAATATAACCTTGCTATTTTAGAGGATGGTTTAGGATAGTTGGAGGTGGAGGACGCACAACAGATCGAGCATTGTTGGAGCTCCAGGCGAAGGCTAACCCAGTGGCTGTCTAATGGAAAAATTGAAAAGAAAAGAAAAGAGTGGCAACAGTTTTGGGGAAGGGGATGAAGTGATATATTCACTCCCAACAATTCTAACTTATTAGAGCCATAAAATTCAGCAGCAAAGAGAGCGTGGCTGAAAAGGAGAGGGTGTGAATATCGCGATGCGAATTGCGAGACGATATGGACTGCTAATTCTGAATCGGACGAAGTAGAAGGATGGCAGTTCCATAAATGTTCAAAAACCCTAGGGTTAGAGTGGGGATCCAAAGAGGGCAGAATTTTTGTTCCTATGGTCTTTAAGTAGTAGTATAGATATAGGTAGAAGGAAAGAAGAGAAGAAGAAGACCCACAGAAGGGATCCACTCATTTGCTGCCACTTAGCGTGTGTGCTGCACGTATTGCTTCCTTCTATGACTAGTAATATCCACGTGCGATGCATGTCTTAATAAATAGGTTTATATATTTTTAAAAGTATATGTGAAGACTATAATGGGAGAGTTGGAGTTGCACGTGCGTTGCACGTAAGTATGTAGATTTACAACTCCAACTCTTCCATTATAATAGTTATTATTATATACTAGATTTGCCCGTGGCCACGTGCCTACGGCATGTCTTCAGAATGATACAACATATGAAAAGTCGTGTAAACAATAAATCAACAATTATGTAGCTGAAGTTTAAATAGTATGGCAATAATGAGTTGTAAATAGAAGTCTATGTTTCCATTAGTATATGGTGAAAAATAATTATAAATTGGGATATAAAAGTCCATGAGAGAGAGAGAGAGAGAGAGAGAGAGAGAGAGAGAGAGAGAGAGAGAGAGAGAGAAGTTATTTTGGAGGGAGAATTTGAATTTGAGGTTTGGGGGAAAAGTTTTTTTAGGGGGGGAGGAATGTGTTTTATGAGGTTAGATATGGGCCTTTGATTTTGGGAGGATTGAAGGAGAGCCACTTGATAGCTTTCTTTATGTTTTATTATATAGATTATATTATAGATAGATATAGATAGATAGTAATTTACACTGCGATGCACATTTAATATATTTTAAAAATTAAAGTAAAAAATCTGGCATAGTGAGGATTCGAAACTCGAACCTGACACCTTATTCATATTAGTTATGCACGTGCAATGCACGCATTGGTAGATTACAAATCTTACTAAGGCCTTCTCCCATTAAATATTAGAGATATACTAAACGTCGTCTCTTTCATTGTTGTCTTGGTGCAGGAAGACATCATTGTGACATCATTGGTTCTAACATGTGAGATATCAAAAGTAATCTAAATAGTTGTTGATATCAAGTTGCTGATATGTATTCTTGAATCCTCCTTCAAATGACGTGTGAAATTCTTTTTTACAAGTTATTTGTGCCATCCTTCTCATATTGAAAGAGGGTCACTTGAGGAGTCTGTGTAGTCAGTGGACATTGGTTGGCTCTCTAACTGCATCAGGCATTCCTGCTGCCATCTATGCATTGCAGAATAGGTTATTGCAGATTTCCTACAAGAATCTTGACTCGCTCACCTTTTCCATCCTTAACCAAAGTTAATATTCACTGCTATTTTCACATATATTATCTTGGGGTAAGTTCGTCTCCTATATCATTTTTTTTTTGTTGTTGAAAATAAAGTGACCAACTGGTCACCGGTTTCATTAATGAGTAATTAAGGAAATAACATAAACCAAAATATTACATCATCTGTAGTCCAACTAGACCACCCTGATCTAGATACAAAATACATCAACATACATCAAAATAAAGATGAACGAACTACACCAAACTACACCATCCATAGTCCTACGACACCAAAATAAAGCTAAAGCCCTTCCTCGTTCCTCCTGCCCAATTGCGACACCCCCCAGGCACTCTTCCCCCTATCTCGCAATTGTTACTCTTGAAATTCCGGTTGCAGCCTCCTTTTGACTCCTATCTTGCCTGACCAAGCAGAAATATGACTCAGTATATTATGCAGCATAATGTTAAAAGTACATCTAGTGTTACGAAAACAAGTATTGTTTCTGTCTAGCCATAGAGTCCAACACGTAGCTGCTACTGTGACATCCCACAAAGCCCTAAACTTCGATCTCACCCTTTTAACCTGCCATCTACCCCAGAAGTCCTCCACCCGTGTGGGACTATCTAGTAACCCGAATCCCAAAACCAGAATTTCCCATGCCAATTTCGCCCCAGGACACTCTAAGAAAATGTGATTCACATCCTCGACCCCCTGGTTACATCTCTGGCATGTACTATCAATAGGAATGTTTCTCTTTAAGAGGTTCGCCTTTGAGAGAATAGCGTTGTTCATAACTAACCACGGGAATGCTTTCACTTTGTGCGGAGCTGTAGACTTCCAGATAATGTTTGCCTCTTGACACCTCACTGCCCCATCGTTCAGTAGCCGGTAGGTTGACGCAACTGTGAAGGACCTATTAGCCCCCGGACCCCACTCCCTAGTATTCTTGTCCGCAGTATACCTTTGCCCCTTTTCCCTGACCAAAGCTTCTAAACTTTGCAAACCTATACGGTTAATGACTGAAAGAACTCCTTGGAACTCAATCGATATTCTCCCGTTTCGCCAAATATCACGCATCAAATTTTATTTTTCTATTAAACTTAAATAGTTTGGCTAGTGAATTTAACTATCAGTGTATGCTAATCATCTTAATGCTACTCTTTCAATAATGCATGGGTTTGAACAAGAAGTTTGATTAAGATTATATCAGCAGGCACAGGAGAAATGAACTCTATGGTTGTGTATAATATCAGCTAGAATATGGAAGAAGTGGTGCTTATGCTTTCTTATCTTATAGGTCCTTACAGAAGATAATTCCCTGCGCACATTTTCTATATCAACCCCCTTCTTTAGACTTTTTACTTCAGGAGGATTTTATGGACATCATTTAGTCATTTAGGATTATATCTCTCCCGTCCATAGTTCTTGACCAGGTACTTGGCACGAGATAAGCTAGGGTTGACGGCAAATCAATAACGTCATATATTTTTGTCATCTCATTTTGGTGGGAAAGGGCTTAGGTTATGATGGAAATCAGAAAAATTGTTATTGATGCAGTGGTTGTAGTTCTCGTGAAGCTTTATATTAAAGCTTATTGTTTTTTTTTGAAATAAAGGATGGCATGAGAAATGCCATTAGTTTTATAAATATAAATCATCTTCTATTACATCCAAAATGCAGCAGGAATTAGACAAATAAACAGTACAAGTGGACTCAGCATACAATGGGAAATGGAGTCAAAAAGAAAACCCAAAAAGTGCATCTAAATAACACCGTCCAACAATCCCAAAAGTTCCCCCTTGTCTTTAGCTGAAAAGCGCAATTCTGTTTAACTGTTGACATCCTCTCTAGTGATCATGTGGTCCACACGAGCTCTCTTCCTCATACCTGGATTGGCAAGCCAAGAAGTAGTAAGCGAAAATATTCTATAAATCAATTGCAGAAAATTAGAAGAATGATTTCTAAAGCACAAATCATTTTTATCTAGCCAAATGATCTACATAGACGCTGCCACAACACAGTCCCATTCCCTCCGTCTCTCTGGGACGCTCTCACAATCTCTAAAATCTCCCCACAGCTGGGGAATACTAGGGGGAAATCTATTACGGCCGAAACCAAGAAGGATTAAATCCCAAATACGTCTACTAAATACACAATCCACAAAAAGATGATAGATAGATTCCACTTGAGAGTTACATCTAGGACAAGAAGCCATCGTGATTAAACCTCTCTTAAATAAATTCTCTCTAGTAAGAATCGCATCTTTAAGAACTAGCCACAAGAAACCTTGAACTTTATGCGGAACACTCAAACTCCATATTACTCGATTCTCAACACTTCTCATACCCCCATCGCCGAGTGAACGGTACATGGATTTGACAGAGAGCTGACCATTGGAGGCAAGTTTCCAACCCCCTCACATCCTGCAAGCTCTCATTCATGAACGTCCTACCCTCTAGAAATGAATAAATAGGGACGCATAGACTCTGGGCATAAGCTTCACTAGGCTCGGACAATCGGATATGCCAGGAGGAATTGCCCCAATAGTCGGCAACTAAGGCAAATTTGTTGCGGGCAACACTAAAAATCTCGGGAAAGAGGGAAGCAAGAGTATTAGGACTAGCCCAAGAATCTAACCAAAATCTAGTGTCAACTCCACTCCCTACCCTGCTGGGTGCATTGGAATGAAATAACTCTCCTAGTTTGTCAATCCCTATCCAAACAGGAGAAATACCTCGACGATGTTGTCCTCCCCCAAATCTGAATCGTCTACGACCTCGGTTCCGAGCCCAAACGGAACCTTGATTGATAGAAAAGCGAGAATGGATTTTCCACCACCATTTGCATAATAAGGCTTGGTTCATATCTCGAAGATTAAGGATTCCCACTCCCCTGAATTCTTTCCTTTCTACACACCAGTCTTCATTTCACTAATGGAAGGTCCCTACCATCCTCTATTCCCCTTCCATAAAAAATCTCTTCGAATCTTATCAATTTTGTTGATAACCCTTGCGGGAAACTCATAGATCGACATCCAATAGATTCGGATGTTAGAAAGCGCAACGTTAATTAAGGTGATTCGACCCCCAAACGACAAGTGATTCTTCTTCCAACCGGGGAGGCGTTTCTCGATGCGCTCAATAAGAGTGTTCCAATCACTGCGCATGAGTCTCCCAGGACGCAACAGCACTCCCAGATATTTAATGGGGAAATTTCCTACATTGCAATCCAGAACATTAGCCAAAAGAGCTGATGATATCTGATCGCATCTCCCAAGCCCGATGAGATTACTTTTCTCAAAATTGACTCTCATTCCACTCCAAGCCTCATAGAACAATAAAATGCCCTTGAAAATAAGGACTTCGTGAATGTCGTTCCTCCCAAAATGTAGCGTATCGTCCGCATATTGCAGGATCGGAATACCACGAATACCATCCAGGCATCCAATTCCGCGAAGAAGGTGCTGGTTGGTACAGTGCAGAATCATTTCCGACAAAACGTCAGTGATCAAGGTGAATAACAAGGGAGATAACGGATCTCCCTGTCTCAGACCTCTTTTACACATAATATTAAAGCTTATTGTTTATTAATATGTTTTTTCATTTCTGTTTTATAGTTAATTCAAATATGTGATTTGTTGTAACTAGCTGTAAGAAGCTTTAATTACTTGTAAAATATCTCAATATAAACTATAAACTTCAATAATTGGAAGTATATTTTATGAAATAGTAATTGGAAGTATTTTTTATGAAGTAGAATACAGGTCTCATAGGTCTGTTTGAACTCATTGAATTATACTTTCATTGTCAGTAAAGGAAATCAATATTTATCTATTGGAAGGTTGCATAATACTACTGGGCCTAGCCTTTAACATATGAAACAGTTCTGTTTTTGAGTGATTTTGTCTACTCAAAAGAAGCCAAACTATGAGCGTAATTCTTACTCATTACCTACCATTGATGAAATTACTTGTATATCATCGATTACATTTTGTTGAATGTGGTTTTGAAGTGTACTGGTACTTCTTATCGTTACCCTACTCACTCAATAGGTATTCACATATGATATGCTTATCAAAGAGAACAAAGAACAAGTAAAAGCAACACAAAAGAACACACAAGATTTTTATCGAGGTTCACCTGAACAATGGCTACTTTCCCGCGCAGAGGCACTCCTGCGATTTCCACTAGAATTATGAAGATTTGTACAAATTTCTCAAGAACTCACCATCAAGGTGTAGGGTTTCTCTCTTTGTCCCTCTCTGTTAATGAAGGCTGTAGATCTTTTTTTTTTTTGGCTTAACCCTAAAATTGTACACAATAAAATATATATAGGATTCCACAACTTTAATCACAACCGTTCATCTATTCAGCGTCGGGACGGTCGACCGGTCCATCCTAACGGTCGATCGGTCTTCTCCCTCGACTGCACGAAATCCAACAGAGAGCGGGTTGGTCGACTGCGTGGTCGATCGGTCATTCCATCAAGCTACAGAGTTGAGTCAAAAAGCGGGACGGTCGACTGCGCGGTCGATCGGTCTTCTTGCTTGAGCGGTCGGGGGGTGCGGTCAACCGGAACTCTGTTGTAGCCATTTGCTACTCTTGACCTGTTGCTCCCACTTCGACTCTCCTTCCCGACTATCTTCTTTAACTTATTATCGTGTATTGGATCCACAAACCCCAACAATCTCCCACTTGGAGAGATAAACACGAAGTCTCTAACCTGTTCTTCATTCTTCCATTGGCCTAATCTAGGCCTGTGCCTCTGCGAGTCTCCTCAACAATTAACCTGGAGACAATCTGATAGCGGTATAGCAAAACTGATGTTTCTTACTATCCTTTAGCTTAGTGAGCATGTCCGCCGGATTCTTAGTACCAAGAATTTTAGTTAGCTTCAACCATTTCTTCTTAATCGTCATTCTTACAAAATGATACCTCATTTGAATGTGTTGAATCCTAGAGTGATATGCCGAGTTTTTTGCCAAGAAAACTGCACTTTGACTGTCACACCATAGTTCACCTATGGGTTGCTTTCTGCCCAACTGTTTCATAAGCTCCGAAATCTACAACATGTTTTTCGTCGCTTCTGTAAGTGCCATATACTCTGACTCTGTGGTTGACTGTGCTACAACCTTTTGTAACTGTGAAGCCCAACTAATAGTTGTTTCACCAACTATAAATACATATCCTGTAGTGCTTCTGCAACCATCACGATTGTCCAAAAAATCTGCATCCACATAATCATGTATATGCAAAGAATCTCTCCCAAAACAAAGAGAGTGATCTGAAGTACCTGCTAGGTATTTAAGAATCCACCTTACTGCATCCCAATGCTGTTTACCTGGATTCTTCATGTAACGGCTGATAACTCCCACTGCTTGTGCGATGTCTGGTCTTGTAGACACCATATTGACTGGCCAAGGGACAAGTGACTGGCCTCGTGCCATCCATATTGAATCTCTTCAACACCTTCTTCACATAGTCTGTTTGTGATAACCAAAGCTTCTTGCTACTCCTGTTTCTACTGATCTACATACCGAGGATTTGCTTTACTTCACCCAAGTCTTTTATTGAGAACTCCGAAGCTAGCATCTTTTTAGCTTCCTTGATCTTTTCCGTACATGAACCTGCTAACAGCATGTCGTCCGCATGCAACGCCAAGGTAACTGTGTCACTGTCCTCATATCTACGAATATACACACAATGATCCGTTTCGCATCTATCGAAACTTTTTTCTCTCATGAAGCAATCAAACTTCAAGCACCATTGCCGCGGTGCTTGCTTGAGCCCATAAAGACTCTTCTTCAAAATCTATGGGTTGTCTCATGTACAGCTCTTCTCCGACATCACCATGGAGAAATGCTGTCTTCACAACCAACTGCTCTAAGTGCAAGGCTTCAACTGCCACAACACTGAACAGAATCCTAATAGAAACCATCTTCACAACCGGTGCAAAGATCTCACTATAATCGACACATTCTCTTTGAGTGAATCCTTTCACAGCAAGCTTGGCCTTGTACCTCTTACTGCCATCTGCCTCATCTTTGACTCTTAAAAACCATTTGCTCATAAGAGCGCGCTTCCCAGCGGGTAACTTGGTCAACTCCCAAGTTTGGTTCTGTTCCAAGGAGTTCATCTCGTCCGTCATGGCTGACTCCTACTGAATTCGAGCCTCATCCTTCAAAGCCTCCTCATGAGTCTCTGGCTCCCCCGAATCCATGTACAGAACATGCTCGTGAACAACACTAGCTGATGGATCAAATATCCTGGTTGACCTCCTCTCTCGTGTCGATCTCCTCAACGTGGGTACCTATTCACCGACCAGTTCAGGTTCCCCGAACTGTTCTGGCTGTACCTGTTCGGCTTGGATAACCTGCTCATTCTCAATAGGCTCACCATGAGCCTCCTGTGCTGCCTGTGGTACCTGTACCTGCTGCTGCACTGTAGGGCCCCTACTACGGCCGCATTTAGAATTTGAATCTGAGTCTGAACCCCAATCTGATTCTGAACTGGTTGTACTATCTTGACCTGTGTGCCTGTACTTGTATAGAACCTCTTCATTGAACACTACATTCCTGCTGCGAATGATTTTGTTATCCACAAAATTCCAAAGCCTGTAACCATACTCATCGCCACCGTAGCCAATGAAGACACCTCCTGGAATTAGAGTCCAACTTCATTCTTTTGTTCCTGTCAATTAGTGCATATGCCATATAATCATAAACTTTCAAATACGAATAATTAACAGTTTTATCTGACCATAGTTCTTTTGGAATGGCCCCATCAGGAACACTAGACGGGCAACGGTTAATCAAGTACACTACTGTATCAACTGTAGCGGTCCAAAGATGGACCGGAAGACCCGCATGAAGTCTCATGCATCTCGCCCTTTCGAGTATCGTGCGGTTCATCCTTTCTGCTACACTATTCTCCTGTGGAGTCTTAGGAACTGTCTTTGATTCCTCTAATACATTTCTTTGCCAGATAGTTAACAAACTCTTTGCTTGTGTACTCATATCCGTTGTCTGACTTGATTGTTTTCACCTTGCAACCCGTCTCATTCTCAACTCTGGCCTTCCAAGCTCTGATTGCCTCAAATATTTCTGATTTCGCACGAATTGCATAAACCCAAACCTTTCTTGTAGCATCATCGATGAATGTGACGAAGTATCTCTTACCACCATAAAAGAATTTTTGAGCTGGACCCTACACATTTGTATGTATCAACTCTAGCTTCGCAAGCTTCTTCTCACGTCCACCCAACTGAAAGCTAACCGACTTCTGTTTGCCCATTACACAATTCTCACAGAAATTCATCTCAACCTTCAGCCTCGACAAAAGATCTCTAGAACAAAGCTGCTTGACACCTTTTTTTATCAAGGTGCTCCAACCTGACATGCCATAGAATTGAAGAGAAACTACCTATTGATGTTGTAGCAATGATTTCACCTGAATCACCTCCCCTGAGTAAGTATAACGTGTCACCATGCTTTCCTTTTGCCACTAACCTGGCACCTGTAGTCACCTTCCATTCTCCATGCCCAAAAGTAGCTGTAAACATTTCTTTGTCTAGTTTGCTAGTTGTGATCAAGTTTTTCTTCAAGTTCGGAATATGTCTTGTATCATACAAGACCAATTGTCCACCATTGCGAGCCTTCACTCTTACAATATCTCTATCTACAACTGGACATATCTGTCCATTACCAACTGAAACTGCACCAAAATTACATGTCCTGTAATCCTCAAAAACATCTCTCATGGGGGTACAATAATAAGAAGCACCTGAGTCTATACACCAATCATCTTGCAAAATATTAAATCCAACAGATAAACACAATCCATCTAGACGGGGTTTAATACTTACCACATTGGCTACCTGAGACCCTGCTTTCGCTTTCTTATGCTTCTCGCATTGGTCTCTCCTGTGTCCTGGCTTCTTGCAGTACCAACACTCACCTTTGCAATTTCCTATTCTTGACTTGAACCTGTAATTCTTACTTTGCGACCTCCCTCTGTTACTTCTATCACGGTTATTAACTGACAACGCGGTATTGCTAGGATATGACACCGAAGTCTCTCCATGTCTCTTCCTCCTTGCATCCTCATTCATGATGCTGCTTATAACATCCTTTAGGGTTGTCGTATCAGTCATGGTGTTAGTAATAGTCTGCTCTACTGTACCGTAACTGTCAGGAAGACTGGATAGCAATAACAACGATTATGCCCTCTTCTCAAACTTCAAACCCGACGATTCTATTTGATTGTAAACCATACAGAAATTGTTGATGTGCTCAGCAACCGAAATCCTTTCTGACAACTTCAAGTTAACCAACTTCATTAGATGTAAGATCTGGTTCGCTGCATTTGTCTTCTCAAACATGTCTGTCAATATCTCCATTGCTTCCTTTGCGGTTCTTGCCTTCTCAATATTAAATAGCGCCTTCTTGCTCAGCGACAATTGAATATGCCTAAGCACTTTCTGATCCAATCTATTACAGCCCGCCAAAGCAACTGGATCGACCTCCGCCCCTTCTGGCTTCACACCAAACAACGGATCATCTAGATCCTTCTGTCAGAGATACGCAATCATTTGGATCTTCCACATTGTGAATTCCGTTCCATCGAACTTTTTCACTCTACTCTTGTCCCCCATCTCAATCAAGACTACCAACCTGTAGCTCTGATACCACTCTGTTGAATTCTAACTGCGGAATAAATTTAACAACGACGACGAGATGCAAGAACTATAAAACCAAAACAAGAGAACAAAGAACAAGTAAAACCAACACACAAGAACACACAAGATTTTTATCGAGGTTCACCCAAACAATGGCTACTTCCCCGCGCAGAGGCACTCCTTCGATTTTCATTAGAAATATGAAGATTAGGTTTACAAATTTCTCAAAAACTCACCACCAAGGTGTAGGGTTCACCCAACCAGTTGTTGTGTCGCTTCTTCATTTTTCACCACCACTTGCTAAGCAGCGCTTTGTTCATATCCCTAATGTTCAGAATCCCCAGACCTCCATATTCTCTCCTTTTGCATACATGACCCCATTTTACCAACGACATTCCTTTGTTAGATTTGTCCGCTCCTCTCCATAAAAATCGTCTTCTGTTCTTATCAATCATCTAAATTACCCACTGAGGAATCTCGTAAACCGACATCCGGTACGTAGGAAGACTACTAAGCACCGAGTTTATAAGTGTGATTCTACCACCCAGCATGAGGAAGCGTCCCTTCCATCAGGCTAGCTTTTTCTCTACCTTTTTGATCAACGGTTGCCAATCATCTCTTTGAAGAGCCCCTGGTCTAATTGGGATACCAAGATAGACCAGCAGAAATTGACCAATTTCACATCCAAAAAAGCTCTTGATGTAATCAAATGGGGATCTATAGTTTTTAGCTAATAGGAAGAACACAAGTCTTTGCTAAGTTCACTTTCATCCCCGACCAAGCCCCAAAGCACTGCGAAGCCATGTCTATAGCCGTCATCTCTTCCTCCTTGGCTGCTCCAAACAGAAGCGTATCGTCTGCGTATTGAAAGATAGATATAGTATGTGCGGTTCCCATGGCTCTTATTCCCTGAATGATTCCTCTAGCCCTGCTTCTACTGATCATTTCTGCCAATCCGTCTGCTACGATAGCGAACAAACGGGAAGACAAAGGATCTCCCTGTCTGAGGCCCCTCCTGCATTTAATTTCTTTACCCAGCTTTCTGTTGACCTGAATAAATGACTTCCCTCCTCGAACACATTTCCTAATGCATGTTCGCCATGTAAGGCCAAACCCTTTCAACTTAAGTGCCTCATCAACGCAATCCCATTCAAGCGAATCATAGGCTTTTTCGAAGTCTATTTTTAAAAGAAATCCGTTTGCCTTATCCCTATGCCCTCTATACACAATTTCGTGTGCAGAGGCCACACTATCCATAGTCTCTCTACCCTAGATAAATCCGCTCTGAGACTCCCTTACCACCTCATCCATCTGTGGAGACAACCTTTGCGCTAAAATTTTTGTAATGATCTTGAAAGAGCCATTCAACAGACTAATGGGCCTGAAGTCATCTTACCCCGGTAGCATCTTTCTTTTTTAGAATTAGCACGACGTTAGCATAGTTAATCCTATCCAGATCCGCATGCCCATTGTGAAACTCATTGAATATGTTCATCAGATCCCCTTTGATGATGTCCAAGTAAATCTTGTAGAAAAAGATTGGAAATCCATCCGGCCCCTGTGTTTTATCCTGCCCCAAATTCTTTACTGCCTGAAGATCCTCCTCTTCCAAGAACGTGCCCTCCATGCCTTCACTCCCCTCAATTCTTGACGAGCTCCACATATCAGGAAGTAGCTTACTTCTTAATTCCTTGTTAGTCCCGAAAGGCTCCTTTTATTTTTTGTCAAATTCTTGCCTAATAATTCCTTCATTCTCTGACCAAGCTCCATCTATGAACAGACTGATGTGATTTTGTCTCCTCCTTCCGTTTGCCACTTTATGGAAAAATTTAGTATTTGCGTCCCCTTGCCATTGCACCCTCGTCTGTTGTTTCCAGTATTGCTCTTCCATGTCTCCCATATGCTAAATCTCAATTCTATTTTTGCTCAACTCATCGATCTCCGCTTCCAGAAGATCCCTTCTTTCTTGTATAGCTTCTAGCTCTGCCACCTTATTTCCCAATTCCTGTAATCTCACTTTGTTAGAGCCAAATTCCAATCTAGCCCACTCTTTGATCCGCTTTCGGAATCTCCTCGTCTTTTTCAATCCAAATCCCTACTGCGGAGACCTCTCTGGTAGAGCCCATCCAAGATTCTTCTATAATCTGTCTAGTCTTAATAGACAGTGTCCAGGCTTTCTCTAACCTGAATGGGTACCGATATTTAATGTACCCCTCTCCACACTCCCAAGACAAGTGGCAGATGATCCAATGTGTATCTCGTTATCGACCTCACTTTAGCCAGCGGAAAGACATCCTCCTAATCTGTGATACAAAAATCCTATCCAGTTTGGCTAAGATCGGCTTAGGCTGCATGTTAGACCAAGTGAACTTTCTATCTATCTGATCCATCTCCATCAACTCTAGTTTGTCTATGATAGAATTGAACTTATCCGTGTCTGAATGGCTTGGTCCCCTACCTCCGTGTTCGTGTTGATATCTGGTGATGTTGAAATTGCCCCCCCAGCAGCCACGGATCTACCCAATCCTTCTTTATATCTCTAATCTTTTCCCAGAATTTATCTCTCCTCCTAGAGTTTTATGGTCCACAGACTGTTGTAACTGAATGAATCCAGTCATCGCTTCTTTTTCTGATTCTAATCGTAACCAAGAAATCCCCTATCCTGTGATCTAACAATTCAAAAACTGTTAAGTCCACTCCTTACGCTATACCCCCCGAATAGCCAACTGCCGGTTTGAACCTCCAGTCGAAGTCCTTAGCCCACGAAGGAATCTGAAACTCTTCTGAGTTTGTATTTTCGATCCTAGTCTCTTGAAAACCACAAATATACGGTTTAAGACTACCTATAGTATTGCTAATCAGTCTCCTTTTACCCTTTTGACGCATTCCTCTAACATTCCAGAAGATGTATGTCATAAAAAACGTATTAACCCCGATCGAGCACTCACTCGGAAAGCAACCTATCTCCTAAGTCTTAACCCATTTAATGTCCTCTCTAATCCTAACAGCATGTTGCACATGCTTCATCTTGTTGGAGCCCATGTCTAGACCGTATAAACTAGCAAAGTAGATAAGAGATTCATCATTTAATAAGTTTAAAACTGAGTAGTTCATGACATTATTACCTCCACACGCTGATGCGGGTTCCTTTCCTTATGCCGCAACCCTAATGAGGTCTTCCTCGCTCGGTCCCTGTGCTCCCCATAAGTCCATTTGTCTCTTGCTTTTTCTTGGGAACTCGGTCACCTTTTTGCCTGTGCTTCCCAAATTTGCAATTCCCCCCTCTTTATCTCCTACTTCGATCTCAGTGACCGAGATGAAATTGTCATATCTAATCCTGTCTAAAGCACCTATCATCTCAGCCTCTTCCTGAATTTCAATTACCGGGCTGTCGTCTGCGAGCTTTGCTTTAATGTTTGGTTGGTTCTCTCCTTTCGAATACTGCTACTGTACCTCCATAACGGTGGTCACTGGTTCGGGGCTAATGACTCGAGTAATCTCCAAATTAAGATTAGAATTTGGGGCTCCATCATTCTGATCCCTTTCAATTTTTCCCGGCCCATCAAGCCCAGCACCTGACTTAGAGGACAATAGGGCCTTCATAGCCAGTCTAATTGACACCTCCACATCCTGTTTTGAGAACAACATAGCATCCATCAATTTCTCCCCATCACTGTTACCCTCGAGCCGTGCGCCTGTCGTAAACTTCTTCAAAATTCCCGGTTTTAAGGAAGTCACATCCTCCCTATTCTGACATCCACTCCCCATCATAGCAGACTTCATTTGTTCTTTACATGCTGTCGAAGGCCTTTCTTCGATTTTGTCCACTGGTCCCTGCATAACAGGACTTGATTGTAACGGACGGCCGAGATGGAGATTGAACCGATCCAATGGTTGCTTCGCCCATGTGTAGAACACCCAATCTCGACGGCACGGATTGCAAGTTTGCCGATCCAACGGCGCACGTGCGTCTTCTACCTCCAGTTCTTCTCTCATCTGGCGCTCTGCCACCTCCTCTCTCCTCGACTCCACGAAACAAAACAGATTTTTTAATCTATGTAATGACCTTAACCTCGAATCTTTTTTCTTCGAAATCGACGCTAATCATGGACGGGATATCGTGCTTGTTGGCCACCCCCACCCAAATGTGAGCAAACTCGATGTTTGAGTGCACCATAGTTCCTCTGTCAATGTCGAGAACCATCCCGAAACTTCTCACCAAGTCTTGGAATCCAGTGCGCACCCAACACTGATAGGGTAGGTTGTAGAGACGTAGCCAGACGGAGAACATCGATTCTCCCTTCAGCGCTCCTACGTCGCGCGACCATTGCTTGAACGTCACGTAAAATTCCATCCCGTCGCTACCCCTGCCCTCTAAGCCTTTCATGAGAAGCAATTCCTTCGTTGCTGCAATGTACAGGGAAGTTGTTTGCGCTTGTTGGAATCGCCTCCCATTTCCATCCAGCCGAAGCTTCTGTGGTTGCCTTAAGGAGGTCTCCAATGTCGGAGCAATTCGGATGACCCGTATGAGCCTTCACCAATACACAATTTTTGTAACGACTTTCGAACTCAGCCATGATCGGAGTCGGCGAAATCTTTGCTAGCACCATCTTTCTCCTCCCCGCCGAGCTCTCCTCTGTCTTGCTGTCTGCAGACTTGAAGGATCTCACCGAAGAGCTGGCGCCTTTGGCGGAGCTGTGTGGGCACGCCGTTGAGATGTGACCACTCTGTTTGCAAATAAAACAGAACCAATCATTCTTGCATTGCTGAATCGAGTGCCCCCTTTGAGCGCATTTGTGACACAATTGTTTACCAGCGACCCAGTTCCGACCTGAAGATCCTCTGCTTCTTTTGCTCTTCTCCTACCGCTCTTGCTGCTGGTTTCTTTGCTTTGACGAGAACCCACTCTCCCTCTTCATCTTCCTTCTTCCTAAGCTCTGGCAACTCCGGGGAATGAAGTGCCTTAGGGGCTCTATGATCCTCTTCCCTTCGAAGATCCCCCCTTGTAACCTCAGCATATGTTCTACCCCTCTCTTTCTCTGGTTGTCGAGTGGACTTTCTATCTGCCTGGCGTCTGTATGGTTCCCTCGATCGCTCTCTGCGTTCGAAATGGAGTTCCCCTGCTCTTGAAGAAGACCTTCCACCTTCCCTGCGAACACCTTCGTGATGTTGGTTGCGTCGCTTACGATATCTATCATCCCTAGCAGCTTCTCTTCCTCTCTTTGGCATCTCAGTAATGGCGTGAGAGTGTCTGCTATCAGGATGGATGCTGTGTTTGAAGTGGGAGGGAGGAGAGTCTCTTTGAAAGTCTCTCGGAGTTGCTCTCTTCATTGTGTTGTGTTAAGACTCCACTGCTATATTGATATTATTGTCGCTTAATTCTGCTTAAGTTTTTGGATAGTGGTTTCTGGTATCGTACTGGTTTTGGAGTAGAGCACACTTAAGATTTAGGTCTGAAATCCAACAATCATTGTTGGATAATAAAAATATTTTTAATTTGAAGTGTGCATCTTCCCTTGACACACCGATACACTTTTCTTAATTCAATCTCTTCAAATGATTTTATTTTTTTCCACTTGAGGCCTTTCAATGAGGCCTCACTAATGTAGATTTCAAACTTTTTCTTAATTCGCTCTTCAAATGATTTTAATTTTTTCACTTGTGGCCTTTCAATGAGGCCTCACTAATGTAGATTTCAAACTGTGCCTCCGAAGGCCCACATGTTAGGACTAACGATGTATAGACAAGTTTCCTTCAATCAGGTAAAATAATGGTTGTACGATCCTGACATGCATCTTAAAGATTTTCTGGAACAAAATGGTAATTTTAGAAATTACAGGTCCATGAGAGAGGAACATTAGCTACTTTTAAGCCCATCAACTCAACCATGCCTATAAGTTCAGGCTGGCTTAACATCCCGAGAAAATGAGTCACAGTCAATGGATTAGGTAATCATTCTTTTTCCACCAAAATTGTACTATTTTTCTGAGCTACTAACTTGAGTGTTGGAGGGTTTTTCGCCGGGGTCAACCCCGGTATTTTAAACTTGATACAGGTTTGCCCACGATATCTCATCCATAAATCCAGATCCAAACGCTCTCCATCGTTCAAATTCAGTCTAAGGAGTATTCAACCACCAAAATTTCATATCCGCTCAACAGTTAGATTTTTATTTTTTCGCTCAAAATTTGAACCCATTTCGCTCTCACACCAGGAAAAAAAAAGTAGCAATACTAAGAGCATATGCAGTCGTTGGCTATTTAGCCAAAATATCCAAAATTTGGCTCGAAGTGTGCTGTAGTCGTTAGCTATTTTGTCAAATTGTGGCTTTTTGTGAACAATAGCGAGCTATATTTGGCTAAATAGAAAAAATAGCCTGACGAAATATTAAAAAAAATTAAAAAGAATTTTTTTATAAAAGTTTTGGGATGGTAAATCATTTACCGTCCCATAATTATAAAAACCTAAAAAAACAGTCAAAAAGGAAATCATTTACCGTCATAGGTTTGGGGATAATTTTTCTAATTTTTTTCAAAGGTCACTATCAACTCTTTGAATTTTCTTAAAGATTTTTTTATAAAAAAGACCTTTATAAAAAAAAACGTCGGACGGGAAATGATTTACTGTCTGTCCTATTAGAGCATCTGTAGTCGTTTTTGCCAAATTTTGACAAATTTGACTTATAGTAAATAGCAAAATAAGGTTTCGCCGTAGTAGGTGGTAGCTAAAATTTAACCGGACGGTAGATTATCTTCCGTCCGACGTTAAAAAAAATATATTTAAAAATCATTTTAGAAACCATGATAGTGACATTTAAAAAAAACAAAAAATCAATTTAAAAATAAAAAAAGTTCACGTGAAAGTTAGGACAGTAGATTATCCCTCGTCTGTCACCTTTGTTTTGGTTTTTGCAAAACTTTTTCAACCGGACGAGAAATAATCCCCCGTCTGACGATTTTTTTTTGGCGTTTTACGGTGTATCTTCTATCGGCCGACCATTAAATTTTTTTTTATTATCAAAGAACGGGGAATAATCCCTCGTCCGATACGTTTGAAAGAAAAAGAATCTCTCTGACGAAAGATAATATTTCGTCCGATCAAACGAACGAAAGATCATTTTTCGTTTGATATATTTTGGCAATTGCCAAATCGTCTCCCAAATATAGGTGCCTGCTGTAGCGACGAAAACCAATTTTTGGGTATTTGGCCGACGACTGCAGCAACTTTTTTTTTTCTTCCATATTTTGGAAAATTTGGCAAAATGGACAACGACTACAGATACTCTAAAGATTTCGAAAAGCCAAATTTTGGCTAACAACGACTATAGACGAAAGTTATATTCGCTATTGGCTATATGCCAAATATGCAAAATTTGGCTTCAACGACTACAGATGCAAAATTTTTAAGGAAGTAAAATTAATACGTATCGACAGAATCATAGTCTTTATCGACAGAATCATGTGAATATGGATATGAATAGGAATACGGTTAAAATTTGAATTCAAATTCAAAATTCAAAATTCAAATATTTTTATATGTATATCAACCAAGTTTTTTTTTTTTTTTGTTTTTTTGTTTTTTTGTTTTTTTTTATGTTTTTTTTAATGAAAGATGACCCAGTTATCGCTTCATTAATGGGATATTAAAGAAACGTATCAACCAAGTTACCTCTCTATATATGCATCCTTTTTCTCACTATTTTATTATTTACTATGAAAAATTAAAGAATCCAATCAAAAGGAAGTAAAGCTTGAGGTAATCGATTCCCCACTTGATCTCTCTGTGATCACTTCTCCTAATTCTATGTGGGCGGCAGAACTTGAGTTTATTGTCTTCCTCTTATTCTTTATTATTGTTGTTGTTATTATTATTGATATATATTGTAATACTTTTGCCTTTGATGAACTTCATACGTACTTGACTTTCTTCAGTTGAAGAAATTTGATTTTTGATTCATCATAGGGTTCGTGATTTACTACTCATTGAGAAATTTGACATTAATAATAGTGATTTAGAACTCATCGTCCAGATTGATTAACATCTATAAGTCTCTTTCTTTTTCTAAATATAAACAAACTATTCAAAATTACTTGTGGTATAAAATAAACTATTGATTTTTATTATTTAATTGTTTCATATCTCATGTTGGCACTACCCATCTTCCTGTATCTACCTTTCTGTTACCAATTCAACTACTTTATCTTGTAACGTTTATTTTGTATACTTTGGCCACATATCTTACTGAAGACTATGGAGTCCAGATCGTACACACGGCTACAACTAGTTGGGAAGATTAAAAGAGGATCGTCGTCGGACAATAAGGCAATCGACATCCCAAACAAATTGTCGAACAATAAGGCAATCAACATCCCTGACGGTTTGATAAATTTTGAAATACTTCCGAGGAATCCTGTGGAATCAATACTGAGATTCAGGCGTGTATGCAAGATGTGGAACTCACTCACTCGAGAGAAGCAATTTGTAGATCGGCACATGGAGCATAGCGTAATCAGATGCAATTATGTCCTCATTCTCTCAATTGGTTTTGAAAGTCAATCTCTACATTGTCATGGTGACGATTATCACATGCAGTTTGATCTAAGCAGCTTTCCATGGGCGATGAATTGTGAGATATCAAACCCTTGTCATGGTTTAATATGCATCTTTGAAAGTGGCTCTTTTGGGGACAATATTTATTTGGTAAACCCGAGCATCAATGAAGTGCTAACACTTTCACAAGTTAGTTCCTATACTACATTTAACTTATCATTGGTATATGATGATTTACTACACAAATACAAAGTCCTACGAATCTTTCTTCGTCCCAAGACTCGCGAACAAGTAGGATGCGAGATTCTTACTTTGGGTTCTTCCCAAACATGGAGAAACATTCGAACAGAAGGTTTGGTATCATTTGATATTCAAAGCGAGACTTTTGATCTTATCATGCTTCCAAATGGTTGGTATCAAAGCGGAACTGCGGCTTATCCTCCAGAATTTACAACATTACAGAGTTGGGAGGATGTTTCTGTATCTACCGTGCGAAGCTAGGTATTCACTACAATTATCTTAATTTCTGCATATTGGAAGTTATTAAAAGTCATAAGTGGACGGAACATACGATCAATTTGGATTTAATGGAAGATTACCGTACCACGGAATGTCACGTGTTTAGGCCGTTGTCCATGCATGATGGAAACATTTTGTTAGCAAATTTCTGTGGCAGATTCAACTTCTATGATCTTGAGAATGGAAAGTTTCGTGGCAAACCCATGAGTTTGACCAGAGGTTTAGGTAAACCTGTTCCTTATTTCGAATCTTTAGTTTCACCTAAATCAATTCAAGAAGGTGCTATTTGAAAACTTTTTAAGACTGATTTACTGTTATATTTTTTTTAGCTGGAGAATTTAGATTATTTGATGTAGTTTTTTCCATGCATACATGATTTGTTGGGTTTGGTTGTTTTTCTCAATTGTCAATACATATCTAGAAATGTTATTATCTTTGTTCTTTGGTTTTTGAAAAAGTTACTCCATACATATCTAGAAATGTTGGTTTACTTCATACATATCTAGAAATGTTGGTTTAGTAGACTGAAACCTTTGCTGTTATTAATTTTACATTAATTTCTTAATCCTTACGCATTATCCTATTATTTGTGGTTATCGAAGCCGGTGCAAGAACCAGGAAGAAATGACTAGAATCATTGTGGAGGCGTTGGATATCACTAAACAGAGAGGCATCATCAACAAAAGTTGGGGTGGCCTTGGCAATTAAAAGTCATGGTTCCTAACTTACCATTTTGGTGGGTATTGGCTGTTTAGTCTTTACTCCATGTCAAATATGAAATGGATTCATTTTTTTGACAGTGGCAGAGCCAAAGGAATCTGTGTATCTGCTGAATTTGTTCTTGCAGTCTAAGGCACTGGTAATGGTCATGCATTAATCGAGAATAATTTCCTTATGGTTTAGTCTGCCTCTTTTAAATAGTATATAATGACTGCGGTTATTACATAACAATTTGCAATTTAACGGGCTAAAATTTTCAGGTAAAACTTGTTTATCTCTACAAGAATCCGCAACTTCCATATGCTTTGAGCGAAATGTGCTCATGTGCGTTCAATAGCTAGACATGGATTGTCAATGATGTCCAGGGCCGGCCCAACACTTATTGAGGCCTAAAGCGAACTCCAAAATGAGGCCTTTTAAAAATTTAAAATAATAATTTGTTAAAATTAATATATTTTATTAAAATGTTATCTTTTAGGCTTTTTGAGATGCAAAATCATTTATTATATTATTGTAATCAATTTCACTTAAAATGAGGCCTAATTCATTAGTTATTTTGTTTGTTTTAACAAATTTATCTAAAGCAACTTTTTGTGATTCAACTCTTTTTTTTAGTTTAGAATAACCTGACTCAAATTTCCTAGTTGACATTTATATATTTAAAAATAAAAAAACACTAAAAATTAACACTAAAAATTAACACTAAATAAATTAACAATAAAAATTAACACTAAAAATTAACACTAAATAAATTAATAATAAAAATAAAAAAACAAAAAAATTAACACTAAATAAAGGCTTCACTAGATTAACACTAAATAAACTAACAATAAAAATTAACACAAAATTAGTTAGATACCGACTGGGCAAGGCCGCGAGGCGCAAGGGAAGTGGAAGCGGTGGCAGCGTGGCGCGGAGGCGCGGTGGCGCGGAGGCGCCGACTGGGCGATCCGCGATGGAAGTGGAGTGACTGGAGTCTGGACCTGGAGTGGAGGCTACCAGGCAGGGACGCAGGGAGAGTGGGAGCGAACGCTGCGAATAACACGTTTTTCGGAGTCGTTGAGGGCGGAGCGGGCCGGGGAAGCGAGGCGGCGGCGCCGGCGAGGGAAGTGAAAGTCGTTGAGCCGGTTGAGGCCCTGAGGGAGGATGCGAACGCCTCTGGGACTCTGGGACTGAGATTTGAGAGAAAGAGAGAGATCAGAGAGAGATGTGAGAATTGAGAATTTGAGATGGCCTTTCGGGGAGAGAGAGATTAGAGAATTTTCTTTCAGTAATTGGGATTGAGATTTGAGAGAAATTTTCTCAGATTATAATTGGGGGATTTTTTTTTTTTTTTTTTTGATTATACTGGGTATCCATCCCACCTCTATGGTCAGACTAATCCCAGTCCCGTGGCAAGGCTCCCTGAACAGAGGGTTTATGTACTATCCTCTTTGGATAGAGGTCACTGGCCACGCAGAGGTATTTAATCCCCATCTTTGGGAACCATAGGGCTCGAACCTGGGACCTTGGAGGAGCACACTCCAAGTCCCATCGCTCTTACCACTAGGCCACTTGCGGTGGTTATAATTGGGGGATTACTAATTAGTAAGAGGCCTTTCGTATTTCAAGGAGTCATTTTTTGGAAAGTGTAAATCAAAAATAACTACCCTCTTATCTCAAGGAGTCATTTTTGGAAATCAAAAACAACTATGGAAGGTGAATAGGCAGGAGGAGTGAGTAGGCAGTAGTCAGTAGAAGAAAAAAGAAAAAATGGAGGCCTAAAATTAAGGAAAAATTTGGAGGCCTAAAGCCCTTGCTTTAGTTGCTTGGCCCTTGGACCGGGCCTGATGATGTCTAAACTGAACCAACTCTGATAAAAGTTTAAATTTGGGAGAAAGAAAAACACCTCAACTATATGTATTTCCGAGTGAAAGTTTTTTTTATATAAAGGTGACCGCATCACCCTTTCATTAATAATAAATTAATGAAACAAAGAACATACAATCTACATCAAACTATTTCTAAAAAGGAACAACGGAAAATACTATGACACAACAAAACCTACGACATTAACCTGTCAATTTCCAAGCTAAATTTGCAGAGGAAGACGCATGCAATTTGTTCTCTCAACTATCGGATGTCGCACATCCTATGCTCTTATCCATCAATCAAATTACGATTCATCGCACACCCATCATAGTGGCAACTTGCCACTTCACCTTCTAGCGGCGACTCACCTAAACACCACTCCAGCGACGACTTTCCGTATCCCATTCGGTGATGCATTGCCAGTACAACACACTAGAGACGACTTGCCAAATCACTATTCTAACAACAACTTGCTTATCCACCATTCTAGTGACGACTATCCACTTCGATCAATTAGCCAAGATTTTCACCAGATACGAAAAAACTGGTGCTCAATCTAGTGGTATTTTTATGGGGATTGAACAATAAGCTCATTCACCCCCCCGGTGGCAGTTTTATCATTCGCCACATCGATGATGACTAGCCCGAATATCATCCCTGTAACGTTTTGTCCATCAGTTGACCTGCAACGGCTCACACATTTCTCACTACAGCAATAACTTGTTTAAACTCCCAAACTAGTGACGATTCGCATATTAACCATGCTTGTGACGACTTGCACATCTAACATAACATCCACAGCTCGTACATCCACCACCTCATCGACGACTCGCACGTCTATCATAACAATGACGACAAAATCTATACTGTGTCGGTGAGAATTCAAATATTCACCAAACATTGATCAATGAAAATCTAACTTAGGTAATCAAAATGAATCCTTAAATTCAATCAAAAGCCCACATACTGAGCAAGAAGAAAGAGACAACTTCAAAGCCCACCATCAAGCCAACCCCTCCCCAAATCTGATTTGAATTTCAAAATTCAAATTTTAAATTCAAAAATCATCAAAAATTTTCCCTCTCAAACTCTCCAAAAATTGCACCACTAATCCTCACGTGCACGATCACCACATCTCCCACTAGCGCAACTCCAGCCATCAACAACAACCCTTTTGCCGTCGATCTCTCCCGCCAAGCCAGCCCCCGACCCCAGCAACGCCAACGACAACTACACCAGTAACACCCCATCATGTGCGCAACCACCACATCTCCTTGCGGAGCCACTCTCACACTCGAAGACAACCCCTTGTCGTCGAACATCCCAGCTGTGCCATCCCCCGACACCAGTGGCGCCAACAACAACAGCATCGAGCCTACATCGCCCTCGCAGACCCACTGCTATTGCTATCAACAACAACTCGGGTACAAACCGAGATCCAGACCCCAACCCGGAGTCAGGGCCGGCCCGGAGATGCGGGTTGCCCTAGCCAAGCTCATATTTTGTTGCCCCTTAGTAATTTTTTTAATAAAACAACGAAAGGTAAAAGTAAAAGCAAATAAAATAAATTTTCGCAAAGCCATGGAAAACACCAAATATATACTAAGCCATGAAAAGCAATTTATGCAAAAATATTTCATAATTTAAAATAAAAATCAATCTAGGAACTGAAAATTTTGTAATCTCCAAAGCTATAGAACATTTGGCAAACTAAGATTTACCTATGTGAAAAGACCTTGGGCATAGATAACAGAAACTATCATCTTTTCTCTTATTTCTATTTCTGTTATACATTATACTGTAACGGAGGGGAATTACAATATAGTCATTTTGGATTACCTTACTCTCTTGTGTATGGTTCTTAGCCAAGAAATTTAACACTAAATAAAAGAAGGGGATGTGATTTAAACAGTGCAACAATTGGCATCTTTTTTCTTGGAGTTGTGCTCAATTACCGATCTTTGACAGTGATGATGATCGACAATAAATGATGATGAAATTACCTTACCTTAAACTTTGTTGCAACACTTAGCTTCTGCGAATCTACTCCACTGGATCTATACAGACTATTTGCTGCATTCTCAGATTGAGTAAGCATCTTTGATGCAAATATTTTAGGAAGACGACATTTGCAAGAAGCCAGGAGTTGAATAGAATCCATGTGTAATAAATCTCTATTCTTCTCCAGAAACCCTGAAGTGTCATATACACAACCTGATCACAAAAGAAAATATTTGATTGTTGAATCAACTAAAATAGAAGCTACATAAGGATTGTAAAGAATCCATTCACTAACCTCCCCTGCATAATGGCTAACACAAAAGCCCTTTCCTCTTTCTCCTCTGAAGCACGAATTAGATTATAGATGCTGCTTAAGCTTGTTAGCAAATGTCAGATCAATACCATTTGGAAATGTCGACTCCTCATCCAACAAAGACAACAGTCCTAAAGGTTTCTGCATAAATATCAAATATTAGAGACTAATTATAAAGCAAAAATTTATTGCTCAAAAAAATTATAAAGAAATAGTAACTCTGTTGAATAAAACAAGTATAAGCTTTACTAAAAAAATGAAAGATATGAACAAGGGATAGGGATCCGACAGCAGGGCATGATATGGGTTACAGTTAGGAGACTGAAATGTCAATATGGGTAACATCAGGGCATGATATGGCATATCCTGTATTTGAGGAATTTTCAATCCAAACACTACCTTATATGAGACCAGAAATCTTGTAGACATGAATATATAATTTTACAATAGTCCATGCTTGTGATAAAACATGAATATATTTAAATATGCTGGCAGTTGGAAGCAAAGAAAAAAATTCTCCTGATTTTTTTTATTTTGATGACTAAACATCTTTTCTAAAAAACTATCGGAAACTACAGCATTACCCTGGATAAATATACGTACTTTCTCGAAAAGATTCAGACAATCCTGGTTGTCTTCAAAATCAACTTTTCCAGTCTATGCCGTCATTAAGATATTCCTAGAATAAGAAATCATAACAGTGTCACAATATTAGATATAGATGACATAAATGATCAATCATAAATACCCGAAAGTTACCTCTTGTTCCAACTTAAATAAATGGCGATTAAAATGTGGCTGCAACCTTTCATTAGCATAATTTATGCTGAACTGCTCGAAACTGTTTTTCTGCAAAAGTGAATAAACAATCATTTTCTTTTGTAAACAATCATACCATTATGCTGATTACAAAATCATTGCTTGTAAACAATCAAAAAGGTTCTTGCTGGAGTTCTGATATATATGGTTGATGCTTCAGGTTCGATGACCATGCTTGTCGTGCATCTTGATTTTCAAATTTAAATTTCTAAATAGATGTGCGATGTTTACATATACAGATTAATCTTTTTTTCATGCTCCCTGTGAATGTTTCTTATCGTACAAAATGAATATTTCTATCAGATAGCAGGTACTACAAATATACCATTTTAACATCCTTATATAACCCATTTAAAAGAAATTTAACATCCACCAATGATGAACTTCAATACCCTTTTAACATATATTGTTCGGTTGTTTGCCATATCAAGACATTTACATAATTTCATATTTCCACCAATTTCATTCTATATTCATTCTATATTTCTATCAAGACATCTACACAGTTATTAATAGTCCAGATTTCATTCTATATTTTCAAGTTGAAGTTGATAGTTTCCCAGTACATCACATTCACAGTAAATCAAAATTCACAGTAAATCACATTAAATTGAAAGGAGAAGACAAAAAGAAGAAAAGTAGATATAATACATTTGATGGGGACTGGAGAGGAAGAGCCGAAGAAGATTAAGGACTTAGGGTTTCGATTAGGGCAATGGTTATGTTTAGGGTTTTGATGGTAAGGGCGAGCCGTCGCCCGTCGGAGCCTCGGTGGAGCTACAGACTACAGTTGGATACTAGTCGTATACTCGTATGGTGGAGGAGCGGAGTAGCAGTGGAGGAATTTGAGTTTTCGATGGAGAAAGAGAAAGAAAAAAAGAAAGAAAATGGGGAACCGGAAGAAGAAGAGAAAGAGAGAGATAAAGAGGAGAGTTAAAAAAATAATCGAATTTTACACACAGGCCCTTAAAAAATTTTATTTTACTATATATATATATATATATATATATATATATATATATATATATATATATATATATATATATATATATATATATTGAATTTTTTTTTTACAATTTTGTTGCCCCATCGGTGGGGGGTTGCCCAAGCCCAGGGGCTTGCTGGGCTTGCCCCTGGGCCGGGCCTGCCCGGAGTTGGCGTCCATTCTGCCAACAACCAATCAACGGAGAACCATCACCTTCATCAAACGTGCCCCCATCTAGTGGGTACAATAGAAATCCTCAAAAAGAGGAGGCCACCGTCTTCTACAACTCTAGTCGGTGAAGCCAACGATCAAACCATCGCACCAGTGGCGGGGAGGTGAGGGGGTGGGGGAGGGAGGAGGAAGAGGACTAGGGAGTCCTCCCCCCTCCCCATTGGGCCGAATGCTCTATTTTTTTCTCCTTTTTTAGTTGGGTTTTATCTAAATTTCTCTCTCTAGAAATTATAGAGAGAGAAACGCCACATTTTGCTGCTTCTGAATGAAAGTTGCACATGAAAGGATGCATATGAGGGGAAAACACCCCTAAATATTTTTTTCCTGAAAAAAAACCATCAACTTTGTTTTTAAAGACCTTTAAACATTTTGAAGTATAATGGACCAAAGTGATTGGACATGAATGAACAAAATGGAAAACAAGCACGCCTTAACGATCTAACCGTTGATCGGATCAGAAATTTTCTTATTTGAGTGTATCAGCAACTAGATTCTATTGCTCACATTTTCATATTGCTCACATTTTTTTTTGTGATATTTCTCATGGCTAAATTTTAATAAAGTACACAAAAGTTTGGGCCAGTTTAAAAAGAGTACACAAAGATTTTTTTAAAAAAAAAGAACACAGTTTAAATTAAGTCCACTGGGTTAACTAGGGTTAGGGTTAGGGTTAGGGTAGGATTTAAAAAACCCACTTTCATCTTTCATTTTGTTTAAAAACACCACATTCATCTTTTATTTTGTTTAAAAAAACATCACTTAACTAATCAGGTGTTTAAATAAACCCCCTGAACTAACCCTAACCCTAACCCTAACTAACCTAGTGGACTTAATTTAAACTTTGTGTCCATTTTTAAAAAAAAAAACATTTGTGTACTTTTTTAAAACTGGCCCAAACCTTTGTTTATATATATATTTTTTTAAATTTAGCCTATTTCTCATTAGTGATCTACAATTTTTTATTTCTAGTAAGAATGTCTTGCACTAGAGCCAATGAAGAAGATAAAGGAAATGTACGCAGATGTCAACACGTCGACATATGAGGCCGACTCGGAGGACGGGGGGGGGGGGGGGGGGGGGGGGGGGGGGGGGGGAGACCTGTAGGAGGAGTGATTGGCAGGGGGAGGTTGCTGCACCTTAGCTCGGTTTGAGGGGGTACCTCTTTTTTGGGAGGATCCGGTGACTTTGTGCACGGAATCCTGTTGGTGTTTATGTAATGTATCTTATGTATTTTCTGTAAGGTTTTTTTTCCCGGTATTTTGGGGTGGGAACTATCTTGTACGGGATGGGTTCTCCTTTTGATTGGGGAATGAGTATCATGACCCATGTTGGGAGACATGAGCATCATTACCCTTATTTTGGTGCATTATTTTAATAAAATCTTTTTAATGAAGCACGTGGGGTTTTTTATGAACCCACTGCTTACAATAAAAAAAAAAAAAGTCCTGCATTGCAGCCACTGCATAACCACCTTAGTGAGTTAACCAATAATCTACACTTTACTACATATCCAATTAAGAGACCAAAAAATATGAGATGTGGTTTGTTATAGGGTAATTTGGTCCATTATTGTCCAAAATCACTTTAGTTCATTCTACTTCAAAATGTATAGGGGTTTTTCTTTAAAAACAAAGTTGAGGTTTTTATCTATATAATAAATTACAAAGAAAGATCAATCTCCCCCCCCCCCCCCCCCCCCCCCCCCCCCCAAAATTAAAGGCCCTTATCAAATCTCACAAAACACATTTTTCTCCAAAATTTCAAACCCCCAAACCAAATTTCCCCCCCTAAAAAACTCATTACTTTATTACTATCTCTCTCTTCTCTCTTTACTTTTACATATTTCTCTCTTTCTCTCTCTCTCTCTCTCTCTCTCTCTCCAATTCTTTCTTTATTTACTTAGAAATTTTGATTTTAAGATTTTGGTTGTGTAAAATTTCAGAATTTTTAATAGCAAATATCTCTTCAACAATTAAATTTCATTATTTTTCACACTTAAAGTTCTAAGAAGTTAGATTTTATAACCCTATTTATAATTATTTTTCAACATATACTAATGGAAACATAGACTTTTATTTATAACTAATTATTGTCATACTATTCAAACTTGAGCTACATAATTATTGTTTTACTGTTTACATGGCTTTTTGTGTTTTGTATCGTTTCGAAGATGTGCCGTAGGCACGTGCCCACGGGCAAATTTAGTACTATAATAAATATCATACATGAGCAATCTCGTGATCCTCAAGACTCATCCCAGAGTTAATGCCACTATTCTCCCACACCACCTCCCTCTACCCTCCTACCAAAAGTAAAACCTCCATTGTATAACTCTGAAACCTAATCGGTCTCGGCATCTTCCCGCCCCTAATTTACGAAGGTCAATGCTTTAGAATATTGACATACATCATAATTCAGAAATCATGCATTTAGGATTTGGTGGGAGGTTTGTATTGGTTAACTTTCTGTCCTTAACTTGGCATTTTATCACCCACCCTCTGCTCCTCTGACCTTCTTCTTTCTTGCTCTAGGTCTAGGGCCGATATTGCGAAATCTCTCCTTTCTAAAGCCTCTCCTACTATTTCCACTTTATCTTCTATAGACAACCTTGACACTCCTCCTTTACGGACTCCTATTAAGGAGAAAGGAGGCTCCGGTTTTAAGCTTTCGTCGGATGGTAGGCAACCGCACCGTCTCATTCGATCTAGCGCCCGGATCCTAGCTAAAAACTCAGCGAAAGCTTTTACAACTCTCTCACAGAACTATTCCGCTAGCTTTAGATTATCCTGACGCAAAACCGTCCCCCCCCCCCCCCCCCCCCAACCGAATCAAAATTTAATGGGGTCTATATTCCATCCGCAATTTGACCGTTTGTCCAATCAACAATTGGCTAATTGCGCCAAGGATATGGGTTTTATTGTAGACCCGGATAACTCGTCTTTGATCTTCTCCATTAGGCAGAAAGAACGTAACAGAGTTCGGGAGCATCTCATTTTCCATGATTAGTATTTCTTGGAATATCCGGGGTCTTAATTGCCCCGTTAAACAAAGGGCTATCTTTCATCTAATTAACTCTTCTCGTTGTGACCTTATTTCTATTCAAGAATCGAAGATCGATTGTCCCCCCTTCTATCTTTCGCACCATCGGAGGATCCATCATCCCCAGGTAGATTTCTCTTGACGCGATAGGATCTAGGGGAGGTATCCTCTTGGGATTCAAAGAGTCGGTCTTCTCTCTAATCTCGGTCCATCGTCTTAACTTTTTCCTTATCGTCCAGCTGCACTGGACGGCTCCCAATTGTTCCCTCACGGTGATTTCGGTTTATGGTCCCTCCACTTCAGACAAGCGTCCTCTCTTTTGGAATGAATTCCAATCTCTTCACAATTTCACGTCTGATCTTTGTTTTCTTTGTGAGAACTTTAATCTCACCAGATTTTCCTCCGAAAGGTCAACCCCGTCCCCCTATGATTTTCAATCCACCCTTTTCAACAATTGCATTCGTGATCAGCAGTTGACCGATCTCCCGCTTAACGGTAGATCGTTTACCTGGTCTAACCTTCGTCAATCTCCATCGATGGCCAAATTTGATAGGTTTCTCGTTTCTCTTAGCTGGATTAACCAGTTTCACAACTCCTTCGCCAAGGCCTTACCCAACCCCTCCTCTGACCATGTTCCAATCGCCCTTTACTCGAACTTCTCCTTCCCTCATCATCATAAATTCCGCTTCGAAAAATTTTGGTTACAAGACCAACTCTTCGTCAACCTTATAGCGGAATGCTTATCCGCAGTTACCGGATCTTCTAGTCTGGGTAGCATCCTCCTCAAACTTCATGCTATCAAATTCGGCTGCAAGATTTGGCGCAATGAAAGACAAAATAACACCAATTTCCTAAAAAACCTTCTTCTAGCTTCCATCGAGTCTTTTGATAAGATGGAGGAGCAGAGTCCTATCTCTGACTCAGCTCGAGTTGAGATGCTTTCTTGTAAGTGAGATTTCGCCGACATTCTTTATCAGGACAACATCAAATGGGCTCAAAGAGCCAGAGTTAAATGGTTAAAGGAAGGTGACAGAAACACCGCTTTCTTCCACAATTTTGCATCCCATAGGCAACGTTTTAATCGTATCTCTTCGATCTCAGACAATGGTGTCAACCTTAACTCCGATGAGGAGATCCATTGGACTTTCCTCTCCTTCTATAAAAATCTTATTGGTTCTTACAAACAGCGATCCATTAGCCATGATTGATACCAACTTTATGGTTCTCCGTCTCAGGACCTTTCTTCCCTTCAAGCCCCCTTTTCTTTGGAGGAGATTAAATCGGCTGTTTTCGCTTTAAAAAGCAATTCAGCGCCAGGACCGGACGGATTCCCTACTTTCTTTTTCCAAAGGTTCTGGCAATGTTTTAAAGATGATCTCCTCCGTATGTTTATGGATCTTCATCAGGGATCTTTTTCCTTCGATCGTATTAATTATGCTCACATCGTGCTCATCCCTAAAATGTTGGGAGCACACCCAGTGTCGAACTTTAGGCCTATTAGCCTTATCAACACCACTTTCAAAATCATCATGAAAGTCCTTACCGCACGACTCAGTGCGGTAATTCCTCCCCTTATTGATTCCGCCCAATCGGATTTTATCAGGGATCGTTTTATCCTTGATAGTGTGGCCTCTGCCCAAGAAATTATTTCTCATTGTCACAAATCTCACTCAGAAGGTATTCTTCTCAAACTAGATTTTCAAAAAGCTTACGACACTGTCAGCTGGGACTTCATGTTTGATATCCTCATTAATAGGGGATTTGGCCCCAAATGGATCGCTTGGATTAAATCCAGTCTCTTCCCAGACACCTCTTCCATCGTTATTAACGGCTCCGAAGGTCACAAATTTAAAATTAAATGTGGCATCCGCCAAGGTGACTCGCTCTCCTTTCTCTTATTCTCCCTAGTGGCAGATGTTTTTAGCAAACTTCTGCGCAATGCTTGGGAAGCTCAGGTCATTGAGGGTCTAGGTGACTCACGTCTTTTTCACGGTGTTCTTAACCTGCAATACGCGGATGATACAATCATATTCGCTAAACCAAACCCTCACTCTCTTCGTAACCTTAAACTCCTTTACTGTTTCGAACTGGCTTCGGGTCTTTCGATCAATTTTTAAAAATCCTCGGTTCTCTGGTTGGGAGGTACTCCCAACCGCCAGATAGAAATTTTCAACTTCTTCAACTGCCCTATTGCTTTTTTCCCCATTACGTATTTGTGTATCCCCTTGAGATGGGGTAAACTGCATAAATCTGACTGATCGCCGATAGTTGACAAGGTAGAATCCAGGCTAAATGTTTGGACTGGGAAACTTCTCTCCCGTGGAGGTAGACTTATCCTTCTTAACTCGGTCCTTTCAGCTATCTCTCTCTATATGATGTCATTCTATTATGTTCCCTCTTGGGTTATCAAGAGTTTAGACCAAATCAGAAATAATTTTTTCTGGTCAGGTTCTTCCAATCACAAGCCAGGTTCTCACCATAGCAATTGGAAACTGGTTTGTTCCTCCAAAGAGGCTGGGGGATTAGGGGTTTTGAGCCTCAGACACCATAATTTGGCCTTGTTGGGTAAATGGCTCTGGAGGTTTTTTAAATGCGATCACTTACCTTGGATCCATAGTATCAAGGCCAACTGCTATTCCAACCGCCGGTGGTGGGAGTTCCCCACCACTATCCATCGCAATGCCTCCCCATTCAGGAAGGGGATTTGGATAGCGGCCGATGCATTCCAATGCATCATCATCCATGATTGCCTCGATGGTTCTAAGACAATGTTTTGGTCTGATCTTTGGATTGGAAATTCCAAACTTGTCTCTTCTTTCCCTGCTCTCTTCCGCCTGGCATCCAATCACCTAGCCACGGTAGCAGACTCCTTTACCCTTATTGACTCGCAAAGACATTGGCTTATCTCTTTCTCCGACAGTCTTCCGACTCACTTAACTTCTGACTTTAATGAACTCCTGAGATCCCTTAACAATTTTGAGTGGCGGCCAAAAGAAGATATCTCTTGGCGTTGGAACCCGGCGGGGATTTACTCAGTTAAATCTTTTTACCACTTTCTTAACTTTAGAGGCGCTCTCTCCCCTTTTGCGGATTTCATTTGGCAATCTTGTGCTCCCCTCAAAGTTAAAATTGTTACCTGGCTCGCTCTCAACAACAAGTTGCTTACTGTTGAAATTCTCAACAAAAGAAATTTAGCGTGGGGTCAGTTGTGTCCCCTTTGCGCTAATTGTTTAGAGGACGCAGATCACCTGTTTGTTGGTTGCGAGTTCACGCGCCCGTTGTGGAAATTAGCTTCCTAGCATGGGAATTCCCTTATATTCCTTCCAATTTACACTCATGCATCTATTCTCCCCTCGATTAATAAGTACCACAGATCATGGAATCTATCGGTTCAAATTATTATTTGGACCATTTGGATGGAAAGAAATAAGAGGTTATTCAAACACTGTGCTTCCTCTATCCATCTCATTATAGCAGATTTTTTATTCTTCTTTAAATTCTGGACTTCGACGCTTACAATCGAAGCTAGAGACTCTTTTCGGTCATAGGCTAGATGACACCTTACTATGTCTTCGTACCCTTAATGCTTTATGAACTTTTCTCTTTTTCAGTACTGCGTTGGTTTTTCTCCTCTGATTAACTCTATTCTTGTTTACCTATTCTCTTGTTCGCAGGCTTGAAGATGTTTGGGATCTTCTCTTTTTGCGTCTGCGCAGATGTGCATTTTTGCTCGTTTTTTGGTTTTGTCCGCGCCTGTAGCGTAGTGGTTGCTTTTTTCTTCTGTACTCCTTTGTTCTTAATCTTATTTCTGTTTAGCTTTTGTGAGCTTCTATTGGCTCTAAGCTATTTTGTTTGCTGCTTATTTTCTTTTGCTGTTGATATTTCTCTGGATGTTGTTATTTTGCCTTTTCTTGGCCGGTTCCCAGCTGTGTTTTGGGTATTGGGCTATTATGTTGGATTGGCGCTTTGGTGCGCTCGAAGGAGCAGCCTCCTACTTGTCTCCTGCTATGATGTGTGCCAAGCATTACCTGTAATGAGCTTCTATTGGCTCGATTATGTGTTCGTTTTCTGAGTTGTCTTAGAGGAATTTGCTTCCTCTTTTCTTTTTGTTGGACATTGGTAGTCCATGTTTGATTCCTCCGTTTTAACTTGTTATGAGCGCGTTTTAGCTTCGCTGATTTAGCCCTTTTATGGCATCGGTTTGTTCATTGCGGATTGTAGGCCGCGGTTGAGTCCCTTAAGGGGTGCAGCTGGATTTTACCAGTTTGCTTCGCCCTGGATCGGCTCTTCTTTTCCCCGCGGAGGTAGTCTGCCGTTCAGGCCTGGGACATGGCAGCGATGGGTGTTCGTTTGGTTTTTTGATCCACCGCGTTCAGGCTGATTGGCGTGTGCCTCTCCCAGCGCACTCTTTTCGCAGCCTCGCTCGAGCACATCATCCACCTCGTCCCCTCCTTGTCTTGGGGATCGGGGGGCGACTTTGTTCTTGCGGTTGCCATCTAGTTCTGCTGACCAGTCTGTTATCTAGTTGGGTTTCTTCCGTCTGTGTAGTTGTAATTAGTGCTTTTGGAGGTTTTGTTTTTGTGCTGCACTCGGGTGATCATTTTTTATTCACCTGTATTGTTTGGGTTTACAATTTGTAAAACTTTGTTTGTACTTCTATTCATATATATTATTGACTGTTTGGCTGGAGTTGCAAGACTCTATCCGGTTCATCCAAAAAAACTTTCTGTCCTTAACTTCAAAATACCCTTCTAGTTATCTATACATACTGTCCAATTTTCGCTAAATTTTGTATGGAAAGAGAGAGAGCAGTTTATTAGTTTAATTAGTTTTTTTTTCTTTTTTTTTGTCATGTGAAAATAGGATTTGCCCCTTTATTCGCTCGAGCTCCTTCGTTGAGGTTCGTTGAGCTTCCGAAGGTGCCTTTTCATTATCAGTTGACTTCTTGCAAGCTTCACGAGCTGACTGGACAGCATGTATTCACTCTGGATTGTCAACAACAATTTGATCAGATTGGAGTCGTTGCGCCTCTTCATCGCTGTCTGACTGCTGGGAATTATGAACTGTATCATCTACATTATCACCTTGGTCTCTCTCCGCAGGCAACTCCAGTTCTCTTATGGGGACACTTTGATTCCGAGGCAAAGAGTCACATGAGGCGTATCCACAAGTTTGAACGATCTGGGCACTAGAAACTTGCTCCCTCAATGAAGATGATGAGTTCGGTGTACACCACTAGAACAATCTGAATTCTTCGAGTAATTTTCCTGATTTTGCAATTTAGTTCCAATGCTTCCAAATCCATGTAACATAGGTTCCCTACTTGGGTTGAGTACTTCACCTTCCTCTCTCAACTTCATGGTTTGATTCTCTCGCAGGTTATGAACATTTTTATTAATCGGCAACGGTGGGTTGAATGCCCCCCGCATTGTATTAATTTTTTTTAAACAAAACATATAACTAAAAATGAGGCTTATAAATTTAGATCTCAATAGACTGGGTCCTGGAACTTATACACCCAAACCAATAAACAACAAATACAACAAAATCAAATCCTACTGATTGGCCGACCTCGCCAGAGCCATTTTTTCGTGCCAATTTGAGCTCATTTCCTTTCAATTCCTTGCTTGTACACCGTTATCCTGGCCGTCGCTTGCAACAACACCTCCGTCCCCCCCCCCCCCCCCCCAGCAATGACCCATACGTCAACTTCAAGCACCATATAGGAGACACCACATGCACTCCACCGATCTGATATCTCCCTATACAGATTGAGTCATCGTTCTCCGCCCCTCGCTTGACCCTCGTTGACTTTCACCGCTACTTCGCAATGAAGACTGTCGTTGCCCCTGCCGACTCTATAATGCAACCACCACCTCCAAGCCCCTTGATATGAGAAAGAGATCTTAGGCACCCTTCACTTTGACCTGAACAGGACAAAGTGAAGCCCAAACTATAAAATTGCCGGACTACCGTCGCCCCACCAACTTGGGTACATTTCGCTGTTAATTGTAAATCGGTTGTAATTTGGATATAAGAAAAAATTTTGGATATTAGTGGCTCCTTAACATCAATTCGAATTTCAAAACTCAATTTGAAATTCAAATCACCCCACTACGATACACTCCCAAATCAAATATTGAATTCCAAAAACACTTTGGAAATTCAAAAATCACTTTCCCCCTAAATCTCTCAAATTCAAAAATCACTTTCCCCCTAAATCTCTCACTGCCTCCCCCCCCCATGCCTCCACGGTAGTCACTACCCCTCGGCAACACAACCCCATAGTGGTTGATGCAGCCCCGACCCATCCAACCCTCAGCAACACGATCCTCTTCCTCGACAGCCGGCGTCGTTGCGCCAAACATCGGCACCCTGCGCGGCACCCTCTACCCCGCGGTGAGGCGCACGACAACACGTCGCGACTGCCACCATTTCCCCTAAGACTAAGCCAACCTCCGTTCGCCTCACTCTGAGTCCCCAATCGTCGCCAGTGACCCCGCCAACCCACCTCGCGGATCACGAGTCACGGCCAACACCACGACGACCCTCGTTCGCCCTATTCCAAGTCACGGCCAACACCCTGAGGATGGGTAAGGTAGAGAAAAGTAAATATGAAGGAGAGAAACAGGTAGGGAAAGAGATGATTGAGATTTGGGAGAGAGAAGAAGAGGAGCACGGTGGGAACAGAGGCGGGAGGCGGGCGACGAAACCCTAGCCCCCCCCCCCTCCCCCCCCCTCTTTTGGAGAGAGAAGCCTTTTAGTTATACTCCTTACAATGGCAGGTTATGAACATTATCAACTCCATTAGAATCTTTTGAACATTAGATCCATCCAATGACAATTTTTTTTTTGAAATAAAAGATGGCATGAGTAGTGTCATCCGGCTCTTATATATAACATCAAAAGATACATCCCAATTACATCAAGACGAACGTCTAAAGATACATCAAATATACGACAACTTCATCAAAATAGTTACAAGTTAACTCAAAATACAAAAAAAAAATCGGTACCAAAGAGATGATATAGAAGCTAAACCGTCCCAACCCCGAAAACAACTCAAAGTCTACCCTCGAGAATGCCTAGCTTGATCAGTTGTTGACACCATTACCAAGAAACAACAACCCTGCTCGAACTTTCTTCCTAATACCTGGAATTTTCAACCAAGAAGTAGTGAGTGAAAAAATTCGATAAATCCATTGCACAAAATTAGACGAATGGTTTCGGAAGCATAAATCATTTCTATCAAGCCAAATGGCCCATAACGATGCTGCCACAACGTAGTCCCAATCCCTCAACTTCTCCTTAGCTACCTCTGATCCTCTAAAATCTCCCCACAACTGGGAGACATAAGTAGGACCTCTAATGCAACCAAAACTAATTAGGATGAAATCTCATATCCGTTTACTGACTGTACAATCCAGAAAAAGATGACCAATAGATTCATCTTGAAGGTTACATCTTGGGCACAAAGCCGACGAGATGAGACCTTGCTTAAATAGCCTTTCTCTAGTTAAAGTTGCTTCTTTTAGCACTAGCCATAAGAAAACCTTAACTTTATGCGGAGCACTCGACTTCCAGATTATACTATTTTCCGCACTTCTAGTACCCCCATCACAAAGTGCTCGATACATGGATTTAACTGTGAACTGACCGTTGGGCTCCAGTCTCCAACTCCTCTTATCTTGAGAATTGAAGTTGAGACTACTCGTAGTCTCCAAAAGTGTAAGACGTGGACCACACAGACTTTGAACATTAACATCATTGGAAGTAGCCAATTTTATTTGCCAAGTTGAATTGACCCAATAGTCAACAACCAAGGCAAATTTGTTACGAGTAAGACTGAAAATCTTCGGGAACAACAAACTCAAAGTGTTGGGGCCAACCCAAGAGTCTAACTAAAATCGAGTATCGACTCCATTCCCCACCCTAGATGGCACATTAACATGAAAGATATCTCCCATTTTATCAATCCCTTTCCAAATTAGAGAAATACCTCGACGATGCCCCCCCTCCCCCCACTCCCAAACCTGAAGTGTCTACGACCTCGGTACCGAGCCCAAACAAAGCCTTGCTCCGTGGAATATCGAGAATGAATTTTCCACCACCACTTACAAAGTAGGGCACGATTCATCTGTCGGAGGTTGATGATGCCCAACCCCCCGAAATCTTTACTCCTACATACCAAGCTCCATTTAATTAAAGGAAGGCCCCTACCATTCTCTCCATTCCCCTTCCATAAGAAATCTCTACGGATTTTATCAATTATGTCGATAACCCACGAGGGAAACTCGTAAATCGACATCCAATAAATAGGAATGTTCGAAAGAACCGCATTGATCAGGGTAATTCTACCACCTAAGGACAGGTGGTTTTTCTTCCATCCTGGAAGTCTCTTCTGAATACGATCTAAGAGATGATTCCGATCATTCTGAGTTAGCCTCCCAGGCCGCAACGGAACTCCCAAATATTTAATTGGAAATTTATCCACTTTACAGTCCAGAACATTAGCCAAACTGGTGAAATGTCCTCACATCTCCCAAGACCAATGAGATAGATTTTCTCAAAATGAACTTTTAGTCCGCTCCATGCTTCAAAGAACAGAAGTATGCCTTTATAAATAAGGACTTCATTGGTGTCATTCTGCCCGAAAAGAAGCGTATCGTCTGCATATTGCTGAATAGGAATACCTCGAGAACTATCCAAACATCCAATACCACGTAAAAGATTTTGATTGGTACAATGTAAAATCATTTCCGAGAGGACATTAGCCACCAGGGTACATAGCAAAGGAGATAACGGATCACCCTGCCTGAGCCCTCTTCTACAATGAATGAGATTACTAGGAGACCCATTAATTAAAATGGTGGATTTACCACCCGTAATGCACTGATTGATCCACCTAATCCATCTGTATCCGAAGCCTCTCGATTGAAGAACCTCTATAACACTATCCCATTCCACAGTATCATATGCTTTTTCAAAGTCTAGTTTAAGCATAAACCCCTCTGCCCTAGTTCTGTAACCCCTGTTTTCGTTAAATTGTATTTTCAAGTATTTTACCGTATTTTAAATTAAAATATTATCTTTTAATTTGATATGTTATTCAAACTATTTTGTATAGCCCAATATTTGATTATTCCACTATTTTATTATGTGAAATATTTTTGAACCCAAATTCTATTATAAGCCCAGTAATTTAAATTATTTTGTATGAGCCCAAGCCAATTGTTTAAATTAAACCCACTGGTCCAATTATTTATTTGAGCCCGATTCTATATTTAAATAATTAAATTGTTTGAGCCCGTGGACCAAGCCCACCTCCTATTGGGTCTTGATCCGCTAACCCAAACCCAAATTTTTCTTTGACCAGATCACCAATTTCCCCTAATCTCTCCTCATTATCTTAGTGGTTAATTGGCTTTAATTCTTCTCCACACAAATTTGAATCCCGTAACTTCCTCCCTACAATCACTCTCCCCCTTAAATTTATATTATTTCTATATCATTAAAATATTAATATCTCTCTCTCTCTCTCTCTCTCCCGTACTCTCTCCCCCTCATTCTCTGTTAAAAACCCAAACAGAACCAAAAACCAAAACAAACAAAACCAACCAAACAAAAACAAACCCAAACCCAACTTCATCTTCTCCATTATTCCTCCCGCTCGAGCTTCCACCTCGCCCCTGCCCCGAACCCATATCGCCCCTCCTCGACAGCTCATCTTCCGCTATGGCTCCGAGCACCTCCCGCTCGACAACCCGTCGAAGTCGCGCCTCCCATCGCCGCTGAGTCCGCCGCTCGTCCTCTCTCCCGTCCTCATCTGTGCCGCCCTCACAACCCCAGGCAGCACGCCTCCCTCTCCCGTTCTCTTCGCCTTCCCGTCGCGCGCCACAGTCGCGCAGCACGCCACCGCTCACCTCCTTCCCGCCGCGCGCTCTGCGCGTCCCCTGTTCTCGATAGCGCCGCCTCAGCCCCAGCGCGACCACCCTCCTACTCGACGACTCCGCCCTGGTCGCACCCCTCGCCTGCAGCAACCCCCGGTGCCTATCGCGCCGTCCTCCTGTCATGACAACGACAGCAAGGGAGACACAACGTCAGCCCATTCCTCGGTGTAACTCCCTGCCTCCTTCGCCTCGCCGCGGTCGCCCCTGTTCGCCGTGCTGCCAGCGCTGCCGTCGGATTCCCTGGCAGTTGGAGTCAAGCCAGGATCGAATAGTTGCTGTGTATATGGGTTTTGATCAGAGTGATTGTGGGCCATCCGTTCGATCAGATCTTGATCTCTCAATCCTGATCGTTGATCTGCTTGATCTCATTGTGATTTGATCAGATCTGATCCTTTCAGCCAGATCAGATCTCATCCGTCCACTCGATCGTGATCCTCAACCCAGATCAAAGTAGATCCAGCCGTCCGATCGTCCTGATCTTGATCTTCCATCAAGATCCGCTCCGGATCCGACCTTGTGTGGGTGTTTGTACGTGTCTCGTACGTGCGCGTGTCCGTGCTAGTGCCTCGTCTCTCGGGATCCGCATCCCGTATTGGTTCGTGTTCGGACTCACCATCGTAAAGGCAAATATCTCTTGTACACTTTTATTGTTCTAGTACAAGCCATTTGTAAAAATACCGCAAGTCTATTTTTTTGACTCCAATTCGCATTCATAAGTCGAATTGATACCCGTTTATATTCCTAACCCGTCGATCCTGTATTCACATGTGATCGTGAATACTTTGCTATCCTACGCATGACACGAACACAAATAAATATACACATATGTACTCTTAGGATTATACATGTTTATGTGCAGGAATGTTTCACCGAGACAGTAGTTAAATACGAAAATGACATCTTGTTCTTGTTGATTAAATTAAAATAAAAGTAACAAGCCGGGGTATAAGGGAAAGATTTAAGTAGTGGGCAATATAGAAGAGCGTACTCGGACGGGAGCTCGTGGTTTCTCGATGCAAGTTGCAATTACAAGTTGCAAGATTGCGAATGACAAGTTTACATGTTCACGTTACAAGTTTACACTCTACATGTTCCACGTTACAAGTTTGCACGTATCTCGATACAATATTGAATGTACATGTTTTTCCCGAGTACGTGACCTATAAAACCCACCACTAAATCTAAACGAAATTGTATTGACTGTAGCAACCATGTAGTATGGGATGCATGAAGTGCTACCTAGATAGAATCAAGACATTAGACATAAGAATAACACGTGCATTTTCATGATCCAACCATATGTTATATGTTCATGTTGATTCGATACCTGATTATTTGTTTTATATGTCACTTGTTTCGTAACGCCATGTTCATATCATGTTTATATGTTGCATTTTGTTCCTATTTCGTAACCATCGATTCCTTGTTCTTCCCTGTTTTTCTGTAGTTTTGTTTTACATCTGTTCCCTTAGCTTGTACTCCCCTTGCGGCCCGTAACTTGCATTAACGGGTCTCCTTGTTTCCCTTCTCTTTTCTTTTGTTATAATATACTTGCAGGCCCAAATGGAGAGTTACCAGAAGGTGTCGCTGACCAAGTGTTCTAGCTTATTATTTTTATGTTATCTTAAATTTGTGATTTATTTCATGAAACTCTTTATTTGTAATCCGGGCTTGTTTGACCCGTAACTATTGTATTTCCCAGTTGTTGGTTATATTTATGGACAATGTCATGAATTTTTATTATCAAATTGTGATTTATATGCCTGCGTGGATTGTTTTATTATATTGTTGTTGAGTTTACTTGTACAGCTTATGAATGGTGTGTTCGCACCATTCGCTGGGCCTCAGTCTCGCGCCCGCATTTCCATGTTTTGGGAAGCGGGGCGTGACAAGTTCTATGACATTGAAAGATGGTCTCGTGGGCAGAAACAACACTCTCAAAGATATCTCTCCCAGGGATAAAACCACTTTGCACAGGGTGAATGATGGAATTCATCCATGGGTTCAATCTGTTAGCCAGAACCTTAGTAATGATTTTGAAGGATGAGTTTAAAAGGCTAATGGGCCTGAAATTACCAATTTCTTTAGCGGCCTCGGATTTTGGAATTAACACGATATTCGCATAGTTAAGACGCTCAATCTGAACCCGATTCTCGAACATCTCCTCAAAGATGTGGAGGAGGTCCTCACTAATTACATCCCAAAAGGCTGTAAAAAAGAAGATAGGGAACCCATCCGGGCCTGGCGCTTTGTCCTGACCAAGATCTTTGACAGCACACAAAATTTCACTGATCGAAAATGGAGACTCTAATGCTTCTAAACCCAACACATTAGGGCGAGACCAGAAGGACTCATTAAGAGAACAGTAATGATTTCTAGATACTCCTAGAAGGTCTCGAAAATGGTTCTCTATGTGAACACGAACGGGCTGAGGCTCAGACACCCACCTATTCCCCATCTGTAAACCTGAGATGAAGTTGGATCTACACCGACCGTTAGAAATCCTATGGAAATGCGCTGTATTAGCATCCCCTCTAGGAGCCAATTTTCACGTGACCGCTGACGCCAATAATCATCTTCAGCTTGGAAAATAATATCCAGATTGACTCTGTCCTTATGAAGCGTGACTAATTCGTCTCTATGAAAATCTCTATCCTCTTGAATAATCTCCAATGACTGAATACGACCCACAAGTCGTTCCTTAGCCACTTTAGCAACTCGTCTCTCTTCCCCTGCCCAACGCCTAAGAACTCTTCGAAGTCTACGAATCTTAGCTTTCCTAATATCCACCGTATCCCTTAGAATGCCCTCCCTCCTCAAAAGCGGAGTATTCCAAGAAGAAGTCACTAACGCTCTCAAAGTCGCGTTCCTAATCCACGCCTTTTCAAAATGGAAAGGTCTAGCATTGGGACCAGAGGTCGAATTAGGCATTAACATGAGAGGAACGTGATCAGAAGTATACCACTGGCCGGCTCGAGTCGTAAGAAGAGGAAAATGGTTTTCCCCCTCCCCAGAGACAATAATTCGGTCCAATTTAGCTAGAATGGGAGAGTCTTGCATATTAGACCAAATGAATTTCTGATCAGGAAACTGAATTTCCCGGAGCTCTAAATAGTTAATAACTTCGTTAAAGTTATCTCTCTCATACATGTTGGACCCCCTACCTAGGTGTTCGTCGGCGAAACGAGTAATATTGAAGTCTCCCCCGATAATCCAAGCATCATCCCACCTGGAATGAATATCGATAATCTCTTCCCACAACCTATACCTCTCACTATCCTCGTTTGGTCCGTATACCATCGAGAAGACTTGATAGAAATCATCACACTTGGACTTAAGTCTCACCGAAACCGACAAGTCTCCTATCTTGGCATCCATGTATTGGAAAAGATCTACATTGAAGCCAACGCTGATACCACCAGACTGACCCACAGAGGATTTAGAACACCATTCCCAATTCCCTCTGGGGACCAGTGAGTCAAGCAAACTCGACGACGGATTCGTAAGCTTAGTCTCACAAAGTCCTAAAACCGATAACGGATGATTGGACAATGTGTTCGAAACTTTCCTATGTTTCTTACTACCATTCAACCCTCTAACATTCCAAAAAGCGTAAACCATTGGGAAACGAAAAATAAACTCTAAGGTGCAAAGCCTATAAAAGACTTTAGGGACACTTGACCCACTCTCGAAACCTCTTAGCACATTCTACTTGCGTGAAACCCTCACAACTCAAATCCACTCGGCACACCTTGGCTAAACTAATTAACAAAGCATCAGGAATAAAATCAATAATTGCATAATTACAAAAAGACTCACCTGCCAAGGCAGAGACGGGTACTTTCCTTTTAGCTGCAGATGCAATGAGATCATCTTTGGAAATAGGACGATCCCCATGCTTTTCCCTCTGCCTGGAGCTGCGCCTAAGGTCTTCTATAGTCATCTCCTTCCTTTTTCCTTTATCAATTAAATTTAGCCTCGACGGAGGAGAATCCTCAACTCTAGCCTCCCTCTCTATGCCCCAAACTTTAGCAGCGGTAATTAGTGGAGAATCGTCGTCAATGTTTTTCAACGCATCAATGAGGTCATCGTCATTCGGTGAATCACATTTATCAAGAATCATCTTCCTCTCAGACACTCGACTTGACTCAACTTTCTCTTCCCTCTCGAAAGCTCTTTTTCTGGACCCCAGACGTAATATACTCTCCAAGATTAGCCTTTCTGACTGATTCTGATAGAGTAGGCTCAAAAAACGGCAAGCTGTTATGAACCTCTCTCGAGTTGGCTGCACAATCCATCATTGGATCATGAATTGGCTTGGACGGACCTTGAGAATAAACTCTAAGAAGACTACCCCATGAGTCCAATTGATATCTAGACAATGAACTCACATCACCTATCAGAAATTGTACAAAAGCAGTTTGCATAGAAACTTGCAACGCCTCAGAAATCGAGTATGTTGTCTCATCACCCTGTACTTCGGCCCCACCAACAGATTGTGCAACCGATTGACGTAACCCCCTCCGAGATTTGACCTTGACAGCTCCCATATGCTGCTCCTCGTACAATAAAGCCTTCGAAGCGACGTTAGGCTTGAGCGGCACCACGACTTCAGCACGAAGCATGGGAGGCTGATAGCTGTGTAAGTGTCGAGTTGTGGGCCCCTTAAGCAGTACCTTAACTAGTACAGATGGCGCACTCCTCTCCACGTGCTGAGCCACGTTGGAATTCAAAAAACTTCTATTCTCAGTCTCCACCGTTGGATTGACTACATGCAATGGCTGGACTTCATCTTCAACCTAAAGATGCTGCTTTCGATTCGGTGCTTCGTCTTCCACCTCCAAGCGTCGCTCGCTCTCCTCGCGCAGCCTCAAACCAACACCCGACGCCATTTTTTTCTCTACTTCATCGATAGTCCTCCGCCGTGGCACGAATCGCTTCTCCTCTTTAGTGATTTCCACCTTGAAGGACTGTCCTTTGTAGCTTAAGAAAATGGACGAAGGCAGCGTACCAGTAAGCGAACTTACTCTCATTCTGGCTAAGTCGAACTTGTTAAGAAATTTGGTTGCTTGATCTATCTCTTTGACCCAACCGTAAGGTTGCATCAAAGCTTGGAACCCATCTTTGTTCCAACACTCGATCGAGAAATTGGAGATTAAAACCCATTTCGACAACAAGTGATCCCTCCTGAATGCGCCGAACTCCAAGTTCCACCGCGACAAGACCACGGAGAATCCCTCCCCTGAGAATGATTTCTTGCTAAGAACCATCTGAACTCTGTTCTCCATCGAACAGGGGATGATGAAAGCATCGTCGCTAAACCTTTTAACGATCCAGTCCCAATCAAACGTCTTCGGCCACCTAGAAACAAGTCCCCTCTTGATGACTCCTTCGTTGGGCTTGCCAAAAGTAATAGATGCAATAACGGAGAAACACATTCTGTTCCCGAGCTCCTCCATCTCCGTAGAGGGATTAATGACCACCCTCCCTACTGTCGGCGACCCCACGACAGTCTTCTCAATGGAATCCCTCTCCCCTAACTTCGACTTTGGCTCCATAGAACACCTCTCAACCCAAGCAGTAGGCTTACGCAGAGCAGCTGGGGTGATCTTCGACTCTTGCTTGAACTCATTGAGGATTGGTTTGATAGGACTTGTACTGCTACCCATCGAAACATCTTCATCGCTCTGAGAGCTCTGGTGCGCCTACATTCAGTGGAGACATGTCCCCTACGCTTACAATTGAAGCATTTAACTGCTTCCTTGCAATCATTCTTCCAATATCCCCATTTTCCGCAATTGTAACAGAGTGGTTCGAGCTTGCCATTCTACAAGCGTCTAAATCCCTTCGGAGCCGGAAGTTGGTTAGTTTTGATGGGTTAGGGACTAGGAACTCTAGTTGTTGTCTTCCATTCGTCTTTCTCAACAAAAACCAACTTCCCTCTAACTTTGGCCTCGCGTATGGGTACCGGATTTGTCGGCAGACTGTCCACTGCAACACCTGCCTGGCCCCCCCCCCACCCACCTCAAGAGGACGGGAACTCTCACTGGAAATGGTGCACGTACAACGAACTCGACTCTCAGACTTGGCTATAGCATGTACCCTGTAAGAGCCCTCTCTAATGGAATCTTTAGACCCCTGCGCCGCTGCCTTGGGGACGTCCTTGTGAAAGCGTAGTGGACCATGATGTCGCAGAGAGGATTGACCGACCACTCGAACTTTCTCAGCTCTCTGCAAACTCTCCGTGGGGATCTCATCGAAGAAAGAAGGGAGGAAGGGAGAAGTAGTATAGAGGGAAGGACAAATAGGTAGAAGGAATTGCAAGTGTGAAGGAAGATGGTTTATGAAAGAAATGGAGGGGTGAATGTTGTGAAGGAAGCAAGCAGGTGGAAGTTTAGGAGGTGTAGGAGGCAACAGAGTTTATAGGGGAGGAGAGAATGTAGAGGACTGCTAGGAGGAAGGGGATGAGAGGAGGGAGAGGAGAGAGAAGCTCCATGATTTCAGGAGGAGGAAATGTTTGCAGTGTTGTTTCTTGTATATGCAGCTTGTAGGTGTAATTTTCTTTTGCCACCCACTTCTTAACTGTAGGGCATGATGGTTCTACATGGCCGAAACTGAGGCATTTGTTGCATTTAGTGAGGGATTCATTCATATTGAATTGGAATATCTAGAACCTCACCTTAATCAATCTGCAGGCGAATTGACTTTTTGGGAGAAGATGAGGCAGAGATCTCAACAAAGCAGCGAGCGTACGCTAGTCTCCCCCAAGAAGCTGTTGCATTATCCGTGTAGAGGGGCGTGCCTATAAGACTTGCCAACTTGCTAAGGATGGGCGGAGTTCAAAATTTAAGATGGAGATCAGGAAATCTCACCCACCCAAACAGGGACAGAGAAGAGTAAATCTTGCTCTATAGATGAATTTGCAGACAACTTTATTAAGATAATTAGACAACCATCAAAAAGCCATGGACCTCCATGAAGAATGCACTTGCATTCCTCTGCTGTGCTGAATTTGACAAAAAAAACCAGTTTTCTCTAGAGTGGACATCAAGAGAACAACTCGGTTTCCAGATGCGTGTTTTTTTTTGTTGAGAAAAAGGTGATCTACGTCACCGCTTCATTAATAAAATATTAACGAAACAAGTATTACAAAAGCATACATCTATGTTCCTAAATTGGAACAACGGAAAACAATTACATAGCTCACTCTACAATATAAACTAGTTCCTCCCCTAGCCACTCTTGTATACGAAAGCATCTGCGCGTGTTCTCCCACTCATCAATACCAGATGTAAAAATTCGAATTCCATTCCACCCATAGACTCACCCTACCTTCCCCCGAACGTCTGCCTTGTTAGGGATTTTCCACCGAAAACCCCTCTTAGGATCTTGTTGAGTTATTCGATGCAATCAACACAAATCACAAAGTGCATATGAGATCATACCAAACACATCAAAGCACACATAAATTTGTCCCGGTTGGGGTTTTCGCCTTAATCCGGGAGAGAAAAAAACCCAAGATGTTATTCAACTAGAGAAAATACAAGAATATTAAAATTCTCAGCACGACCCTCTCTCAAGCCTCACCAGAAAGTACTAGTTGTTTATAATTAGAGAATCACTCAATCCCTCCTTCAATGAAATACTCTCTCCATTGGCTCTCAATGGAGGCCAATAATAACAATATATAGAGATCTAGAGAAAATCCCAATTTGATATCTTGTTACAATAACCCTACAATAAGAGCCGTCAGATCTAACTTGAAGAGCAAGTTGGGCTTCTCACGAATCACCAAGATCCGACCCAAATATCCATCAGCGCCGCAACCGTTCGACCGCACCTCAAGGTCGGTCGACCGTCCCCCTCTCAGGGACTTCTGCACCTTATGACCGGTAGACCGCAACTTCTGCAACTACAGCTGCTGACTTTTCCCTTGCCTCCACTCCGTCTCTGATCGTCTCGATTCCTCCATTGTTTCATCGTCTACTTATCCAACATAGTATGCAAGATATAAATCCAACAATCTCCACCTTGGATTGCATACTCATGAATCCACACCTGTGTGATTTAAAACCTTCTAGACTCTTTTCCTTATCTTCTTGCAAACAACTCGTTTCAATGGCTTCCTCTGCTAGTTGAATCTATCTCCACCTTTTTTTCTCCCGCTGTATGCCCCCTCAAGGGCACACCCCAGTAGATGTACTCATGGAGATGCCACCCTCCACACGAACTCCACCTACCTCAAGGCTCTCTCCACCTTCCGACGATATTCGAACGTCGCAATCTCGCTCGGATAATTCTAGTGACGACATACTAGATGGTGCTTTAGGAACAATGGGTTTCGAAATGCTTGCACAAGTTTTTCTGTTCCTTCAAAGCTGGTAGAGATTGTGCTGATCCTGCCTAATTCCCCTCTCACCCTTCATCACCTCACGATAACTTTTCCAAACTGAACGAACTCCACCTGGATCTGTGTACCTGTAGTCCTGAACATCTAGAGTTCTCATGGATATAAGGCTTCGCTTCATCAAAGGAATATGCATGCCCTCCTTTAGTGTGTTTCCCCTTCCGTTTATCATCTTCGACTCATTAGTTTTCTCACCTCTTACTTTACAAGTCCTGTCAATCTTCATTCCCACACAACGATATGAGGAAAACTTGTAAATGGAAACCATTACTTCACAAATCTTATCAACCTTCGTTCCCACAAAACGATATGATGCAAATTTACAAGTAGAAACAATCTCCTCCCAAAGCAAACTTGAGAAGAACTAACCGAATCAAAAGAACAACCGGAATTCACATCTAAAGAACTTGAAATAAAAGCATTGTTTAAGCCATCTCCTGATTCAGTGGCACTGATTTTGGCACCCCTCTGACTCAACCGCTTGCAACAGTCTCTCATGTAATGCTTAATCCCTTTGCAATGGTGGCCACAGACCTTACTTCTACATACACTTTTCCTTCCACTCAAAGTACAATCCATCTCCAAGCAACTCACAGAAGTTGATGCCGATTTCTGACTCTCCTTCCTAAGTGCATCCTCCTCCAACCCCTTGATCATATCTGCTATGAAAAACTTCTCCTTGGTAGACTTCTCATCTAGTACGGTTATCATATTGGATGAATTTGATGGTGAGTATATCGAGTTGGAAACCCTTAGATCATCTGCGTTGAATGCCCTCAGTTCAGATAACTTCATATTGAACTCCACTTCATGATCTAGAAGAGCAGTACTTTCCTTCATTAAGAAATCCCACAACTTTCTTTGCTGGTACATCCGACCCAGTGATGACGATCTCGAGTAGTCAATTCTGAATCTTGCCCAAAGACTCGCCGTGCTTCTCCTATACCTGACTTCGCTCGTCGATGACAACCGGATTAAACCCAATGCTTCTGAAAATATATTCTTCCACTTCTCCTGCTTTGTGCTGATTGGTCTCCTTTTATCTCATTCTAGGACTAGATCCAAGTTCTGTTGAACCGATGCTTCATGCATGTCCACCTTCAAGAGATCAAAGTTAATCTTGCCTTTGAACCGCTTGATCTTCGTGATTTGATCTGCTATCTTCTCCAAGGAACTCGAACAAACCCTTGAACCCGAAGCTCTGATACCAATTGTTAGGGATTTCCCACCGAAAACCTCTTCTTAGGATCTTTTTGAGTTATTCGATGCAATCAACACAAACCACCAAGCGCATATAAGATCTTACCAAACACATCAATGCACACACAAATTTGTGCCGGTTGGGGCTTTCGCCTTAATTCGGGGGAGAAGAAACCCAAGATGTTATTCAACTAGAGAAGATACAAGAATATTACAATTCTCACCACGACCCTCTCTCAAGCCTCACCAGCAAGTACTAGTTGTTTACAATTAGAGAATCACTCAATCTCTCCTTCAATGAAGTACTCTCTATCTTGGCTTTCAATGGAGACCAATAACAACAATATATAGAGATCTAGAGAAATCCTAGTTTGATATCTTGTTACAATAACCATTGGATATTCTTGAAGAGATAACCCTACGATAAGAGCCGTCAGATCTAACTTGAAGAGAAAGTTGGGCTTCTCACGAATTACCAAGATCCGACCAAAATATCCATCAACACCACAACCGGTCGACCGCACCTCAAGGTTGGTCGACCGTCCCCCTCTCGGGGACTTGTGCACCCTATGACCGGTCGACCGCAACTTCTGCAACTACAGCTGCTGACTTTTCCCTTGCCTCCACTTCGTTTCCGATCATCTCGATTCCTCCATCGTCTCATCGTCTTCTTATCCAACATAGTATGCAAGACATAAACCCAACACGCATTGGCTACAACCACAACCGCTATCTAAAGGCGACATGCTTCCATCACACCCGACGAGTCCACCCATCCATCCCCACCGCGAAGCCATCTTCCGATTGCATCAAATCCAGCCCTCAACAGTAGTCATTGTTCTCGGCCGATACGCCAACGCTCTCGACGAACTTCCCTCCGACGTACACTTCCGCCTTGACAGCTCATCTTTGGGGATCCCCCTCTTAACCCATCGCTTCTCCCACACGATTATAGTTTCAAACAATCTAATTAGAAATTCACAAGACAAACTAGCGATCCTCTCACCACCAGCCGCATATGTTTTGAATTAAAAAAATCTAAATTGAAATTCTAAACGACTCTAAATCTCCTCTTCTAAATAAATTTTGAATTTCAAAAGTCTATATTGAAATTCAAAATTCGAATTAGCCTCCACTTCCACACCTATTCAAAATTCGAAAATAATATTTTGAATTTCAAACAATCTAAATTGAAATTCAAAATTCAAATTAACCTCCTCCTCCGCCCCTATATGAAATTCGAAGCTCTACTTTGAATTTCAAAATAGAACCAAATCTTCCCCTCCTTATGTGTTTTGAATTTCAAAATCTAAATTTGAAATTCAAAAATCAATCAAATCTTTCCCAAATCTAAATTTGAATTTCAAACCTCTAATTTGAAATTCAAAATTCAAATTTCAACTCAATCTAACACAATCCGGCTCCTCTTCTCCACCTTGAAACCTCCCACAATCGTTATCACCATCCTCCTTCCGTTGCTCTCGTCGCACACGTCGTCGTTTCGCCATCCACATGCCGCTCCGATGATGCTCACACCACCGCACAGCGCCGACCCCCCCCCCTAGCCGTGGGGCTCTCTACGCCCGCCGCCGAGTGAAGCCCCGCTCCAGATCTAAATGTCCTAAACCCTAATTGGAAACACGATGATCGACTTATCCACCACTCCGGCGAGCGCTGGTAGGAATCTCGATGAGCCCAACCCCCACCCATCTCTCTGAGCCTCCCAATCCCCTCGCCTACAGCCGCCTATACTGTCGACTAGTCACAAATCCCCTACCGAAACCGAAGACCATCATCGTCCCTGATCATCTCTCCCACTTCTCCTCCTCCTCTACAGCGGCGCCACTCCACCGTCGTCCTAGTCCTCGTAGAGGCGACCATCCTCACAGTGCCGCTCCGCATCTATTTGACCGACCAACACCCAAGTCGGTGGCACCATCGCTTCTCAGCTGATGGGCGAAAAAGGGTGGGGGGAAAAGAGAGGAGGTTAGGGAGCACGAGGGAGTCCTCCCCCTTCCCCGACTGGTTCGATTTGGGAGTTTTTCTTTTTTGTGGTTTTTTTGGGTGAGAGCTTCTCTCTCTAGGATTCTAGAGAGGGAAGCTCTCAGAAGTTGTTTTTTTTTCTAGATGCGTGTTACACATGCTTTCAGATGATTATAAAATGGCTTATCACCTTATTGCTCCATTTCTCTATATTGGCTGGGATCTCGGATAAAAAAATCGCAGCAACTTTAGTTTTTTTTTGAGGTAAAAGATGGAATAAAGCCACCCTGTTTCATTAATAAGCAGTTAATAAAACAACCCGGCGTACCGGGAGAAAACAACAATACAAAATAAAAGTACAGTGCAGAAAGAAAAAGAAGAAAAACAAACATACACCCCCAACAAACCCTGGGGGGTGGGTCAAACTACTCAAACATTAAGCCAATAGAGAGTACAGTAGGTTGAAACAAAACCACAAGTTGGCAAAAACCCTGGGATGACTGGTGAAGGCAGTCCCTCAGTCCAGCGTCGGCCCGATCTCAACCTCCTCATCATCAAACTCCTCTACCTGGAAAACTCTGGCTATCCTTCCTCTTGCCCCCGTGGCCGCAGCTGTAGCCCAAAAAGAGATAAGATGCATGATGTGAGACAGGTTACCAGAAATACTATTACATGACGCACGAAAATAAAAATTATTTCTGTCTAGCCATAAAACCCAAGTTGTTGCCGCGACTGCGATGTACCACGCATCCTTCATGTCATGGCGAAGCGTTGCGAATTTGGGGCCAATCCACAGATCCTCATATACGCAGGGGTAGTCGCCAGTTTCTAGGGCTCGGAGTACCTCCACCATAGTGGCCTTACTTCTGGGGCAGTGAATGAAAAGGTGATTTAGATCTTCCACATGTGCGTCGCAGAAACCACAGTTGGTCGCCACTTGTGGTTGTCTTTTGGCAAGGTTTTGCCCAGTGAGGATAGCATTATTGAGTACTAGCCATAAGAATACTCTGACTTTAAGGGGAGTTTTCACCTTCCACAGCACCTGTGCCCAGCTGGGTCTACATCCTCGAAAGTGGATCCGATGATACAGGGATCTCACCAAGAAAGCTCCCTTGCTCTCGAGTCCCCATCTCTTCTGGTCTGGGCCTTGTGTGCACCTTGTGCCTGCTCGTGTGATGTGGGCTTGCATGTCAAGCAATTGCTGGTATAAATTTGGGGTGAGCATTCCTCGGAGCGCCGGCTTCCAGCCTCCCCTTTTCCACCCTTCGGCCAAGGGCGGATCTGGGCCCAAGCAGCCCAAGCGGCCGCTTTAGGCCCCCAGATCTTTTAGGGCCCCTTAATTTTTTTTTATAGCTGTTATTTAAAAAAAAAAACAAACAGAGAAGGAAACCAACCGTCTCCATAATTTCTTCAGTGATTTGTGAACGTTTTGCTTTCTTCTTTCCTGATTTCTCTCCATCTCAATCTCAACTTCCCAAGTTCAACTTTTCTCTCCATCTCCTCATTTCTCTTCTTGATTCTTATTGAAATCTTTCTTAATCTAGAATCAAAATCCACAGCAGAGGGACCACCGACCACCAGAGTCAGTCGCAGCGTCGCCGGTCGCCGCATCGCGCATCGACCTTCGCTGCCCGCATCGCCGTCGTGCCGCGCCCATCTTCGCGCGTCGCCTGCCAGTGCCAGTTAGGTAATCAATAATCATCCTTGATTGTCTTCTTCTTCTTCAGTTCTTGTTTTTTTTTTTTTTCATTTTTCAATTTCCATTCAACTAAAAGAAATCAGGCATTCATTCAGCCGACATCTTCAGATATTCTCTAAGTTCTCTTTTTCTTGTTTTTTTTTTCATTTTTCACTTATTACTTATCAGTTATGGTCCTTATGGATTTAGAGATTATTGTTCAGTAATTACTTAACAGTTGTTGTTGAGATTAATTTTTTACTTATCAGTTGTTGTTGAGATTAATTTTTTTTTCATTAATTGTACTGTTGACAATTAGGTACACCGTACACAAAGGAAAATTTCGAAGCTTTCAAATTTTCAAGAAAAAGGAAGATTTCAAAATTAGGTACACAAAGGAAGATTTCAAGAAAAAGGGAAATTTCGAAGCTACAACAATTAGGTACTATTGTTCCTTAACTTTGTTACTAAAATTTTGTATTGTTAATTTAATATTTTAAGTATGCCTCCTAGAAAATATGATTCCGGACATGAAAAAAGGAAAAAAAAACAAAGAATTGAAGAATTTACCAAATCTCAAAAAGGTGCAATGGACAAATTTTTAAAAAACACTAAACAAACTAATTTGGCTAGTGAAAATGTTGAACCTCAAGATTTGGTTGATGAGGAACATATAAATGAATCAATTGATGAGGAATTTGAACATGTAGTGAATGAAGAGCATAATAACGATGATAGACTTGAAAATATGGAAAATGAAGAAGGTAACCAAGTTAATAAACTGGTAAATGAAATTGAAGATAATGAATATGTACACAAAGAGTATGAACCTTTAAATTATGATCCAGGAAAATGGGGGACTGTTAATCAAGATTTTAGAGACTTATTGGTATTAAAAGGTCCAATTAGAGTTAATGATATCAACTTTCCTCTAAATGATTTCAATAGACATTTCTCTTGCTCATACTATATTAGACAATTACAAAACGGAGAGAAACAAGATAGAGTTTGGTTGGTATATTCAAATTTCTTAGACAAAGTTTTTTGCTTTTGTTGTAAATTGTTTACGCAGCAAACAAATGTTACTAATTTGGTTTCCGAAGGATATAATGATTGGAGAAATCTTGGTCAAAGACTTAAAGAACATGAAACTAGTAGTGATCATCTTGCTTGTTTAAGTAAATGGCTTGAATTGGAAGTTAGATTGAAAAAAAAATCAAACAATTGATAAAAGCGTGCAAGAAGAGATTAACAAAGAGAGGGAACATTGGAGGCAAGTATTAGTGAGGATAATTGCCCTTGTGAATACTCTTGCTAAAAATAATTTGGGATTTCGTGGACACATTGAAAAACTTTATCAAAGAAATAATGGAAACTTTTTAAGTTTTATTGAAATGATCGGTGAGTTTGATCCTGTAATGCAAGAACATCTTAGGCGCATTAATAGAAGTGAAATCCATTATCATTATCTTGGTCCTAGTATTCAAAATGAATTAATTCAAATGTTGGCGAATGAGATTAAAAATATAATTTTGAAGAAAATTAAGGAAGCGAAGTATTTTTCAATTATACTTGATTGTACTCCAGATATAAGCCATAAAGAACAAATGTCACTAGTTGTAAGATGTATAGATGTTTTTTCAAATCCTATTAAAGTAGAAGAGTTTTTTTTAGGTTTTTTGAAAGTGCATGATACATCGGGTCTTGGCCTTTTTAAGGAGCTTGAAAGTGAATTAGAGAGTAATCAACTTAATATTGATAATATTAGAGGACAAGGATATGACAATGGATCTAATATGAAAGGAAAACATAAAGGTGTACAAAAAAGATTACTTGAAATTAATTCTAGAGCCTTTTACACTCCATGTGGTTGTCATAGTCTTAATCTTGCCCTTTGTGATATGGCTAACTCTTGTGTTAAAGCTAAATCTTTTTTTGGAATTATCCAACGCATATATTGTTTATTTTCAGCTTCTACGAAGCGTTGGAAAATTTTCAAAGATAATGTAAAAGGACTAACACTTAAACCATTATCACAAACACGTTGGGAGAGTCGTATTGAAAGTGTTAAAGCTATAAGATATCAACCTTTACAAATAAGAGATGCTTTAATTGATGTAGCCAATTCTAATGATGATCCTAAAGTGATTAGTGAAGCTGCATCATTAGCCAAAAAATGAAATGGAGAGTTTTGAATTTTTATTTGGCATGATTATTTGGCATAATTTATTATTTGAAATCAACTCTGTGAGTAAAATTTTTCAAAGTGAAGATATGAATATTGATGTTGCCATAGAAGAATTAAAAGGGCTCATTTCATTTTTTGAAAAATATAGAGAAACTGGATTTGATGAAGCAATGATTGAAGCTAAAGAAATAGCAAATGAAATGGGTATTGAGGCAATATTTTATGAAAAACGGTTAGTTAAAAGAAAAAAACAATTTGATGAAACTCCCAGTGAAGATGTGATACAATCAGCTGAAGAATCCTTTAGAGTTAATTATTTCATATTTATTGTAGATCAAGCTCTTTCTTCTTTAAGGAGTAGGTTTGTACAATTTAAAACATACGAAAAGATATTTGGATTTTTGTTTGATTTGAAGAAGTTAAATTATGCTAGTGATTGTAGTTTGAAGAGTGATTGTTTGAATCTTGAATTTTTTTTGAAACAAGGCGATGTCTCAGATGTGGATGGAAGAGACTTATTTTTAGAGTTGAAAATTTTAAAGGAAGTCTTACCAGATGAAGCAAAGAGACCAATTGAAGTGCTAAATTTTATGAAAGAAAGAAATGGCAATATTGGTTTTCCTAATGCGTGGATAGCTTATAGAATTTTGCTAACTGTACCAGTTACAGTTGCATCAGCGGAAAGAAGTTTTTCAAAGTTGAAGTTGATTAAAACTTATCTTCGGTCAACCATGTCACAAGAAAGGTTGAATGGGTTAGCCATGTTATCAATTGAACATGATCTAATAGGAAAACTCGACTATCAAAACATAACCAATGATTTTGCTTCTAAAAATGTGAGAAGAGTTATGTTTAAGTAATCTTTTTTTGTGTGTTTTATTTTGTAGGCAAATTTTGGATGCAAACAATGAGCTTGCTTTGGTGAACATGGATTCTGTATGCAATGTTAAAGATTTAAATGTAGCAAGTAAGACTTTTTAAAATAGTTGAGATCATGTATTTCGTTTTTATTATTTGAGTTTGTCAAAGTTTCTTTTTGCCATAATACATTTTATGGAAAATGCGTACATTATCAATTAAATTTTTTTTTTGGAGTATATATATATAAATTTGATTTCATTTAAGTAGTTTGTCCTCCCGGCTCAAAGTTTGTTTGAATTTAAATAATTCTAATTTTTTATTTTGCAAACTTAAAAAGGGCCTCATTTTGAAACTTGCTTAGGGCCCCCTGAAACTCAGATACGCCTCTGCCTTCGGCAATGGTCATATTCGGTCGACTCGACCTCTCATACAGCTCTGGGAACGTTTCCTTCAGGGTATGGGCTCCACACCACCTATCCCACCAGAATCTGGTGGACCGGCCATTGCCGATAGTCGACGTAACTGCCGAGTTGAAGGGACCGCTAGCCTTGGCAATTCCTTTCCAGAGTCGCGAAACTTTAGTCCCTACTCGGAAGCCAAAGTTTCTCGTGCCTTTTCCCCTTAGATAAGGTTGAATGAAGTCCTGCCAATCTTCCCCGCTGTTGTGGAATACCTTCCACCACCACTTTCCCAACAGGGCAAGGTTCATATCTCTGAGGTCGATGATGCCTAGCCCTCCATGCCTTTTCTTCATGCAAGCGATACTCCATTTGATGAGGTGGTAACCTCCTTTATCCGAATCTGCCCCTTTCCAAAGGAATCGTTTACGAATTCGATCAATCCTCTGGATCACCCATCTTGGAAGCTCAAAAAAGGACATGTAGTAGATTGGCAGGTTAGACAATACTGAGTTGATGAGTACCACTCTGCCCCCGAGAGACAGCGATTTACCTTTCCAACCCGACAGTCTGTCCTCTACTCTGTCAATGATAGGCAGCCAGTCTGCTTTAGATAATTTTCCTGGCCTGAGTGGTAGCCCTAGGTATTTGATAGGGAAGCCACTCGTCGTACAGTTCAAGATAGTAGCGTGTTTCCCTGCTTCATCCTCAGATAGGGAGATTGGAGTCAGCGCACTCTTGTTAAAATTAATCCTAAGACCTGACCAGGCCTCAAAACAGTATAGGGTCCCTTTAAAGCATGCAGTTTCTCGCCTAGACCCATTTCCAAAGAGTAGGGTGTCATCTGCATATTGCAGGATCGTACATCCTTTAGTAGACGCAGAACTGGCCACTGGCGTGATCCAACCTTTTTCCTGGCAATTCACTAGCATAACCCTCAACACATCCGCTACGATAGTAAACAGGAGTGGTGATAATGGGTCTCCTTGTCTGAGCCCCTTCCTGTAAGGGAATGGCTGCCCCGACCTACCATTCACAGATATGGCCGTTTTGCTAGTCTGCAAGCACTGCCTGATCCAGCAGATCCATTTACTCCCGAATCCCCTACCCCTGAGAGCTTCCAGCAAGCACTCCCAATCGACTGAGTTATAAGCTTTCTCAAAGTCCAGCTTAAGCAGAAAGCTCTTAGAGTTAGTCTTATGGCAGTGGTGGATAACTTGTTCTGCCGTTGCCACACAATCTAGGATATTTTTTCCCTTAATGAAGCCCGATTGAGATTTGTTGATAAGGTTGTCCATAATACTCCCCAAGCGGATAGCTAGGATTTTTGTAATAATCTTCGCCGAGCAATTTATGAGGCTGATCGGCCTAAAATCGCCCACTTTCGACGCCTCTTCCCGTTTGGGAATGAGGACTACATCTGCAAAGTTAAACATACCCAATCTGAGCTTGTTGTTAAAAAAGTCATCCAGCAGTGCCATATAGTCCCCTTTAATTTCTTCCCAGAAAATTTGGAAGAACATCATTGGGAAGCCGTCTGGCCCTGGCGACTTGTCTGCTCCCATTTGACTGATAGCCTTTTTAACTTCCTCCTCGGAGAATGGAGACTCCAGGCAGGATAGCGATGGTGATGACTCGATCTTGTAAGTCTGCCAGAAGTCATTCCTGAGTGGTACCCAGAAATCATTCTTCTTCCCCAAGAGGTCCTTATAGTATCCTTGAAAGGCTGTGGAAATCACTTGTTCATCTTGTACTGTCCCCGAGTTTGTTTCTAAGGATAAGATAAGGTTGGACCTGCGCCTAGCACTTGCCACTCGGTGGAAGAAGGCTGTGTTTGCGTCTCCCTCTTTGAGCCACGAAATTCTAAATCTTTGTTGCCATTTTATTTCTTCCATCTTATATAGATTGGCAATATGCTCACGGAGCTCCAGAAGTCTATTTCTTTCCTCCTGTGACAAGTCTCTCGATTCCTCCACTCTTTCAAGTTCATCAATTCCTTCCAACAAGGAATCTTTAGCGCGCCAGATTGTCGAGAACCTAGATCGGTTCCATCTGCGTAGCCGCTTTCTTAACCTGCGAATTTTTTCACACCATCGACTCGCAGCATCTGTGCCAGTCATTGGGAGCGCCCAGTTTTCCATTACCATGTGGTGAAACCCCTGAATCTCCAGCCAGGCATTCTCAAATCGGAACTTTCTATGCCTTTTGGCTCCCTGATGCCCAACATCAAGAAGGATTGGAGTATGATCTGACGTTGGTCTAGTGATCGATCTAGCAGAAGCAAGGGGAAACTTGGCCTCCCAATCCATCGATACGAGAATCCTGTCCAATTTTGCCATAATCGGAGTAGACTGCATGTTGGACCATGTAAATAGTCTGTCGTTAATAGGGATATCTATCAACTCAAGATCCGTAATCACCCTGTTGAACTCTGCTCTGTGCCTGTCGCTGGAGCCTCTACCCTTGTGTTCGAACGCAAAACGGGTGATATTGAAGTCCCCTCCGATAATCCAAGCTCCCAGCCAACGGAGACGAATATTGACCAATTCTTGCCAAAAGGCATCCCGCTTTGAAGCCATGTTCGGTCCATAAACAACAGTGATAGTCTGCAAATACTTATCTGATCGTCGTTCCAGTCGTGTAGTCAGGGAGAATGTACCATTATAGACCTCTAAGCAAGTGAGCAGGTCCGAGTTGAAACCAATGGCAATTCCCCCTGAGGCTCCCGCGGATGGGCGTAAAACCCATTCCTTGATTCTATTCCCCCCAATTCTCTTGAGTTTGGTCCCCTGTACTAGTTTGGTTTCCTGAAGCCCAACCACTTCCGCCTTGGACTTCGTGATAACGTCTCTAACCATATCTCTTTTACCCTTATCCCCCAGACCCCGGACGTTCCAGAACAGCGTATTCATTGGGGAACCATGTCCGAGGTGCCAGTGTGTGGGGGACTCGAGCGGGATTCGCCCTCAGAGATCGTTATCCCCCTAGGGTTGGATCCTAAATCCTTAAGAACACTAGATTTGGCCCTCTCATTTTTCCAACCCCTCATTTTGTTAAGAAGAAACGCGTTTCGTTCTTTATCACAAACTTCCAAACCACAGGTCACAGCTAATAGAAAAACTTCAGAGTCTGACATGAAATTTAAAATATTAGCAAGAAAGTTTTTTGTACCTTCATTGACGTGTTTAGCCGCTTTGGCGGCCGTTGCTCTCTCCAAAAAGTCATCCAAGGACTCTGCATGAGCCCTCTTAGGTGACTGGTGCACCCTACAACCAACCGTCCTTCGAGACGATCCAGCGCTGCCACGTGGGGCCGACTCTGGAAAAGTTGAAAGCACCATCTCTGGCGAAAACTCCATCTATGTATCAGGAATAAATTCTGAGTCCCCTGAATCCTCGTTAGTAAATGAGAAGTCAACATCCAGGTTCAGCCGCTCTTCTAGGTCCACCTCACTATCAGCGTGCTGACTTTGTAACCGAAGAGCGGTCTCTCTTATTGTGGACTCCTCAATAAGCCCACAAAGCGACGAGGGCGCCACAATAGACTCAGAGCTAACCATGGTGGACCCCTCAATGGGCCCACACACAGTATCAGATGATGCTAGTAGCAATTTGGGCCCCTCTACAGGCCCATAAACTCCTAGAGGCTCCCCAGTACGCTCCCCCGCATAGAAAAAAACTCACTGCCGCAAGTCACATCGATACGGTGCACCACACCGCTGGACCCAGGTAATCCGCGGTGCAGCACACCGCCCATCGCATACTTCGACGCGGCTCCACAGCTGTCGAATTGGGTAATCTTACCCCCCCCCCTCCCCCCCCCCCAACGTGGCGCCTTCGCATTGCTTGATAATTCGGCAGACACAGTCGAAGCGTGAGGCGTAAGCAACGAAGCATATGGTGCCAAAACCTTATCTCCATCCTCCTTTTGGTTGAGCCCCTTCTGAGCTTTGAGATTTTCGTTGGCTTCATTCCCATTATTGGGCACCCTCTGTTCTTTAGCTCCATGCTCCCCACTCTCCTCACTCTTCTCTTTCCCCAAATAAAGCTCTGTGCTCTGGCACCCCGGTTCTAAAGGAGCTACTTTAAGGGCCTTTGGAGCTGTCCATACTTTTTCTACCCACTCTCTGGTAGATTGAGCTTTGTCTTTAGTCATTTGCTCGGCAATGGGCTTGTCTCTCACCAGCTCCAAAGCCTGTCTGCAGCAACTTTATTTCCATCTGCATCAATAATAATTTGTGCAATTCGCAGTTCTTTTTTTATTTTTATCGTTAAACGGTGGGTTGAATGCCCCCGCATTTTATTAAAAATAATTTAACAAAATATACAATAAAAAATAAGGCTTATGTAGTTCAGGAAACCCAACATGGGCCCTGAAACTCATACACCCCAACTAACAAACAAAAAATACAACAAAACATAATCCTACTGGTCGGCCAACCTCGCCAGAACAAGTTTCTCGTACCAATTTGAGCTCATTCTCTCTCATTCCTTTGCTTGTACTCCGTTTGTCCTTGCATTAACCCGCAACCGCCCCGCCGTCGCCCACAGCAGTGTTCCATATGTCAACTTCAAGCACCATATGCGAGACACCGTAGACATATGCGGATCCAGGGAGGCTGGGGTATGCTACAAGCCCCCCCCCCCCCCCCCCCCCCCCAACAATAACATTTGTTATTTCTTTGTTTTTTTTTTGTTAGTATATTAGTGTGGGATGTATGTTTCAGCCCTCCCAAATATTTTTTAAAGCCCTCCTCATATATATTTGAGCTTTCTATTTATTTTTTTGGGCCCAAGACCAACTCTATTCTATCTAGTATCTATAACAACTTTACTCATCTAGTATCTATAACAATTATATATATACTAGTAATTTCCATGTGCAATGCACGCCTTAATAAATATATTTTTATTAATAGTAAAAACTTCAATGTAATCTAGCCTTAAATCTAATACTTCCTTTATATTAGATTAGATATGCACGGGCTATACACGGATTTGCTCAGTTACAAAATTAGGGTTTGTTTGTTTACAAACCCAACTCTCCCATTAAAATAGTAGAGATATATTTTGCATGTTACTTTGTGCGATTTTTTTCCAGCCCCCTCACTTTTCAATCATGGATCCGCCCCTGACCGCAGGTACCCACTAATCTGATATACCCATGTCCAGATTGTGACCTCATTCTCATCACCTCACTTGACCACCGTTGACTATCGCCGTCACCTCGCAATGAAGGCTATCGTCGCTCCCCACGGCTCCACAATTCACAGTTCTTATTGTCTTGATATTTTTAACTTCATTCAGCAATTAATGCCTTGAATAATAATTTGTGTTGTTTCTCTCGTAGCCATAGCCTTCCGATTTAGTCTGCTCAAATCTAGGACTTGTATACAAATCTCTTCGATAAGTGAAAATGTCAATATTTTCGCATCTTATCAGAAAAACTGTAGAGACAAACTTTAAGTCAAGTATGATAGATGGGTTGTCCTTGCAAGTAATGTAATGGGCACGGTGAATCATAGTTTGGTTCTTCGGGTCAACGCTCTGAAGGTCAAAATGTGTCTTCAAGTGGGAAATTGTGGGGTTTAATGCGAATCCAAGTGCTCAATATTATGGTACATGAAATGAAGAGAATGAGTTGCTGGCAGTTTCAATTTTGAAAGCTTAAACAAAATCATACCGATGTTCAAATTGGATTATATCCTAATACAAGTGGTGACCACCAAAGCTTTAACAAAGTTGATACAAAATAAACACTACAGTATAAAGGTATAACGCATAATTAACAACAATCTACTTAGCCGTTCATGTGAGATGCAAAATGAAGAAAGTTATGTGTGGCATTACATCAAGCAACTTATACGCGAAATTTTCAACTGCAGAAATAAGGAGTAAGGAATGAATAATAAGCTAACCCCCTTCAAGTACACTCAATGCTGCTCTAATTCTGTATCCACTTTCGATCCAGCATTCTCTGATCGCCTCTTCACCCCTCGACTAAGCACCTATGGGATTTCAATTTTTTTACAATTCTACAAAAGTTTCTGTAAGAGAAATTTGAGAATTAAACATTACCGATTGAATGAACAAGCTCGGTATAAGATATGGGTGTTTTTGTAACCTCTGTTTTAAATTTGTAACTTTTGGAATTCGGGGGGAGGAATAGTTGAAACTGACTTCAACACAAACTTTAAGTCAACCAGTTACATAGCATTATAACTAACTAACTTTTAAAATGCTAGAAATCACTGCATCTTCAAACACAAACAAATACACAACATGCATATTCTCAATGATATCAAGATTAATATACTGTTCTGGTCCACTAAAGTAGGTACCATCACCTGAAGAAGGATACAAAAAATGTTCGCAACGATCACCACCTCGACTTATGAGGCAGACGTCGCAGGATGATTAGGATCAGGAGCAGGATGCCGGACATGAGTGATCCTGGCATGCATTTCTATTACCTCAGTCTCAAGGTTTTAGTATAGCTTATTTTGTTTTGTGATGTCGCTAGGAGTTAATTTTGTATGTATTTTGGGTGATATCTACTTCTCTTAGATGCATATATCTTTAGTTTGGTTTAGATGGTTGTATTCTGGGAATGAACATCATACGCGCCCAGAATGTTGGGTAAGTATGAATATCATTCGTGTATTGGTTGTACTTCGTTAAATTATGTTTAATGAAGCGCTGAGTAGTTGGTAAAAGAAAAAACATCCAAAAGAATTAACTAAAGTAAGGCTCAATTTAATACGTAATGTAATATAAAGCAAAAATGATGTCATTTAAGAATATTGGATCATATATGTGAATAGGTTATAAAATCCCACACACGCCTGCTCCCCCTTATTCAATTTCTTTCACTCTCAAGAAACTCAAGAAACATGCAAGAATGATATAGCAGAGCAAGAAGGAAAAATCAAGAAGAATATCACTCATATATGAACATGGACGACAACAACAACAACAACAACCACGACGACGACAACAACAATGCTGACGAAGAAGCAGATCAATTTCCCTACCGACCCGGCCTCTCCACAACCTGCATTTTCTCTGTCGACCCGGAACTTTGTTCTCCCTTCATGATCCGTTGGGCCCACCATCCTCAACTTCATGTACCCGCCAACTACCCTCCTTCCACCGCTGTCGTCTCCTCCTCAAACGGCCTCGCCCTCTGCCGCAACCCTTCGTCAACCTCTATCTCCACCTACTTCGTCGGCAACCCCTTCCATAATTCTGGCTACATTTCCCTTCCTCCCTGTTACCCACGACAACCCCCCGAAACCCACTGTGTCCTAATTGCCACTCGCGACAACAACAGCTTCCACGTCGTCTGCCTTGTCCCCTATTCCGATTTCCCCCTCTGGGGCAACTTTACGTCTTACACCGTGGAGACTTTCTCTTCCAACCACACATCCTGGCAAACCCTCTCCAGGACTACCCTCTACAGCACCTGTGGGCAACGCCGCATCGTCCCTGACTCCGGCGTTTCTTGTGGGCGGTGGGCCTACTGGCTGACATGGCTCCCCAAGTCAAAAAATGAGGTGAAGTTGGTTAGGGTGGACATCAAGAACCCGGAACAGGACACACTGTTGACGTATTATGATATGCCTGAGGGTTTAGAGGGTGGGGTTATGAGGATGAACCTAGGGAGGATTGGGAACACGCTGGGGCTTGTGGTTGTCCATGAAAACGAATCAAGGGTGGAGCTGTATACGATGAATCAAGCAGGTACGGATGAGGACCATATGTTTATGTCAGGGTGGACGCAGTTCTCGACATTCTTGCATGTGGAATTGGATCCAGGGATAGATAGGGTGCAGGCTGTGGGGTCTGATTGGATAAGGTGTAGGGAGATTCCGTGGCCGATAAGGTTTGAGAGTTACAAGATGGAGGTGTTGCTGGTGCAAGAGCAGCGGCTGGTTTTGTGGGAGAGGAGTGAGGGTGATCATGGGAGGATGCAGGTGAAAGTTTTCAGGCGGGGACGGGGTGGTAACAGTTCGGCATTTAGAGAGATACTGCTGGATCCCGCACTGTCTGGGGTCCCACATGTAACCACTTCTTTAAGGTACTCAGATTTCATCATCGGCGGCTGGGAAAACGCTAACAGTGCCTTGTAATGTGCTTCTCCTGGAAGTAGTACATGCCTTCTGCTTCTGCTTGTGCCTATTTTACTACATATGATCAGAATTGTTTCTGCTATATATTTGTTAACATTTGCTCATTTAAATCGAATGTGATCACAATTTTCTGGAATTGTTAGAATGTCCCGGAATTTTTTTTTTGGGGGTGTAATTAAGGCCTTGAATCGGGACATGGGTATCTCAGATTAGTGGGTGTCTACGGTGTCTCTCGTGTGGTACTTAAAGTTAATGTATGCCTCATTGCTGGGGGTGACGGCGGTATTGTTGCAAGTGACAACGAGGACAAACGGTGTACAACCGAGAGAATGAGAGATAATGAGCTTAAAATGACACAAAGAAATTGTTGTGGCGAGGTCGGCCGATCAGTAGGATTAGGTTTATGTGTATTATTTGTTTGTTAATTGAGAAATATAAGTTCCAGGATTCAACTTTGTTTGGTTTTCTGAACTTCATAATCTTTATTTTTTGCTGTATGTTTTGTTAATTTTTTTTTAATAAAACACGAGAATCTTTCAATCCAGTGTTGACAATAAAATAAAATAAAAAATTAATAAAAAAGAAAATTTAATGCCTTGAATATTATGTTCTGTCATTTCTCTGAAGTAGATAGCATTCCAAATTCGTGGTAAGAAAAAAGAATAACTTATGACAAGGTGTCGCTGCATAAAATAGACTTGAAGTGTCGCTTCAAGATTAAATTTTTAAAAGCAGAAACAAATCATTAACTACGTTTTCAAACTGAAACATATCCGAATCCAATTCCAAAATAGGTACTGATCATCACAAACATATCTGATTCCAATTCTAAAATAGGTACTGATCATCACAAGAGAGGAATTTGGTTTTTCCCCAAATTTATAATGTGGCAGTCGCTTTAGTAGGGCTGTGTCCAGTATGGCTTTTTGCCTTTTGTCTATATCGATTTGAGCTGCAATCTGTCCTATTGCTCGCTCAGTGATGTTCTTGTTATTTTATTTTTTTTTGCTTTCTATCAGTTTTACAGTGTGTAAAATTGGTTATGGTTGTAAGACCTTTTTTTATTATTAATTATTTATTGGGCTGGAGTCATAAAGCTCTATCTCCGCTATCAAAAAAAATAAAGTGGCAGTGGCGGTCCACATAATTTTTTTTAGCACAACCAAATAGAAAAAAAGTAAGTAGTATTGATAATTACGACTCAAATGTGACGATCAATTTTTTCTAAATTTTGTAAGTTTACTTACAACTAAACAACCTCTTAGCCATTTTGGGCTTCCATTACTTATACTCGAGTTATAGCCCATTCGGTGCATGTATTCGTCTTGTTTTTTTTTATCGTTAAACAGTGAGTTGAAAGCCCCCCGTATTTCATTAAACTTTTGTTCATTTTGTTGGTTTGAAGTCTTTGTATTCTAATATTTATACAATTCTATTTTAAATCACTACTTATAGCAGCAAAGATCTAAGAATTTTTTTTAAAGATTGATGATGTGTGTTTTTCGGGTGTGGGGACAACAGGTGTGAGTTTTTGTAATTTGTATAGTGGAAGTCTTACTACAGTACTGACCCTGGTCCAACCCCGGGTAGCGGGAGCCGGCTCGGGGTAGGAGCGGTGAGGCAGGGACCTGATGCTCGGCTCGGATCTGAGGACTCGGCTCGGTCCTGGGTACCTGCACACTACTTAGATACACTGGGAGAAGTCCCGACGACAGGCCCTCTGATGATCTTATCAGTTACTCGGAAAAGCAACAGTAGCTAGGTTTCAGGGACAGAAAATTTGATTACCTTTGAATGAAGGAGGGGATCTGGTATTTATAGACGGAGGCAAACGGGTCTGGGACCTGAGCGGGCCGGGTCGGACCCGTTTGCCTATGGGCCTGAGACGGTAACGGCCCGTTGGTCTTTTGTTAATTTGATGATCAGGGAAGAGCAGGTTTTGAGGAGATCTGATGATCCAGGAGGGATCACGTCATCTAACCCATATCAAAGATTAATTATATCATTGACAAAGTTGGAATTGCAAGTCTGCTGGTTGTTTGTTTGGATTCAGCACTGCATTTGGTCTTTTCGCTACAAACTTTTATGTGTGGATGCGGAAGCACGATGAGGCAATGCATCGAAGAAGGTACATCGTGCAAAGTATATGGCTACATGATAACATGAATGAATAACAAAGGATATCACTTATGATTAAGCTTTCAAACAAAGTGATATTTCTTTTAATTTATTTCTTCTCATCTCGCCCCCACCCTTCTGGAGGCATACTATTCAAGGAAAATAAAGAGACTCTTTAGGTATATATATCCTATGTATGTTTCTAAATGTCTTTTCCCTCCACTATTAATGATATATATATATATATATATATATATATATATATATATATATATATATATATCATTAATCTTAACCAATCCACGTGCCCCCTCGCCATAGCTTACGCTCCATTAATCAAACCCCTAATCACAATACATACATTGATCCCACATCAGCTAAACTACAAACCTAGCCAGGCCAAAAGTTTATAATTACGAGAGTCTTGGATGTTAAATTTGGTGGGCACAAAATATATCACTTACAACTTATATTTTCAGTTGAGTTTTACAGAATTTACAGAAAAAGAAAAATCATAATAAAGATACATAATGATTTACAATCAAACAAAAGCGGAAAGTATCGAAAAGATTGCAAAGATCAAAGATGATTGAAATACAAGAAACATGTGCTTCAAATTCTCAAGAAAGCCAGCAATAATCAATTATTTATTTATATTTTTGTGAAAAAAATTATATAAAGAGTCGTTGATTGATTGATTAGTATTCAACCGATTTACAATTCGCAGCGAAATGAATTCTAGTTGGATGGACGATGATTGCCAGGAAATTTTATAGTTTGGGCACTGTTTTGACTTGGTCTGGTCAAAATGAGGGGTGCCTTTGGTCTCTCTCATGTCAGGGGGACTTGAAGGGGCCAGGTGCGAAGTCTACCTTCGTCGCGAAATGGCGGTGATAGTCAACAAGGGTTAAGCGAGGGGATAAGAACGAGGACTCAATATGGACAGAGAGATGTCAGATTGGTGGAGTGCATGTGATGTCTCTCATATGGTGCATAGTGTTGACGTTTGGGTCACTACTGGGGGCGACAAAGGCGATCGCGCGATGGATACGGAGGATAGACTATGTACAAGCGAGAGACTGAGTGAGAGAGTGAGCTCAAATTGGCACAAGAAAATTGCTCTGACGAGGTCGGCCGATTAGTAGGATTAAATTTCGCTGTATTTTTGTTTGTTAGTTGGGGTGTATGAGTTCTAGAACCCAGCCTGCTGGGATCTGAACTTCATAAGCCTTATTTTTTGTTGTATGTTTTTTTAAATTCTTTTTTATGCAACGCGGGGGGCATTCAACCCACCGTTAAACAATCAAAAAAAGAAAGAATTTAAAGTAGATTCGCCAAATTAATGTGGAATCTGTACGACAGTCGAGTGCTCATCATAGTGAAAAGATGAGTCAGTCGACCGTTCATCGCTTGACTCTCAGGTTAAAAGATGAACGGTCGACTGCTCAATTAAGCGGTCGACCGCACTCATATAGTTTAGATTATTTCGGGAATATCTTTTTATTTTTGGAAAGATACATTTTCTCACTCTATAAATAGAGGCAAATTCACTGATTATTCTTCATTCCTTACAATCATAATTCTTCTGAACTAATCATTCAATCAACGATCCGAGTCCGAGAGCTTTTATTGTTTTTTTCAGTCAAGATCATTATAGATCTTGAGAGTTTTTCTTTTTCTTCTACTGCGGTGAGTTTTGCGGGACTTGCTTGTAGAAGGCCTGCGGGTTTAATGAGTCTCTCGGCCCTGAATTCTGAGAATCACTGTACAAAGCTTTAAAGTATATATATTGGAACACTTGTGGCAGAGAATTGTTACAAGTAGGTGGTGTGGACGTAGATCTGAGAGTCGAACCACGTTATATCGTTGTGTCTTGTGTGCTTAATCTGTTTGCTTTCTCTAACTTTATCTCCTTATTTTACGTATTTTATTTAAGTTTTTACAATTCAAACAATCACCCTATTCATCTCCAGGGTAATTTACATAGGAGGGTCTAAGAAAGATTACAGGTAATAAACTATATAGTGATGATAGTTTGTGATGGTTTGTTCAATTACTGTCACATATGCATCAGATAGTAGTAATCAGTTCACAAAATCATTAGAATTCTTAAATAATCATGATTAGTAAATAATGAGCATTTACCTTTTTTCTCTTTCAAATGCATAATAACTTAGACTGTTCAAGTTGTTCAATATGTCTTAAAAAATAACAAAGACAAACACTTAAGAAAGGTGCCATATGAGAAAGTTTACTCCCATAACACGCTAAAATTCGATATCCTTCTCCAGTTGCATTATCAACATTGTTCTCACATATCTTAAAAGGGATAATCAGAACGTGGGGGTTAGGGTTGGCATTTGGGTCGAACGGGCCGGGTCGGGCTGGACCGTTCGGATTGGACGTTGACTTGGACGGGTTTGGGCCGGGTTGGCTGCATAATCGGGTTGGGTCGAAAATTGGAAATGGCGACCCGCCCAACCTGTGAACCCTTTCGGGTCCAACCCGGATCGGGTTAGGTCGACCCGCAGGTTGGCCCGTTTAGATAGATAGGTTTTTTTTTAAAAACTTAAAATAATAATAATAATAATAATAATAATAATAATAATAATAAACATTAAAAATCGTATATTTGCATATATATAGGATTTTCCAAGATAAGAATGGAGAGAGGGGTGAGGAGAGAGACCGTCATCTTCCCAAGGGATCTGAGCAAATCATATGCTCAGGTACTGCGCCAACCCCCCCCAATCGCCATCATGGCAACCTGCAGATACCTCTTCGATATCCACACCCCAAAGCTGTCACCTCAAACCATCCCTTCATCTCCCCTGCCATTACTCCTTCATCCCTCCACCCAAGACCGGCATTTCAACCCACTCCAAAGCCCCACTCTTTCTTCCCAAAAAAACCCACCACCAAAACCTACCGCTCTAAGAAGATGGAGAGGCGATGCTTTAAGTGCGGCGCCGGCGACCACACCACCAAGGAGTGCCGTATCTACTGCTTCCACTGCTTTAATTGCAAAAAGTTTGGCCACAGAGTTAGGGACTGCCCCATCAACAACAGGGTCGATACTATGGAGATTGACCTGCCCCACAACAACGCCATTGCCCAGGCTCTGCCAGTTCTTCACGCCAGCGCGTTTCTTCATCTTATAAACCCTCGCCGTATCCCTCTCACTAAGGAACTTGAAAGTGCTTTCAATTTTGCGTGGGGGAGGACTGGCCGGTGGTGGTCGCTGCAAATGGTCAGTGATGGGATCTACCATGTCCAGTTCCCCACCGTCACAGAGGCGGAGAGCGCAATAGCGGAGGGAATCTTCAGTTTTTCAGGTTTCACCGCTACTTTTTCTCCCTGGTCAATGGAGTTTGGGGCAAAACTCAGGCCTAAGCCGTCTTTTGTTTGGATCAACCTCCCCCTTCTGCCATTCCATTACTGGAACCAAGAAACCCTAGAGAAGCTTATCTCGCCATTTGCGAAGCTTGTGACTTTGAGCAGGGAAATGCTAGATGCCAAGGCCAGAGACCAGGCCCTTGTCCTCATAGAGGTGGCCGATATCACGCTCGTTCCAAAGGTTCTCTGCATCCGATTTACGGTACCCTGGAGCCTTGAACGTCTTACCCATGAGGTACTAGTGCTGTTGCTAGGGGATCCAATTGCAGTAGAATATGTTCAGAGTGGCAAAGTTCAACTCTTGCAAAGTTCAACTCTTTACTACAGCAAACTCGTCGGGAGCATCCGTCATCTCAAGTTTTTGGCGTCCCAAGGCGCCGGAAGGAGCCATGGCGGTGGAGGTTGGTGGCCCCTCAAATGCGGCAAAAAATCCGGATTCAGTTCAGCATATCCCTACTGATTTGGGTGAGCGTAATTCAGGGACAGTTTAGCCTGTTGGAGAAAATTTTGAATTATTTCCTAAGATATCCCCACAATTATCTCCTCCAAATGCGATTTGCATGCATGCACAAATCCCCGAAAATCAGACCCCACAGTCCCTGCAGGTCCCCCCAAAGATTCCACACCCCACCACTACTGCCCCACTGTTTATCCCAGTCAATGAATCCTCAGATAGCAACAACAAAGATCCTGTCCAGCTTCCAACTAAAACAACCGCTAACAAATCTACCTCCTCGGAGGAAGAGTCATGTGAAGAAGTACGTGAGATACTTTGTAATGGCAGAATGGTCACACTCCCCCTCTCTTTATTCACCATGATTAAACCTGCTGTCGAAGGTACCCTTCCTGAACCAATGCACGAAGAGCCTGGCAAATTGAAGGCAGAGGACCGTGGGCTTTTTCGTGCCGGCACAACCAATTTGGGTCATGCAAGCTTTCGCACTCGCTCTTTGCTGAGTAAACCCCACAGGCAAACATCCAATTCCTCTTCTGCAATCCCACCGGGCTTTTCGGCGGGGCCATCCAAGCGCCAGAAGCGTGCTAGATCAGCCTCCAAGCTACAGTGCACACGACCATTCATGAAGCATCTTTCCTCAACCATCAAGAAGAAGGCCTCAGGTACAGCTTCTTCAGCTGCCTCTGTTACAAACATGCATCAAAATCCTTTTGCTCTACTTTCAAATGAAGACATATTAGAGGTAGCCGCATCTATTGGAGTGGAGGCTAAGGGGCCACACTCAATACACACCATCACGAATGCTCAGAAGGCCCTTGCTGATCACACTGATCAGCCTGGACTCTCTGAATAGCCCTGTGTGGAAGCTTTGAGTGCTTCAAGATTTTTCCCCTGTTTTTTTTTGTCCTGCTTGATTCTTGTTCAATCATGAAGATCATAAGCTGGAACGTAAGAGGTTTGGGCAACTCTAATAAATGTTCTTTTATAAAAGAAGGCATCCGCAGCTGTTCCCCCCATGTAGTATGCTTGCAGGAGACAAAACTGTGTAACCCAACATCCAACAAACTCTCATCTATTGGCGGCACTATTATCACTAATTGGATCCAATTAGACTCCATACAACGCTGTGGTGGTATCCTGCTTGGTTGGAATGACAATGTACTCGAATGCTCCTACTCAGCCTGCGATATTTTCTCAATCTCAGCATCCTTCAAGAGCCGGTGCTCTGATGCACAATGGTCTATTACCACCGTCTATGCACCCTTTGAGCTAGATGATAGGGAACTATGCTTCCACGAAATCAAACAAAGAAGACAATTCCTCCATGATGCCTGGATCCTTTGTGGGGACTTCAATGTTACTATCTCTGACTCTGAGAGATCTAGCGGTCGGGGCTCCTCCAGAGATATGAAAAGCTTCTGTAATGTTATCCAAGACCTTGCTTTGATTGATCTTCCACTGTCAGGAAGGAAATACACTTGGACAAATTTGCGTGCAACACCCTCAATGGCCAGACTTGATAGATTCCTCGTCTCCGCCACTTGGGATCTCTCCTACCCAGCTAGCATACAATCCTCTCTACCAAGATATTCATCAGATCACTGCCCCATCGTCCTCGATACTCAGGCACTCCAACACCGCAATTTCTATTTCAAGTTTGAAAAGGCCTGGCTCTTGTAGCCCTCTTTTATCCCTGCAGTTAATAATTGGTGGCAACATTTCCACTACACGGGCAATCCATTCGATGTTTTTTCACACAAGTTAGGCCTCCTCAGAAGGCGCATACGAAAGTGGCAATCAGAAACCTTGGGCACTATACCAACACGCAAAAGGCGGCTCCAAGAACTACTCCTTAAGCTTGAGATTGAAGCTGAGACTCTGCCTTCCCCTCCAGCCCCCCTAAAAGCCACTCAGCTTGAGCTTCAGAACTTGATCAAAGAAGAGGCAATTTACTGGAGACAGAGATCCTGAGTGCAATGGATCAAAGAAGGCGACGCTAACTCCAAATTCTTTCACTCCATAGCAAATGGGAGAAGAAGGAGAAACTTTATCCATAGCCTCAACATTGACAACACCACCACAACCAACCCTGCAGTAATCCGGGAGGCATTCGAGTCCCACTTTAAAGCCATCTGTGGATCTGCCTCCATCTCCGATTTTAACATCGACTGGCCATCTCTTTACCCCACCAATACTATTAGCCTGCATCACCTTGAAGAACCCATCACTATGGAAGAGCTACATAAGGCAGTGTTCGACATGAGTAGTGACAAAGCACCGGGCCCCGATGGTTTCTCAATGAGCTTCTATCATACATTTTGGGACACCGTTAAAGATGACCTATTAAGTATGATACAATCTGTCTATAGAGGTGACACAGATATTGGGCGCTTAAACTACTCCAACATCATTCTTATTCCTAAGTGTAACGGGGCCAGCTTAGTCACTGACTATAGACCAATTAGCCTTCTCAACTGCTCCTTGAAAATCTTCACAAAGATACTCGCCAACAGGCTCAGCCCTATCCTTCACTCCCTTGTGTCATCGTCCCAAAGTGCTTTCCTCAAAGGCAAGTCGACAGTCGACTGCTTTCTTGTAGCCCATGAGACTATTAACCTGTGTAGCAGGAGAAAATCAGACACCCTTCTCTTCAAAATTGATTTTACAAAAGCTTTTGATACAGTTAGCTGGGATTTCCTACTCCAACTGCTTAAAGCCAGAGGGTTCGGGACATCATGGTGCAAATGGATTGAAATGATTCTCACCACAGCGAAATCCTTTGTTATCATTAATGGAGAGAAGGGCAGACAAATCAACTCCAAACGTGGCCTCAAACAAGGTGACCCCCTCTCACCGATGCTCTTCATCTTGGTGGTTGATGTCTTGGCAAAAATGTTACAGTATGGGAGGAGCAATGGCACTTTCTCACAGCTGCCGATAGGAGGCCAGTTATCTCACCATTCAGTTCTCCAGTTCGCTGATGATACCCTGATATTCTGCAAAGGCGATGAACAAGAGATTTTGAACCTCAAGATTGCCCTTCAGCTATTTGCAAACATCTCTGGATTAGCTATCAACTTTACAAAATCCTCTGTCGTTTATTTTGGTCGTTCTCAAGCCAAGCTTCATGCTTTCTCCACTATCCTAGGATGCAAGGAGGACAGACTCCCAATCTCATATCTTGGCATGCCCCTATCCAAGGGCAAGTTGTGCAAGCGGCATTGACAACCCCTCATTCTCAAAATAGAAAGGCGTTTATCGGTTTGGAAAGGTAAACTGCTCTCTAAAGGAGGACGACTGATCCTCATCAATGCGGTGTTAAGTGTCCTGCCTGTATACTTTGCATCCTTCTTCCGTCTTCCCAAATGGGTCATCAAACGCATTGATCAAATTAGAAGCAGATTCTTCTGGTGCGGGGCTGACAAAGATTCGAGGGGCATTGCTTGCACTAATTGGCGCACCATCTGCCAATCCAAAGATCAAGGAGGCCTTGGAGTCCTGGAGTTGCAAGCTTTCAACGAAGCTTTACTTATGAAGTGGTGGTGGAACATTCTTGCAACTAACTCCCTTGTCAGTAAAACACTACATGATCTATATTACAAAAGATCTACTAAAGCTTTTGTTTGCCCACTGGCAGCCGCCCAATTTTGGAAAGGCATCTTCAATCTCCAAAACCAATTCCTAATAAATGTTCACTGGCAACTTGGCAATGGTGATAGGATCTCATTCTGGCAGTCTAGATGGATTAATAGGCACAGTATAACCACTCTCTACCCCTCGCTAGCTGCTGCAGCTTGGAATCCCAAAGCAGAGGTTTCATCACAGGGTGCATGGGTACAGGGGGTCTGGCATTGGCAACCCAGACTTAATTGTATCACTTCGTAACCCCTTCATGCAGAGAAACAAAGCCTTCTACTAGCACTTGCAGAATTTCAACCCTCAGACGAGTGCGATACCCCAACGTGGAGACTTACACCTACTGGATCGTACTCAGTACAGTCAGCCTACAAATTCTTCATTCTATCTGGATTGCGATCTCCCTTCTTCAAGACAATTTGGACTTCATCAGCGCCATTGAAGTGCAAAATCTTCATTTGGCAATTGAGTCAGGGCCGAGTCAACTCCAAGGAGTTTTTGAGCTCTAAGGGATGGCCGGGGGACACGGCATGTGCAGCTTGCGCATATCCTGTCGAGTCGGCATACCATATCTTCTTCTTATGCCCAGTGGCATTAGAAACCTGGAAATACTTCACTGCACTTTTCCACATACAAACATTCCCCACTACCATGCATGATTATTTTGCTTCATGGTGCCTTGGCACACAGACACACAGACACACTTGGCACCTCCTCACTATTGCTATATGCTGGAGCATCTGGATAGCTAGAAATGACTGTACTTTCTCTGCAAAGTCTCCTTCATCTCGTGGGATTATTTCTAATGCAATTTTTTGGTTTCGATCTTGGTTAGATGGGATCGGCAGTGAGAAGAAAAAGCAAGCGATGGTGCAAGAAATGACAGATGCAAACGTGCAAGACCTTTTGCTCCATGAGACACTAGTGCGCAGCGACCAGACTGCGAGTGATGAAGGAAGTTGTTCCTGGTGACTTCAAGACTGATCAGTGAGATTTTTTGACCCTATATGGGTACTGTGTCTGGTTTTGTGTTTTTGTCTGGATATACTTTTGGCCGTGATAACGGCCTTTATGTCGTCTTGTTGCCTCTCTAGTTGACTTATCTACAGACCATGAATTCAGTTTGCATACTGAATTGGCTTGGTCTGCTTTTGTAATCTTAACTTTATTTCAGTTTATATATAAATCTTTTTGTGAGGTAGGGACTTACCCTACCTTTTCCCTTCAAAAAAAACATTAAAAATCGTAATAATGATAATAAGATTGAAAGAGTGAAATTGACAAAAAATATTGAAATATTATTCATATGAATTTAAGTTATACAAGTTTCACAATTTCTAATGAAATGAAGAATTCAATTCACAAATATATTTTATACACTAATATATTTCTTATATACAATTTCAGTTTACTTCAATTTTTCTAATTTGAAATAATAAGCACAGATATAATACATTTTTTTTTAATCTATTTGCAATTGTCTTCAAGTTGATGGCCTTGAATTTGTAGTTGTTGGACTTGAATTCTTCATTTTGGTTGCTATTGTTGTTGTTGTTGTTGTTCTTCCGGCGAGTTGCTCCCACTTGTGGACGTTGATAATGCTTTCCCTTATGTCCTATCTTCAGCCTTCAACCAGTTTTCTGTGCAAACGAGCATCTCTAACGTGTCGGGCTTCAAGCGATTCCTGTAATCAGTTAGAACTCTGCCACTTGAAGAAAATGCACTTTCAGAAGCAACTGTAGAGACAGGAGGAGTTAGTAAATCTTTAGCCATAATTGACAGAATACTAAAAGTGTGTTCATGGTCTTTCCACGATTGTAAAATATCTAGTGGAGAAGAAGAAGACTCAGAATCTTGTTGGTTATACCAATTTAATTCATTTGGTTGATTAGACCTAGGTTTTTTTTATTGAATTTGTGCAAGTAAATTAAATGTTCTATCAGCAAATTTACTCTTACCCTTACCTTTAGAAGTAGTAGAAGAAGAACTAACTATAGAAGTTGTACTACTAAAAGCAAAACATCTATCATAATAATCATACAAGTTATTTAATGTTGATTCAAATTGAACTAAAAAAGTAGCACAATCAATTACTATTTCTACATTTTCTCCTAGTAATGCAAAAAATATTTCAATCAAAATCTTCTTACCTTCTAATTTGATACGAGAATCCATAATGGTAGCAACACAAATCAATATAGGAGGAGGAAAATAATACTTCAAAAAAATTTTGTATGCAGGTTTTACAATATCACTAACATAAGTATCATTTAACATTTCGTTAAATATTTGCATCATGCTAACTAATGAAATAAAAATGCTACTAGAAGTAGATTCATATATTTTTGAAAATTTTAAAGTTGCGGTTTTAAAAGATTCTAAAAATTTCAACAAAGATTTGGCATAAAACCGATTTCATTGTACACTTTAAAACAATCCGATTTGCAAGTATTTCTCGGAATTCTTCTAAAATGAGGGTTTAAGGCCGTTTGAGTAAAATTTTCCAAGTTCCTACTCTCGGGATAGGAAAATAGTAACTCTTCCTTTATTACTAGTTGGGTCATTTCTCGACAAACAAGATCGGAATCATAATGGTCGCTATCAACTAGACCGGTCCTAAGGTTGATTTTTTGTTGGCCGGGTAGGTCAACAAGAAGTTCTTTATGGTTATTAGCGATGTGTCTATTAATTGTACCGGTGCCATCACCCCTCTTGAATTTGTATGCCTTAGAACATGTTTTATAAACTTTCAAACCTATACCCAGAGTTTCTTCATCCGGGATATAATCGTAAAACTTATGCCAATCACTACTTTATCCTCTACTTTTCCTACTACTACGGGGTTGTTTGGTTTCGGTTGGTTGTTGTTGTTCTTCTTCTTTTAATTGTATGTCACCTACAACCTCGTCGTGTGTACCCCATTGTTGGGTAGGATGATCATGGTACTCTTGGGCGGGTTCAGTAATTGGGACAATTGGTGGCCTACGGGAAGAGGAGGAGGAATCTTGCCCACTTTGGCTACGACTGCTACCGCGTCTAGACATAATGTAGTGATGTATAAAAAAAAACTACACAATGTAAGAACGATGAATTATAAAAAAAATCTAGAAAATAAGAGGGTTGAGATAGAGAAGATAAAAAAACCAACAATAATTATAAATACAAAAAAATAAAATAAGAAGAGAGGTATGAAATTTTGATACCGTTCACCGTAGATACGCGTATATAAAAAAATACGTGAAAATAAGAATAGAAGTAGAAGTAGAAATAAGCGATTCCGGAATTGAAGAGTTGAAGAGAGCTTGAAGGAGAGTTGACGACTTGATCACTTGGAGTTGGACGAGAGTTGAAGAGTTGAAGACGTAGTTGAATTTTGATTTCGATACGATCGGAATTTGATCGTGTATATGCTTGTTGAATACTTCAATTGTTCAAAAATTCCTTAGAAATAAGTTATAATAGTAGAGAGAGTAAGAGAGTTTTTTGTGAATTTTTTGATAGGGTTTTAGGGAATATTTATAGGGTTAAAATAACAAAAAAAAAACACACAAAAACCACAAAAAAGGTTATAAGAGCCGTTGTGTGCTCTCGGTGCTATAGTACCAGGCCAACGGCCTTGCGACCCGTTGGACCCGTTCGGGTGAACGGTCGACCCGGGGCGGGTCAAACATTTGACCTGTTCGGGTCAAACGGTTCGCAACCCGTGGGTTGGCACGCGGGTTGGTGAATTTTAACAGGGTTCGGCGGGTCAGATTCGCTAATATCGAGACCCGGGTCGACCCGTTACTGTTCACGGGTTCGACCCGAACCCGAACCGCAGTTTCGCGGGCTGGGTTATACGGGCGAGTTACGGGTGGGTCGGCGGTTGACCCAGCCCACTTGCCATCCCTAGTGGGGGTGCAGGCTGTGTGGTCTGATAGGATAAGTTGTAGGGAGATTTCGTGGCCGATAAGGTTTGAGAGTTATAAGATGGGGGTGTTGCTGGTGCAAGAGCAGCGGTAGGTGGTAACAACTCGACATTTTGGAACGATCTCCAGGAGAGTTTCTCTCTCTAGGTTTTCTAGACAGAGAAGTTCCACCAAAAACTCTAAAAAATAAAAGGAGACGAAGAGAGAAGCTCCGATCAGTGAGGGGGGAGGACTCCCTCCCCCCACCACCTCGCCTCCCCAGTGGAGGTGTGATCGTCAGTGTAACCGACTAGGGATAGGTGTGGGTTTGTCTTGGAGGTGTGATGTATAGATGCGGTCAGCACGGTGGGGATGATCAGCGTCAAGATGGCAGACGTCGAGAGGGGTGATGTGCCATCGGGAGAGGTGAAGGCTGAGCAGGAGTGGGAGTGATTATCGCCGGTGGGATGTGCTGCCATTTTGAGGCCAGGCTGCCGTTTGAGGTCTGGCATCGGGGATGGGTCATCGGCAGCGTCGAGCTGTGGTTGAGGGCATGTGGGATGACGTCAGGGCAGCGACGGTGGAGGAGGAGATTAGATGGCTAGCTTCGGGTGTGTTCGACTGCGGGTGTGTGGCCGACAACACCGATGGAATGATGTCGAAGGTAAGGTGAGAGGTGGCCAGTTGATGGCTTTGTCGGCGGTGTGCTAGCTAGGCAGAAGAGATCGATGGCTTGGGACCCATCACTGCAGATTGGGATGACTTCCAGTTTGAAGAGTATGGTTTGCTCATATGGTGTTTGGTGGAATGCCCATAAGAAGATGTGGGGGACGAGGGAGGTGAGACAGTGAGGAAAGTGGTTGCAGGCGATCTGACGTCGGAGCTGCCTCGGCGGGGTTGTTCGTTGGAAGGGTCGGCTTGTCGGAGTGAGGAGGGAGAGATAGGGTTGAAATTTAAAATTTGAAATTCAAATTAGAGGTTTTGAATTTCAAAGGTAGATTTGGGAAACGATTAAGATGATTTTTGAATTTCAATTTAGATTTTGAAATTCAAACATATTTGGAGGAGGGATTTGGTTTATTTGTGAAATTCAATGTGGATTTTTGAATTTCAAAATATGTGTAGAGGGGGAGATTAATTTGATTTTTGAATTTCAATTTAGATTTTTGAAATTCAAATCTTAGATGGAGAGTGTGGAGAATTATACTAGGGTTTGAAATTTTATTTGAATTTCAATTTAGATTTTGAAATTCAAAACATATTTGTAGGGGGAGATTTGGATCAGTTTTGAATTTCAATTTATATTTTTGAAATTCAAAATATATGTGGAGAGTGGAAAGAGGAAAGTTTATTGACAGTTGAATTTTAAAGTCAAATTATGTATGGGGAGCGATGGGCTTAAGTGTGGGATCTCCATTGATGAGCTGCCACGGCGGAGGTGTTCGTCGGTGAAGGAGTTCGTCGGGAGCGTCGGCTGGTCGGTTGAGAACAATGGCTACTGTTGAGGGCTGGATTTGACGCAATTGGAAGATGGCGTCGCGGTGGGGGTTGGATTGGTGGATTCATCGGGTGAAGAGGATGCATGCCTCCAAGAGATGGTGGTTGTAGTTGTTGCCAAGGTGGACGTTTGGGAGAAGGCGGTGGGAGTTTTTGGGGTGGAAAGGAATTTGGATGGAATTCAAATTTCGAATTAGATTTTTTTTGAAATTCGAATTACTTCTGGTAGGGATGGGTGGGAGAACAGGGTGCAGATGCTTTCGTCTTAGTTAGGGGAGGGACTAGTTTATGTTGTAGGCTTAGCTATGTAATTGTTTTTCGTTGTTCCGTTTTAGGAACAAATAGATGTATATTATTTGTAATACTTGTTTCGTTAATTATCTGTTAATGATGTGGTGACGCGGTCACCTTTTTCTAAAAAAAAAAAACAGCTCGGCATTTAGAGATATGTTGGATCCGACACTATCTGGAGGTCTCACACGTAAGGAGTTATTCAAGGTACTCAGATTTCATCATCGGCTGGGAAAACGTTAAGAGTACCTTGTAAGAGAAAAAAGGCTTTCTCTCGCTAGAAATTCTAGAGAGAGAGGCTCTCCCCAAAAAACCCCCAAAAAGTGAAACCCTAATTCTACAAATTGGAGGGGGGCGGCGGCGGTGGTTAGGGTTCGTCGCCCCCTCCCCGTCCACCGTGCTCCCCTCTTCTCTTTTGTTCCCCTCCTATCTTTTCTCCTCTCCATTTCCCCCTACCACCACATCCCACCACCTACGTGCTCAGGGGCGAAGCTAGAACACTTTTGTTCGGGGGGGGGGGGGGGGCAGGGAAAATCTTAGCCATATATAGATATATAAGGGGTTTTTCATAAATTTAGGGGGGGCCAAACTATATAACTTATTTTTTTAGAGGGGCAAATCATAATATTTTGGGTTTTTTTTTCAAAATTTTCAATGGTATGAAGGGGTTTTGATTTTTTTTTTTTTGGGGGGGGGGGGGGGGGGGGGTCACTAAGGTCCACCCATGTGCGTGCTCCACCTCCCTTGTGCTCCTCCTACCTTCCCTCTCTTCCATCTACTCAGCGTAGCAGACGACGGACGGCATCGACTTGGGTCGTGGAGTCGGTTGTAGTGGCTTTTGTCGGTCATGGAGTTGTGGAGGCGTGGAGGGTCGTCAAATCGCGGGGTTGGCGTCGTATTGGGTCGTCGAATCGTGGGGACGGCGTCGACAATGGTCACTATTCCTCATCGATTCGGGGTGTTTGAGTTGGTGAGGCAGTGAGGTTTTGAGTCCGAGGGATATTTGCATCGTGTATTGATTGACAAGTATGAGAGGGCTGTCTTGGCTTTGAGTGTGTTTGAGGAGTTGATTAGTGTAGGGCTGTTGCCTGTCAAGGGATTATGGAGGCAGCTTGTGACATAGGGGTGTCGACGTTGGTGGCAGGGGTTGTTAACCAGTCGGTAGAGCTTCAACCTGCGGCGGGGGGTTTCTAATCAATTGGTGGTCATCACGCAGCTTCAATCTGCAATGGGGGGTTTCAAACACGCAGTTCCAATATGCGGTAACGTCGCTGGGCAGGCATACTCTCGTTGGCTTTGGTTAGGTGCAGGAGGGTGAGGAGTGAGGGTATTGGAGGTGGGTAATAGATCTTGGGCTTGGGTCTTGGTGGGGAAGTGGATTTGGGGAAGAGGAGAGAGTTTGGTGGTGTGTGTGAGAGATAGGAGAAGTGGAGGTCTCCCTAATATCCAATTTTTTCCCCCTAAATATCAAATTACAACTAACTTACAATTGGTAAGAAAACGAATCATAGTTGTGTAGGGCGACGGTAGTCTAGTAAATTTATAGTTTGGGCTCATCTTCGATCTATTCAGGTCAAAGAGATGGGTGTCCGGGGTCTCTCTCATGTCAGGGGCTTGGAGGCGTTTGGGAAGCCATCGGGGCGACGACAGTCACGACACCCTCTGTTACGATGTAGATAGTCAACGGTTGTAAAGCTAGGGGATAAGAACGATTTCTCAATCTGGATATGGGTATATCAGGTTGGTGGGTACCAGAGGCAGGTGAGGCGGCTACTTCAGGCAACCGAGTTTTTTATAATTTTAGGGGTCCCAAATTTATATTTTTCTTGTAAATATATACATCGTATTTTGTGCTTAAAAAATTATATTATTATTAGGGGCTCAGTTTTCACGTGTTCAAACTAACTGATGTATGATCTTTCTGTGTGTGCATGTGTTGAAGACTACCTTTCTGTTTGATATATGCCACTTTATATGGCTACCATATAAAAATATCACTACAAATCCTTCAATTTTCATTTTTTAAAAAAATAGTTTGACGGAGAAAATCAGATGAGCATTTAAGATAAAGGTCATGGTATCGAATCAGATAAGAAATTTTCCTGCTGATAGCACATGTTTGATATTACTGATAAATTGTATAATATTTGATACCATGGCTCTATTGGAGTGCAATCAATACTTGATACTGACCCCAATATTTGAAATTATACGGGAATATAAACAAATTATATCTATATCTTAGCTAATAGGAGAGAGAGTATATCTCCTCTTTTCTTTCTTTATTTTAAAATGAAGAAATAAAAGTAAAAATAAAGATTCCAGTTTAACTAATATATACACTACGTACGATTTTATTTAAAAATTAAAACAAAATAAAAACTACAATTCCTCAAAGAGTCTTTTTCCCTTCCACTTTCTCAATATCTCAAAATCTCACGTCTCTGCCCAAATCCAGCCTCATCCTCATCCTCTTAACTTAGAATTAGATTTTTAAGCAAACACAATTCATAAAATTATTTTATATGATTTTCTTAGTCGATCAGCTTTATCCTTATATGTGCAATAAATGGTTTATAATGTATAATATATTTACTGAATGTTAATAATATTATAATATACATGTTAACAAGAATTAGTTGAATTTACAAAATCTTTTCATCTTATGCATTTTTTTAGTTTTAGTAATATTCAATTAGATAACATTATGGTTTGACAGTGACTTTCTAAACTATCCGCTTATATGAGGATATCAATGAAGATTCCGGTAATTACGGTAGGGATGATATCATAAATTTCTTCCAATTCTCTCTGCTCTTTTGGAGTTCTATATAATTTTATGAGAACCTCAAAATTATTTTAGGCTGTACAATTTACACAGAGCAACACTAGTTTAAATTTATTGTGAATAATGATACTTTTTATGCTAAGAGTGAATAATGCAACTACTAGTCCATGCAGAGGATTATAACAACATCTCAGGTATCAAATGTAACATGAATAAAAATTTTGAATGAACGGAGAAAAGCAACCAGAACCCAATCAATCATGTATGCATGGAGAACCTGCATTAAAATAAATAATCTAAATTCTTTGAAATAAAATAAAAAACTTGATATGGAATAAATAACGCGGTCCCATCTAGACCACCAGATCTCCTCAAATCTCACTCCCCTATGATCATCAGGTCAAACAGGTCAAACAGGCTTTAGCACATTGCGGCCCACAGAAAAACGGGTCCGACTCGGTCCGTTAGGGTCTCAGACCCATTTACCCCTGCCTATAAATACCAGACCCCCTCCTCACTTCCAAAGGTAATAAAATTTTTCCCACCTGAACCCTAACTATTGTTGCTTTCTCAGTGACTGACTAGATTGTCAGAGGTTCTCAGTGACTGACTAGATTGTCGGAGGGCCTATCGTCGGGACTTCTCCCGGTATTTCTAGGCAATGTGCAGGTACAAAAGACCGAGCTGAGCCTCAAAGATCCGAGCTGAGCTGCCGGATCCGAGCCGAGCACCCGGCCTCCACCTCTCTCCTGCTACTTCTGAGCCGGTCCTACAGCCGAGGATCGGATCGATGCCAGTACCACATCTTCCGCTACACAAATTACAATAACTCACACCTGTTGCTCCCATACCCCAAAAACAAACAACATCAAGTTGGCGCCGTCCATGGAAAATTTAGGTACTGTCGCCAGTTCAAGCCCAGCCAGGAACGTCCCCTCAAGTCCGAGGGGGAGGGAAAGGGAGGGAAGGGATTTAATGAAAACTCTGTTTGGTTCAAAGGAGGGGAGGGGAGGGAAAATAATAATTTTCTTGTTTGGTTCACAGGGGGAGGGAATGAATTTTATAATAAAATTATTTTTATACCCTTTTGCATATAATAAGAAATTCATACAACCACTTCATACAATAAGAATTGAAACAACAACGAATTAGAGAAATTTTATACAAACATTATCTTTTCTCTTTAGAATAGATACAAGCAAATTATGCAAGCATTAAGGACTTATTCTTCCTTGTGAGGTTAGCACATAGCAACAGTTGTCAATTTGCAACTTGCTACTCAAACAATGCTTGTGGATGAAGATCAAATTGTTGTTAATCTTCGAGTTTGTGGTTAATTGATCTCTACATCAAGTTATGCCCCGTATAATTTTTAGTCATTTTTAAGTTGCCGACGCTGTAGATGGATGGATTTGTTCTGCAAGCATATGGTTGATGTCAATCTTCATTAAGTATAACAGAAACATAAAATCACCATTGCAAGCATATGGTTTAAAATCACCACTACATATTCTTGTTTATTTTTTGATAGGAAGGCTTCTGTTATTGATAGTTAACCAATTGACTTTGTTGTTTCGGACCTATAGGTGAGTGTTGCCCCCACACTGGCCAATCTAATATGCATGTTATATTGGATGCATATTGCATAACGATCAGTTTGTAACTTCCAGTGCGGCTTGATACCTCTCTTATTGTATTGGATTTGTTTATTACTTCCAAAATGGTTGATATTTACTGTGTTTCTGATACTTGTAGAGAGCCTACATAAGATTAGTATGATCCTGAGCTGGTGGAACCTTCAGAGTAAATTTTGAAGACGTCCCAATGTCTATTATTTAATATTTAAACTTTATGGTATGATTTTAGTTTACTAGAAGGTTCTATATTTTGATATTATTTGGAAACATTATCATGTAAATTCAGACGGCGGATTGCGGACGGCGGACGGCGGACGGCGGAGTGCGATCGGCGGACGGCGGAGTCGAGGGCTACCACGATAGGGTGAAAGAGAGAGCAGGAGAGAAACAGTCGGTAGGGAGAAAGAGAGGTTTTTTATTAGATTAGAATTTAGATTTTAAAGGGCAATTTAGTCATGCCACTTTAAAAAATTAGTCCTATTTTCTCTTCCCTCCAAATTCCCCCCACTTTTGGAGGGGAGCCAAAATTGGCTCAGGAGGGGTGTTGCACCCCCCCATTTCCCTCCCCTTCCCTCCTAAAAATTGAACCAAACAAGAAAAGTAATAAAAAACCCCTTCCCTCCCCTCCCCTTCCCTCCATTACCCTCCAACCAAACAGACCCTAAAGGTCATGGTATCAAATCAGATAAGAAATTTTCCTGCTGATAGCACATGTTTGATATTACTGATAAATTGTATAATATTTGATACCATGGCTCTATTGGAGTGCAATCAATACTTGATACTGACCCCAATATTTGAAATTATACGGGAATATAAACAAATTATATCTATATCTTAGCTAATAGGAGAGAGAGTATATCTCCTCTTTTCTTTCTTTATTTTAAAATGAAGAAATAAAAGTAAAAATAAAGATTCCAGTTTAACTAATATATGCACTACGTACGATTTTATTTAAAAATTAAAACAAAATAAAAACTACAATCCCTCAAAGAGTCTTTTTCCCTTCCACTTTCTCAATATCTCAAAATCTCACGTCTCTGCCCAAATCCAGCCTCATCCTCATCCCCTTAACTTAGAATTAGATTTTTAAGCAAACACAATTCATAAAATTATTTTATATGATTTTCTTAGTCGATCAGCTTTATCCTTATATGTGCAATAAATGGTTTATAATGTATAATATAGTTACTGAATGTTAATAACATTATAATATACATGTTAACAAGAATTAGTTGAATTTACAAAATCTTTTCATCGTATGCATTTTTTAGTTTTAGTTATATTCAATTAGATAACATTATGGTTTGACAGTGACTTTCTAAACTATCCGCTTATATGAGGATATCAATGAAGATTCCGGTAATTACGGTAGGGATGATATCATAAATTTCTTCCAATTCTCTCTGCTCTTTTGGAGTTCTATATAATTTTATGAGAACCTCAAAACTATTTTAGGCTGTACAATTTACACAGAGTAACACTAGTTTAAATTTATTGTGAATAATGATACTTTTTATGCTAAGAGTGAATAATGCAACTACTAGTCCATGCAGAGGATTATAACAACACCTCAGGTATCAAATGTAACATGAATAAAAATTTTGAATGAACGGAGAAAAGCAACCAGAACCCAATCAATCATGTATGCATGGAGAACCTGCATTAAAATAAATAATCTAAATTCTTTGAAATAAAAGAAAAAACTTGATATGGGATAAATAACGTGGTCCCATCTGGACCACCAGATCTCCTCAAATCTCACTCCCCTATGATCATCAGGTCAAACAGGTCAAACAGGCTTTAGCACATTGCGGCCCACAGAAAAATGGGTCTGACTCGGTCCGTTAGGGTCTCAGACCCATTTACCCCTGCCTATAAATACCAGACCCCCTCCTCACTTCCAAAGGTAATAAATTTTTTCCCACCTGAACCCTAACTATTGTTGCTTTCTCAGTGACTGACTAGATTGTCGGAGGTTCTCAGTGACTGACTAGATTGTCGGAGGGCCTATCGTCGGGACTTCTCCCGGTATTTCTAGGCAATGTGCAAGTACAAAAGACCGAGCTGAGCCTCAAAGATCCGAGCTGAGCTGCCGGATCCGAGCCGAGCACCCGGCCTCCACCTCTCTCCTGCTACTTCTGAGCCGGTCCTACGGCCGAGGATCGGATCGATGCCAGTACCACATCTTCCGCTACACAAATTACAATAACTCACACCTGTTGCTCCCACACCCCAAAAACAAACAACATCAAGTTGGCGCCGTCCATGGAAAATTTAGGTACTGTCGCCAGTTCAAGCCCAGCCAAGAATGTCCCCTCAAGTCCGAGCTCTTCCATGGCTCCCAAAGCCGGAATGGCGATCACCTCGGCACGACACTCGGACCCTCCACATCACAGCCGGGCGGATGCCCAGGGTTCCAACCAACCACGGGTCAACGACGCGGCCAGACACGGCCCGGGTGCTTCTCATTCAAACGCAACTGATTTTCGGCGAGTCATCTTGAATCTGTAGGCCAGTTGGACTAGGGGAGAGGCCGCTTCCAACTCGGTCTCGAACCATCGCAGATGGCCTTCCATACAGCGCGATCCAGGACACAGCCACTCGGCCCGTGAACCTCAACCCCCGCAGGATCCGGTGGGGCTAGCCCCGATCACGAGGGCCGAGTTCCAAAACTTTCGGGCAAGATCCTCCGAGCAATCTGAGGCGGCCATGGAACCGAGGTCCGCAACAACTCCGGGCCCTCGGTTAGGAGCAAGGGGCAGCGAGTCCTACAGATCAGCCCATCCCATGGAACAAGAGGATGCCATCCTACGATGCTTACGAGAGATGGAGAACCGCCTCGCCCATCTCGGTGAGGGCGGACCAATGCCGGGTCATGGTCATCGGCCGACCGGACCCCCATCCTCCCTCTAAATCTTGGAAGCCGAGATCCCCCGCAATTTCAGGCCTCCCCAATTCGAGACATACAACGGCGAGGGTGATCCCGCTGATCACATGGAGGGGTTTAAGACCCTGATGATGATTCACAGCACTGCGGATCCCCTCCTATGCCGAGCATTCCATGCTACCCTTTGTGGTCCGACTCGGGAATGGTTATCAAAGCTCACTTCCGGCTCAGTCTTCTCGTTCGACCAGTTGGAAGCAAACTTCTTAGCCTACTTCGTGACCAGAAGAAAGGTTGAGAAGACGAGTGTGTCCCTTCTGGACCTCAGGCAGAAGGAAGGGGAGTCACGCTGCGAGCTCGTTCGGAGGTTCACCGCCGAGGCAAGGTCGATCTCCTCTCTTGATGCGGGTGTCGCTTCGGAGGCTTTCCGACATAACGTTCAGCACAATCAGCTGAAGGCTTCATTGGCTAAAAAACCACCCGTCGACTTTCCCGACCTGCTCAACAGGGTCGAGAAGTACATTCAAGCAGAAGAGGCCCTAAATCTAGAGGCACCAAAGAAGCCACTTCCAAGGGGAAGCGGAAGGCCAACGACGTCGAACCCGTCAAAAAAACCACAAAAGAGACAGCCAGTCTCAAAAGAGTTCCTCCGGTCCCCCGATTTGAGATGTATACGCCGCTGACCCAGAACGTCTCGGCAATCCTGATGGAGATCGAGGATAAAGGGCTCGTCCGACTCCCTCCCCGACCAAGCAACAATAAGATGCAGGATCATAGATTCTACTGCCGCTTCCACCGAGATAATGGGCACGAGATGGATAACTGCTAGGCCCTTAAAGACGAGATCGAAACCCTCATCCAACGAGGGTACTTGAGAGAGTTCGCCCAGGATAATTCACAAGACTGGAGGGATCCGAGGAACCCGAGGCCTTCGCCTCTTCCTCGGACGATCAACTGCCGGCTAGAGCGGGACCCCGAGCCCGAGGACACTGGAGGGCAGGCCATACTACACTACATCCATGGTGGACCCATGGGAGGGAATCTAATACCTCCCGTAAGGCCTTCGTCCGGGAGGTTAACTCCGTTCGGGACCATCCATCCCCGCAGATTCAACAACGGCCGGTATCCTTTTCCGGAGAAGACCTGGAGGGAATCCGACTCCCACATTGCGACACCCTCGTCATCAGCCTCGTCATGGCAAATTTCGAAGTCCTCTGAATTCTCATGGACAACGAAAGCTCAGTCAACATCCTCTTCTTGAAAGCATTTGAGAACCTCAAGCTCCCCCGAGATAACGCTGCATGGGTTCTCAGGCATCCCTATACAGATTGAAGGGATCGTAATGCTAGATGTAACAACTGGCACAACCCCCATCACACAGACCGAATCAATGGACTTTATGGTGGTTAACGTCAAGGCAACATACAATGCCATCCTCGGCCGACCCGGCCTCTGCTCGTTTCAGACCGTTCCCTCTGCCTACCACTTGAAGCTGAAATTCCCCACTGACCTTGGAGTTGGTGTTGTTAGAGGAAATCAGGAGTTTGCACATTAGTGCTACATGACCACGGTCGGAGGTGGGGTGTTTCCACTCGACGCAGTCGAGCTTCCGCCCGAAAGAAGCCAACCTGAGTCGGAACCTACGGAAGAATTGGAAGAGGTCTCATTCGAGGAGGAAGACAAATCCAAGTGGTTCCGTGTGAGCCGCACCCTTTCCCCCGACCTGAAACCAGGACATATTGATTGCGTTCGCCGCAATATCGACCTCTTCGCCTGGACCCCGTCCGACATGCCCGGGATTTTCGAGGACCTAATCATGCACAGGTTGAGCGTCACCCCGGGATCCAAACTGATCCATCAGAAGTGGTGCAAGTTTGCCCTGGAGAGGCAACAAGCAGTCAAAGCGGAGGTGGACAAACTATTGTCTACCCTGTTCATTCAGGAGGTCAGCTACCCCGAGTGGCTAGCTAACGTCGTGATGGTCAAGAAGGCCAGCGGGAGCTGGAGGATCTGCATAGACTTCACGGATCTCAACAGGGCATGCCAAAGGTTCTTTCCCCTCCTGAGCATCGATGCTCTGATCGACGCAACGTTGGGTCACGAGCTCCTGACCTTCATGGATGCCTTTTCAGGCTATAATCAGATCCGAATGTTCCTTCCGAACATCTCCAAAACACCCTTCGTCATCGACCAGGGTTCAAATTGGGCACGAATTTTTTTTTAATTTTTATTAAAAAATGGAGTAGACGACGCTTCTTCATCCGTTTTTTTGTAATGGACAGAGTAACATCATCCGTCTGTATTTAATTTTTTTTTCCGTTTAAAAAAAAACATGTGAACAGTGCCAGACGGATGATCTGTCTGGCACATTCACTTGTATTTTTTTTTTACAAAATAGGCTAATTACCAAAATACACCTCCCATGTTGGAAACATGCCAAATTGTGAAGAAGGATGAAGGTCATCCGTCTATTGATTTTAATTTTTTTTGATAAAGTAAAATTGTGAATTTACGAAAAAAACCCGCTCACTTCCTCCTATATATATATGCATACTTCTCACGGCAAATCATCTCATCCTTCTTCTGATCCTACTTCTCAGATATAAATTCCTCTTTACTCATTGTTGATATCTTCATATCGAATAAAAAATAATGTCTATCCGAAGATATATTGGTAGAATTAAATCCATGATTCGTCGCGGATCTGAGCATGGCTCCAACAGCCAGGAGGCCGATCCGATGACGGAAACTCATGATTTTGCTGACCCGAGTATGTGGAAATCAGTGGTTGATGACCGCCAACATCTGTATCAACTCATTACCGATCAGCCTGCAGGTGGGTTTTGTAAATTTAGAGGAAATTGGAGTGGTCCAATAAAGGCATACGAGCGATGTTCTCGTGTTCCATTAGTGAAGCACTTAATTGATCAAACCGGATGGCAGCGTTTATTCTCAATAAATACGAAAAAATCATCAATGAGGCTAGTGGAGGCCTTGGTTGAGAAATGGTGGGACAGTACACACACTTTTCATTTACCGTGTGGTGAGTTGGGATTCACCCCGTTAGATTGGAAAATGCTAACGGGGTTATCGATCGGATCCGGTGAAGCCCCTCCGTGCATTGATGAAGGTTATCCCTTCGAAGTTGTACAGTCCCGTTTTTTCCTAGAGATTACTGAATCAGATTGGAAATCTTCAGCAATACGGAGTTCATTCCTAAAGAAGTATTTTCATAGTAACGTGATCGAGACAGCTCAAGTTGATGAGAATCTTGCGTTAAAGATCACCAGAGCGTTCTTTATGTTCTTTCTTTCAGAGTTTCTTTTTGCTAACGGTTCTTGCTTGATAAGATCTGGTTGGCTTGCAGCACTAAAAGATCTTAATAAAGTAGGTACATACGATTGGGGTGGCCAAGCACTAGCACTACTATACATGTCTCTAGATTCTTGCAGTAGAGTTAAAGTGAAGTCTTTTAACGGTCCATGGCAAGTACTAGAGGTAACATTACATGTGCTTTAAAGATTTATATTAAACTTATTTGTTCAATTTGGGAGTATTTATTTGTAAACTAATATAGATCTGTCATCTACAGTATTGGGCGTATGAATATACAAATATGTGTTCCAATAACTGCAAAAACAGAAGATATGGCAGATGTTTTAACAACTTCCGATAAATGGCCGAAAATTACACGTTGGAACAAAGATCAATTAGATACTAATATAGCAGATACAATTAGGTATAACATTGGCATAGCCAGATATCAATAGGAGATGCGTTCTTCTGCATCCATAATTTGGCAGCCTTATTCGGGATCGAGGTACGAGAATGAGCGTGAAGTCCAGTTTGCGAACATACTATCTCGGCACTGAGTTATTTTTGAGTACTGCTCACAGGTAAAATTATCCATATTTGCAAAAATTTTTGTTTTATCATAATTTATTATTAAATTCATCACCCTGAAATAATTGTATGTGTGGTTCGAAATATGTGTACAATATAGGGTGTATGGTATCTAGGTGATCGTTGTTATCGCCAAATTACAGGATTTATTACTATCCCAATTGACCCTCCAAAATTCGTGCCTTGATTATTACCGGAATATTTTTGTCCTTCTATTGACGCGTCAGTCTTGGTCCGGCTTGTGACACAAAAGAAATACGATAAGTATTGGAAAAAGGTATTAGTAGGTGCTATTATGCCGACTATTTTGCATCATACGAATGTGGATTTTATTGGTCCTGCTAGCAATATTGACCCAAATGCTCAATTGCCCTTCCCTGCTCCTTTTTGGGCACCATCAGAGTACGCAACTGAAACGAACATACATGTTCCACCAGTACATAGCGAATGTGCAGTTGAGGTTCCACTTTTTTCAGGTGGTACAGTAACGAGGATCCTCAAAGAGGGATCGTGCAATTTGGAGCCTCGCGGTGTAATGTCATATGTGAGCATACCTCATAATATTTTGAAAACAGTACGTCATTTTTGTGTGGCTATTGTGAACATGTTTGGACCTGAGTATTTGCGGGCTCCAACCACTGCTGATATTCGAAGACTACTTGAAGAAAATGCCGCTCGTGGGTTTCCAGGTATGTTAGGTAGTGTTGATTGCATGTACTGGGCATGGAAAAATTGTCCAGCAGCATGGCACGGTCAGTATACCGGACACGTTCGGGAGCCAACTATTATTCTTGAAGCAGTTGTATCTTATGACCTATGGTTCTGGCATGCATTTTTCGGAATTCCAGGATGCAATAATGGCCTTAACATGCTCAATCGGTCCACGTTATTTAATGATCTTCTTGATGGGTCTGCACCAGTCGCAAATTTCACAATCAACAATAACAACTACAACATGGGTTACTATTTAGCTGATGGTATTTACCCTCCGTTGGCTACCATAGTTAAAACGTACCCGTCACTGGAACTCAAAAGAAGAAAAATTTTTTCCAGATGCAAGAAGCTGCAAGAAAGGATGTTGAACGTGGATTCGGTGTTTTACAAGCACGATTTGCAATTGTAAGAGGTCCAGCACGATACTGGGATGTGGACAGTCTATCTTACATAATGAAGACATGTATTATTTTACACAATATGATTGTAGAGGACGAACGGGAAGAAGCACTTCATGATTATGACTACGACCAAAGTGAGGACTCTACCTTCAGCGTACCGAGCAGAACTGGAGCTTCAACAAGTACATCTAGATTAGCACGCAATGTAGAACTTCATGATAGACAGAAACATCATCAACTACGAGCAGATTTGGTGGAGCCCATATGGAACGAATATGGAGATGAGTATTAGTAAGAAATGTTAGTAATGTTTTAGAGTCATTTGCAAGCAATTTATATTTTATAATGTATAACTTAGAATTAGTCAATATGTATTTCTATTTTTCATTCTAGCTTATTATAAATTTATATTCTGTATTGTTTAATCTAGAATCAGCATTAAAAATGTATGGATCTACTTGCAAGACACATCAATTAAGTCTGTAATAATTTAAACTGAAATAGACACTTCTAAATAAGTAGTTAAACATAAAGCAACTACATAACTTAAAATTAGCAGGATACAATGGATATTCCAAAATATATGAAAACAACATCTTAAAAAAAGTTCAACTAGCTGTAACCACGACTTTGCATAATTTCACATTGTCTACACATGAAATAATGACGTTGATACTCGGGTAAATTGTTTATATCCAAACTCATTATGCCGTCTTCCTCTTTTCGTTTTCTCATTTCGTGCTCTTCTTGTTTCATTTCGTGCTCTTTTTGTTTGAGCTCAAGCTTCTTTTCCGCTGCCATCATCATCCTATCGGATGACTCCTTAAAAATGTTGTTAAATGTTCTACTCTCAATTACCATTTCAGAAAATTGAGCTGATTCAAGCAGTCTTTTCCCTTTTCTCTTCTTCGCTTTACGGCTAGGTGGTCGGGAGAGGGCTGGAGGCGAATCTAAATCGGTCGGTATATCTGATTCCTAGTCTTGCATTGCTAGTGTACGTATTGTACTACATTCTTCACCAGGCAGATTGAGAGCTACGGCCTGATTCGAAGACATGCGTTGTACGCAGCGAAAATTTTGGCTGGTATTTAAGAACCTCATAACATTCTTCAAATTTAAATGCTTTTCCGGATGATTACATGTATTCCACTCTAGCTTCGCGTAGCTATAAAAAAGAGTAAATAAATTTGGGTTTAAAAAAATTTGTACTTGTATTCAAAAAAATTAAATCCGCTAAATTAGACATACCTTATCGCCTCAGTTGTTCCACTTGCAGCTCTATTTATTACACTGTTCAACTTCGCAATGAACAAAGAAAAAGATTTAGCAATTGCACAAAATAGACTAGAAAGAGAGCCAGCTGTCCGGTCAGTCGGAGTGCCAATTAGAGTTTTAAATTGCTTGAATACTCGATCCCAAAATTGTGTCCCGGATTGATCGTTGCCGGTCAATGGATCCTGAGTAATAGATACCCAACTTTAGGAAAGAATAACATCTTCATTAGATGTGTATGTCCTGCCTCTATTATTGCTACGGGTTGCCATTGTTGAATGTTGTGTTGTATTTGGCAATATAAGAAGAAGAAATATACAATAGAAATGAAAGATAGATAGAAATATAGAGATAGAGATACGTAGATAGAAATAATCAGATAGGGAAGTGTCGATAGAAATAATAAGACAATGAAGTTCAATATTTATACACTGTGTTTGAAAAATGTAACTGTTAAAAAAATTAATTCTTAAATGGTTAGTAGCCGTTGGATTTTTTTTAAAATTTTTTTAAATCACATTGTGCCGTTGGAAACCCAACGGTTAAATCGTTAGGGTAAAAGGGTACCTTATCAAAAGTGAGGGACGAATGAACTTCATCCGTCTCTCACTTTCATTTTTTTTTAATAAACTTTATATATTTAATAAATTAATTTTATATATTAAAAAACAAATTAACGAATGGACGGAACAACTTCATCCGTTTTACACAATTTTTTTTAATAATCGAATTGAGACGGATGATCTTCATCCGTCCCAAAACTCAAACGGAGTAACATCATCCGTCCTCTATATTTAGCAATCTTTTAAGCGGCCTTCTAACTTTAGCAACTTACCGTAGATCCGTATTCTAAATTTTGAGTTTTTAGCGAATGACTGCACGCCTATTTCCTAAATCTATTTCTAATTTTTGAGTATTTAGAAAATGACTGTGGATGCTTTACTGACCCCAATATTTGAAACTACACGGGAATATAAACAAATTTAAATTTATTGTAAATAATGAAACTACTAGTCCAGGAGCATGCAGAGGATTATAACAATATATCAGGTATCAAATGTAACATGAGTAAAAATTATGAATGTATGGAGAAAAGCAACCAAACCCAATCAATCATGTATGCATGGAGAAACTACATTAAAATAGAAAATCTAATTAAATTCTTTATAAAAACACACACACACAAGAAATCATCTAAAAAAGTTATCGAATAGCAGTATATCTCTCTTATTCCCCTTTCATCTCCTTAGATATCAAGGCTCATGAGTACTACAAACCACCTTTTTGAATTGCTTTAGGTGATATTAAAGATTCGAAATAAGGAATAGCGTTACCACTGGTCAGCCTCATGGTTTGCTGCAAAACTTTCCTTTCTCAAGATCATAGAAGTCGAATCTGCCAGAGAAATCTGCTAATAAAACTTTTCCATCTTGAATGGACAGCGCGGCGTGAACCTGTGTGATTTCATTGTAGGGTAATCTTCCATTTGTTCCAAATTGATCCTATGTTCCGTCCGTTTGTGAGTTTTAATATCTTCAGGTATGTAGAAATCAAGATAATTGTACTGAATACCTATCTTCGTACTGTCCATTTGAAAATGGTAAATACACTGACATCCTCCCTGTAAAGTATAATTTTGGAGAAGAAACCGCAGCTTTGCTTTGATACCAACCATTTGAAGGCATAATTAGATCAAAAGTCTCGCTTTGAATATCAAATGATATCATACCTTTTGTATTGGTATTGCTAGAAAGATTTCCCCAATATATTGTTCTGCCCCCGACAACAACTTGCAAGCTAATCAGAAACCCAGTTAAGAGCGTCCCAATGTATCTCCAAGTTCGGAAAGAACCCAAAGTAAGAATCTCGCATCCAAGTTCATGAGTATGGGGATAACTAAAGATTTGTATGACTTTGTATTTGCGTAGTGAATCATCATATACCAACAATAAGTTACATGTAGTATCCGAACCAGCTTGTGGAAGTGTTACCACTTCATTGTTGCTCGGGTTTACCACATAAATATTGTGCCCAAGACAAGGTGTGGGAGCACTTCGAAGATGCAAATTAAAACATGACAAGAGTTTGACATCACACAGTTTTCACCCATGGAATGCTGCTTAGATCAAACTGCGTGTGATGATCTTCGTCATGACAATGTAGAAATTGACTATCTAATCTAAGTGAAAAAATGAGGATATTGAGGTTGCTACTTGGATTGCCTCTGATTACGCTATGCTCTATGTGTTGATCTACAAAATGCTTCTCTGGAGTGACTGAGTTCCACATCCTGCATACACTCCTGAATCTCAGTATTGATTTCAGAGGAAGCCTCAGAAGTATTTCAAATCTTATCAATTTGTCTGGGATGTTGATTGCCTTATTGTTCAACGATCCTCTTTTAATCTTCCGAACTAGATGTAGCCGTGTGAATGACCCAGACTCCGTAGTATTGTTAACTTTCCTCGTCAAACCCATATTCCTATTCAGTTCCACATTGATCAAGTAATTATGAGGGTTAGGGTTCAAGGAGAAGTGGTTGTTGTTGTTCATGGGTGGTTGAGATAAAGTGGGGAAAAAATCATGATTATTATAAGGAGATGATCGAATTGGAATTGGATATTGATTTCTTTAGGGTTGAGAAAAGGAGGGATGAGGAAGAGAAGGAAATGATTGCATGGGAATTACTTGTAGTTGAGAAGAAGGACACAAATTATAATTACTAATCATAATTAGGATTAGGATTGTAGTTATAATAATTATAATTATCATAAGAATGTGGAGGAGGACGAGGATGGGGAGGCCATTGATGGTGGCGCCGATTGCCAGAACCGCCACGATCACTATCCATATCCATTTATAAGTCAGACGAGGTTAGGGTTTTCAGGGAGTTTGAGAGGCTTTAAAGCTAATTAATTAGTGTATATAGATTGCTTATCAAAGAAAAATTAGTTATCCTTAAATAAAAATAAAAATCAAAATCAAAATCAAAGAAAAAATAGTATATATGATTTGACTAAATCCACTGAAACTAACTCTTCGTAGTTACTCTCCTTCCCAACATAGATGATCAAGTGTAAGCAAATTAGCAAGACCAGACTCTCATCCAATGAAGCTGAGAAGGTAATTGCAGAGTCGCATACCGACATTGTATCAATGCACGGTGATGCTCAGAAGCTTGCCAACGTACTTCCCATTTAGTATTTTATGAGGAATATCTCTGAGGAATAACTAATGTACAATACCAAATAATATTTTCTAAGCAATATTATGAAACCAATTATAAAAATAAGAAGTTACATTCTGAATTTGGTATACTTAAGGGATTCATATGACTATCCAAAAAAATATGGGATTCATATAATATCTCTAGCATTTATTTATATTCTTCCAATTCCCTATTGTTGCTGCTGTTTTCTTTATGGGAGCAAAGAGATTCTGTAAATTCTTTTAGAAACAATAAAAAAACTAACCTTTTGATTCATGAATCTGACGCATTTGAACCATTGGATTTGATCTGACCTGCAAAATTCTGAAACACCGGTGTTGACCCCAACGACAGACATTCCGCTCAAGTCAGAACTCAGAAAGGTATGAGAGATTTTTAGCGGCAAAATACTGATTATCTGATTTATGTGGAGGTCATGGGTATTTATAACTTAGGGGATCGATTTCGAGATAATGATTTATCCCTACTTCTTAGTGTTTTTGATAGATTTCGTTATTCTCTTCTTCATGAAGGGATAGAAGTAATTGTGGAGATAAACTTAGTACTCTTCTCTTGTTAAGACATATGATTTTTTCAACCGACTCCCTCTTAAAGAATAAATATGAGTTTAAAATGATTTTTAGATAATCATGAATTCTTTCATGCTGAGTTGTTATAACAACCTAGTTTTATAAGTGTGTTTTGAGTTGTTGGGTTGAAAGATGCCCAACTCCTATTTTTGGGGTTGTCGCTAGTGAATTTTACAGTTTTACCCCTGAGAGCTTTAAGATTCGTGTCCGATTTAAACTGTTCCAATTTGATTTTATCTTTACCCATATCACATATGTTATGCTGTTTTATTGAAAAATTAATTAAATGAAATAAAATTGTTTTTTTTTTAAAAATAAAACCAAAAAGTCGCTCTAATTAACCTTGTATATTCTCTATATAAACCTCACAAATGCTACGATCTTCCAACTACAGACCCTCAACAAGATTTCCCGCTCTCCCAAGAAACCCAAGAAACAGAAACACCAAGAAAGAAAACCCCTGTCACAAATACCTCAAGATCAAGAAGATCAAAGAAGTCATCAAGATGGCAGACAACAATGACAACAACGATGACAACAACAATGCCGAGGAACAAGAAGTAGATGATCCTGACTTCCTCTACCGTTTCAACAACTCAACATACTGCATTTTCTGCGATAATTCCACAATTGCAATCGAGTACACGCTACAATTGTGGGACCACCCTGACTTGGAGCCCTCCTTCCCCCTCTTGGAAATGGACAGCACCGTCATCTCCTCCTCCCTCGGCCTCCTCCTATGCTACACACCCTTGACCTACACCTACTTTGTTGGCAACCCCTTCACCAACCTCCCCTACATGTGGACTCGCCCCCGCCTCCGCCACATCACTGACACACAATCCATCCTCGTCGCTGACAACAACGGCTACTTCCATATCATCTCCCTCATCCCTACCCCTACCCAACAAGGCATCAAGTGTGCTATAGAAATTTACTCATCTCACCTAGGAAAATGGATGACCCTATCTGAAGGGCTCACTCTCAAAGTCGTCCCCAACTCGGGCATTTCTTGCAGGCGGTACGGGTACTGGCTCTTAAAGTCGTCTGGGACAAATAATATAGTGTGGGTGGTTAAGGTGGATACAAAGCCCAATGTGACCCGGAAGATGGAATCCCCAGTTTTGGACTATGTCCTATTCAGGGGAGTAGATGAGCAAGATGTGGTGGCTGGGATGAAGCTAGGGAGGGTGGGGAACCAAGTGGGGCTTGTGATTGTTAATGAGACCAAGCGTAGGGTGGAGCTGCACATTTTGAATGAGGGGGAAAGTGTGAATGGGAATGAGGACGATGGAAGCACAGACATGATTAGATGGGAGCTGTTTGCAGAGGTGCATGTGGATGTCGATCCTACAATGGACGAGGCAGTAGTTGAGATTATGGAGCCCCTTCGGATAAGGTGTAGGGAGATGCCGCAGCCGATAAAGTTTGAGAGTGGTAAGATGGAGGTGTTGCTATTGGTGGGGGGGAGACTTGTGGTGTGGCAGAATGGTTGGAATCAAGAAAGCAGGACGGTTGCAAAGGTGGTGAGTTGCGAGGTTCCCTACGATGCTGACCTGATAAACGGTGTCTCACATGTGGCCAGTTCTATAGAATTCAGGGTGCAAGACAAGCAGATAAACGATGTCCCAAATGTGGCCAGTTCTGTAGTACCCTGGGAATAAGAGAATCAGTAGAGAGTCATTCTTGTATTCAAATCTAGCCTAGCTTCTAAGGGTGATACTAGTATATGTGTGAGTATTGTGTCAGTAAAGTAGTGAGACATGGCAATGCTAATTCTCAGTTTCGTATACCTTTAGTAAATACATGTATAAACTTTTGAAGAGTTGAATTGAGAAAATGGATCAATACATATTGCTATAGACAGTAGGTCTGGGTGTGTAATTATTAGTTACCGGAGCCCTCTTCTTCTCTATGCCAAACAAGCTCCGTTGTGAAATTTCTGATATATTCGTTGCAAAATCAGCGCACTTGTTCTTCAGGGCAAAGCACCAGAGGTAGAGAGACTGTCCTTCAAGTAGGAAAACTGTTGGTTGTAATGTACAAGCACTCATTAAGGTCGATGATATGTAGAGACTGAGAGTTTGAAATAGGATCATGACACCGATGAATAAAATACGCCTGAAACATGTCAATCTCTGACAAAGACATTCAGTGCTGAATTTTTTTCAACCACTGTATGATAGTGTAACGAGTCAAATTAGCTGTTCATGCGAGATAATGTAAAATGAAGAAAGCTTCTAAGTTGCGTTACATCGAATTAGCTTTTCAAATGAGAATGCAAAATGCAGAAAGTTCCGAGTCGCATTATATCATACATCTTATATGCAGAATCCCAACTGAAGAAATAATTAAGGAGTAAGGAATATATTGAACTTACCCTCTCTTAAGAGCATGCACTGAAAAATGCTATATCTGTTTTTTTCTATTTACCGCAACTGCTCCAGTCCAGCATTCTTGTCCGATCGCCTCATTGCATTATTATGATAAAAGAGCAAGAAGAGTATGGACAGATGTAATAAAAGAGCAATTCTTAGATGTAAATTCTCAAATGATTTCGAATTACAAGCTTCCTATATATGAACAGAGTATGAACGGAGCAATAGTTTGCTAGTGACTCAGCGGGCTAACAAACTAATAACTGCCTTCACCTCCTTTACACGTGCTCTGCACATTATTAAACATACAGACTAAAATGCAAATATGAGGGACTGAAATGAAAAACATAAAGGACTGATATATGAAAGAAATGGACTGATACACAAAGAAAGTTACACATGCAATGAAAGTTAAAATGAAAATAGAAAATAGAAGATTGAATTTATGTTTTTATTTTTGTTTCGGAATTTGTTGAACATTAAGTAGAAAATCAGCCGTTCAATTTTTCATCGGTTAGTGGTTATTAAGGAAGAGAACATTTGGCACCAACAATCGATGGTTAGTGGTTATTGGAAGGGGATGCAAACACTAAGTACTTCCATAAAACCGCAAACTTGCGGCGTAGGTCCAATCACATACACACCTGGGATATTTAAAGGGCGACAATTTCAAATGAACGACAGATGTCACAGCACGTTCATGACACATTCAAGACATTGTTTGGTAATTGTACAGGTGGATTGTGTGAGTCGAACGAGGACTTATGGGAGGTATTAAAGGAAAATGTTCTTGGAAGGGTTCTGGCGCGATGGATAAGTTCAAGGCTGCATTATGGGGTATGAGTCAAGATAAGGCCCCAGGACCGGATGACTTTATGATATTCTTCTACAAACAAATATGGGACATTGTAAAGAATGACATTATGGATGTCATGAAGGCATCGATCCTATGAGAGAACTTTGGATATGGGAAGACTTATGAAGAAGAGGGTGGCAACAGGGGTTGGGGATTTCTGCCCAATTAGCTTGTTAAATTGTTCAGTCAAGATTATATCGAAAGTTTTGGCAACTAGGCTGAGGGGTCTGATTGTAGACGTCTAGGATGAATATCAGACAGGGTTTATTGTAGAGAGGGATATTCTAGAGGTGTTGTCATTAGTTGAGGAGGTCATTCACGACTGCAAATGGACCATGAGGAATCTGCTTAAGCTTGACTTAGAAAAGACATATGACAAGGTTGAATGTAGCTGCTTGGTGGAGATACTTCTAAGGTGAGGGTTTAGGAACAGGTGGATTGGTTGGATAGGGTCTTGGTTACAAACAGCCAAGGTGTTTGTCCTAGTCAGCGGGATCCTGAGAAAGGAGATTAAATGTCGACATGGGCTTCGATAGGGGGACCCCCGATCACCACTTTCACTCTTGTGGCAAACGACCTGCATAAGATGTTAAAGTCCTACAACGAAAAGGGTCTCATTCACGGGTTGGGAAAGGGGAGGGGAGAGGACAACCTTTGTTGCGAGGTGCCAGTGACAGTAAATGAGGGTCAAGCGAGGGGATGAGAACCAGGACTCAATCTGTACAGGAAGTTGTCAGATTGGTGGAGTTTCTGCGGTCTCTTATATGGTGCTTGAAGTTGACGCATGAGTCACTGATGGGGGCAACGGAGGTTTCCGTGTAAGCAGTCAGGAGAGAGGACAACCTTCGTTGCGAGGTGCCAGTGAGAGTCAACAAGGATCAAGCGAGGGGACGAGAACCAGGACTCAATCTTGTTCTTGGTTCATCTAAGTCTTGGGAGTTTCTATTGCTTGTGGTGTGTTTCCGCTATTTAGTACTACGAGTTGTGGGGTAGATTTCTCTGACAGAACTTGTGTGATTTCATTGTAGGGTAATCTTGTATTAGTTCCAAATTGATCCTTATGTCCCGTCCACTTGTGACTTTTAATATGTTCATGTAGAAATCAAGATATTTGTAGTGAATACCTATCTTCGTACTGTCCATTTGAAAATGGTAGATACAGAGACATCCTCGCAACTCTGTAAAGTATAATTTTGGAGAATAAACTGCAGCTCCGCTTTGATACCAACCATTTGGAGGCATAATTAGATCAAAAATCTCGCTTTGAATATCAAATGATACCACAACTTTTGTATTGGTACTGCTAGAAAGATTTCCCCAATATATTGTTCTGCCCCCGACAACAACTTGCAAGCTATCATAACCCAGTTAGGAGCGTCCCAATGTATCTCCAAGTTCGAGAAGAACCCAAAGTAAGAATCTCGCATCCTGGTTCATGAGTATGGGGATAACTAAAGATTCGTATGACTTTGTATTTGGTAGTGAATCATCATATACCAATGATAAGTTACATGTAGTATCGGAACCAGCTTGTGGAAGTGTTACCACTTCATTGACGCTCGGGTTTACCACATAAATATGTGCCCAAGACAAGGTGTGGGAGCACTATAGGAGAAATCTACTCCCAACTCGTAGTGCTAATAGCGGAAACACACCACAAGCAATAGAAACTCCTAATACATAGATGAACCAAGAACAAGCCACCACAATATGGATCTCACAAGAACACAACTAATATGCAAAGATAACCAATACTTCTTATTTCCAAAGAAATACAAAGATTACAAAAGAGATTACAACTCTCAATTTCTCTCTCCCACCTTTGAAACATTCGGCACAATCTCTCTTGAAGTTGGATAATGATAACGGCTCACCTCTTGATACACAAGTTGATCTATTTAGATAACTAAACCCTAGAGTTTACAGCCATATATATAGCCCCCAAGTAAACCCTAAAAGATAAACACAAATATAGCAATTGCGCCTTTAAACTCGTAAGCCCAAAAACAATCAGCCGTCGATGTCGGTCGACCGCACCCCTAGTGACGGTCGACTGCAACGTGTAGAACCAACCCAGAGAGCTGACCGGTCGACTGCACCCCCAAGGTCAGTCGACCGTCCTCTCCTCTGTTGGACTTATACACTCGAAGAACTCTCAGTCGACCGCAACCCTCCAGACTACTTTTCTTCTACTTGCGGCTTGTCTTTTCTTGCTTCTTTGTCTCATCTTCTTCTCCAACTTCAAGTACTCCGTACCTACGTGTATTTAAGGCCACAATTCTTAACAATCTCCCACTTGGACCAAATACATCACGCTTCAAAGTTATTGCAATCTTTCCTCGCATTATCTCTGCAAATCTCTCACTTTCATGGAAGACCCAAGTACTCTCCACTCTCATGAAGAGCACCTCCGCCACTCCACCACGTGGAGTGCACCAATCATCCCTCATCGCCTCATGAAAGATGTGCTCCACCAATCGCAGAGAGCACGAATACCCGAGAAACAACCTCCCGTGTCAGATTCCGTGTTATGAGACTTCCTTACTCGCAAAATCTCCATCAACACCGGACATGGTTCAAAGCCTCTCAATGCACCCTCCGCACTAGAAACCTCCGTGGACGACACCTCCACAAACTCCGCAGACTGTTCAACCCCTAAAGTCCTAATTCGGTTACCCTCATCAGCATCACCTCGCATATCGATACCAGTGCTCTTTAACTCACAAGAGCGACTTGAAGCTTCAACTGCTAATTAGCAAAGTATCCTCACCGTAGCAACATCTTGCCCACTAGGATCACTTCCATGGCCAGCAGCTCCCACTAAATTAGTAACCTCCCATCCACAACCGAAAGAACTCGGTTGCACCCCACATTACCTACTACTCGATTCCGGTTGAGAGTCAACTACAGGAGAAATGCCCCTCACGTCTTTAAGAAAATAAAGTGTTCCCTCATGCTTCCCTTTTGTAATCACCATTGAACCTGCAGCTATACACCACTCCCTCTTTGTCTAGCTTTCCAATCGAGATAAGATTTTCCTTCAAGTCTGGAACATGCCTTGTCTCCCGCAAGACAACACTTTGATCATCAATGGTGTTCACGCGAACAGTACCAACCCCACGTACAGGACACCGGTGACCGTTCCCCACAATCAAAACTCCAAAAGAACCATCCTTGTAGTCATCAAATAACTCTCTCCTCGGAGTGCAATGAAAAGAAGCTCCGGAATCGATACACCAATCTTGAGTGCCCAACTCCTCCCGAGCCGATAAGCATAAATCCTCAACAAGCCCTCCTTGGACTTCTTTTGGGTTATCTTTCTCCGGTTTCTCCTGCTTCTTCTTCATATAAGTCTTACAACTGCGCATCATGTGACCCTTCTTGTGACAATACCAGCATTTAGGCCTATGTCCCCATCGCTGTCATCAGACCCACTCTCAGATGAACTACTCTGATCTGTTCTTCTTTGACTGCTCTTAGATCTCCCACGTCTCTTCTTAACGTATATAGCGGAATCTCTAGAAGATGATGATAGATAGAAGTAACAATGACTACCCCCTCCCTGAAAACATTAAACCTGCAGCTTCCTTCTGGTTGTAAACCATACAGTAATTGTTCACATGCTCTACTACTGAACCCCCTTCCCTCAACTTCATATTAACCAATTTCTTCAAAAGAAGAATTTGATTAGATGCCAACGGTTTCTCATACATATCCGTGAGAATCTCCATAGCCTCCTCTGTGGTCTTTGACTTCGAGATATGAAATAACGCCTTCCTACTCAGCCCCAACTGAATCTATCCTAGCGCCTTCTGATCCAAATGATTCCACTCTACCAAGACCTTCGCATCCTTGTCTGCACCTACCGACTTCTCATCAAACATCAAGATCTTTTTAACGAAGATACGCTATCATCTGAATCTTCCACATCGCGAAGTCACTCCCATCGAACTTCTCGATTTTCATCTTGTTATCGGCCATCTCGAACCAACTGCTCTGATACCACTTGTCGGAGAAATCTACTCCCAACTCGTAGTGCTAATAGCAGAAACATACCACAAGCAATAGAAACTCCCAAGACTTAGATGAACCAAGATCAAGCCACTACAATATATGGATCTCACAGGAACACAACCAATATGCAGAGAGATAACCATTACTTCTTATTCCCAAAGAAATACAAAGATTACAAAAGAGATTACAACTCGCAATCTCTCTCTCACCTTTGAAACACTCGGCACAATCTCTTTTGAAGTTGGACAATGATAACGGCTCATCTCTTGATACACAAGTTGATCTATTCAGATTACTAAACCCTAGAGTTTACGGCCATATATATAGCCTCCAAGTAAACCCTAAAAGATAAATACAAATATAGCAATTGCGCCTTTAAACTCATAAGCATAAAAACAATCAGCCGTCGATGTCGGTCGACCGCACCCCTAGCGACGGTTGACTGCAACGTGTAGAACCAACCCAGAGAGCTGATCGGTCGACTGCACCCCCAAGGTCGGTTGACCGTCCTCTCCTCTGTTGGACTTATACACTCGAAGAACTCTCAGTCGACTGGGTCGGTCGACCGCAACCCTCCAGACTACTCTTCTTCTACTTGCTGCTTGTCTTCTCTTGCTTCTTTGTCTCCTCTTCTTCTCCAACTTCAAGTACTTCGTGCCTACGTGTATTTGAGGCCACAATTCCTAACAAGCACTTCGAAGATGCATATTAAACCATGACAAGAGTTTGACATCACACAATTTTTCACCCATGGAATGCTGCTTAGATAAAACTGCATGTGATAAGACTCGCCATGACAATGTAGAAATTGACTGTCAAATCTAAGTGAAAAGTGAGGATATTGAGGTTTCTACTTGAATTTCCTCTGATTACGCTATGTTCCATGTACTGATATACAAAATTCTCATCTCGAGTGACTGAGTTCCACATCTTGCATACACTCTTGAATCTCAGTATTGATTCCACAGAAAGCCTCAGAAGTATTTCAAAATTTATCAAACTGTCTGGGATGTTGATTGCCTTATTGTTCGACGATCCTCTTTTGATCTTCTGAACTAGATGCAGCCGTGTGAATGACCCAGACTCCATAGTATTCTTAACTTTCCTCGTCAAATCCATATTTTATTCAGTTCCATATTGAGCAAGTATTTCTAAGGGTTAGGGTTCAAGGAGAAGTGGTTGTTGTTGTTCATGGGTGGTTGAGATAAAGTGGGAACAAAATCATGATTATTATAAGGAGATGAACGAATTGGAATTGGATATTGATTTCTTTGAGGTTGAGAAAAGAAGTGATGAGGATGAGAAGGAAATGGTTGCATGTGAAATACTTGCAGTTGAGAAGAAGAACGACACAAATTATAATTACTATAATCATAATTAGGACTGGGATTGTAGTTATAATTGTTATAATTATCATAAGAAGGTGGAGGAGGACGAGGATGGGGAGGCCATTGACGGCGGCGCCGATTGCCAGAACCGCCACGATCACTACCCATATATCCATTTATAAGTCAGACGAGGTTAGGGTTTTCAGGGAGTTTAAGATGCTTTAAAGCTTATTAACCAGCGTATATAGATTTCTTATCAAAGAAAAATTAGTTAGCCTTAAATAAAAATGAAATTAAAATTAAAGAAAAAAATAGTATATATGATTTGACTAAATCCACTGAAACTAACTCTTAGTTACTCCTCCTTCCCAATATAGATGATCTAGTGTATGCAAATTAGCAAGACCAGACTCTCATCCAACGAAGGTGAGAAGGTAAGAGTAGAGTCGCATATCGACAATGTATTTTCTGAGGAATATCTATGAGGAATAACTAATGTACAATACCAAATAATATTTTCTAAGCAATATTATGAAACCAATTATAAAAACAATAAGTTACATTCTGAATTTGGTATACTTAAGGGATTCATATGACTATCCAAAATAAATAAATAAACGGGATTCATATAATATCTCTAGTATCTCTAATCTCTAATATTGTAATGAGAGGGTTGGGGTTGTCACTTGTCATGTGTAGACAATCTGTAATTTGTAGACATTCAACCATCTAATCTTAACCATTTATTTTTAAGTCGGAGTTATATTAACCATTCATTTACTCAAATGTTGTTAGTTGTCATAATTTTTTCAAAGTTCAAGTTTATTTATGATATAATTATTTACAAAAGTCACTGATATAAAATAAATTTTGTGCCACTAGGAATAATTTGTAAAGAGTATTTGATGAGTAGATGGAGATCTCAGGTTTGACGCAAGATTACGTCTTATTATTTACTATATATAAAAAATTAATTAAAACATGCAGATTACTAGTTTATTTATATTTTTCCAATCCCCTATTATTGCTGCTGTTTTCTGTATGGGAACAAAGAGATTCTGTGAATTCTTTTAGAATTAATTAAAGCCACTAACCTTTAGATTCATGAATCTGACTCGTTTGAATAGTTGGATTTGATATGACCTGCAAAAGTCTGAAACACTGGGTCGATCCCGGCGACAGATCCTCCGACGCTCAAGTCAGAACTCAGAAAGACATGAGAGGTTTTTAGTGGCAAAATACTGATTACCTAATTTCGATGGAGGTCGCTCAAGTCAGAACTCAGAAAGACATGAGAGGTTTTTAGTGGCAAAATACTGATTACCTGATTTCAGTGGAGGTCGTGGATATTTATAGTCGCTTAGGGGACCAGTTTCGAAATAATGATTTATCACTAACTCTCAGTGTTTTTGATAGATTTCGTCATTCTCTTCTTCATGAAGGAAAGTACTATTTTCTTGTTAAGAGATATAATTTTTTAACCGTCTCTTATAGATAGATATGAGTTTAAAATAATTTTTAGATAATTATGAATTCCTTCACATTGGGTTGTTATAACAACCCAATTTAATAAGTTTATTTTGGATTGTTGGGATTGAAAGCGGCTCAACTCCTGTTTTCGGGACCGTCTCTAGTGAATTTTACTATTTTACCCTGAGAGTGAGAGTTTTAAGATTCGTGTCCGATTTGAATGGTACCAACTTAATTCTATTTTTACCCATAGCATCTGCGTTATACTGTTTTGTTGAAAAAAAAAATAAAAGAAATAAAATTGCTATTTTCTGAAAATAAAACCAAAATGTCGCTGTAATTAACCTTGTACATTCTCTATATAAACCTCACAAATGCTACTATCTTCCAACTACAGACCCTCATCAAGATTTCCCACTCTCCCAAGAAACCCGAGAAACAGAAACACCAAGAAAGAAAACCCTTAGTCACAAATACCTCAAGATCAAGAAGATCAAAGAAGTCATCAAGATGGCAGACAACAATGACAACAACGATGACAACAACAATGCCGAGGAACAAGAAGTAGATGATCCTGACTTCCTCTACCGTTTCAACAACTCAACATACTGCATTTTCTGCGACAATTCCACAATTGCAATCGAGTAGACGCTACAATTGTGGGACCACCCTGACTTGGAGCCCTCCTTCCCCCTCTTGGAAATGGACAGCACCGTCATCTCCTCCTCCCTCGGCCTCCTCCTATGCTACACACCCTTGACCTACACCTACTTTGTTGGCAACCCCTTCACCAACCTCCCCTACATGTGGACTCGCCCCCGCCTCCGCCACATCACTGACACACAATCCATCCTCGTCGCTGACAACAACGGCTACTTCCATATCATCTCCCTCATCCCTACCCCTACCCAACAAGGCATCAAGTGTGCTATAGAAATTTACTCATCTCACCTAGGAAAATGGATGACCCTATCTCAAGGGCTCTGGCTCAAAGTCGTCCCCAACTCCGGCATTTCTTGCAGGCGGTACGGGTACTGGCTCATAAAGTCGTCTGGGACAAATAATATAGTGTGGGTGGTTAGGGTGGATACAAAGCCCAACGTGATGGAATCCCCTGTTTTGGACTATGTCCAATTCAGGGGAGTAGATGAGCAAGATGTGGTGGCTGGGATGAAGCTAGGGAGGGTGGGGAACCAAGTGGGGATTGTGATTGTTAATGAGACCAAGCGTAGGGTGGAGCTGCACATTTTGAATGAGGAGGAAAGTGTGAATGGGAATGAGGACGATGGAAGCACAGACATGATTAGATGGGAGCTGTTTGCAGAGGTGCATGTGGATGTCGATCCTACAATGGACGAGGCAGTAGTTGAGATTATGGAGCCCCTTCGGATAAGGTGTAGGGAGATGCCGCAGCCGATAAAGTTTGAGAGTGGTAAGATGGAGGTGTTGCTATTGGTGGGGGGGAGACTTGTGGTGTGGCAGAATGGTTGGAATCAAGAAAGCAGGACGGTTGCAAAGGTGGTGAGTTGCGAGGTTCCCTACGATGCTGACCCGATAAACGGTGTCTCACATGTGGCCAGTTCTATAGAATTCAGGGTGCAAGACAAGCAGATAAACGATGTCCCAAATGTGGCCAGTTCTGTAGTACCCTGGGAATAAGAGAATCAGTAGAGAGTCATTCTTGTATTCAAATCTAGCCTAGCTTCTAAGGGTGATACTAGTATATGTGTGAGTATTGTGTCAGTAAAGTAGTGAGACATGGCAATGCTAATTCTCAGTTTTCGTATACCTTTAGTAAATACATGTATAAACTTTTGAAGAGTTGAATTGAGAAAATGGATCAATACATATTGCTATAGACAGTAGGTCTGGGTGTGTAATTATTAGTTACCGGAGCCCTCTTCTTCTCTATGTCAAACAAGCTCCGTTGTGAAATTTCTGATATATTCGTTGCAAAATCAGCGCACTTGTTCTTCAGGGCAAAGCACCAAAGGTAGAGAGACTGTCCTTCAAGTAGTAAAACTGTTGGTTGTAATGTACAAGCACTCATTAAGGTCGATGAGATGTAGAGACTGAGAGTTTGAAATAGGATCAAGACACCGATGAATAAAATATGCCTGAAACATGTCACCTCTCACAAAGACATTCAGTGCTGAATTTTTTTCAACCACTATATGATAGTGTAACGAGTCAAATTAGCTCTTCATGCGAGATACTGTAAAATGAAGAAAGCTTCTAAGTTGCATTACATCGAATTAGCTTTTCAAATGAGAATGCAAAATGCAGAAAGTTCCGAGTCGCATTATATCATACATCTTATATGCAGAATCCAAACTGAAGAAATAATTAAGGAGTAAGGAATAGATTGAACTTACCCTCTTATGAGCATGAACTGAAAAAATGCTATATCTGTTTTTTTTTTTTTCTGTTTACCGCAACTGCTCCAATCCAGCATTCTTGTCCGATCGCCATTGCATTATGATAAAAAGACTGTCACAACAATTGTCGCAACAATCGCAGTAAACAAGAAGAGTATGAACAGATGTAATAAAAGAGCGATTCTTAGATGTAAATTCTCAAATGATTTCGAATTACAAGCTTCCTAGATATGAACAGAATATGAACAGAGCAATAGTTTGCTAGTGACTCAGCGAACTAAGAGAATCTGTAGTCATTTGCCAAATATGCATATTTGGTGCAAAACAGAGCTGCAGTCGTTTGCCAAATAAGCATATTTGGCTGCAGTCGTTTGATTGCCAGAAATATATGAGAGCAACAAATTTTATTTTTTTTGTCGGACGGCATTTCAAGTGTCGTCGCTCGAAAAAAAAATTAATTTTTTTTCAATTAAAAACAACCAAAAATCATGAAAACCCTTGGACGTGAAGAAAATAATTTTTGGAAAAATAATTCTCATTCTTCTTGTTGTACTTTATTCTTTACTGTATACAACTATATATAAGGATTACATTCTTGGAGAAGAAGAAAAGAGATTGAGAGAAGATTGGGAAGATGAGAAATTTGGAAAATCTGTTTCCTATATTAGGAAATAGAATATACAATTACTATATTTCAACACTCCCCCTCAAGTTGGTGCATAGATATCGAGCATGCCCAACTTGTCAACAAATTTCAAGAAGAGCTGAGTCGAAACGGCCTTGGTTAGAATATCTGCGAGTTGATCTTCTGACTTCACTTTGGATATCTCAATAACTTTCTCATCTAATTTTTCTTTGATGAAGAATCTGTCCACCTCTACATGTTTCGTCCTATCGCGCTGAACTGGATTAGCCGCAATATCACACGCTGCTTGACTGTCACAATACACCTTCATAGGTTCCTTTGGACCATAGCCTAAGTCCTGCAACAGGAGTTTTAGCCATAAAGCTTCGGTTATACTTAAAACTAATCCGCGATACTCAGCCTCTGCACTAGAGCGTGCAACAACATTTTGCTTCTTGCTCCTCTATGTAACTAAATTTCCTCCAACAAAGGTGAAATATCCTGAAGTGGAGCGCCTATCGATTGTAGATCCTGCCCAATCAGCATTAGTATATGCCTCAACCTTCAAGTGACCATGTTTCGCAAATAAGACTCCCTTTCCTGGGGCTGACTTAATGTATCTCATAATTCTCATTACCGTGTACATATGTTGTTCCCGAGGTGCATGCATAAACTGACTTACCACACTTAAAGCATATGACAAATTTGGCCGTGTATGTGCAAGATACATTAATCGTCCAACCAATCTCTGATATCTATCCTTATCACAAGGCACTTGATTAGCTTTGTTGCATAATTTCAGTCCTTCTTCCAATGGTGTACTAATCGGTTGACAAGCGGACATTCCAGTTTTCTTCAATAAATTCAGAGCATATTTTCTTTGAGAAAGAAATATCTCCTTTCTTGAGCGAGAAACTTCAATACCAAGGAAGTATCTCAAAGATCCAAGATCTTTCATTTCGAACTCTTGTGACAAGTAGTTCTTTAATACCTTCATCTCCTCAGGATCATCTCCAGTTACTATCATATCATCAACATAAATAATAAGAACAGTAATTTTACCTTCTTTCCTTTTTAGGAATAGAGTATGATCAGAATTACTCTGATCGTATCTGAATGTCCTCATTGATTTTGTAAATCTTCCAAACCAGGCTCTTGGCGACTACTTCAGTCCATACAATACTTTCTTCAGACGACATACTTTGTTGCTGTGTTGGACTGGTCTGTTCGACCCTGGTGGAAGATCCATATAGACTTCTTCCGTCAATTCCCCATGCAAAAATGCATTCTTCACATCAAATTGCTCCAACGGCCTGTCAAGATTTGCAGCAAGTGACAGTAGAACTCGAATAGTGTTGAACTTTGCCACAGGTGCAAATGTTTCGTCATAACCAATTCCATAAGTTTGAGTGTACCCTTTGGGAACCAGCCTTGCCTTGTACCGCTCTATCGAACCATCCAATTTATATTTCACTGTATAAATTCATCTGCATCCTACTGGCTTCTTCCCTGCTGGCAGCTCGACTATCTCCCAAGTCTCATTCTTCTTCAAGGACTTCATCTCTACATCCATAGCTGCTTTCCACCTTGGATCGGCTAAGGCTTCCTGCACACTGTTAGGAATAGATACAGCAGATAATTGATTCACAAATGAATTATTTGATTTAGACAATCGGTGAGTGGATACATAATGACTCATGGGATACTTGACTTTACTAGTGGGATTAGGCTCGTAAGTGGGTTTTGGGATACCTCTAGAAGTACGGTTTGGGAGTTCTCAACTTGGAGCTTCGGACAACGATGACGATTGGTTTTGGGGTTCTGCTTGGAGTAGAGATAAATTTGATGGTACTGGTGGTGGAGATGGTTCAGATGGTGCTGGTGGTGGAGATGGCTCATCTTCATGGAGGTTCGGCACTAACTGCAGATCTTCGTGGAAATTTTCTTCCTCAACCAAGTCTTCATTCGAGTGATCGTCATTACTTACATCCTGATTTCCCCCTCTTATATCTGATTGTTCAGTTTGAATAGTAACCACTTCATCATAGGCAAGAGTTTGAACTTCATCTCGATATTCCCCGTGAAGTTCAACCTCAGAAGAAAAATACATCTCATCTTCATGGAACACAACATCCAGAGTCACAAACATTTTTTGAGTTGGTGGGTGATAGCACCGATACCCTTTCTTATTTTGTACATATCCCACGAAAACACAGCGGATAGCTCGAGGAGTTAACTTATTGCGTTCATATTGATGAAGATGAACAAATGCAACACACCCAAACACACGGGGTGGCAAGTTGACGACTTTTGGTGCATTCACAGCTTCAGTTAATGCTTGAAATGGTGTGAGGAAGTTTAGGATATTAGAGGGAACTCGGTTGATTAAGTATGCAGCAGAAGAAAGGGCTTCTCCCTAATAAATGAGTGGCATATTTCCATGGATGAGAGAAGCACGGACCACTTCGAGCAAGTGTCTATTTTTTCTTTCTATAACCCCATTCTGTTGAGGTGTATACGAGCATGTAGTCTAATGAACAATTCCGTGTTCCACCAAATATTGTTGCAGATTTGAACTGAGGTATTCTCCGTCATTATCACTCCTAAGAACTTGAATCTGTAATTTATACTGAATCATAACATGCTTGTGAAATTTCTGAAACAAACCACTAACTTCACTTTTCGACTTCATCAAGCAAATCCAGGTCATACGGGTACAATCATCAATAAAGGTCACAAACCATTTTGCTCCTCCAAAAATAGTGGTTTTGGATGGACCCCAAATATCAGAATGAATAATCATAAAAGGTAGAGAGATTTTACTTGGACTTGGAGGAAAAGAGACACGATGACCTTTTGCGAGTTCACACACATCACACCGAAAGACAGATATATCCAACTTCAAAAATAAACTTGGAAATAATTTCTTCACATAACCAAAATAAGCATGCCCTAGACGTCGATGCCATAGCCAAATATCTAATTTCTTCTTCTCATCTTCGGATCCTTCCACACTTAGAGCTTAAGCCAACTTGCTCGAACATTCAGATTCTAAATTCAGGTAATAGAGCTTTCCGTGCCTAACCCCATAACCAATCTTCTTGCGAGTCCGAATATCCTTAAACACGCAATAGGAAGGCCAAAAGACTACAATACAATGTAAGACAGTAGTTATTTGAGCAACAAGTAATAGGTTGAAATTCAAAGATGACACAACTAGGGCAGTATCTAAGGTTAGGTTGTTTGTGAGATGTATGGTACCCTCGCCAGTAACAGTGGCAGGATCACCATTGGCAGTGGACACAGTCGATTTAGTGGATGGTTGAAAATTTTGAACTTGTCTAGAATCAAAAGTCATATGGTCGGTAGCACCCGAATCAATTATCCATGTACTATTCATAACAGAAACAGAAATATTAAATACCTTACCATCATTACCTGCAGTTGTGACTAATGTAGAGGCGAGTCCAATACTCTTCTCAGCTCTATCAGTTTGTCCAATGGTAGCGGCACAAGAAAAACAACGGATCTGATCGACACAACTTGGCCAAGAACAGCAACTAGCAACACAACAAACAGCATCAACAGTAACACAACAAGCAACAACACCAAAAAACACCAATCAGGGATCAGGAGCTCGGGAGGATGACAGGGAGGATCAGGATTGGGATCTTCTTCTTCCTCAGATCTGATTTGATCAATCAGCAACTTAGCAAACAACTCACTCAATAAACAGTAAGAGAGAGAGAGCAGCAATGGTGGAGGACCAAGGCTCGCAACGTCGGCGCGATGTCACTGGTATCGGCACGACGCTACGTGCAGATGGCGACGAGGTTGCGGCGGTGATCAGGAGGAGCAGGTGGAGCAGGCACGCCGAGGAGGGAGCAGTGATTGGGGGTTTCGGGTGGGTTTCTTGGCGTAGTGCTGCGCGGTCGAGCGGAAAGAAGCCAGACGATGCTTGGGGGTTTCGGGTGGGGTTCAGGCGGCGATTGGCGGCGGTGATCAGGAGGGGGAATGGCGACGGGGGTCGCCGGAGAAGGTGATCGGAGAAGAGTGGTTCAGGGAATTGATGGGTTTGGAGCTCGGGGTTCGCCGAAGATTTTAGGCTAGGGTTTTCCAGATCTCCATTTTCCGTGCCAAATCGGAAAATGTCTTCCGACGACAACACCTACAACGACTGCGGCGGATAACGGCGGCGAATTGTATGATGATGGCGGCGAGTACGATGATGGCGGCGAGTACGACGATGACGAAGCTGATATCGCGTCGCTCGATTGTTCTGATGGCGATTCCAACGATGATGATGATGAAGATAATGGCGATTCCAACGATGGCTATGGCTATGGTGATGGTGATGATGATGATGATGATGGCTATGGCTATGGTCGAGGAAGATTATGGGATTTCCGCATATTAATGGGGTTGTGCTGTTTTGGGCGGGGAGATGAGATCGGAGGCGATGATCGGTGACGGGATCAATAACGGGATCAGATCAAGATGGAGGTGATCAGCCTCCTCTTCTTCTTCTTCACTTGGGCTAGATCTGATTAGGCTCTGATACCATGAAGAAAATAATTTTTGGAAAAATGATTCTTATTCTTCTTGTTGTACTTTATTCTTTACTGTATACAACTATATATAAGGATTACATTCTTAGAGAAGAAGAAAAGAGATTGAGAGAAGATTAGGAAGATGAGAGATTTGGAAAATCTGTTTCCTATATTAGGAAACAGAATATACAATTACTATATTTCAACAGGACGACACTTCGAGTGCCTTCCCTTGCCCCCATTTTGTCGGACGACACTTCATGTGCCGTCCGGGATTTTTTGCAATTTTGTATTTGTTTTTGTAAATTCTGAAATATTTTTGTAATTTTTTGTAATTTTTTTGTAAATTCTGTAATGTTTTCGTAAATTTTTGTAATTTTTTCGTAATTTCAGAAATGTTTTTGTAATTTTTTATGTGCACTTTGAGGATGAAAATTTTCCATCTATGTCGGACGGCACATGATGTGCCGTCCGGGGTTTTTTGAAATTTTGTATTTGCTTTTGCAATTTCTGAAATGTTTTTGTAATTTTTTGTAATTTTTTTATAAATTCTGAAATGTTTTTGTAAATTTTTTATAATTTTTTCGTAATTTCTGAAATATTTTTGTAATTTTTTATATTTTTTGTGTAATTTTTTATTTGCATCGAATTTTTTCCATCTATGTCGGACAGCACTTCGAGTGCCATCCCTCCCTTCCGCTTTAATTTTTTTGTTTTTTATTCCTCCAATGGCACTTCGAGTGCCGTCGCTCCAATTATTATTATTATTTTTTTAGTATAAAAAGCTAAAAAATAGCTTTGACGACTGCAGCAAAACTTCGATTGCTATTTCCGTTTATGCATATATGCATATTTTTCCTTCAAACGAACCAACAAACTAATCACTTTCTTCACCTTCTTTACACGTGCTCTGCACATTATTAAACATACAGACTAAAATGCAAATCTGAGGGACTGAAATCAAAAACATAAAGGACTGATATATGAAAGAAATGGATACACAAAAAAAGTAACACATGCAATGAAAGTAAAAATGGAAATAGAAAAGAGAAGATTGAATTTATGTTTTATTTTTGTTTCGGAATTTGTTTAACATTAAGAAGAAAATCAGCAGTTCAATTTTTTATTGAGACCAAATTCATACGTATCCATTTCATTTCAACTTAGTTGGGTTTGTGTGCTTTAGATTGATAGTTAATAGGATCACAGATCATTCATGTAGGATAATTTAACTTATTTTAACTAGAATTTAACTCCAAAATTTTACTTATTCAAGAAAATATTTATTTTAAAATGAAGAACCGGAAAATGTAGTTGAATGTAAATTATCAATACCAGTAGTTTACACGTGCGATGTACGTTTTAATAAATAGAGTTTTTTAAAATAAAAATTTAGACTTAGCCTTGATTCGAACCTAGACCTCTTTTATAATAATAGTTATACACGTGCGTTGCACGGATTGGTAGAATGACAATATTTACAAATGACACTAAATCCTTCTCCCATTATAATATTAGAGATATATGAACTGAATGCTCAAAAAGAGGACCACCAAACAATTTTATACATCAAGAGATATAAATGCCAAATATTAATTTCCTAAGGACTATTATGAAACAAATTAATATGAAACAGAAGAAAAAGTATGGGAAAAAACCAGCTAGTTACATTCTGAATTTGGGGGTCATATGACTATCAAAAGAAATATGGGATTCATATAATATCTCTAATACTTATTCACATGCTCGAGTTATTTTCGAACTCTATCCTTTTTTTTAAATAAATTAAAAATAAAAAAAATTGAAAAAAAATGTGGGAATCATATAATGTACTTATCTCTAGTACTCAGATTATTTTGATCCCTCTTGTTTTAATGCAGAAAAAATAAATGAAATAAAATTTGTTTTTAAAAATAAATCCCAGAAACTAGCACTAACTAACCATAAATATCCTCTTATATAAACCTCACAAGTCACAAATTCTACACTCTTCCAACTACAAACCCTCATCAAAATTTAATCTTTCAAGGAAACCAAGAAATAGAAACACCAAGAAATTAGAGAACAAAGGGAGATACCACATCACGAAACAAGAAGATCGATGAATTCATCAACTTGGCCGATAACAATAAAAACAATGTCACTAATGGGGAAGTAGCTGATCCGAATTTCCTCCACCACCCTGACAGCAATAACAATGCTCGTAATGTAGAAGTAGCTGATCCTAATTTCCTCCACCACCCCGACAACAACAACAATGCCGGTAATGAAGAAGCAGTTGATCCTAATTTCTACAACACCTCAAAAATAACAATAATCAGGTGAAGAGGAGAAACGAAAGACCAAGATATTCCGCTTCGAGAAGAAGTGTTTGCGCAACAACGACTGTCATGATTTGGTAAAGGCAAGTTGGGAAGGGGAGATCGCCTAGGTTAACCCGGCAACAAGGCTGGTGAGAAAACTGTGAAGACTACAAAAGATACTGTGAAAGTGGGATAAGGACACATTTGGAAATGTTCTACAAATGAAGGATTCTATTTTCAAAGAGATCGAGGACCTAGAGAGAAAAGAGGAGGCGAACGGACTGAATGACAATCAATTCCAAAGATTGTCCACGTGTAGGCAGGATATTTTGAAAATTTATACTAAGGAAGAGATCATTTGGCACCAACGATCGATGGTTAGTGGTTGTTGGAAGGGGATGCAAACACTAAGTACTTCCATAAAACCGCAAACTTGCGGCGTAGGTCCAATCACATACACTCCTGGGATATTTAAAGGACGATAGTTTCAAATGAATGACATATTTCACAGCACGTTCATGACACATTCAAGAAGTTGTTTGGTAATTGTACAGGTGGATTGTGCGAGTCGAATGGGGACTTATGGGAGGTATTAAAGGAAAATATTCTTGGAAGGGTTCTGGCGCAATGGATAACTTCAAGGCAACATTATGGGGTATGGGTCAAGATAAGGCCCCAGGACCGGATGACTTTATGATATTCTTCTACGAACAAATATGGGACATCGTAAAGAATGACATTATGGATGTCATGAAGGCATCCTATGAGAGAACTTTGGATATGGGAAGACTTATGAAGAAGAGGGTGGCAACAGAGGTTGGGGATTTCCGCCCAATTAGCTTGTTAAATTGTTCAGTCAAGATTATATCGAAAGTTTTGGCAACTAGGCTGAGGGGTCTGATTGTAGACTTCTAGGATGAATATCAGACAGGGTTTATTATAGAGAGGGATATTCTAAAGGTGGTGTCATTAGTTGAGGAGGTCATTCATGACTGCAAATGGACCATGAGGAATCTGCTTAAGCTTGACTTTGAAAAGACATATGACAAGGTTGAATGTAGTTGCTTCGTGGAGATACTTCTAAGGTGAAGGTTTAGGAACAGGTGGATTGGTTGGATAGGGTCTTGGTTACAAACAGCCAAGGTGTTTGTCCTAGTCCGCGGGATCCTGAAAAAGGACATTAAATGTCAACATGGGCTTCGATAGGGGGGCTCCCGATCACCACTTTCACTCTTGTGGCAAACGGCCTGCATAGGATGTTAAAGTCCTACAAGAAAAAGGGTTTCATTCACGGGTTGGGAAAGGGGAAGGGAGAGGCCAACCTTCGTTGCGAGGTGCCAGTGACAGTAAACGAGGGTCAAGCGTGGGGATGAGAACCAGGACTCAATCTGTATAGGGAGTTGTCAGATTGGTGAAGTTTCTGCGGTCTCTCATATGGTGCTTGAAGTTGACGCATGAGTCACTGATGGGGGCAACAGAGGTGTCCGTGTAAGCAGTCAGGGGAGAGAACAACCTTCGTTGCGAGGTGCCAGTGAGAGTCAACAAGGGTCAAGAAAGGGGATGAGAACCAGGACTCAATCTTGTTCTTGGTTCGTCTAAGTCTTGGGAGTTTCTATTGCTTGTGGTGTGTTTCCGCTATTAGCACTACGAGTTGTGCGGTAGAGTTCTCCGACAAGTGGTCTCAGAGCAGTTGGTTTGAGATGGCCAATAACAAGATGAAGATCGAGAAATTCGATGGGAGTGACTTCGCGATGTGGAAGATTCAGATGATAGCGTATCCTCGTCAGAAAGATCATGATGGTCCGTTGTTCGATGAGAAGCCGGTAGGCACAAATAAGGATGCGAAGGTCTTGGCGGATTGGAATCGTTTAGATCAGAAGGCACTGGGGCTGATTCAGTTGGGACTGAGTAGGAAGACGTTATTTCATATCTCGAAAGCAAAGACCACAAAGGAGGCTATGGAGATTCTCACGGATATGCATGAGAAACTGTCGGCATCTAATCAAATTCTTCATATGAAGAAATTGGTTAATATGAAGTTAAGGGACGGTGGTTCAGTAGTTGAGCATGTGAACAATTACTATATGGTTTACAACCAGATGGAAGCTGTAGGTTTGAAGTTTTCAGAGAGGGGGCGGTCATTGTTCCTTTTATCTACTGTACCCGATAGTTATGGTACGGTAAAACAGATTATTATAGGCATTATAACAGATTTTTTGACTCTACAGGATGTGGTTAGTGGCATTCTAAACGAGGAGGTGAGAAGGGTTGAGAAACAGGGGATATCCATCATCATTTTTTAGAGATTCCTCTATGTACGTTAAGAAGAGACGTGGAAGATCTAAAAGCAGTCGAAAAAGAAAGGATCAGAGTAGTTCATCTGAGAGTGGGTCTGATGACAGCGATGGGGGACATAAGCCTGAGTGCTGGTATTGTCACAAGAAGGGTCACATGATACGCAGTTGCAAGGCTTATATGAAGAAGAAGCAGGAGAAACCGAATAGAGATAACCCAAAGGAAGCTTAAGTGGGGTTTGTTAAGGATCTATGCTTATCAGCTCGAGAGAAGTTGATCACTCAAGATTGATGTATTATTTTGGGAGCTTCTTTTCATTGCTCTCCGAGGAGAGAGGTATTTGATGATTACGAGGAGGGTTCTTTTGGAGTTGTGATTGTGGGAAACAGTCATTGGTGTCCTGTACGTGGGGTTGGTACTGTTCGCGTGAACACCATTGATGATCAAAGTGTTTTCTTGCGGGAGACACGGCATGTTCCAGACTTGAAGAAAAATCTTATCTCGATTGGAAAGCTAGACAAAGAGAGGTTGTCTACTACAGTTGGTAGTGGGGAGTGGTGTATAGCTGCAGGTTCAAGGGTGAATGCAAAAGGAAAGCGTGAGGGAACGCTTTATTTGCTTAGAGACGTGAGGGGTGTTTCTCCTGTAGTTGATTCTCAGCCAGAATCGAGTAGTAGGTTGTGTGGGGTGCAACCGAGTTCTTTCAGTTGTGGAGGAGAGGTTACTAATTTAGTGGGAGCGGCTTGCCATGGAAGTAATCCTATATGGAAAGACGTTGCTGCGGTGAGGGTACTTTGCGAATTGGCAGTTGAAGCTTCAAGTTGCGCTTGTGTGTTAGAGAGCGCTGGTATCGATATGCGGGGTAATATCGATGGGGGTAACCGAATTTGGACTGTATGGGTTGAACAGTCTGCGGATTTTATGGAGGTGTCATCCACGGAGGTTTCTAGTACAGATGGTGCATTGAGAGTCTTTGAACCATGTCCAGTGTTGATGTAGATTTTGCGAGTTGTGGAGTCTCATAACACAGAAACCGACACGGGAGGTTTTTTCTCCGGTATTCGTGCTCTATGCGATTGGTGGAGCACATCCTTCATGAGGCGATGAGGGGTGGTTGGTGCACTCCACGTGGTGGAGTGGCGAAGGTGCTCTTCATGAGAGTGGGGAGTACTTGGGTCTTCCATGAAAGTGGGAGATTGGCAGAGATAATGCAAGGGAAGATTGCAATAACTTTGAAGTGTGGTGTATTTGGTCCATGTGAAAGAATGTTAGGAATTGTGCCCTCAAATACACGTAGGCACTAAGTACTTCAAGTTGGAGAAGAAAAGGAGGAGACAAAGAAGCAAGAGAAGACAAGCAGCGAGTAGAAAAATGCAGCGTATACAGTTGCGGTCAACCGACCTGGGGGTGTAGTCGACCGACCTAGTCTGCTGAGAGTTATTCGAGTGTACAGGTCCAACAGAGAAGGGGATGGTCGACCGACCTTTGGGCTGCAGTCGACCGGTCAGCTTTCGGGTCTGGATTTACACGTTGCGGTAGACCGACCTTGGGGGTGCGGTCGATCGACATTGGCAGCTGATTGTTTTTAGGCTTACGAGTTTAAGGCCTAATTGCTAGAATTGTGTTTATCTTTTAGGGTTTACTTGGAGGCTATATATATGGCCGTAAACTCTAGGGTTAGAATCAATTTGTGTATCAAGAGGTGAGCCGTTATCATTGTTCAACTCCAAGAGAGAGATAGTACCGAGTGTTTCAAAGGTGAGAGAGAGAGATTGCGAGTTGTAATCTCTGTGTAATCTTTATATTTCTTTGGGAATAAGAAGTATTGGTTATCTCTGCATATTGATTGTGTTCTTGTGAGATCTTGCATATATTGTGGTGGCTTGTTCTTGGTTCAACAAGTCTTGGGAGTTTCTATTGCTTGTGGTGTGTTTATGCTATTTAGCAGTACGAGTTGTGGGGTAGATTTCTCTGACAGAACCTGTGTGATTTCATTGTAGGTTAGTCTTCCATTAGTTCCAAATTGATCCTATGTCCTGTCCACTTGTGACTTTTAATATCTTCTTGTTGAAATCAAGATATTTGTAGTGAATACCTATCTTCGTACTGTCCGTTTGAAAATGGTAGATACAGAGACATCCTCGCAATTCTGTAAAGTATAATTTTGGAGAATAAACCACAGCTCCGCTATGATACCAACCATTTGGAGGCATAATAAGATCAAAAATTTCACTTTGAATATCAGATGATACCACAACTTTTGTATTGGTACTGCTAGAAAGATTTCCCCAATATATTGTTTTGCCCCTGACAACAACTTGCAAGCTATAAGAACCCAGTTAGGAGCGTCCCAATGTATCTCCAAGTTCGAGAAGAACCCAAAGTAAGAATCTCGCATCCTGGTTCATGAGTATGGGGATAACTAAAGATTCGTATGACTTTGTATTTGCGTAGTGAATCATCATATACCAATGATAAGTTACATGTAGTATCGGAACCAGCTTGTGGAAGTGTTACCACTTCATTGACGCTCGAGTTTACCACATAAATATGTGCCCAAGACAAGGTGTGGGAGCACTGTCAGAGAAATCTACTCCCAACTCGTAGTGCTAATAGCGGAAACACACCACAAGCAATAGAAACTCCCAATACTTAGATGAACCAAGAACAAGCCACCACAATATGGATCTCACAAGAACACAACCAATACGCAAAGATAACCAATACTTCTTATTCCCAAAGAAACACAAAGATTACAAAAGAGATTACAACTCTCAATTTCTCTCTCCCACCTTTGAAACACTCGGCACAATCTCTCTTGAAGTTGGATAATGATAACAGCTCCCCTCTTGATACACAAGTTGATCTATTCAGATTATTAAACCCTAGAATTTACAGCCATATATATAGCCCTCAAGTAAACCCTAAAAGATAAACACAAATATAGCAATTGCGCCTTTAAACTCGTAAGCCCAAAAATAATCAGCCATCGATGTCGGTCGGCCGCACCCCTAGTGACGGTCGACTGCAACGTGTAGAACAAACCCAGAGAGCTGACCGGTCGACTGCACCCCCAAGTTCAATCGACCGTCCTCTCCTCTGTTGGACTTATACACTCGAAGAACTCTCTGTCGACTGGGTCGGTTGACCGCAACCCTCCAGTCTACTCTTCTTCTACTTGCTGCTTGTCTTCTCTTGCTTCTTTGTCTCCTCTTCTTCTCCAACTTCAAGTACTCCGTGCCAACGTGTATTTGAGGCCACAATTCCTAATAATCTCCCACTTGAACCAAATACGCCATGCTTTAAAGTTATTGAAATCTTTCCTCGCATTATCTCTGCCAATCTCCCACTTTCATAGAAGACCCAAGTACTCTCCACTCTCATGAAGAGCACCTCCACCACTCCACCATGTGGAGTGCACCAATCATCCCTCATCGCCTCATGAAAGATGTGCTCCACCAATCGCATAGAGTATGAATACCGGAGAAACAACTTCCCTTGTCGGATTCCGTGTTATGAGACTTCCTTACTCGCAAAATCTCCATCAACACCGAACATGGTTCAAAGCCTCTCAAGGCACCCTTCGCACTTGAAACCTTCGTGGATGACACCTCCACAAACTCCGCAGACTGTTCAACCCCTACAGTCCCAATTCGGTTACCCTCATCAACATCACCTCGCATATCGATACCAGTACTCTCTAACTCACAAGAGCGACTTGAAGCTTCAACTGCTAATTAGCAAAGTATTCTCACCGCAGCAACGTCTTGCCCACTAGGATCACTTCCATGGCCAGCAGCTCCCACTAAATTAGTAACCTCCCCTCCAAAACCGAAAGAATTCGGTTGCACCCCACATAACCTACTACTCGATTCCGGTTGAGAGTCAACTACAGGAGAAATTCCCCTCACGTCTTTAAGAAAATAACGCGTTCCCTCACGCTTCCCTTTTGCAATCACCATTGAACTTGCAGCTATACACCACTCTCCACTACCAACTTTAGTAGACAACCTCTCTTTGTCTCGCTTTCCAATCGAGATAAGATTTTCCTTCAAGTCTGGAACATGCCTTGTCTCCCGCAAGACAACACTTTGATCATCAATGGTGTTCACGCGAACAGTACCAACCCCACGTACAGGACACCGGTGACCGTTCCCCACGATCACAACTCCAAAAGAACCATCCTTGTAGTCATCAAATAACTCTCTCATCGGAGTGCAGTGAAAAGAAGCTCCCGAATCGATACACCAATCTTGAGTGCTCAACTCCTCCCGAGCTGATAAGCATAACTCCTCAACAAGCCTTCCTTGGACTTCCTTTGGGTTATCTTTCTTCGGTTTCTCCTGCTTCTTCTTCATATAAGTCTTACAACTGCGCATCATGTGACCCTTCTTGTTACAATACCAGCATTTAGGCCCATGTCCCCATCGCTGTCATCAGACTCACTCTCAGATGAACTACTCTGATCCATTCTTCTTTGACTGCTCTTAGATCTCCCATGTCTCTTCTCAACGTACATAGCGGAATCTCTAGAAGATGATGATGGATATCTCCCGTTTCTCACCCTTCTCACCTCCTCATTCAGAATGCTACTCACCACATCCTGTAAAGTCGTCGAATCTGTCATAGTACCTGTAATAGTCTGTTCTATCGTACCATAACTATCGGGTAATGTAGATAGAAGTAACAATGACTACCCCCTCTCTGAAAACTTCAAACCTGCAGCTTCCATCTGGTTGTAAACCATACACTAATTGTTCACATGCTCTGCTACTGAACCCCCTTCCCTCAACTTCATATTAACCAATTACTTCAGATGAAGAATTTGATTAGATGTCGACGATTTCTCATACATATCCGTGAGAATCTCCATAGCATCCTCTGTGGTCTTTGACTTCGAGATATGAAATAACGCCTTCCTACTCAGCCCCAACTGAATCTGTCCTAGCGCCTTCTGATCCAAATGATTCCACTCTTCCAAGACCTTCGCATCCTTGTCTACACCTAACGACTTCTCATCAAACAACGAACCATCAAGATCTTTTTGACGAAGATACGCTATGATCTGAATCTTCCACATTGCGAAGTCACTCCCATCGAACTTCTTGATCTTAATCTTGTTATCGGCTATCTCAAACCAACTGCTCTGATACCATTTGTCGGAGAAATCTACTCCCAACTTGTTGTGTTAATAGCAGAAACACACCACAAGCAATGAGAAACTCCGAAGACTTAGATGAACCAAGATCAAGCCACCATAATATATGGATCTCACAAGAACATAACCAATATGCAGAGAGATAACCATTACTTCTTATTCCTAAAGAAATACAATGATTACAAAAGAGATTACAACTCGCAGTTTCTTTCTCACCTTTGAAACACTCTGCACAATCTCTCTTGAAGTTGGACAATGGTAACGGCTCATCTCTTGATACACAAGTTGATCTATTCAGATTACTAAACCCTAGAGTTTACGGCTATTTATATAGCCTCCAAGTAAACCCTAAAAGATAAACACAAATATAGCAATTGCGCTTTTAAACTCATAAGTGTAAAAACAATCAGCCGTCGATGTCGGTCAACCGCACCCCTAGCGACGGCCGACTGCAACGTGTAGAACCAACCCAGAGAGCTAACCGATCGATTGCATCCCCAAGGTTGGTCGACCTTCCTCTCCTCTGTTGGACTTATACACTCGAAGAACTCTCAGTCGACTGGGTCGGTTGACCGCACCCCCAGGTCGGTCGACCTCAACCCTCCAGACTACTCTTCTTCTACTTGCTGCTTGTCTTCTCTTGCTTCTTTATCTCCTCCTATTCTTCTCCAACTTCAAGTACTCTGTACCTACGTGTATTTGAGGCCACAATTCCTAACAAGCACTTCGAAGATGCATATTAAACCAAGACAAGAGTTTGACATCACAAAGTTTTTCCACCCATGGAATGCTGCTTAGATCAAACTGCGTGTGATAATACTTGCCATGACAATGTAGAAATTGACTATCAAATCTAAGTGAAAAGTGAGGATATTGAGGTTTCTACTTTAATTTCCTCTGATTACGCTATGTTCCATGTACTGATATACAAAATGCTTATCTCGAGTGACTGAGTTCCACATCTTGCATACACTCTTGAATCTCAGTATTGATTCCACAGAAAGCCTCAGAAGTATTTCAAAATTTATCAAACTGTCTGGGATGTTGATTGCCTTATTGTTCGACAATCCTCTTTTGATCTTCCGAACTAGATGCAGCCGTGTGAATGACCCAGACTCCGTAGTATTCATAACTTTTCTCGTCAAATCCATATTTCTATTCAGTTCCTTATTGAGCAAGTATTTCTAAGGGTTAGGGTTCAAGGAGAAGTGGTTATTGTTGTTCATGGGTGGTTGAGATAAAGTGGGAACAAAATCATGATTATTATAAAGAGATGAACGAATTGGAATTGGATATTGATTTCTTTGGGGTTGAGAAAAGAAGGGATGAGGATGAGAAGGAAATGGTTGCATGTGAAATACTTGCAGTTGAGAAGAAGGACACAACTTATAATTACTATAATCATAATTAGGATTGGGATTGTAGTTATAATAGTTATAATTATCATAAGAAGGTGGAGGACGACGAGGATAGGGAGGCCATTGACGACGGCGATGATTGCCAGAACCGCCACGATCACTACACATATCCATTTATAAGTCAGACGAGGTTAGGGTTTTCAGGGAGTTGGAGAGGCTTTAAAGCTTACTAACTAGCGTATATAGATTTCTTATCAAAGAAAAATTAGTTATCCTTAAATAAAAATAAAAATAAAATCAAAGAAAATATAGTATATATGATTTGACTAAATCCACTAAAACTAACTCTTCGTAGTTACTCCTCCTTCCCAATATAGATGATCTAGCGCATGCAAATTAGCAAGACCAGACTCTCATCCAACGAAGGTGAGAAGGTAAGAGTAGAGTCGCATTCCGACATTGAATTTTCTGAGGAATATCTGTGAGGAATAACTAATGTACAATACCAAATAATATTTTCTAAGCAATATTATGAACCAATTATAAAAACAATAAGTTACATTCTGAATTTGGTATACTTAAGGGATTCATATGACTATCCAAAATAAATAAATAAATGGGATTCATATAATATCTCTAGTATCTCTAATCTCTAATTACTAATATTGTAATGAGAGAGTTGGGGTTGTCACTGATCATGTGCAGACAATCTGTAATTTGTAGACATTCCACCATTTAATCTCAACCATTCTTTTTTAAGTCGGAGTTATATTAATCATTCATTTACTCAAATGTTGTTAGTTGTCATAATTCTTTCAAAGTTCAAGTTTATTTATGATATAATTATTTACAAAAGCCACTCATATAAAATAAAGTTTGTGCCACTAGGAATAATTTGTAAAGAGTATTTGATGAGTAGATGGAGATCTCAGGTTTGAGGCAAAATTACGTTTTATTATTTACTATATATAAAAAATTAATTAAAACATGCATCGCACGTGCAGATTACTAGTTTATTTATATTTTTCCAATCCCCTATTGTTGTTGCTGTTTTCTGTATGGGAACAAAGAGATTCTGTGAATTCTTTTAGAATTAATAAAGCCACTAACCTTTTGATTCATGAATATGACTCGTTTGAATAGTTGGATTTGATATGACCTGCAAAAGTCGGAAACACTGGGTCGACCACGGCGAAAGATCCTTCGATGCTCAACTCAGAACTCAGAAAGACATGAGAGGTTTTTAGTGGCAAAATACTGATTACCTGATTTCGATGGAGGTCGCTCAAGTCAGAACTTAGAAAGATATGAAAGGTTTTTAGTGGCAAAATACTGATTACCTGATTTCAGTGGAGGTTGTGGATATTTATAGTCGCTTAGGGGGCCAATTTCGGAATAATGATTTATCACTAACTCTCAGTGTTTTTGATAGATTTCTTCATCCTCTTCTTCATGAAGGAAAGCACTATTTTCTTGTTAAGAGAGATAATTTTTTTAACCGTCTCTTATGGATAAATATGAGTTTAAAATAATTTTTAGATAATTATGAATTCCTCTACATTGGGTTGTTATAACAACCCAGTTTGATAAGTCTATTTTGGGTTGTTGGGTTTGAAAGAGGCTCAACTCCTGTTTTTGGGACCGTCTCTAGTGCATTTTACAATTTTATCCCTAAATGTTTTAAGATTCGTGTCCGATTTGAACGGTCCAACTTAATTCTATTTTTACCCATAGCAACTGCGTTATACTGTTTTATTGAAAAAAATAAAAGAAATAAAATTGCTATTTTCTGAAAATAAAACAAAAAAGTCGCTCTAATTAACCTTGTATATTCTCTATATATATAAACCTCACAAATGCTACTATCTTCCAACTACAAACCCTCATCAAGATTTCCCACTCTCCCAAGAAACCCAAGAAACAGAAACACCAAGAAGATCAAAGAAGATCAAAGAAGACCCTCGTCACAAATACCTCAAGATCAAGAAGATCAAAGAAGTCATCAAGATGGCAGACAACAATGACAACAACGATGACAACAACAATGCCGAGGAACAAGAAGTAGATGATCCTGACTTCCTCTACCGTTTCAACAACTCAACATACTGCATTTTCTGCGATAATTCCACAATTGCAATCGAGTACACGCTACAATTGTGGGACCACCCTGACTTGGAGCCCTCCTTCCCCCTCTTGGAAGTGGACAGCACCGTCATCTCCTCCTCCCTCGGCCTCCTCCTATGCTACACACCCTTGACCTACACCTACTTTGTTGGCAACCCCTTCACCAACCTCCCCTACATGTGGTCTCGCCCCCGCCTCCGCCACATCACCGACACACAATCCGTCCTCGTCGCTGACAGCAACGGCTACTTCCATATCATCTCCCTCATCCCTACCCCTACCCAACAAGGCATCAAGTGTGCTATAGAAATTTACTCATCTCACCTAGGAAAATGGATGACCCTATCTCAAGGGCTCTGGCTCAAAGTCGTCCCCAACTCCGGCATTTCTTGCAGGCGGTACGGGTACTGGCTCATAAAGTCATCTGGGACAAATAATATAGTGTGGGTGGTTAGGGTGGATACAAAGCCCAACGTGATGGAATCCCCTGTTTTGGACTATGTCCAATTCAGGGGAGTAGATGAGCAAGATGTGGTGGCTGGGATGAAGCTAGGGAGGGTGGGGAACCAAGTGGGGATTGTGATTGTTAATGAGACCAAGCGTAGGGTGGAGCTGCACATTTTGAATGAGGAGGAAAGTGTGAATGGGAATGAGGACGATGGAAGCACAGACATGATTAGATGGGAGCTGTTTGCAGAGGTGCATGTGGATGTCGATCCTACAATGGACGAGGCAGTAGTTGAGATTATGGAGCCCCTTCGGATAAGGTGTAGGGAGATGCCGCAGCCGATAAAGTTTGAGAGTGGTAAGATGGAGGTGTTGCTATTGGTGGGGGGGAGACTTGTGGTGTGGCAGAATGGTTGGAATCAAGAAAGCAGGACGGTTGCAAAGGTGGTGAGTTGCGAGGTTCCCTACGATGCTGACCCGATAAACGGTGTCTCACATGTGGCCAGTTCTATAGAATTCAGGGTGCAAGACAAGCAGATAAACGATGTCCCAAATGTGGCCAGTTCTGTAGTACCCTGGGAATAAGAGAATCAGTAGAGAGTCATTCTTGTATTCAAATCTAGCCTAGCTTCTAAGGGTGATACTAGTATATGTGTGAGTATTGTGTCAGTAAAGTAGTGAGACATGGCAATGCTAATTCTCAGTTTCGTATACCTTTAGTAAATACATGTATAAACTTTTGAAGAGTTGAATTGAGAAAATGGATCAATACATATTGCTATAGACAGTAGGTCTGGGTGTGTAATTATTAGTTACCGGAGCCCTCTTCTTCTCTATGTCAAACAAGCTCCGTTGTGAAATTTCTGATATATTCGTTGCAAAATCAGCGCACTTGTTCTTCAGGGCAAAGCACCAAAGGTAGAGAGACTGTCCTTCAAGTAGTAAAACTGTTGGTTGTAATGTACAAGCACTCATTAAGGTCGATGAGATGTAGAGACTGAGAGTTTGAAATAGGATCAAGACACCGATGAATAAAATACGCCTGAAACATGTCACCTCTCACAAAGACATTCAGTGCTGAATTTTTTTCAACCACTATATGATAGTGTAACGAGTCAAATTAGCTCTTCATGCGAGATAATGTAAAATGAAGAAAGCTTCTAAGTTGCATTACATCGAATTAGCTATTCAAATGAGAATGCAAAATGCAGAAAGTTCCAAGTCGCATTATATCATACATCTTATATGCAGAATCCCAACTGAAGAAATAATTAAGGAGTAAGGAATATATTGAGCTTACCCTCTTAAGAATACGAGCATGCACTGAAAAATGCTATATCTGTTTTTTTCTATTTACCGCAACTGCTCCAGTCCAGCATTCTTGTCCGATCGCTCATTGCATTATGATAAAAAGACTGTCACAACAATCGCAGTAAACAAGAAGAGTATGAACAGATGTAATAAATGAGCAATTCTTAGATGTAAATTCTCAAATGATTTCGAATTACAAGCTTCCTATATATGAACAGAGTATGAACAGAGCAATAGTTTGCTAGTGACTCAGCGGGCTAACAAACTAATCACAGCCTTCACCTCCTTTACACGTGCTCTGCACATTATTAAACATACAGACTAAAATGCAAATATGAGGGACTGAAATGAAAAACATAAAGGACTGATATAGGAAAGAAATGGACTGATACACAAAGAAAGTTACACATGCAATGAAAGTTAAAATGAAAATAGAAAATAGAAGATTGAATTATGTTTTTATTTTTGTTTCGGAATTTGTTTAACATTAAGTAGAAAATCGGCAGTTCAATTTTTTATTGGGACCAAATTAATACGTATCCATTTCATTTCAACTTAGTTGGGTTTGTGTGCTTTAGATTCATAGATAATAGGATCAGAGATCATTCATGTAGGATCATTTAACTTATTTTTACTAGAATTTATCTCCAGAATTTTACTTATTCGAGAAAAATTTTATATTAAAATGAAGAACCCGAAATGTAGTTGAATGTAAACTATCATATATATATGAAGTGAATGCTCAAAAAGAGGACCACCAAACAATTTTATACAGCAAGAGATATAAATGCCAAATATTAATTTTCTAAGGACTATTATGAAACAAATTATTATGAAACAGCAGAAAAAGTATGGGAAAAAAACTAGCTAGTTACATTCTGAATTTGGGGGTCATATGACTATCAAAAGAAATATGGGATTCATATAATATCTCTAATATTTATTCACATGCTGGAGTTCTTTTCGAACTCCATCCTTTATTTAAAATAAATTAAAAATAAAAAAAAATTGAAAAAAAATGTGGGAATCATATAATGTACTTATCTCTAGTACTTAGATTATTTTGATCCCTCGTGTTATAATGCAGAAAAAATAAATGAAATAAAATTTGTTTTTAAAAATAAATCCCAGAAACTAGCACTAACTGACCTTAAATATCCTCCTATATAAACCTCACAAGTCACAAATTCTACACTCTTCCAACTACAAACCCTCATCAAAATTCTTAATCTTTCAAGGAAACCAAGAAACAGAAACACCAAGGGTGCGTTTGGTAACATTTTTTGGAAATATTTTGAGAAATATTTTTTCTCAAAACGCGTTTGGTTATACTTTCCAAACGGCATCTTTTCTCAAAAGATGCTTTGAGCTGTTTTCCCCTTTTGGCCACTTCCCCTTCTTCTATCCCCATCTTACTGTCGAAAAAAAAACCCTATTACCATCTTCTCCTCTCTCGTCACTCCCAGGTCGTCACCTCTCTTCGCCACCCTTCCTCTATCGTTGCTTTCCCCCTTCCTCTTTCTTCGCTGACGACGTTAGATCAAGAGATCTATGAAGCCCCTCGCCAGATCTGGAAAACCCTAACGCCCTCTTTCACCCCTTCTCACCCCGCACGATCATTCGTTGCTCTCTTGGGGCCCCTCCTCACCCCGCACGGAGCTCGATTCATGGTCTGCGAGACCAGATCTGCTTTTGCTAGAAGGTGTCTTCGAAATCGTAGCTCACGAATCCGACGCCAGTCGAGGGAATTCGTCGGAGACAACTTCTTCAGGTTTGGTAAGCAGCAATCCAGGGTATGTTTCATATCTATGCCCAATTTTTTGATACTGTTATGGTATTTGGTCTATATTTCCACACTTGCTTCATAAAAATCCCTTTTTTAGGGTTAATTTAATGCACTTAGTGAGGAATTGAGGGTCGAAAATTGTTATTTTTTTTGGGTTTGCTGTGATTTCGAAATCTTGAGTACTGATCTGTTTATGGAGATTTTGAATACTGATTTGGAGATCTTGAGTACTGATCTTGAGTACTGATTTGTTTATGGGTAGTACACATCAGCTACAATTTCTATAATAACCTCAAATTAACACTGTTCACTGTTAATGCTCACCAATTAATGACTGTTATTTAATACTGATCGTTAAGGGAAAGGAGATTGAGATGGAGAGTGATCTTGGGCTTTGGCCAGCAATTAATGTGCGTACATTTATTGAGTTGATGGAGGCCGAGATCGGAATAGTTTGAAAAGTGCAAAATTCGATGCAAGACAATGGACTCAATTGATGACTTTATTGAACCAACAATGTAATCGTTCATACACTTTTAAACAAATAAAAGAAAAATATGGACGACTTAAGATGCAGTGGAAAGCTTTTCACGATTTGAAGAATCAAAGCAGTTTTGGTTGGGATGAAGAGAATTAGACAGTGACTTGCGATCCCGATGTTTGGCAGTCATATGTCAAGGTTCTCATCTGAAATTTTTTTTTATGCTAATGTGGGATTATGATCGTAATATACTTTTTATTGACTTTTATAGTTGTAAACTAACAACACAATAACTTATAAATAGGCACACCCTAAAGCTTCCGAATTCAAATCGAAGGGTTTGGCCAACTATGATGTGTTGACCAAAATTTTTGCTGATTCTACTGCCGAGGGTCTGCTATCTAGGGCTTCATCCCAAAGGGTGTATGACCTCGATGAGGAACAAAGGGTCATGTTTGAGTTCGCCCACCCCACTCCCCCCAATGCACCACATGTAAATTTGGATGATGATGATGATTACGAACCAATGTTTACGGGGTCGGGGTCTCATAAGAGACGCTCTAGTGGTGGGTCCAGTGGCCGAGCAACAAAAAGCTCAAGAATGGATGTTGCTGTTCATGCCAACGCTGAAAAGTCCATTGCTAAAGCTGAATACTATAAGAAGAAGGCCAGCATGGTTGATCGCTCCGTCCCAGACGATCAGTCGTCCATTGACAATGCCATGTTAATACTAAATGGTTTGGATGGGCTTGAAGAACCTATGATCGATTTGGCACTGGAGAACATAATTCATAACCCAAATTGGCGTAGAACCTTTGTTCTAATGAAACCGGAGTGGAGAGTAGGGTGGTTAAGCAGACTTGTGAAAAAATAAATGTAATTTATTAAATTCCATAAAAATTCATTATCTATTATTTAAATGTAGCAGTTTTTTTACATATTTCTGTGTTAGTAGTTGGGTGATTATATGGGTTGGTACGATGAGTTCGCTTTGCTAATATATCGGTTTTAGTTTCATCTGCACTCGTTTTCCTACATTCTGTTTGTTATGACTGCTTATGTTTCAATTCTATGGGTTGCTGTTATTATTTATATGACATCCATTATGGTCGTAGAGTATTTAAAATTAGAAGTATTCTTTATGCAAATGTAATCTAATTGTTACAGTGTTCTGTACTACTGCACTTGCTACCATACTGATGGACTCTTCAAGTAACACGTCGTCAAGTTCTGATGAATCCGACCTTGAGGACTTGTTCTTTCTTGAAGAGATGGAACAGTTTTATAATAATAAAAGTCCCAATACCACGTCCAAACTATCAGGTCGTGAATACCTACAAGAACTCTTAGACGGTCCAGATGCCAAATTCTTTTGGGTGTTTCGCATGAATAAGGATTGTTTTATGCCTTTGTGCCAATTTATAATAAATGGCAACTACCTTCAGGAAACGCCCGAGCAAATACAAAGAAGGCGTATATCTCATCATGAAAGTGTTGCTATTTTTTTGTTCATTGTCGCTCATAGTAATAGGATGAGGCTTGCCTGTGGTCGGTTTGATCATTCGTTGGAAACAATTGATAGACATTTCACTGATGTGTTGAAAGGTTTGGTAAGAGCATCAGCTCTTCTTATTAAACACCCAGACCCGGAACATGTACATGATAAGATCAGGGGTTCCCCAGATTTCTATCCATGGTTTAAGGTAATTTGTGCATTTCATGTTTAAAACCGTTTATTCTAATGATTCAAATGTGTTCAATAAAGTAGTAGCTTTCTATCTTAATAATGTAGGGGGCTATTGGTGCTGCCGATGGTACTTTAATACCTGCTACCGTACCCGCTAGTTGACAAAACAGTTGTCGTGGTCGAAAGGGTGATATATGTCAAAATGTGCTGGCAATTTGTGATTTTGACATGAATTTCACTTTTGTTTATGCGGGTTGGGAAGGAAGTGCTAATGACTCTCGCGTAATACATAGTGCATTAACAAAAAGATTGTTGCCAATCCCGCCCGAAGATAAGTACTACTGAGTAGACTGTGGGTACACAAACATGCCAGGGTTTTTAGCTCCCTACCGCGGGGAGCCATATCATTTGCAGGATTTCCAAGGTCCTAACCATGCACCCACCCAATATAAGCAACTTTTCAACAAACAGCATGCTAGGCTACGAAATGTAATAGAACGAACCTTTGGTGTATTCAAAAAAAGGTTTGCCATATTCAAGTCTATGCCCAACTACTTCTACACAAGACAAGTTATGATGGTACCAGCATGTTGTGCAGTTCATAATTTTATACGTAAGTATTCTGCCGATGATTCATTGTTTTCAAACATAGAAGAAGAACAAAATAATCACCTACACAATGAAGAGAATGCTTCCACATCTCAGCCTTTGGATATGTCATCTTCTCAGTTGAATCACATGAATAATAAAAGAGATCAAATAGCTATGGCAATGTGGAATGCCAGACATTGATGTAAGCATTAGCATGTACTTGTTCGTGGTTACTTTCTGTTCTTGTAATATATGGTTGGAAGTTATTTCCTTTCATTTGTAGCCCATCTATTTGATGATCATGTATATTAATGTATTAAGCAGGCGATATATGATGAAATATTTGTATGCATGCAGGTTGGGGGACCATCATGTGTCACTGAGTTTCTGAAAATGATGGATATGGTATATTCTGATCCAGAATTTATTATAATTTTTTACGTTAGAAGACAACAATCTAATGATCTTATATTCCCATTATACTGACTCAATGAATGATGTATTCAGCTATGGGTGATGGATGGGGTGGGTACAAGACATTAGTAGTAGCTGGCATGGCAATTTTAAAAATTGCAGCTCTACACTAATCATGATGATTTGCTTGAACAATTGTTCTATAACAATATGTTTTGAGGATACGGCCAATTAGGGATGTGATGTTGATATATTCTGATCCTATATAACATTATTTGGGAGAATTTTGTGATTGATTACTAGTATTCAAAACATGGATATGATAATGTTATATTCTGATCCTATATAATTTAATTTGTGAGACCTTTCTGATTGATTACTAGAATTCAAAATATGGATATGATGAAGATATATTCTGATCCTATATAACATTATTGTTGAGGCTTTTGTGATTGATTACTAGAATTCAAAATATGGATATGATGATGATATATTCTGATACTATATAGCATTATTTGTGAGACTTTCGTAATTGATTACTAGTATTCAAAATATGGATATGATGATATTATATTCTGATCCTACAGTTCTTATTTTGGATAATGACAACCTTGTTGATTCGTTGTTCTGGACCTACACATGTTATCTTACATTTGGAGTGTCTGACAACTTTCAACATGGTTATCATTGTTACTAATATATATGGATATGATGACGATATATTCTGATCCTACTGTTCTTATTTGGGATAATGACAACCTTGTTGATGTTGTCCTGAACCTACAACAGTTGTTATCTTATATTTAGAGTAATGGCAACTTTCAAAATAACCATGTTGTTACTAATATATGAACTGAAATAAAGTTTCAAAGAATACAACCCAGTTAGGATTATCTCTCATGGTCTCAAAATAACCAATACAATGGTTTCAAAATAACCATTTTGTTACTAATATATAGCAGCTGATAATCTCCCACCATGGTGGGCATCAATACTGATCACATCATTGTACTGGCTTGTGTACACAGTATGGAAATTACAACCCAGTTAAACTGAAACCTTCCTCAAAGGAAAAAGAAAGTCATCGCAATTTTGAGGTAGACATCAGATTATGTTGGAATTTGATAAATAAGGCAATTCAATGGATATGATGAATTTTGTAATGGATACTACACTTTCAAAATTTGATAGTGATGATGCTTTATTCTGATCCTTTAATACTCTTTGGAGTAATTATTGTTGTTTGCTTTAAAAGAAGATAATAACTGGGTTGTATCAGTTTGTGATGACAATTTCTATTCTTTGAGGAAGGTTTCAGTTTAACTGGGTTGTAATTTCCATACTGTGTACACAAGCCAGTACAATGCTATGATCAGCATTGATACCCATCATGGTGGGAGATTATCACCAGCTATATATTAGTAACAACATGGTTATTTTGAAACCATTGTATTGGTTATTTTGAAACCATATAGGAGATTATCCTAACTGGGTTGTATTCTTTGAGGAAGGTTTCAGTTTAACTGGGTTGTAATTTCCATGCTGTGTACACAAACCAGTATAATGGGGTGATCAGTATTGATGCCCTAAATGGTAGGGGATTATCACCTGCTCTATATTTGGTAACATCATGGTTATTTTGAAGAGAGAGGTGACGAGAGAGGAGAAGATGGTGATAGGGTTTTTTTTTCGACAGTAGGATGGGGATGGAAGAAGGGGAAGCGGCCAAAAGGGAAAAACAGCTCAAAGCCAATTTTCTGAAAAGATGCCGTTTGGAAAACCTAACCAAACGCGTTTTGAGAAAAAATATTTCTGAACATATTTCCAAAAAAATGAAACCAAGACGGTTAAACCAATGTCATGGTTATTTTGAAACCATGAGAGATAATCCTAACTGGGTTGTCTTCTTTGAAACTTTATTTTCAGTTTAACTGGGTTCTAATTTCCATACTATGTACACAAATCAGTACAATGCCGTGATCAGCATTGATGCCCATCATGGTGGGAGATTATCACCTGCTGAGATGGTTTATATATTAGTAACAACATGGTTATTTTTTGAATCGCATGTATTGCTTATTTTCAAACCATGGGAGAATAACCATAACTGGGTTGTATTCTTTGAGGAAGGTTTCAGTTTAACTGGGTTGTATTCTTTGAGGAAGGTTTCAGTTTAACTGGGTTGTATTCTTTGATGAAGGTTTCAGTTTAACTAGGTTCTAATTTCAATGCTGTGTACACAAACCAGTACGATGCTGTGATCAGCATTGCTGCCCATTATGGTGGGAGATTATCAGCGGCTGCGATGGTTTATATATTAGTAACAACATGGGTTTTTTTTTGAATCGCATGTATTGGTTGTTTTGATACCATGGGAGATTATCCTAACTGGGTTGTATTCTTTGAGGAAGGTTTCAGTTTAACTGGGTTGTAATTTCCATACTGTGTACACAAACCAGTACAATGCTGTGATCAGCATTGATGGCTATCATGGTGGGAGATTATCAGCAACTGATGGCTGCTGGTGTTGGCTTCTGATACTTGTGAAGGATGTGATGGTTGCTGATGGTCTTATGTAATGTCTGCTTCGGGCTTCGCAAATTTTCTGTCAGTTTCAATATGTAAAATATTGATAGAGTGTACAATTACCTTCCTATGATGAGTTCTGATGCTGCTAATGGCATATGATGGACACTGATGGATTGGAATTGTTTTTTTTTTTTTTTTTTGCTTTGTAAGAGGTTCAGTTGTAATTTTCACATTAGAAAGTTCTAATTCTTGTTACTATGTTAGAAATTTTGGTAACGTTTTTTCATGCTTGTAATGCGAAATTGATGGTTGGGCTATCCCAGTTTGTGAAATAAATGTAACCAAACAGAAATTTGTAATGGATATTTTGTACATTTATTGAAAATTTGCATATTGTGTCCAATTGCTGTATTACCCGACTCTACCACAATTCAAATAAAATTTTACATGGTCGAAAGCTTGCCACTGATGGGAAGCTACCAAGAAGGAAAAAAAAAATCCCAAGTGGAGAAAACTTCCATATTGTAGCACGTTGGAAGTTCGTATATTGGTAGAACTTGGGTCTGTATCTGCAAAAAAATTTACAAAAAAATCATAAGAAAACTAATGTGAATTCATTAAACATACACCCTAGATAAGCTCCTTATAAGGAAAATTGAAAATAAAAAAAAAATTGTTGCCAAACTGGCAAAAAAAATGGAAAGAAAAAAAAAGGAAATCAAAAAAATTATTACAGAACAGCATTTTACAGTCTAGTTTTAAGAAAACAGCATTCAGGTTTATTTTTTAACTCAAACAGGTTATACAATTTCATTTTCAGAAAACAGTTTTCAGAAAACTATTCCAGACAGCTTTTACACTCTCATTTTCAGAAAACAGTTTTCAGAAAACAGTTTTCACAAAATATTTTCACAAAATCATTTTCAAAACAACAAACCAAACGCACTCCAAGAAATTAGAAAACAAAGGGAGATGCCACATCACGAAACAAGAAGATCGATGAATTCATCAACTTGGCCGATAACAATAAAAACAATGTCGGTAATGGGGAAGTAGCTGATCCGAATTTCCTCCACCACCCTGACAGCAATAACAATGCTCGTAATGTAGAAGTAGCTGATCCTAATTTTCTCCACCACCCCGACAACAACAACAACAATGCCGGTAATGAAAAAGTAGTTGATCCTAATTTCTACAACACCTCAAAAATAACAATAATCAGGTGAAGAGGAGAAACGGAAGACCAAGATATTCCGCTTCGAGAAGATGTGTTTGCGCAACAACGACTGTCATGATTTGGTAAAGGCAAGTTGGGAAGGGGAGATCGCCCAGGTTAACCGGGCAACAAGGTTGGTGAGAAAACTGTCAAGACTACAAAAGATACTGTGAAAGTGGGATAAGGACACATTTGGAAATGTCCTACAAATGAAGGATTCTATTTTCAAAGAGATCGAGGACCTAGAGAGGAAAGAGGAGGCGAACGGACTGAATGACAATCAATTCCAAAGATTGTCCAGGTGTAGGCAGGATATTTTGAAAATTTATACTAAGGAAGAGATCATTTGGCACCAACGATCGATGGTTAGTGGTTGTTGGAAGGGGATGCAAACACTAAGTACTTCCATAAAACAGCAAACTTGCGGCGTAGGTCCAATCACATACACTCCTGGGATATTTAAAGGACGACAGTTTAAAATGAACGACAGATCTCACAGCACGTTCATGACACATTCAAGAAATTGTTTGGTAATTGTACAGGTGGATTGTGCGAGTCGAACGAGGACTTATGGGAGGTATTAAAGGAAAATGTTCTTGGAAGGGTTCTGGCGCGATGGATAAGTTCAAGGCAGCATTATGGGGTATGGGTCAAGATAAGGCCCCAGGACCAGATGACTTTATGATATTCTTCTACGAACAAATATGGGACATCGTAAAGAATGACATTATGGATGTCATGAAGGCTTCCTATGAGAGAACTTTGGATATGGGAAGACTTATGAAGAAGAGGGTGGCAACGGGGGTTAGGGATTTCGGCCCAATTAGCTTGTTAAATTGTTCAGTCAAGATTATATCGAAAGTTTTGGCAACTAGGCTGAGGGGTCTGATTGTAGACATCTAGGATGAATATCAGACAGGGTTTATTGTAGAGAGGGATATTCTAGAGGTGGTGTCATTAGTTGAGGAGGTCATTCACGACTGCAAATGGACCATGAGGAATCTGCTTAAGCTTGACATTGAAAAGACATATGACAATGTTGAATGTAGCTGCTTGGTGGAGATACTTCTAAGGTGAGAGTTTAGGAACAAGTGGATTGGTTGGAGAGGGTCTTGGTTACAAACAGCCAAGGTGTTTGTCCTAGTCAGCGGGATCCTGAGAAATGAAATTAAATGTCGACATGGGCTTCGATAGGGGGACCCCCGATCACCACTTTCACTCTTGTGGCAAACGACCTGCATAGGATGTTAAAGTCCTACAAGGAAAAGGGTCTCATTCATGGGTTGGGAAAGGCGTGGGGAGAGGACAACCTTCGTTGCAAGGTGCCAGTGACAGTAAACGAGGGTCAAGCGAGGGGATGAGAACCAGGACTCAATCTGTATAAGGAGTTGTCAGATTGGTGGAGTTTCTGCGGTTTCTCATTTGGTGCTTGAAGTTGATGCATGAGTCACTGATGGGGGCAATAGAGGTGTCCATGCAAGAGTCAGGGGAGAGGACAACCTTCGTTGCGAGGTGCCAGTGAGAGTCAATAAGGATCAAGCGAGGGGATGATAACCAGGACTCAATCTGTACAGGAAGTTGTCAGATTGGTAGAGTGTCTGCGGTCTCTCATATGGTGCTTGAAGTTGACGTATGAGTCACTGATGAGGGCAACGGAGGTGTCCATTTGAGCGACAGAGCGGATAAACGGTGTACAAACGAGGCACTGAGAGAGAGAATGAGCTCAAATTGGCACAAAAAATTGACTTGGACGAGATCGGCCGATCAGTAGGATTAGATTTCATTGTATTTTTTTTTGTTGATTGGGGTGTATGAGTTTCAGGACCCAGCTTGTTAGGATCTGAACTTCATAAGCCTTATTTTTGGTTGTATGTTTTGTTAAAATCTTTGTCATGAAATGGAGGGTATTCAACCCACCGTTTAACGATAAAAAAACACACACACACACACACACAAGAAATATTCCCCTCTCCTCTCCTTAGATATCAAGGCTCGTGAGTACTAGAAACAACCTTCTTGAATTGCTTTAGGTGATACTAAAGATTCGAAATAAGGAACAACATTACCACTGGTCAACCTCATGGGTTAGTTGCAATACTTTCCTTTCTCAAGATCATAGAAGTCAAATTTGCCAAAGAAATCTGCTAATAAAACTTTTCCATCTTGAATGGACAATACGGGGTAAAACTGTTAGGAATTGTGTCCTCAAATACACATAGGCACTGAGTAATTGAAGTTGGAGAAGAAGAGAAAGAGACAAAGAAGCAAGAGAAGACAAGCAGCGAGTAGAAGAATGCAGCCTGGAGAGTTGCGGTCGACTGACCTAGTCTGTTGAGAGTTCTTCGAGTGTACAGGTCCAACAGAGGAGGGGACGGTCGACCGACCTTGGGGGTGCAGTCGACCAGTCAGCTCTCAGATCTGGATTTACACGTTGCGGTCGACCGACCTTCGGGGTACGGTCGACCGACATCGGCGGCTGATTGTTTTTAGGCTTACAAGTTTAAGGCCCAATTGCTAGATTTGTGTTTATCTTTTAGAGTTTACTTGGGGGCTATATATATGGCCGTAAACTCTAGGATTAGAATCAATTTGTGTATAAAAAATGAGCTGTTATCATTGTTCAACTTCAAGAGAGAGATTGTGCCGAGTGTTTCAAAGGTGAGTGTTACCGCTAAATCTGCTGTGGGGGCAAACAGATAGAATTTGTGGATTCTTAGGAATGCTGAATAGTCAAACCTGAAACCTTTTCCACCGGAGTTTGACCGTTGACTCCTGTCGTTCACCTGCAAAAAGTGCGATGCACCAGGGTTGATCTCGGTGATGCACCCTCCGATGCTCAAATCAGTAATCAAAAAGATTATAAATGAGCTTTTACTGGAAAAAGATTGATTACCTCTTAATGGTGGGGGATGAGGGGTATTTATAGCAGCCTTTGGGACCAGTTTAGGGATGAAATCCCTAATTCCCTGTGAAAGGATAGAGCGAATCAGGATGGATCCGTTCGTGGGTTATTGGGCCTGTGAAAAAAAGACCCAATACCCATTTCAGACCCATTTGTAGGTGAAATTACCATTTTACCCTCGTGCTTTAAGATTCGTGCCCAATTTGGACGGTTCCGATTTATCGCATTTTTAGCCATATCACGAGCCCCCCACTCCTGAAGACCGAGTTTGATCAGCCTTTGGGGAGTAGTTTTGCTTTTTCAATGGCTTGCAGATTTGTATCGGAGTCCAAACGAGGGGCGTCGAATCTTCGTGCGAGGTATTGTGGTGATTTTCAGAGTTATTTGCGTGCTCAAGGTTGTTCTTGAGCTCTTCTGGACTTCTGGTGACTTTTCTTAATTTTTATCTATTTTTCGGACCATTTATCTAATTTTGCGAAGTGGTGATTTGTTGTTCGGGGGTCTTAATTAACTATTCTAAGCAATAATTATCTACTGGGGGGTTCGAAAATCTTTTCCCCGAATTTTTAATTATTTTTTAGAACTTTTAATTAATTTTCCTGAATTTATAATCATCTTTTCACGATTTTTAGATAAATAATTTGATTTTAATAAATAAAAATAAATTTTTTAATCCGATTTATGACGTGGCGCGATCTGGGCCCTTCACCAACATAGGGTGCGAATTTCGGGGAGATCTAATGCCTGTGGTTGCTTGAAGGAGTGCTTTTCTCCATTCCGTGGCTTAGCAACTTCGGCGTCGTTGCCGACCCCCCTCAAACGCGCGTTATGAAGGAGGCCGAGGTCTAGGGGGGTTCGGATCCGTCGGCCGAAGAGTAGAGATACCTCGGCGAGGCTGCAGGCACAAAGGAGGGGGTTCGGCGAGCCTTTGTCGAAGTCCGAGGAAGATTTTTTCCATGTAAGAGGGTCGGTGCCAAGAGCGCACGGCAAGGCATGCCGAGGTCCAAGATAAGATTTTTTCCTTGTAAGAGGGTCGGTGCCAAGAGCGCTCGGCAAGGTATGCCGAGGTCTGAGGAGGATTTTTTCCATGTAAGAGGGTCGATGCCAAGAGCGCTCGGCAAGGTGTGCCGAGGTCCGAGGAGGATTTTTTCCATGTAAGAGGGTCGGTGCCAAGAGCGCTCGGCAAGGTGTGCCGAGGTCCGAGGAGGATTTTTTCCATGTAAGAGGGTCGGTGCCAAGAGCGCTCGGCAAGGCATGCCGAGGTCCAAAAGGGAATTTTTTCCTCGTTTGGGCGTCGGTGCCAAGAGCGCTCGGCAAGGTGTGCCGAGGTTTGAGGAGGATTTTTTCCATATAAGAGGGTCGGTGCCAAGAGCGCTCGGCAAGGCATGCCGAGGTCCAAGAGGGGATTTTTTCCTCGTTTGGGCGTCGGTGCCAAGAGCGCTTGGCAAGGCATGCTGAGGTCCAAGAGTGAGGATTTTTTCCTCGTTTAGGCGTCGGTGCCAAGAGCGCTCGGAAAGGCATGCCGAGGTCCAAGAATGAGGATTTTGTCATCGTTTGGGTGTCGGTGCCAAGAGCACTCGGCAAGGCATGCCGAGGACCGAGAGTGAGGATTTTTTCCTCGTTTGGGCGTCGGTGCCAAGAGCGCTCGGCAAGGAATGCCGAGGTCCAAGAATGAGGATTTTTTCATCGTTTGGGCGTCGGTGCTAAGAGCGCTCGGCATGGCATACCGAAGTCCAAGAATGAGGATTTTTTCCTCGTTTGGGCGTTGGTGCCAAGAGCGCTCTACAAGGCATGCCGAGGTCCAAGAGTGGGGATTTGACGGCTACAAGATGACAGGCTGGCTTGATGACTGTTGGTCTTCTGACGACTTTGACCATTAGCCATTAATGCGATAGTACGATTTGGCGTGGTTATTAATGTGACGGTACAGCTCTTTTTGTCGCTTTGTGTAAATGGGCCTGACTGTTGGCTTTCTTGAGGCCCATTATTCTCGTTTTGTGTGTCAAGCTCTATAAAACTCCACCCCCCCTCATTTTTCACTTCTCCAAGTTTTTACTCAGGCGGTGATTTTCTACTATCGAGAGCTCCGTTGATCATCGACTATTTTCCGGCGAATATTCCGACCGCAACTGCCACTTCAAGGTAACTTACACTTAGTTTATTTTAAGTATAAAAATGTCTCTTTCCCCTGTTTCGGAGCCCTCCCCCTCCGCTGGCGAAGGTTCGTCTCCGAGTAAGAGAGCCCGCACCGACAAGGGCAAGAGGGTTATTGGTCGAGATACAATAGTGGAAGATCCGAAACATATGGAAGGGGGAAGACGACGAGGGTTATTGGTCCATAGGGTTCGGGAGCTTCCGGAGGAGCATGCCGAGCGCATAGTTCATGGAAGGGGGCGGACCTTCGAGGAGAATGCGGCAAGGGAGACCTCGGAGGCGGATGACACGGTTTCCATTCTCGACGAGGTGGATCTGGCAGTGATCCGGGACTGCTTCCAAATCCCAGATGAGTATGAACTGATGTTACCGGGCCCCAGGGTTAGGGCCAATTTGTCGATGTCGGAAAATATGTGTTTCTGGCCGGTCGATGCCTTCATTGCCAGGGCGCGGCTCTCTCTCCACCCGTTCGCTATTCAGGTACTTAGGTGGTTTGGGGTCAGCCCCATTCAACTTATGCCGAATGCGTGGAGAGTCATCAACGGGTTTGTGCTCCACTGCCAGACAGCCGAGATCGAGCCGGAGTTGAGGGTTCTCCGGATGCTTTACCGACTTCACCAGCAGAACTGGTCTGAGTTCCGGTATTACTTGGCCCCGAGGTATGGCACTCGGCTCGTCATCTACCCTGACTCCATAAAACACTGGTGCGACAAGTACTTTATAGTGTGGAGTCGCGAGGCGTGGCCCATACCCTCCGGTTGGGTGGAGGAGGTGACGAAGCGAGTGAGGGAGTCGCCAGTGCTCCATCCCAAAGAAGAAGATGCAGTTCGGGTCCTTCTCGACCGACCCAAGTTTGACTGGCAAGAACTAACTGAAGATGTTCCCTTCAGAGGAGGGCTCTGCCGTGTAGATCCTACTACATGGCTTTTATCAGTGTTTTCCTTTTTATTTTGCTTGATCGTAACTTGTGTTTTAACAACAACAAAATTCTTGATGCAGAGGCTATGGACTACAACGCGGTGCTAGCGCAGAGGACCACCCTCGGAGGGTCGCAATCAAGCTGGCCGCTCCAAAGGCTCAGAAGGTCGCCAGCGCTGCTCAGGAGGTGGAGGCATCGGTGGTCGCGACCCCGAGCCGAGCTCCGGCAGCAGCCTAGGCATCGACTGAGGCAAGCAAGTTCCCCATCGCCGCTGCGTTCGGGATGGAGGTGCCCCCGCTGACGGTGGATGCCGAGGTGCTCCTTTCGGAGGAGCACAAAAAGATCTATGTTCCGGACTGGCAGGTTTGGAAACTCGACGGATTCCTCGGCGACTCGACGTCGAGCATGTAGGCGGTGAAGCACCTGGCGAAGCCGAAAGATCGAGTCGCCATGGACGTCGGTAATGCGGGCAATGATGCCATCGAGTTCGCACGCTCAGCGGTATCGGTGAGTATTGATTTTCCCTTTGTAGACAACTTGCATGTTTGATTTTCTAACTTCTTTCGTTCTTCGTTGTTCTGCAGCAGATAACCGTCCACTTCGGTCATCTCATGGAGAAGATGACGGAGCTGGAGAAGGACCTCAAGAAGGAGGTCGATTGGGCTCGGGCTGAAAAGGCTCGACTGCCCAACGAACTCGACAAATTGAAGGTCGAGTTTGAGGGGAAGACGACGAGGCTCGAGTACCTCGAGGGCCTTGCTACGAAGCTCGAGGGCGATCTGCTTCGGCAGAGGGAGGAGTCGGCCAAGCAGCTGGCCGAGGCGGTGGAGGCCAAAGCTGCGGCGATGAAGGAAGCTGAAGCAGCCACCATGGAGAAGGCGCAGGGCTTCCTTGCTGTCAACATGGCCAAGGCGTATGCCCAGGCCATCGAGCAGGTGTCAGAGCGCTATCCTGAGGTCGACTACTCCGGATGGCGGCTTTTTCCCGACCACGTCGACGGCTTCGACCCCGAGTCGGAAGAGGAAGGAGGGGACGACGAAGATGAAATAGAGGTCGAGGTCGTCGGCGAGGTCCAGGGGTCCGTGGTGACTCCGCTGCCGATGTTGGCACCTTCGGGAGAGTCTGACCCCGTCCAATCTCGTCACCCCGGGAAAGAGGTCGCCCCCTGACTTCTGCTTTTCCCTTTTGTTTTTGTCTTTTGTACTTTTATATGTATTGCCTAATTGCGGACTAGCCACCGTATTTTTTGTGATGAATGGAGATATATCTTTTTGGGCTCGACCATGCGTTTCTTTTAAGAATAACTTTATAAATATTTTCTTGAAATTTGGCTAAGTGTTCATGCTACTCCGCCCAAAGCTTCGGCTATGTGTGAAAAAAGATCACGGTCTTTGCCGTGTACACGTTGCCATGCTCTGGGGTCGGGTGTGAACCAAAATTGCCAATTTTTACTGAGTGCTTTCATTGTTTGCCCCAATTTTTCAGCTCGCCGAGGTTACCCAGCTCGTCGAACCATGCAATGTAAGGGAGGAACTACGTTCCGAGGTCGGTTTAGGGACGACGAGGTTGTGTCTGACTAGGTGCCGAGAGCGCCTTTATGAAGTCGAACTGGGGTTGCGCAGGGCTGAAAGTGAGCGGAATCACTTGCAACTGATTGTTGGTGGGCAAGACACCGAGATTCGGCGACTAGAGGGTAGGCTTACTGAGACGACCCCCGTAGATGAAGATGATGGCTCGTCAACAGCTTTCACCCTTCTCCTGAGGCTTAAGTGCTTATGACACTCGTTGTCGAAGATGACAACGGAGAGAGACGATATGCTCGCCGAGATTCACCACCTGCAGATAGTGGAGGAAGAGCTCCTGGCAGAGGAAGAGGAATTGACAGCGGCGGTGGGCAAGCTAATGGCCGAACGCGACGAGTTGACGGCGGAGGTCGACGTTTTGAAGAGGGCCACGGTAGACAAGAGCATCGAAGTTACTCAGCTCTGCCGAATTATTTCCAGCCGTCCTGGCATCCCGAGCTCCGCCATGCCCCCTCGCTTCGAGGTAGCTGTGAAGGACGATTCTTTGAAACAACGCATAACCGAGCTGGAGGCGAAAGTCACTCGCCTCAAACCTCATTCGGGACCAATCAATGTCAGAAGCACTTCGTGCACCCGCGAAGAAAGTGAGCGAGGGATTTCATTTTACAAGCTTGCGACCCGTCCGCCTGTTGTTCGACAAAGTTCGGGTGATGCTCAAAGTGGCGTGGCTGTGTTGTCGAGCGGGGCCTCCATTGGCACGATTATCAGGAGTAGCGCCGAAGATACGTCCCAGTTCACCGGTTTAGGGACGAGTTCCGAGTTTCGGCACCGCCATCCACGGGTATCCTTAAAGCGGAATATCCCTGCGCCTAGGAGGCGTTGAAGCCCTCTCGTTGTCAAATGTTGTATTTTGTCTAAGTGTTACGAGTCGGCTCTGTAGTTTTGGCCTATCAACTCTTGTAATTTCATTGTAACTTTAGCTTTTTTTAACTCCCGCTACTTTGTTGTAAAGCAGAGTACTGTTTTGTACTGTCTTCCCCAACATTATAGAAACGAGGCTTTTTTCTTTCTTGGACTTGGTCATGTGTTGTTGTATGACTTGTAAAGGGCGGACTACTTCTAGCTTGCCTAAGAGCGAGGTACGGAAGTGGTGCCGAACCATGCTTCTAATTCGCTTAAAAGCGAGCTTGCAAAGCCGAGTCGAGCCCCATCTTGGACTCCGACCGCGTTGTTTGGGCAAGTTTCAACGGTTGTGGGAGCAATTCCGAATGGTGAACCACTCCTAGCTTGCTTAAGAGCGAGCTTGCGAAGCGGAATTGAGCCAAGTGTTGGACTCCGAACTCGTCGTTTGAGTGAGTTTCAACGGTTGTGGGAGCAATTCCGAATGGCAAACCACTTCTAGCTCACTTAAGAGCGAGCTTGTGAAGCGGAATCGAGCCAAGTGTTCGACTCCGAACTCGTCATTTGAGTGAGTTTCAACGGTTGTGGGAGCAATTCCGAATGGCGAACCACTTCTAGCTCACTTAAGAGAGAGCTTGTGAAGCAAAATCGAGCCAAGTGTTGGACTCCGAACTCATCGTTTGAGTGAGTTTCAACGATTGTGGGAGCAATTCTGAATGGTGAACCACTTCTAGGTCACTTAAGAGCGAGCTTGGGAAGCAGAATCGAGCCAAGTGTTGGACTCCGAACTCGTCGTTTGAGTGAGTTTCAACGGTTGTGGGAGAAATTCCAAATGGCGAACCACTTCTAGCTCACTTAAGAGCGAGCTTGCGAAGCGGAATCGAGCCAAGTATTGGACTCCGAACTCGTCATTTGAGTGAGTTTCAACGGTTGTAGGAGCAATTCCGAATGGCAAACCACTTCTAGCTCACTTAAGAGCGAGCTTGTGAAGCGGAATCGAACCAAGTATTGGACTTCGAACTCGTCGTTTGATTTTGAATAATTTAAGGCCTTATACAGAGAGATAAAAGTAATCACAAGGAAAATACGGGGGAAAAGAAGATCTTTATTGATAACTACTAATCGGCTGCTTCTAAGTTGCAAGCCGTTATTACATTGAGAGAATAAAGAAGCAAAATACAAGTGAAAAGAAAGGAATGGCTCGACATCTGAAGGTACTTAGAGAGGCATTCAGGCGCTCTCCTGGTACTTCAGTAGATGGTCAGCATTCCAAGTCCTGGGTATCTCTCTGCCTATAAGGTCTTCAAGACGGTATGTTCCGGGCCGAACTACCTTGGTGATCTTGTAGGGTCCTTCCCAATTCGGGGCCAACTTACTCTTTTGGCTGGGAAAGGAGATAGCTAGTTTTCTGAGGACTAATTCCCCTTCCTTGAGATCGGTGGGTCGGACTCTTTTGTTGTAGGCCTGCTCAATTCTTCTTCGGTAGTTTTGCTGGCGAATTGAAGCTCTTTCACACAGCTCATCAATCAAGTCCAAATTTGCCTGAAGCTCTCTGGCATTCTGCTATTCTTCGTAGGCCATAAGGCGAGGAGATGGTAGACCAACTTCCAAGGGGATCACAGCTTCGGACCCATAAGTGAGATTGAATGGCGACTCTCCTGTAGGGGTCCGTTTCGTAGTGCAGTAATTCCACAGTACGTTGGGAAGTTGTTCCGCCCATAAGCCTTTGGACGACTTATCCAGCCTCTTCTTGATACCGGATAGGATTTGCCTGTTGGCATTCTCTGCTTGACCATTGGACTGAGGATGGGAGATGGAGGAGAAATGTTGCTGGATGCCGTGGTCTTCACATAGAGATTGGAATGCTGCCCCTGTAAACTGTGTTCCATTATCTGTGATTAGGACCCGAGGCACGCCGAACCTGCAGATAACGTTTTTCCAGAAGAACTGCAGTACTTTGTTCTCTGTAATTGTAGCCAATGGTTCGGCCTCGATCCACTTAGAAAAATAATCAATTGTCATGACTAGGAACTTGAGCTGGGGGAAACGAGCCTAGCAAGTCCATCCCCCACACTGCGAAGGGGATCGGGCTTGAGAAAGAGGTGAGTTGTGCTTGGGGTAGGTGACGAATGTTGGAGTACTGCTGACAGGAGCTGCATTGCCGGACATGTCGTTCGGCATCTTATAGGAGGGTAGGCCAGAAGTACCCATAGTTTAATACTTTCCTGGCGAGGGACCTTGACCCTGAATGGGCTCCGCCTATACCTTCATGGAGCTCTTGCAAGGCATACGAGGCTTCTTCCGGGGAGAGGCACCTCAAGTAGGGTCTGTCATCTACTTGGGTGTAGGAGCGTCTGTACAAGACCCCTTCAATAAGGGTGAACCGCTCTGCTCTGGTTCGGACTCGTCAAGCTTCCTTAGGGTCTTCGGGGAGGAGCCCATCCCTGAGGAATTCTATCAAAGGTTTCATCCAGCTGTCCTGAAGTTGGACTGACAGCGACTCCATCGAGTCGGGGGTCTCTTCTTCTATGCTTGGTCTTAGGAGCACTTCAATCAGGACGGTCTGCTTGAGACCTTGAAGGGAGGAGGAGGCCAATTTGGAGAGGCCATCTGCTTGGGAACTTTCTTCTCTAGGGATCCGCTGAATTAGTGCCTCTTCGAATGAAGCCATGAGATTTTGGACCTTGGCTAGGTACTTAGCCATTCGGTTATCTCGTGTCTCGTACTCTCCTAAGACTTGATTCACAACCAGCTGCGAGTCACTAAATATCCAGAGATGTTGTGCCCCTGCCTTGCGTGCCATATCGAGGCCGGCTATGAGGGCTTCATACTCCGCCTCGTTGTTGGAGGCCTTAAAGTTGATGCGGAGGGAGTATTGGAGAACGAAATCATCTGGGCCTGCCAGGATGACCCCGGCTCTGCTCCCTTCGGTGCAAGAGGATTCATCTACATATACCGTCCAGATAGGAGGTACGTTCGCTGCTTGACTGATTTCTGGGATGGTGCTCTCAACAATAAATTTAGCTAAGGTTTGAGCCTAGATTGCGGTTCGAGGCTGGTATGATATGTCATGCTGACTCAGCTCGATCGACCACTTCATCAGCCGGCCTGAGGTCTCGGGTTTGTGTAGGACTTGCTTAAGCGGCTGGTCGGTAAGAACGACCATCGAGTGGGGTTGAAAATAAGAGCGGAGCTTCCTAGCTGCCATAACCAAGGCGTACGCCATCTTCTCCAATCTTAGGTAGCGGAGCTCGGCATCCCGAAGTACCTTGCTCACATAATAGATGGGCTTCTGAGCCTTGTCTTCTTCCCTCACTAGGACAGCGCTGAGGGTTTGCTCGGAGGCAGCTAAGTAGAGGTAGTGTGTTTCTCCGGGAATAGGCTTGCTGAGGAGAGGGGGGTTGACTAGATAGGCCATTAGCTGATCGAACGATTCTTGCTGCTGTTGACCCCACTCGAAGCCTTTAGCCCCCCTGAGGGCCTTGAAGAAAGGAAGACACTTCTCCCCTGACTTAGATAGGAAGCGTCCTATGGCCGCGAGGCGACCAGTGAGCTTCTGAAACTCTTTCACACTTTTGGGAGGAGCCATGTCCAGTATGGCTTTGATCTTCTCGGGGTTCGCTTCGATTCCTCTTTGACTGACCATGAAGCTTAGGAACTTTCCCGACGAGACTCCGAACGCACACTTGTTCGGGTTGAGCCTCATATCGTGCTTCCTCAACACATTGAATGCTTCTTGTAGATCGGCAACATGGTCGGCCCCATGGATGTTTTTAACTAGCATATCATCAACATACACTTCCATGTTTCGGCCGATCTGATCCTGGAAGACCTTGTCGATGAGGCGTTGGTAGGTCACACCTGCATTTTTCAGCCCGAATGGTATTACCCTGTAGCAATGGAGCCCTTGATCGGTGACGAAGGAGGTCTTTGGGATATCTGGGGGGAACATTCTTATTTGGTTGTACCTGGAGAAGGCATCCATGAAGCTGAGCAGCTCATGGTCCGAAGTAGCGTCGATCAAGGTGTCGATGCTTGGGAGTGGGAATAGATCTTTAGGGCATGCTTTGTTCAGGTCTGTGAAGTCGATGCAAATTCTCCAAGTTCCGTTGGCCTTCTTAATCATAACAACATTAGAGAGCCATTCGGGATAGTTGACCTCTTGTATGAATCGGACCTTCAGGAGCTTGTCCACTTCTTCCTTTATGGCTTTTTGGCACTCAGGGGTAAATTTGCGCCTTTTCTGTTGGACATAGGTTGGGCATTCCCTTGGGGAATCTCAAGAGTCTCGAGGGAGAGGACTGGACCCCCGGTGGAGGTCATGTAACACTTGCGGGCCATCTCTTGACTACCTCTTACTTCCCCTACTCCTGCCCTTGTGGGGAACTTCATCTTAAGATGATAAGCCGACAGGACGGCTTCTAGAGCAGCTAGGCCAGGTCGGCTAAGGATCACATTGTAAGCAGCGGGGATGTCGACGACCATGAAGTCCATCGGCTCCGTCAGTTACGTCGAGGGTGATTAACCCTTCGATAGTCACCGGTACTCCTGTGAACCCATGGAGAGTGTAGCCGGTGGGCTTGAGCCTGTCCCGCGATAACTTGAGTCATCGAAAAGCCGCGAGTTAACGGAGCTACCATTGTCCACCAGAATCCTCTCCACTTTAAAGTTTGCCATATGGAGGTTGATTACTAGTGCATCGCAATGGGGAGTTCGGACACCCTCAAGGTCTTCATCTGAAAAAGTGACAGGCACTCCGAGGCCTTTTGGGGGAGGTATGCCGTGAACCGAATTGACTTATCTTATAAAAGCCTTCCGAGAAGAGTTGGAGATTCCTCCCATGGGACCTCCGTGAATGAGATGCAGAATGAATTCCTCTTCAAACTCAGGAGTCTCATCGCGCCTTTCAGGGCGCTTGTTAGCCCCCCTGGGGGGAGGAGAAATTTCAATTCGGTCCTTTCTCACAAATTTAGACAGCTGCCCCCTCTGGATGAGGGCCTCAATTTCATTCTTCAGGGCCCGACAATCATTGGTGTCGTGGCCGTGATCCCGGTGATATCGGCACCACTTCTCTTTGTCCCTCTTCTTGCCAGGGGTATTCATCTTCGAGGCAGGGGGTAGGACCCCTTCCTTCTCAACCTCCATGAGAATAGTGGAAATGTTGGCGTTAAGAGGGGTGAACTTCTCGAATCTGGGAGGGGGCGGCGCTGGCCGCCGTTGTCCTTCTGGAGATTCTTAGCTCCTTCTTCGGCTGCTTTTCTCTTGGTGCTGGAGGAAGACCCCTCAAAGGTGGGGCGATATTCAGCTTCCTCAGCCCGGATATACTTCTCGCTTCGGAGAAGGAGGTCGAAGAAGTTTTGCATGGGTTTCTTGGCCAAGGAGGACCGAAGGCTTGAGTTAAGAACATTTGAGTGGAAGGCTGCTGCTACGACCAATTGGTCGAGGGAGGCAATAGACCTAGCTTCCGCAGTGAACCGCTTCACATAGTCTCTGAGCTTCTCACCCTTCTTCTGGCTGAGGTAGATTAGCAAAACACTAGTCTTCTCGGTTCGGCGGCTACTCACGAAGTGGGTGACAAAGCGGGTCTCAAATTGTTCAAAGAAGAATATGGAGGATGGGGCAAGGCGAGAGTACCATTCCCGGGTCAGACTCTTGAGAGTAGCTGGGAAGGTTTTACACAGCAGAGCATCGGAAGCTTGGTGGATCAACATGAGGGTCTTGAAGCTCTCGATGTGGTCCACAGGGTCCGACTCCTCAGAGTAAGTCTCGAACTGCGGGGGCTTGAAGCCTATTGGAACGGGCGCCTCCATGATTGTTCGAGAGAAGGGAGGTCGGCTTGGACGGAGGGTCCTTCCCCTCAACTCCTCTTTCCTGTCTAGTTGGCCGAGATGCCTCTCCATCTCGTGGAGACGGCGATAGATAGCATCATCCCTTCGATGGTAGCCGAAAGAGTCTCTGGACTTGTCTTCGTACGAAGGGGAGTGGGGGCTATGGCGACGGTAGCTCTGGGAGTGGCGATGACTAAGAACATGATGGTGGTTGCTCGGAGCTAGGGAAGGAGTTAGGGACCGATGGCAAGGACTTTGGGCCGGTGGAGGAGTGGGGACCCTCTGTCCATTGTTGTTGTCTGGTCGGAGGTTGAGGGCTTGCAAGATGGTTGCTTGGAATTGCTGGAACTCGGCACGGGTGATGGGTGCGGCATCATCCCTCGGGGGTTGCCGACCAGCAGGAGAGTGAGGCCTTCTCCTACGGTGCTCGGGGGAGTCTCTTCGTCTCCTATGAGGGGACCTCCTGTAATCTTAGCAGCGAGGAGATCGCTCATTTGGACATTCTTGGCGGGAGACTCCCTCACGGGCCCGTCTTTCATCCAAATGGTGGCGAAGGTTCTCTTCTTTCTGCCGGTTGAGGATGGTATTGCGGAGGTCTTCAGAAGGCCGGGGGTTATGAGATGCCATCGAATCGGTGGAAGGGTTGTGTACGGAGATGCAGTCTCGATAAGGATGTTCCTTCTGAGGGTTGGGACGAGAGGCCCCGCATCGGCATTCTGGGGCCCGAGCGGAGCCCTTTGAGACTGAAGGTTCTGAAGAGGAGGTTGGTCCTGCTGCGGGGGCTGATCTGGTTGTGGTGGGAGTTGCCCCTGCGGCTGGACGGTTTGGAGGGGGATCTCCTGTTGCTGCTGAGGAGGAGTGGGTCCACGGTTGGACCCCCTGGATCTCAGTTTTCTTGGAGGCATGGCTGGAAATGATCTGACCGATTGGAAGAGGAAAGATTGCTATTCGTGGTTTCCCACAGACGGCGCCAATCTGTTACCGCTAAATCTGGTGTGGGGGCAAACAGATAGAATTTGTGGATTCTTAGGAACGCTGAATAGTCAAACCTGAAACCTTTTCCACCGGAGTTTGACCGTTAACTCCAGCCGTTCACCTGCAAAAAGTGCGATACACCGGTGTTGATCCCGGCGATGCACCATCCGACGCTCAAGTCAGTAATCAGAAAAGATTATGAATGAGCTTTTACTGGCAAAAGATTGATTACCTCTTAATGGTGAGGGATGGGGGGTATTTATAGCTGCCTTTGGGACCAGTTTTGGGATGAAATTCCTAATTCCCAGTGAGAAAAGAGCGAATCAGGGCCATTGATTAAGTATAATCAGAAACCCTAATTCTATCCAGCTGGACTGGATTTCATGCGGGTTGGAACCCGCACCCAGTTGGGATGGATCCGTTCATGGGTTATTGGGCCTTTGGAAAAAAGACCCAGTACCATTTCAGACCCATTTGTAGGTGAAGTTACCATTTTACCCTCGTGCGTTAAGATTCGTGCCCGATTTGGACGGTTCCGATTTAACCCCATTTTTAGCCATATCAGTGAGAAAGAGAGATTGAGAGTTGTAATCTCTGTGTAATCTTTATATTTCTTTGGGAATAAGAAGTATTGGTTATCTTTACATATTGATTGTGTTCTTGTGAGATCTTGTATATATTGTGGTGGCTTGTTCTTGGTTCATCAAGTCTTGGGAATTTCTATTGCATGTGGTGTGTTTCCGCTATTTAGCACTACGAGTTGTGGGGTAGATTTCTCTGACAGAACCTGTGTGATTTCATTGTAGGGTAATCTTCCATTAGTTCCAAATTGATCCTATGTCCCGTCCACTTGTGACTTTTAATATTTTCATGTAGAAATCAAGATATTTGCAGTGAATACCTATCTTCGTACTGTCCATTTGAAAATGGTAGATACAGAGACATCCTCGCAACTCTGTAAAGTATAATTTTGAAGAATAAACCACAGCTCCGCTTTGATACCAACCATTTGGAGGCATAATTAGATCAAAAATCTCGCTTTGAATATCAAATGATACCACAACTTTTGTATTGGTACTGTTAGAAAGATTTCCCCAATATATTGTTCTGCCCCCGACAACAACTTACAAGCTATCAGAACCGAGTTAGGAGCGTCCCAATGTATCTCCAAGTTCAAGAAGAACCCAAAGTAAGAATCTCGCATCCTGGTTCATGAGTATGGGGATAACTAAAGATTCGTATGACTTTGTATTTGCGTAGTGAATCATCATATACCAATGGTAAGTTACATGTAGTATCAGAACCAGCTTGTGGAAGTGTTACCACTTCATTGACACTCGGGTTTACCACATAAATATGTGCCCTAAACAATGTGTGGGAGCACTGTCAGAGAAATCTACTCCCAACTCGTAGTGCTAATAGCGGAAACACACTACAAGCAATAGAAACTCCCAATACTTAGATGAACCAAGAACAAGCCACCACAATATGAATCTCACAAGAACACAACCAATATGCAAAGATAACCAATACTTCTTATTTTCAAAGAAATACTAAGATTACAAAGGAGATTACAACTCTCAATTTCTCTCTCCCACCTTTGAAACACTCGGCACAATCTCTCTTGAAGTTGGACAATGATAACGGCTCACCTCTTGATACACAAGTTGATCTATTCAGATTACTAAACCTTAGAGTTTACGGCCATATATATAGCCCCCAAGTAAATCCTAAAAGATAAACACAAATATAGCAATTGCGCCTTTAAACTCGTAAGCCCAAAAACAATCAGCCGTAGATGTCGGTCGACCGCACCCCTAGTGACGGTCGACTGAAACGTGTAAAACCAACCCAGAGAGCTGACCGGTCGACTGCACCCCCAAGGTCAGTGGACCATCCTCTCCTCTGTTGGACTTATACACTCGAAGAACTCTCAATCGACTGGGTCGGTCGACCGCAACCCTCCAGACTACTCTTCTTCTACTTGCTGCTTGTCTTCTCTTGCTTCTTTGTCTCCTCTTCTTCTCCAACTTCAAGTACTCCATGGCTACGTGTATTTGAGGCCACAATTCCTAACAATCTCCCACTTGGACCAAATACACCATGCTTCAAAGTTATTGCAATCTTTTCTCGCATTATTTCTGCCGATCTCCCACTTTAATGGAAGACCCAAGTACTCTCCACTCTCATGAAGAGCGCCTCCGCCACTCCACCACGTGGAGTGCACCAATCATCCCTCATCACCTCATGAAAGATGTGCTCCACCAATCGCATAGAGCACGAATACCGGAGAAACAACCTCCCGTGTCGGATTCCGTGTTATGAGACTTCCTTACTCGCAAAATCTCCATCAACACCGGACATGGTTCAAATCCTCTCAATGCACCCTCCGCACTAGAAACCTCCGTGGACGACACCTCCATAAACTCCGCAGATTGTTCAATCCCTACAGTCCCAATTCGGTTACCCTCATCAACATCACCCCGCATATCGATACCAGTGCTCTCTAACTCACAAGAGTGACTTGAAGCTTCAACTGCCAATTCGCAAAGTATCCTCACCGCAGCAACGTCTTGCCCACTAGGATCACTTCCATGGCCAGCAGTTCTCACTAAATTAGTAACCTCCCATCCACAACCGAAAGAACTCGGTTGCACCCTACGTAACCTACTACTTGATTCCGGTAGAGAGTTAACTACATAAGAAATGCCCCTTATGTCTTTAAGAAAATAAAGCGTTCCCTCAAGCTTCCCTTTTGCAATCACCCTTGAACCTGCAGCTATACACCACTCCCCACTACCAACTGTAGTAGATAACCTCTCTTTGTCTAGCTTTCCAATCGAGATAAGATTTTCCTTCAAGTCTGGAACATGCCTTGTCTTCCGCAAGAAAATACTTTGATCATGGAAGTAACAATACTCTTCTCAGTTCTATCAGTTTGTCCCATGGTAGCGGTACAAGAAAAACAACGGATCTGATCGACACAACTTGGCCAAGAACAGCAACTAGCAACACAACAAACAGCATCAACAGTAACACAACAAGGAACAACACCAAAAAACACCAATCAGGGATCAGGAGCTCGGGAGGATGACAGGGAGGATCAGGATTGGGATCTTCTTCTTCCTCAGATCTGATTTGATCAATCAGCAACTTAGCAAACAACTCACTCAATAAACAGTAAGAGAGAGAGAGCAGCAATGGTGGAGGACCAAGGCTCGCAACGTCGGCGCGACGTCACTGGTATCGGCACGACGCTACGTGCAGACGGCGACGAGGTTGCGGCGGTGATCAGGAGGAGCAGGTGGAGCAGGCACGCCGAGGAGGGAGCAGTGATTGGGGGTTTCGGGTGGGTTTCTTGGCATAGTGTTGCGCGGTTGAGCGGAAAGAAGCCAGACGATGCTTGGGGGTTTCGGGTGGGGTTCAGGCGGCGATTGGCGGCGGTGATTAGGAGGGGGAATGGCGACGGGGGTCGCCGGAGAAGGTGATCGGAGAAGAGTGGTTCAGGGAATTGATGGGTTTGGAGCTCGAGGGTCGCCGAAGATTTTAGACTAGGGTTTTCCAGATCTCCATTTTCCGCGCCAAATTGGAAAATGTCTTCCGACGACAACACCTACAACGACTGCGGTGGATAACGGCGGCGAATTGTACGATGATGGCGGTGAGTACGACGATGGCGAAGCTGATATCGCGTCGCTCGATTGTTCTGATGGCGATTCCAACGATGATGATGATGATGATAATGGTGATTCCAACGATGGCTATGGCTATGGTGATGGTGATGATGATGATGATGGCTATGGCTATGGTGGAGGAAGATTATGGGATTTCCGCATATCAATGGGGTTGTGCTGTTTTGGGCGGGGAGACGAGATCGGAGGCGATGATCGGTGACGGGATCAATAACGGGATCAGATCAAGATGGAGGTGATCAGCCTCCTCTTCTTCTTCTTCACTTGGGCTAGATCTGATTAGGCTCTGATACCATGAAGAAAATAATTTTTGGAAAAATGATTCTTATTCTTCTTGTTGTACTTTATTCTTTACTGTATACAACTATATATAAGGATGACATTCTTAAAGAAGAAGAAAAGAGATTGAGAGAAGATTAGGAAGATGAGAGATTTGGGAAATCTGTTTCCTATATTAGGAAACAGAATATACAATTACTATATTTCAACAGGACGACACTTCGAGTGCCGTCCCTTGCCCCCATTTTGTCGGACGACACTTCATGTGCCGTCCGGGATTTTTTACAATTTTGTATTTGTTTTTGTAAATTCTGAAATATTTTTGTAATTTTTTGTAATTTTTTTGTAAATTCTGTAATGTTTTCGTAAATTTTTGTAATTTTTTCGTAATTTCAGAAATGTTTTTGTAATTTTTTATGTGCACTTTGAGGATGAAAATTTTCCATCTATGTCGGACGGCACATGATGTGCCGTCCGGGGTTTTTTGAAATTTTGTATTTGCTTTTGCAATTTCTGAAATGTTTTTGTAATTTTTTGTAATTTTTTTGTAAATTCTGAAATGTTTTTGTAAATTTTTTATAATTTTTTCTTAATTTCTGAAATATTTTTGTAATTTTTTATATTTTTTGTGTAATTTTTTATTTGCATCGAATTTTTTCCATCTATGTCGGACAGCACTTCGAGTGCCGTCCCTCCCTTCCGCTTTAATTTTTTTGTTTTTTATTCCTCCAACGGCACTTCGAGTGCCGTCGCTCCAATTATTATTATTATTTTTTTAGTATAAAAAGCTAAAAAATAGCTTTGACGACTGCAGCAAAACTTCGATTGCTATTTCCGTTTATGCATATATGCATATTTTTCTTCAAACGAACTAACAAACTAATCACTTTCTTCACCTTCTTTACACGTGCTCTGCACATTATTAAACATACAGACTAAAATGCAAATCTGAGGGACTGAAATCAAAAAAGACTGATATATGAAAGAAATGGATACACAAAAAAAGTAACACATGCAATGAAAGTAGAAGATTGAATTTATGTTTTATTTTTGTTCCGGAATTTGTTTAACATTAAGAAGAAAATCAGCAGTTCAATTTTTTATTGAGACCAAATTCATACGTATCCATTTCATTTCAACTTAGTTGGGTTTGTGTGCTTTAGATTGATAGTACTTAGTTGGGTTTGTGTGCTTTAGATTGATAGTTAATAGGATCACAGATCATTCATGTAGGATAATTTAACTTATTTTTACTAGAATTTAACTCCAAAATTTTACTTATTCAAGAAAATATTTATATTAAAATGAAGAACCGGAAAATGTAGTTGAATGTAAATTCTCATATACCAGTAGTTTACACGTGCGATGTACGTTTTAATAAATAGAGTTTTTTAAAATAAAAATTTAGACTTAGCCTTGATTCGAACCTAGACCTCTTTTATAATAGTTATACACGTGCGTTGCACGGATTGGTAGAATGACAATATTTACAAATGACACTAAGTCCTTCTCCCATTATAATATTAGAGATATATGAACTGAATGCTCAAAAAGAGGACCACCAAACAATTTTATACATCAAGAGATATAAATGCCAAATATTAATTTCCTAAGGACTATTATGAAACAAATTAATATGAAACAGAAGAAAAAGTATGGGAAAAAACCAGCTAGTTACATTCTGAATTTGGGGGTCATATGACTATCAAAAGAAATATGGGATTCATATAATATCTCTAATACTTATTCACATGCTCGAGTTATTTTCGAACTCTATCCTTTTTTTTAAATAAATTAAAAATAAAAAAAATTGAAAAAAAATGTGGGAATCATATAATGTACTTATCTCTAGTACTCAGATTATTTTGATCCCTCTTGTTTTAATGCAGAAAAAATAAATGAAATAAAATTTGTTTTTAAAAATAAATCCCAGAAACTAGCACTAACTAACCTTAAATATCCTCTTATATAAACCTCACAAGTCACAAATTCTACACTCTTCCAACTACAAACCCTCATCAAAATTTAATCTTTCAAGGAAACCAAGAAATAGAAACACCAAGAAATTAGAAAACAAAGGGAGATACCACATCACGAAACAAGAAGATCGATGAATTCATCAACTTGGCCGATAACAATAAAAACAATGTCACTAATGGGGAAGTAGCTGATCCGAATTTCCTCCACCACCCTGACAGCAATAACAATGCTCGTAATGTAGAAGTAGCTGATCCTAATTTCCTCCACCACCCCGACAACAACAACAATGCCGGTAATGAAGAAGCAGTTGATCCTAATTTCTACAACACCTCAAAAATAACAATAATCAGGTGAAGAGGAGAAACGAAAGACCAAGATATTCCGCTTCGAGAAGAAGTGTTTGCGCAACAACGACTGTCATGATTTGGTAAAGGCAAGTTGGGAAGGGGAGATCGCCCAGGTTAACCCGGCAACAAGGCTGGTGAGAAAACTGTGAAGACTACAAAAGATACTGTGAAAGTGGGATAAGGACACATTTGGAAATGTTCTACAAATGAAGGATTCTATTTTCAAAGAGATCGAGGACCTAGAGAGAAAAGAGGAGGCGAACGGACTGAATGACAATCAATTCCAAAGATTGTCCACGTGTAGGCAGGATATTTTGAAAATTTATACTAAGGAAGAGATCATTTGGCACCAACGATCGATGGTTAGTGGTTGTTGGAAGGGGATGCAAACACTAAGTACTTCCATAAAACCGCAAACTTGCGGCGTAGGTCCAATCACATACACTCCTGGGATATTTAAAGGACGATAGTTTCAAATGAATGACATATTTCACAGCACGTTCATGACACATTCAAGAAGTTGTTTGGTAATTGTACAAGTGGATTGTGCGAGTCGAATGAGGACTTATGGAAGGTATTAAAGGAAAATATTCTTGGAAGGGTTCTGGCGCAATGGATAACTTCAAGGCAACATTATGGGGTATGGGTCAAGATAAGGCCCCAGGACCGGATGACTTTATGATATTCTTCTACGAACAAATATGGGACATCGTAAAGAATGACATTATGGATGTCATGAAGGCATCCTATGAGAGAACTTTGGATATGGGAAGACTTATGAAGAAGAGGGTGGCAACAGAGGTTGGGGATTTCCGCCCAATTAGCTTGTTAAATTGTTCAGTCAAGATTATATCGAAAGTTTTGGCAACTAGGCTGAGGGGTCTGATTGTAGACTTCTAGGATGAATATCAGACAGGGTTTATTGTAGAGAGGGATATTCTAAAGGTGGTGTCATTAGTTGAGGAGGTCATTCATGACTGCAAATGGACCATGAGGAATCTGCTTAAGCTTGACTTTGAAAAGACATATGACAAGGTTGAATGTAGTTGCTTCGTGGAGATACTTCTAAGGTGAAGGTTTAGGAACAGGTGGATTGGTTGGATAGGGTCTTGGTTACAAACAGCCAAGGTGTTTGTCCTAGTCCGCGGGATCCTGAAAAAGGACATTAAATGTCAACATGGGCTTCGATAGGGGGGCTCCCGATCACCACTTTCACTCTTGTGGCAAACGGCCTGCATAGGATGTTAAAGTCCTACAAGAAAAAGGGTTTCATTCACGGGTTGGGAAAGGGAAGGGGAGAGGCCAACCTTCGTTGCGAGGTGCCAGTGACAGTAAACGAGGGTCAAGCGTGGGGATGAGAACCAGGACTCAATCTGTACAGGGAGTTGTCAGATTGGTGAAGTTTCTGCAGTCTCTCATATGGTGCTTGAAGTTGACGCATGTGTCACTGATGGGGGCAACAGAGGTGTCCGTGTAAGCAGTCAGGGGAGAGAACAACCTTCGTTGCGAGGTGCCAGTGAGAGTCAACAAGGGTCAAGAAAGGGGATGAGAACCAGGACTCAATCTTGTTCTTGGTTCGTCTAAGTCTTGGGAGTTTCTATTGCTTGTGGTGTGTTTCCGCTATTAGCACTACGAGTTGTGCGGTAGAGTTCTCCGACAAGTGGTATCAGAGCAGTTGGTTTGAGATGGCCAATAACAAGATGAAGATCGAGAAATTCGATGGGAGTGACTTCGCGATGTGGAAGATTCAGATGATAGCGTATCTTTGTCAGAAAGATCATGATGGTCCGTTGTTCGATGAGAAGCCGGTAGGCACAAATAAGGATGCGAAGGTCTTGGCGGATTGGAATCGTTTAGATCAGAAGGCACTGGGGCTGATTCAGTTGGGACTGAGTAGGAAGGCGTTATTTCATATCTCGAAAGCAAAGACCACAAAGGAGGCTATGGAGATTCTCACGGATATGCATGAGAAACTGTCGGCATCTAATCAAATTCTTCATCTGAAGAAATTGGTTAATATGAAGTTAAGGGACGGGGGTTCAGTAGTTGAGCATGTGAACAATTACTATATGGTTTACAACCAGATGGAAGCTGTAGGTTTGAAGTTTTCAGAGAGGGGGCGGTCATTGTTCCTTTTATTTACTGTACCCGATAGTTATGGTACGGTAAAACAGATTATTATAGGCATTATAACAGATTTGTCGACTCTACAGGATGTAGTTAGTGGCATTCTAAACGAGGAGGTGAGAAGGGTTGAGAAACAGGGGATATCCATCATCATTTTTTAGAGATTCCTTTATGTACGTTAAGAAGAGACGTGGGAGATCTAAAAGCAGTCGAAAAAGAAAGGATCAGAGTAGTTCATCTGAGAGTGGGTCTGATGACAGCGATGGGGGACATAAGCCTGAGTGCTGGTATTGTCACAAGAAGGGTCACATGATACGCAGTTGCAAGGCTTATATGAAGAAGAAGCAGGAGAAACCGAATAGAGATAACCCAAAGGAAGCTTAAGTGGGGTTTGTTAAGGATCTATGCTTATCAGCTCGAGAGAAGTTGAGCACTCAAGATTGATGTATTATTTCGGGAGCTTCTTTTCATTGCTCTCCGAGGAGAGAGGTATTTGATGATTACGAGGAGGGTTCTTTTGGAGTTGTGATTGTGGGAAACGGTCATTGGTGTCCTGTACGTGGGGTTGGTACTGTTCGCGTGAACACCATTGATGATCAAAGTGTTGTCTTGCGGGAGACAAGGCATGTTCCAGACTTGAAGGAAAATCTTATCTCGATTGGAAAGCTAGACAAAGAGAGGTTGTCTACTACAGTTGGTAGTGGGGAGTGGTGTATAGCTGCAGGTTCAAGGGTGAATGCAAAAGGAAAGCGTGAGGGAACGCTTTATTTGCTTAGAGACGTGAGGGGTGTTTCTCCTGTAGTTGATCCTCAGCCAGAATCGAGTAGTAGGTTGTGTGGGGTGCAACCGAGTTCTTTCAGTTGTGGAGGGGAGGTTACTAATTTAGTGGGAGCGGCTTGCCATGGAAGTAATCCTATATGGAAAGACGTTGCTGCGGTGAGGGTACTTTGCGAATTGGCAGTTGAAGCTTCAAGTTGCGCTTGTGTGTTAGAGAGCGCTGGTATCGATATGCGGGGTAATATCGATGGGGGTAACCGAATTTGGACTGTAGGGGTTGAACAGTCTGCGAATTTTATGGAGGTGTCATCCACGGAGGTTTCTAGTACAAATGGTGCATTGAGAGTCTTTGAACCATGTCCAGTGTTGATGTAGATTTTGCGAGTTGTGGAGTCTCATAACACAGAAACCGACACGGGAGGTTGTTTCTCCGGTATTCGTGCTCTATGCGATTGGTGGAGCGCATCCTTCATGAGGCGATGAGGGGTGGTTGGTGCACTCCACGTGGTGGAGTGGCGAAGGTGCTCTTCATGAGAGTGGGGAGTACTTGGGTCTTCCATGAAAGTGGGAGATTGGCAGAGATAATGCGAGGGAAGATTGCAATAACTTTGAAGCGTGGTGTATTTGGTCCATGTGAAAGAATGTTAGGAATTGTGACCTCAAATACACGTAGGCACTAAGTACTTCAAGTTGGAGAAGAAGAGGAGGAGACAAAGAAGTAAGAGAAGACAAGCAGCGAGTAGAAAAATGCAGCGTATACAGTTGCGGTCAACCGACCTGGGGGTGTAGTCGACCGACCTAGTCTGCTGAGAGTTATTCGAGTGTACAGGTCCAACAGAGAAGGGGATGGTCGACCGACCTTTGGGCTGCAGTCGACCGGTCAGCTTTCGGGTATGGATTTACACGTTGCGGTAGACCGACCTTGGGGGTGCGGTCGATCGACATCGGCGGCTGATTGTTTTTAGGCTTACGAGTTTAAGGCCTAATTGCTAGATTTGTGTTTATCTTTTAGGGTTTACTTGGAGGCTATATATATGGCCGTAAACTCTAGGGTTAGAATCAATTTGTGTATCAAGAGGTAAGCCGTTATCATTGTTCAACTTCAAGAGAGAGATTGTACCGAGTGTTTCAAAGGTGAGAGAGAGAGATTGCGAGTTGTAATCTCTGTGTAATCTTTATATTTCTTTGGGAATAAGAAGTATTGGTTATCTCTGCATATTGATTGTGTTCTTGTGAGATCTTGCATATATTGTGGTGGCTTGTTCTTGGTTCAACAAGTCTTGGGAGTTTCTATTGCTTGTGGTGTGTTTCTGCTATTTAGCAGTACGAGTTGTGGGGTAGATTTCTCTGACAGAACCTGTGTGATTTCATTGTAGGTTAGTCTTCCATTAGTTCCAAATTGATCCTATGTCCCGTCCACTTGTGACTTTTAATATCTTCTTGTAGAAATCAAGATATTTGTAGTGAATACCTATCTTCGTACTGTCCGTTTGAAAATGGTAGATACAGAGACATCCTCGCAATTCTGTAAAGTATAATTTTGGAGAATAAACCGCAGCTCCGCTATGATGCCAACCATTTGGAGGCATAATAAGATCAAAAATTTCACTTTGAATATCAAATGATACCACAACTTTTGTATTGGTACTGCTAGAAAGATTTCCCCAATATATTGTTTTGCCCCCGACAACAACTTGCAAGCTATAAGAACCCAGTTAGGAGCGTCCCAATGTATCTCCAAGTTCGAGAAGAACCCAAAGTAAGAATCTCGCATCCTAGTTCATGAGTATGGGGATAACTAAAGATTCGTATGACTTTGTATTTGCGTAGTGAATCATCATATACCAATGATAAGTTACATGTAGTATCGGAACCAGCTTGTGGAAGTGTTACCACTTCATTGACGCTCGAGTTTACCACATAAATATGTGCCCAAGACAAGGTGTGGGAGCACTGTCAGAGAAATCTACTCCCAACTCGTAGTGCTAATAGCGGAAACACACCACAAGCAATAGAAACTCCCACTAAATTAGTAACCTCCCCTCCAAAACCGAAAGAACTCGGTTGCACCCCACATAACCTACTACTCGATTCCGGTTGAGAGTCAACTACAGGAGAAATGCCCCTCACGTCTTTAAGAAAATAAAGCGTTCCCTCACGCTTCCCTTTTGCAATCACCATTGAACTTGCAGCTATACACCACTCCCCACTACCAACTGTAGTAGACAACCTCTCTTTGTCTCGCTTTCCAATCGAGATAAGATTTTCCTTCAAGTCTGGAACATGCCTTGTCTCCCGCAAGACAACACTTTGATCATCAATGGTGTTCACGCGAACAGTACCAACCCCACGTACAGGACACCAGTGACTGTTCCCCACGATCACAACTCCAAAAGAACCATCCTTGTAGTCATCAAATAACTCTCTCATCGGAGTGCAGTGAAAAGAAGCTCCCGAATCGATACACCAATCTTGAGTGCCCAACTCCTCCCGAGTTGATAAGCATAACTCCTCAACAAGCCCTCCTTGGACTTCCTTTGGGTTATCTTTCTCCGGTTTCTCCTGCTTCTTCTTCATATAAGTCTTACAACTGCGCATCATGTGACCCTTCTTGTTACAATACCAGCATTTAGGCCCATGTCCCCATCGCTGTCATCAGACCCACTCTCAGATGAACTACTCTGATCCATTCTTCTTTGACTGCTCTTAGATCTCCCATGTCTCTTCTCAACGTACATAGCGAAATCTCTAGAAGATGATGATGGATATCTCCCGTTTCTCACCCTTCTCACCTCCTCATTCAGAATGCTACTCACCACATCCTGTAAAGTCGTCGAATCTGTCATAGTGCCTATAATAGTCTGTTCTATCGTACCATAACTATCGGGTAATGTAGATAGAAGTAACAATGACTACCCCCTCTCTGAAAACTTCAAACCTGCAGCTTCCATCTGGTTGTAAACCATACAGTAATTGTTCACATGCTCTGCTACTGAACCCCCTTCCCTCAACTTCATATTAACCAATTACTTCAGATGAAGAATTTGATTAGATGTCGACGATTTCTCATACATACCCGTGAGAATCTCCATAGCATCCTCTGTGGTCTTTGACTTCGAGATATGAAATAACGTCTTCCTACTCAGCCCCAACTGAATCTGTCCTAGCGCCTTCTGATCCAAATGATTCCACTCTTCCAAGACCTTCGCATCCTTGTCTACACCTAACGACTTCTCATCAAACAACGAACCATCAAGATCTTTTTGACGAAGATACGCTATGATCTGAATCTTCCACATTGCGAAGTCACTCCTATCGAACTTCTTGATCTTCATCTTGTTATTGGCTATCTCGAACCAACTGCTCTGATACCATTTGTCGGAGAAATCTACTCCCAACTTGTTGTGTTAATAGCAGAAACACACCACAAGCAATGAGAAACTCCGAAGACTTAGATGAACCAAGATCAAGCCACCACAATATATGGATCTCACAAGAACACAACCAATATGCAGAGAGATAACCATTACTTCTTATTCCTAAAGAAATACAATGATTACAAAAGAGATTACAACTCGCAGTTTCTCTCTCACCTTTGAAACACTCTGCACAATCTCTCTTGAAGTTGGACAATGGTAACGGCTCATCTCTTGATACACAAGTTGATCTATTCTGATTACTAAACCCTAGAGTTTACGGCTATTTATATAGCCTCCAAGTAAACCCTAAAAGATAAACACAAATATAGCAATTGCGCTTTTAAACTCATAAGTGTAAAAATAATCAGCCGTCGATGTCGGTCGACCGCACCCCTAGCGACGGCCGACTGCAACGTGTAGAACCAACCCAGAGAGCTAACCGATCGATTGCATCCCCAAGGTCGGTCGACCTTCCTCTCCTCTGTTGGACTTATACACTCGAAGAACTCTCAGTCGACTGGGTCGGTTGACCGCACCCCCAGGTCGGTCGACCTCAACCCTCCAGACTACTCTTCTTCTACTTGCTGCTTGTCTTCTCTTGCTTCTTTATCTCCTCCTATTCTTCTCCAACTTCAAGTACTCTGTACCTACGTGTATTTGAGGCCACAATTCCTAACAAGCACTTCGAAGATGCATATTAAACCAAGACAAGAGTTTGACATCACAAAGTTTTTCACCCATGGAATGCTGCTTAGATCAAACTGCGTGTGATAATACTTGCCATGACAATGTAGAAATTGACTATCAAATCTAAGTGAAAAGTGAGGATATTGAGGTTTCTACTTTAATTTCCTCTGATTACGCTATGTTCCATGTACTGATATAAAAAATGCTTATCTCGAGTGACTGAGTTCCACATCTTGCATACACTCTTGAATCTCAGTATTGATTCCACAGAAAGCCTCAGAAGTATTTCAAAATTTATCAAACTGTCTGGGATGTTGATTGCCTTATTGTTCGACAATCCTCTTTTGATCTTCCGAACTAGATGCAGCCGTGTGAATGACCCAGACTCCGTAGTATTCATAACTTTTCTCGTCAAATCCATATTTCTATTCAGTTCCATATTGAGCAAGTATTTCTAAGAGTTAGGGTTCAAGGAGAAGTGGTTGTTGTTGTTCATGGGTGGTTGAGATAAAGTGGGAACAAAATCATGATTATTATAAGAAGATGAACGAATTGGAATTGGATATTGATTTCTTTGGGGTTGAGAAAAGAAGGGATGTGAAATACTTGCAGTTGAGAAGAACAAGGACACAAATTGTAATTACTATAATCATAATTAGGATTGGGATTGTAGTTATAATAGTTATAATTATCATAAGAAGGTGGAGGAGGACGAGGATGGGGAGGCCATTGACGGCGGCGCCGATTGCCAGAACCGCCACGATCACTACCCATATATCCATTTATAAGTCAGATGAGGTTAGGGTTTTCAGGGAGTTTGATAGGCTTTAAAGCTTATTAACCAGCGTATATAGATTTCTTATCAAAGAAAAATTAGTTATCCTTAAATAAAAATAAAATTAAAATTAAAGAAAAAAATAATATATATGATTTGACTAAATCCACTGAAACTAACTCTTCGTAGTTACTCCTCCTTCCCAAAATAGATGATCTAGTGTATGCAAATTAGCAAGACCAGACTCTCATCCAACGAAGGTGAGAAGGTAAGAGTAGAGTCGCATACCGACATTGTATTTTCTGAGGAATATCTATGAGGAATAACTAATGTACAATACCAAATAATATTTTCTAAGCAATATTATGAAACCAATTATAAAAATAATAAGTTACATTCTGAATTTGGTATACTTAAGGGATTCATATGATTATCCAAAAAAAATAAATAAATGGGATTCATATAATATCTCTAGTATCTCTAATCTCTAATTTATATATATCTTAAGCAAATAAGCCTACCCCATCTCTCCTTTCTCTATTTTGAAATAGAGAAAGGAGAGCAAAAGTAGGAACTGACACGTGCAGCCCACACCAATTGTCAAAATAGAATTAATTAAAAAAACACACAAAAAAAATCTTTCCTCTTCCACATCTCCCCAAAACCCACAAACCCTAACTCTCCCTACCCCAAAACCCACCCACATCTCCTCACCCGTCCGTCCCTACCGCCGCCCGCCGTCCACCCCGCCCCGATCCCACCCGTCTCTACCCTCTATCGTCGCCGTCCGTCGTCGATCCCGCCCCGACCCCGCCGTCTCTACCCTCCATCGTAAGTTCCCCTTTTACTTAAGATTTTTCTATCTAATGTAAAAATAATTTCGTTTTCTTGATTTTTCTAATGTAAAAATATTATTATTGTTACCATGTATGTTAGTATTAATGTAAAAATTATTTGTAGATTGTATGAATTATTTTAGTATATTGTTTCCCTTTTATGGACTATTGTATGAATAATTTTTGGGGTAACATTAATTAGTATGAATTAATCAGACTAAAACAATAGTCTGATTATTTTACATTAGCATCTTTTGCCCCGAACCATGTATTTTAGTATTAACGTAAAAAGGAAACAAGAGTCCATAATTTCGTTTTCTTGATTATTTTTACATTAGTCTGAGAAGAGCCACATGCTGTGTTACCATGTACAAATTGCACAGACTAAAATAATTTTGAAGAATTATTAATCAGACATTATTTTACTAATTAATGTTACCCCAAAAATATCTTTTACTAATAGGAGTATCCCCTTTCGCCTTTCTCAATTTTGAATTAGAGAGAGAAAAAGAAAAGTAGGAATTTATATTTAACTGAAATGTGCACTACGCACGATTTTATAAAAAAATCAAAACAAACTAAAAATTGACAACGTAAAAGATTTATTTCTGTTTTGATTTAGATATATGTTGCTTAATAATTTATTATTCGAATTGAAGTTTCAGTTTTTATATTTTTTTTCCAAATATATTTAATTTGTTTGTGTCCGAGTATTTTTCTGTTTTTTTATGATAGTGTGGTCAAGCTTTGAGATTCAGGATCAGATGCAAACATAATAATATATGGTTTCAGATCAGAAGAAGGGGGATCGTCAGGTGTGAAATTGGAATGAACTGACTTGCAAATAAGTGTTTTTCTTCTAATTGTTATCTATTTTCTTTTGGACTTTTGCATTCTAAGAAATATCATCATTAAATTTTCAAATACGAAGATTAATGGATTGTGGATGATGGTAAAAAGCATGAAAGTTCAATAGTTTAACCCATTTTATTATTATTGCATTTTATTATTTTATTTTCTTAGGTTAAAAGTGAGCAAATGAGTGAATATATAAGAAAGATAATGACTTGCATCAAATAGTTGATGAAAAGATAAGATGAAAATTTGATGTAGTAAGCTCGAAATATGCTGGAATAAGAAGGGAAACAGCATGCAGACAGTGATATCTTTTCTACATCTTTTGTTTTGGTGAATTGTAGTATTGTATGTATATTTTTTTGTTTAATCATTTTGTAGAGGTACAACTAAGGATTAATATAGAACAGTTAGAAGCAAATATTGAGAAATTTCGCAGACAATATGAGTATTTGTAAGCAAGCTTTAGAATGGAGAATCTGACACGATTGTAAGTGATTTTTGAAAATGCCTCTTTCTTGGCATCTCAAAATTTAGGGTTCTAGGGTTGACCTATGCCTTGGTGCTGAAATTGTTGGAGAGTTACACACATCGAGAATTATGGAGTTTCCTTTCAATTGAATTGAAAATATAGAATGATGTTGGTTTCGAAATGTGAATTGGTTAATATATACATTTGTCATATTTTGATATATATCTAATTATATATCAATTATTGTTCCCTCAATGAGTTTCTGATGTTGATTATATTTGATTTGAAAGAAAATGCTTGATTTGAGAGGAAAGACGGTTAAGAACCACACGGTTGAGAAGGAGATAACGAAGTACATTAAGGGGTCTGAGAAGAGCCACGACCCAACTTCGGTAATTATTCAACTTTTTTTTTCCTTTCCTTTCAATTGTATAAAAATATAGAATGATGTTAGTTAGTTTGGAAGTATGAATTAGTTAATTTGTAGATTTTTCATCTTTTAATTATATTGTGATTGAGATAGTTAAGGGGTATCTGTAAATTTTTAAGTTCCATATAATTTTATGAATTCCTCAAAATTATTTCAGTTTGTGCAATTTGTCCATGGTAATACAGCATGTGGCTCTTCTCAGACTAATGTAAAAATAATCCAGAAAACGAAATTATGAACTATTGTTTCCCTTTATCAACCCCGCTGCTACCTCAAAAATTATTTTAGTATATTGTTTCGGACTAATGTAAACATAATTTCGTTTTTTTTATTTTTATTTATTCTCAGTTGTTTAGTTGAAATGAATTTTATTTTTGTTGTGGTGGTTTGGTGGCATTGTATAGTATGGAGGAAGTTGCAGAGAAGAGGAAAGCTTTGATCGAGCATGCGAATGAGATCAAGATGCCGGAAAATGCCTCTTCTTTTCAGGTATGGAGTGGTGTTGGTGGTAGTTTCTGATATTTGATTGGAGTGGAGTTGATTGGGAATATGATTGATATTTTTTTTCATATGATTAGTTTTAAATTCGGGTTGTTATTTGTTGTATCGGAATGTTTTAGTATGATTGTTAGAAAGAGGTTTTGTTGGGTAGGTTTTGGTGTGTTGTTAAAGGTTTTTTTTTTTTTTAATATTTTGGATTTTCAGATATTTTAATTTCTGAAATCTAATTAGTTTAAGAGCAACTATAGTTATTTTTTTGTCCGTTTTTATTTTTTAGGGAACCATCATAGTTGTTTTAAGTACAAGTAAAAAATAAATAAATTATACAGTTCTTTTTAGCCTTATAGAAAAAATGTTGATAACGTTAAAAAATAGTTAAGAAGAAAAAAATTAGAAGATATTAACTAAAATTGTATTGTCATCTATATGTAGATGTACTAGAAGACACTAACTAAAATTATGTTGTCAATTATATTGAATAAAAATATAGAGTGATATTGGTATGAAAATTTGAATTGGTTAATATATATATAAAAACATAGCTTATTATCAATTATTGTACCCTCAATGTGTTTCTGATGTTGATTATGTTTGATTTGAGAGGGAAGGCGGTTGAGAAGCACACGGTGAAGATGAAGATAGCGGAGTACATCAAGGAGTCCGGCAAGAGCTACAAACCAACTTTGGTAATTATTCGATTTTTTTCTTTTCCTTTCAATTGAATAGAAATATAGATTGATGCTGGTTGGTTTGAAAATTTGTTAATTTGTAGATTTGTTATCTTTTGATTATATTGTGATCAAAAGAGTTAAGAGACATCTCTAAAATTTTGAGCTTTATATAATTTTATGATCCTCACAAAATTATTTTAGTATGTGTAATTTGTACAGAATAACACTGATCACCAACTAATTTTCTTATAATTCAAATTGGTTCATGCTGAATTTTGTATTGAAATTTTTTGATATTTTAATATATATTTTAGTAAAGTCTGTGCAATTTGCACAGGGTAAGACTAGTATTGTAATGAGAGAGTTGGGGTTGTCACTTGTCATGCGTAGACAATCTGTAATTTGTAGACATTAAACCATCTAATCTTAACCATTCATTTTTAAGTCGGAGTTATATTAACCATTCATTTACTCAAATGTTGTTAGTTGTCATAATTCTTTCAAAGTTCAAGTTTATTTATGATATAATTATTTACAAAAGTCACTCATATAAAATAAAGTTTGTGTCACTAGGAATAATTTGTAAAGAGTATTTGATGAGTAGATGGAGATCTCAGGTTTGAGGCAAGATTACGTCTTATTATTTACTATATATAAAAAATTAATTAAAACATGCATCACACGTGCAGATTACTAGTTTATTTATATTTTTCCAATCCCCTATTATTGCTGTTGTTTTCTGTATGGGAACAAGGAGATTCTGTGAATTCTTTTAGAATTAATAAAAGCCAGTAACCTTTAGATTCATGAATCTGACTCGTTTGAATAGTTGAATTTGATATGACCTGCAAAAGTCTGAACCACTGGGTCGACCCCGGCGACAGATCCTCCGGCGCTCAGGTCAGAACTCAGAAAGACATGAGAGGTTTTTAGTGGCAAAATACTGATTACCTAATTTCGATGGAGGTCGCTCAAGTCAGAACTCAGAAAGACATGAGAGGTTTTTAGTGGCAAAATACTGATTACCTGATTTCAGTGGAGGTCGTGGATATTTATAGTCGCTTAGGGGACCCGTTTCGAAATAATGATTTATCACTAACTCTCAGTGTTTTTGATAGATTTCGTCATTCTCTTCTTCATGAAGGAAAGTACAATTTTCTTGTTAAGAGATATAATTTTTTAACCGTCTCTTATAGATAGATATGAGTTTAAAATAATTTTTAGATAATTATGAATTCCTTCACATTGGGTTGTTATAACAACCCAATTTGATAAGTTTATTTTGGATTGTTGGGATTGAAAGCGGCTTAACTCCTGTTTTCGGGACCGTCTCTAGTGAATTTTACAATTTTACCCTGAGAGTGAGAGTTTTAAGATTCGTGTCCGATTTGAATAGTACCAACTTAATTCTATTTTTACCCATAGCATCTGCGTTATACTGTTTTGTTGAAAAAAAAAAATAAAAGAAATAAAATTGCTATTTTCTGAAAAATAAAACCAAAATGTCGCTGTAATTAACCTTGTACATTCTCTATATAAACCTCACAAATGCTACTATCTTCCAACTACAGACCCTCATCAAGATTTCCCACTCTCCCAAGAAACCCAAGAAACAGAAACACCAAGAAAGAAAACCCTTAGTCACAAATACCTCAAGATCAAGAAGATCAAAGAAGTCATCAAGATGGCAGACAACAATGACAACAACGATGACAACAACAATGCCGAGGAACAAGAAGTAGATGATCCTGACTTCCTCTACCGTTTCAACAACTCAACATACTGCATTTTCTGCGATAATTCCACAATTGCAATCGAGTACACGCTACAATTGTGGGACCACCCTGACTTGGAGCCCTCCTTCCCCCTCTTGGAAGTGGACAGCACCGTCATCTCCTCCTCCCTCGGCCTCCTCCTATGCTACACACCCTTGACCTACACCTACTTTGTTGGCAACCCCTTCACCAACCTCCCCTACATGTGGACTCGCCCCCGCCTCCGCCACATCACTGACACACAATCCATCCTCGTCGCTGACAGCAACGGCTACTTCCATATCATCTCCCTCATCCCTACCCCTACCCAACAAGGCATCAAGTGTGCTATAGAAATTTACTCATCTCACCTAGGAAAATGGATGACCCTATCTCAAGGGCTGTGGCTCAAAGTCGTCCCCAACTCCGGCATTTCTTGCAGGCGGTACGGGTACTGGCTCTTAAAGTCGTCTGGGACAAATAATATAGTGTGGGTGGTTAGGGTGGATACAAAGCCCTACGTGATGGAATCCCCTGTTTTGGACTATGTCCAATTCAGGGGAGTAGATGAGCAAGATGTGGTGGCTGGGATGAAGCTAGGGAGGGTGGGGAACCAAGTGGGGATTGTGATTGTTAATGAGACCAAGCGTAGGGTGGAGCTGCACATTTTGAATGAGGAGGAAAGTGTGAATGGGAATGAGGACGATGGAAGCACAGACATGATTAGATGGGAGCTGTTTGCAGAGGTGCATGTGGATGTCGATCCTACAATGGACGAGGCAGTAGTTGAGATTATGGAGCCCCTTCGGATAAGGTGTAGGGAGATGCCGCAGCCGATAAAGTTTGACAGTGGTAAGATGGAGGTGTTGCTATTGGTGGGGGGGAGACTTGTGGTGTGGCAGAATGGTTGGAATCAAGAAAGCAGGACGGTTGCAAAGGTGGTGAGTTGCGAGGTTCCCTACGATGCTGACCCGATAAACGGTGTCTCACATGTGGCCAGTTCTATAGAATTCAGGGTGCAAGACAAGCAGATAAACGATGTCCCAAATGTGGCCAGTTCTGTAGTACCCTGGGAATAAGAGAATCAGTAGAGAGTCATTCTTGTATTCAAATCTAGCCTAGCTTCTAAGGGTGATACTAGTATATGTGTGAGTATTGTGTCAGTAAAGTAGTGAGACATGGCAATGCTAATTCTCAGTTTCGTATACCTTTAGTAAATACATGTATAAACTTTTGAAGAGTTGAATTGAGAAAATGGATCAATACATATTGCTATAGACAGTAGGTCTGGGTGTGTAATTATTAGTTACCGGAGCCCTCTTCTTCTCTATGTCAAACAAGCTCCGTTGTGAAATTTCTGATATATTCGTTGCAAAATCAGCGCACTTGTTCTTCAGGGCAAAGCACCAAAGGTAGAGAGACTGTCCTTCAAGTAGTAAAACTGTTGGTTGTAATGTACAAGCACTCATTAAGGTCGATGAGATGTAGAGACTGAGAGTTTGAAATAGGATCAAGACACCGATGAATAAAATATGCCTGAAACATGTCACCTCTCACAAAGACATTCAGTGCTGAATTTTTTTCAACCACTATATGATAGTGTAACGAGTCAAATTAGCTCTTCAAGCGAGATACTGTAAAATGAAGAAAGCTTCTAAGTTGCATTACATCGAATTAGCTTTTCAAATGAGAATGCAAAATGCAGAAAGTTCCGAGTCGCATTATATCATACATCTTATATGCAGAATCCAAACTGAAGAAATAATTAAGGAGTAAGGAATATATTGAACTTACCCTCTCTTAAGAGCATGCACTGAAAAATGCTATATCTGTTTTTTTCTATTTTCCGCAACTGCTCCAGTCCAGCATTCTTGTCCGATTGCCTCATTGCATTATGATAAAAAGACTGTCACAACAATTGTCGCAACAATCCCAGTAAACAAGAAGAGTGTGAACAGATGTAACAAAAGAGCAATTCTTATATGTAAATTCTCAAATGATTTCGAATTACAAGCTTCCTATATATGAACAGAGTATGAACAGAGCAATAGTTTGCTATTGACTCAGCGGGCTAACAAACTAATCACTGCCTTCACCTCCTTCACACGTGCTCTGCACATTATTAAACATACAGACTAAAATGCAAATATGAGGGACTGAAATGAAAGACATAAAGGACTGATATATGAAAGAAATGGACTGATACACAAAGAAAGTTACACATGCAATGAAAGTTAAAATGAAATAGAAAATAGAAGATTGAATTTATGTTTTTATTTTTGTTTCGGAATTTGTTTAACATTAAGTAGAAAATCAGCAGTTCAATTTTTTATGGGGACCAAATTAATACGTATCCATTTCATTTCAACTTAGTTGGGTTTGTGTGCTTTAGATTGATAGATGATAGGATCAGACATCAATCATGTAGGACCATTTAACTTATTTTTACTAGAATTTCACTCCAGAATTTTACTTATTCGAGAAAAAATTTATATTAAAATGAAGAACCCGAAATGTAGTTGAATATATATATTATGAAACATAAGAAAAGTATGGGGAAAAAACAGCTAGTTACATTCTGAATTTGGGGTCATATGCAGGGCCGGCCCTGAGTTCCCGGAACCCGAGGCAAACTCCCAAAATGGGGCCGCTAATAACAGTATTTTTTTTAACGCGTAAAATACGTACTTATATTTACAAGGGAATTACAAATTTGGAGCCCCCTACAATCGCAAAAACTCCGCGGGCCTGAGGCGGCCGCCTCACCCGCCTCAAGGGTGGGGCCGGCCCTGGTCATTTGACTATCAAAAGAAATATGGGATTCATATAATATCTCTACTGCTTATTTACATGCTGGAGTTCTTATCGAACTCTATCCTTTATTTAAAATAAACTAAAAATTAAAATAATCAAAAAAAAAATTGTGGGATTCATATAACGTACTTATCTGTAGTACTTACATAATGGGAGAGTTTGAGTTGTCATTTGTAAACAAACAAACATGTGTATCATCCGTGCATAGCTATTATAAAGGAGATCTTAGGTTCAAACCCAGATTACGTCGAAATTTTTACTTTAAAAAACTATATTTTTTAAGACGTGCATCATACACGTGTAAATTACTATCTCTAGTAACATTTTTTTTAATATAAAAGATGACGCAGTCATCGCTTCATTAATGATAATTAGCGAAACAGGGTAATAAACAGTACAAGGACAGCCTGCAGGCAACAATAACCCAAAACAGAGAATAACTCGTCAACTCCCAACTGAAAATACTAATACAGATACATATAAGTCAAACCCCAAAGCCACCATGGCTCGATGCGACCATCTCTGAAAGGCACCTAGTCCTCCTCCTCCTCCAGTCGCAGTCTTTTCTTCGAACCCAAATGCCCTGTCCATTCATGAATGAAGAAGTAAACTTTATGCATCATAACTGAAAATCTATTATTGATATTGCGGAAACAAAAGTTATTTCGGTCTAGCCATAGGTTCCAAATTGTAGCTACAACAGTTGTGTCCCAATCTAGCCTATCCTCCTTTCTAACCCTATTACATCTGATATTACCCCACACCTCCAAACTAGACATTGGACACTCTATTACCCCAAATCTAGAACCCATAACCTCCCATGCTAATCTCGCTTTAGAACAATTAAACAGTATATGATTCGTATCCACTTCCTATAAATGACATCTAGTGCAAACCGTGTCTATAAGAATCTTCCTTTTCTCAAGTTGACTTTTGATAAAATGGTGTCATTAGCAACCATTCAAAGAAAAACTTTCACTTTTGTGGGTACATTAATGCGCCAGATGACATCAGCGACCTCGCTTCTTTTCCCTCCATCGTTGAGCTTTTTGTATAGTGACGATACTGTGAAGCCCAAGCTCGGCTCTAATAACCACCTTCTCTCATCTTCGACCTCCGGAGTATACCTACCTTCCATACGAATGTAGTTGTTGAGTGTTTGGAGTTGAGTGATACATTCCTGTTCAACTGTGTCTTTGACTTTCAGTCTAAGCATCCTAAAAGCTGTTGGATAGAACTAATGGGAATAGAACACCTGTCGCCGAGCAGGATAATGTAGCTCTTATTGGGGTTGACCTTCACCCCGGCCCAGACCTCGAAACACCTAAGGACTGTTCCCATCGCGGTGATTTAATCTTTTGACGTCGAGCCAAACAATAAAGTATCTTCAGCATATTGGAGGATGGTAATCACTTCGGGAATTCCTTTAATCTTAATACCTTGAATGACGTTCTCCTTTCTGCCATTAGCTATCATCTCTGCTAATCCGTCAGCTACAATGGCGAATAGTAAGGAAGACAACGAATCTCCCTGTCCGAGCCATCTTTGACATTTAGTTTCCTTTCTAGGTACTCTTTTGGTAAGAATAAACGATTTCCCTCCTCTGACACACTTATTGATCCACATCCTCTACCTTTTCCCAAACCCTTTGAGAAGTAAGGCCTCGTCCACACAATCCCAATCTACTGTGTCATACGCTTTTTGAAAATCCATTTTGAATAGGAAACCATCCATTTTATCTTTGTTTCCTCTGAACACGATCTCGTGTGCAGAAGCTACACTATCCATAATGTCTCTTCCTCTAATTAAGCCTCTCTGTGATTCTCCGATCACATCATTCAAATGTGGGCATAATCTGTGAGCCAGAACCTTTGAGATAATTTTGAATGAGTCGTTCAATAGACTGATGGGCCTCAAGTCGCCTACATTGTTAACCTTGGTCTTCTTAGGAATTAGGACAATATTCGCGTAATTCATCATATCCAAGTTAGCATTCCATTGTGGAACTCCTGGAATATGCTTATCAGGTCTGTTTTGATAACTTTCCAGTAAATTCTATAGAAGAACAGCAGAAAACCGTCCGACCTGGGAGCCTTGTCTTGACCCAAACTCTTGATTGCAGCGAGAATTTCTTCCTCACTGAATCCACCCTCTATACTATTTTTTCCTTCCAGCCTCGTTGATAGCCACATATCCTGATTCATTTTACATCTGTGTTCTCTTCTGCTTCCCAAAAGCTCCTTGTAGGTCTCATTAATATGCTGCATAATTCTTTCTCCGTTCTCGCAACATTGTCCATCCATAGTTTTGCAGCCTTCTTCCGTTTGCAATCTTATGAAAGAATTTGGTATTGGCATCACCCTCCTCTAACCATTGAATCCTTGAACGTTGACTCCAGTATAGCTGCTCCATTTCTCCTAAATGACGGATATCGTGCCTATTCTTACATAATTCATCGTACTCGGCCTCAATTAAATCTCTCTCCTCCTCTATCAGCTCTAGCTGTTGAACCCTCTCTCTGAGTTCTTCTATCAATCTTTGTGACTGACCGAATTCCAACTTTGCCCACTGTTTAAGCCATGTCGAGGTGGTGATGGCGCTCCACAATTCTTCAATAACCTTACAACTCCCTTCGCATAATGTCCAAGCATTCTCGAAGCAAAACTGATATCTATTTGTCTTATCACCTTCACCGCATTCCATGGCTAATGGTGTATAATCGGAAGTATACCTTGTCAATGCTTTAACCTAAGCTAAAGGGAACCTCTCCACCCACTAAGTGGACACGAGAATTGTATCAAACTTTGCAAGGATCGGAGTAGCCTGCATGTTCGTCCACATGAGCTTTCTTTTCCCTGCTTCAATCTCCAGCAACTCTAGCTCGTCGATGATTGAATTGAACTTATCTCTATCCTGCCATGTTGTTCCTCTTCCTCGATGTTCATTCTGAAATCTTGTAATATTGAAATCTCCTTCTATAACTCACGGGCCCGTTCGTCCACCTCTAATATCCCTAATCTCGTCCCAAAACATATTCCTCAAATTTGAATCGTAAGGCCCGTACACAGAGGTTACCATGTGCACCGCTGCGACGTCTAATAGCAACCGTGATAGAGAAAACACCAGTTATTTCCTCAGCAATCTCGAATAACCTAGGGTCAACACCTAGAGCTATGCCTCCCGAATACCCTATCGGAGGTTTAAACCTCTAGTCAAGAGAACCAATACCCCTAATATCCTGAAACTCTTATGTAGTTGGATGTTCTACCCTAGTCTCCTAAAAGGCACAGATACTCGGTGTCTTCTTAACAATATTGTCGCTAATAAGTCCTTTTTTTTTCTTCTGACGCATCCCCCTAACATTCCAAAAGATGTATAACATTAAACAACTAAAACCAACACCTATAATCTAAACACCAAAGTGTACCACCACTTTAAACATCCCCTCTATGGCTTTCTCCTCTAATAATATTGACGTGGTGTAATTGCTAATATTGGAAGAATCTCGCTAATATTGACAATGCCAATTCTGATACGAGCAAAATCTCTTCGTTCTTGAGTCATCGTTCCTCTGTCGAATTCCATTACAAACCCAAATGCTCGGACCAAATTTTGAAACCCCGATAGGACCCCACAGTGGAATGGGAAGTTGAATATTCTAATCCACACCGTCGACATCTCGTTCACCTTCAGTGCTCCAACCTTGCTAGACCATTGAGACAAGGCCAGGTAGAAATCATCTGTACCCATTCCTCTTTTTCCAAGCACCTCCATCAATCTATCTTCGTCGTGACATTGAACGAAAAAACCATTAACGTTCATTCGTTGAACATTCCATTTCAAATTATGAATGAATGTAGTATTTGCAAGTAGGAGATTCTCGGTCTCTTCAGTAATGGGACTGCCTGTTTGCGCTTTAATGATGGCACACATCCTAAACCTACGTTCAAACTCCGCCATGATCGGAGTTGGATTGATAGTGGCGTTGATCACTGCCCTTCCCCCTGCAGAGCTTTCTTGAGTTTTGCTGTTACCCGAATTAGTAGGTTTTGCAATCTGTTTACCTGCGAACAGGGCCATCGCTAGACATTTGAACTTGACGCAATCTTCGGATATGTGGCCAGAGCGCCTGCAAGCATAATAGAACCAATCGTTGACGCAGTTGGTGATCGTGTGCCCCCTCTGAGTGCATTTATGGCACTGTTAGCCAGAGCCTGACCCTGCTGAATTCGAATTCTCCTTAGCCTGCCTTTTCTCTACTTTGACGAGCTTACGAGGACACACGATAACCCATTTTCCTTCATCATCCTTCTTCATTTTCTTTTTTGGTGACTTCGGTGATCTCTTCCTCGACAACCTTGGAGTGGAAGCTAGCTTCCTCTCTGATCCCCTAGTGACTTCAGTATATGACGGTCGTCGCCATTCGGATGGACACCGCTAGTCCTCGTCAGAACCTGGCGATCTGCACCTCATTCTCTGCTTCCTTTCCCTTACGTCTTCGCCTCTGTTCTTCTCACTTGTCATCCCTCTATAGGATGGGCGAAGGAGCCTCTGGACTGGACGACTTCTCAATCTATTCGAGTCATCGTAAATCTCTCTATCAACACCCCTCTTGATCGCTGCCCTCTCTGATGCCTCTTCCCTACTTTGCTTAGCCATGTAGTGATCTTCTTCCCCTGAGTGCATGTTGTGGTATTTCATCGTTTAGTTTTGTTACTTACATTGTTTTGATCCCTCGTGTTATAATGCAGAAAAATAAATGAAACAAAAATTGTTTTAAAATTAAATCCTAGAATCTAGCACTAACTAATCTTAAATATCCTTGTCACGCCCCACTTTTCAAAAATACGGAATACAAGTACGTGACATTGGCCCAGCAAATGACTAACGTCACCCATAAGCTGTTTATCCGACCAACTTAATAATATAATCAATACAGAACAAATGCGCAGGCAATATAATAATCTCATGAACAATAGTACTTGGAATTAAGCAATAAAAATATCCAAATACAATAATAATCTAAGTCTGGAAATAAATAACAATATTCGGGACATAAGTCCAATACAATAATAAATCCAATCCATATAATAATAAGTCTCAATACATTAAGATTATTAAAGCAATAAGCAATTAGAAAGCAGTAGTCTTCAGAATGTTTGTCTTCCAATTTCAGCAGACAAATGTTCTCCAAAGTCTACAATTTAATAGATTGCAGGAAGAGGAAAAGAAAAACAAAACGCCCGTCAATGCAAGGTACGGGCTGCTTGTAGTGCAGGCACAAGTACATGGAAAAAAGGATAACTAATAACATGGAATAGGCATGATTTCAAAATATAACAACTAGTACAAAAAGATGAACAAGTATAAGTAGCATGTAATAAGTGTCGAGCGAACAAGTATCATGTAAACAACTAACGAGTATCACAAATCAAGTATCACGAAATCAAGTAACAAGTAACAAGTAGTAACAAGTAAAAAAGTTTCAAGTAGTCAAGTGTCAACCGTCAAGGGTCATATTCAAGTCTTGTATTATTACTATCTAGGTAGCATTTCATGCATCCATATTTTTACTACATGGTTTCCACATTCAAACAGTTTCGCTTTAGACTTAGGGGTGAGCTCTATAATTCATGTACTCGGGAAACGGTATAAACAATTCTTTTCAGTATTCAGTTATTCAGTCATTCAGTCATTCAGTTATTCAGTATCGGTATCCATGGAACAATATACAGTTATCCAGTTATTTAGTCATTCAGTTATTTGGTAATCGTAGGGAAACCACGAGCTCCCTTCCGATTACAGTCTCTATATTGTCCACTACTTAGGTCAACCCTTAAACCCCGGCTTGTTAACAATTTTATTAATACAACAATACAATATGCAATTCGAGACATGAGATGAACAATAATAACAATAGGGAAACAATAGGATGATAACATAGATTATGGTGTACTAGATGTTCAAGCAACATGGTATAGAGTATTTTACAAGTATTTGACAAGTATAACATGAATAACACATCAAACACAGATATCTCAAGATAGCATGAACATATACATCAAAAGTGGTCAACCCTAGGTTGATTCGTGTAATTTATGTCGTGAGAAAACTATGGTCAAATCATCACAATAGAGACAATATCAACAAGGGGTTTCACACACGAATTGTCTCTAGAACCCAACTACACTACAAGCGGTATTTTGTACTTGTATATGCAAAGGAATGTAATACAAGTTACTTGCCTTATAAACGGTGAGAACGAATATCAAGATAACTGGATGAGAATCACGAAGCAACGAACCCACGAACCAACAACTCCACAAAATAGTATGTACGATACACGTGCAATGTATGTGTGATATACGTGCAATAAAGAGCCAAATCAACACAGCACCCAAAGAGACAAAGCAACTCAGCACACAAAAAGACAACAACAGCAGAGAGAGAGAAAAAGAGAGAGAGAGAGAGAGAGAGCAGTGATGGTAGCAGTGACAGCCGAGGGGCGGCAGTGGCGGCTGGAGGTGCGACGTCGACGGCTGAGCAGCGCACTCGTGGGCGCTGGCGACATGATCAGCAATCGAACAGGGAAAGAGATCGGGTTTTTTTTGGGTTTTGGTGTTAGCTAATGTCGAGGAGAGAGAAGAAGGGAGGTCGGAGGTAAGGGATGTTGGCTGGCAACGCAAGGGCGGCGTCGGGAGGGAGTGGCGACGGAATATGGGAGGTCACCGGAGGACGGGTGGACGAAAGGGGCGCCGGAGATGGCAAACGGATAAGGTGGACAGGTTGGGTTCAGAGAAATTGGACAGGAATTCGGGTAGAGAGAAACGGCAATGAGAGAGGAGAGAGAGAGGAAAGGGAATAGGTGGCTAGGTTTTCAGAATTGTGTGCAAAAATTAGGGTTTGTACTAGGGTTGTATTTATAGGGTACAATTAGGATATTGGGTTAGCGGTTTAGGATCCAATAAGAGTGGATTTGGGTCAAGAACAAATGAAATTGGGTTTCAGGGTTCAATAAGAGGTAGATCCAAATCAATAGGGTTCAAATCACAAATACCCACAATAAAAAAAGAAAAAATAGGATTAACAAGAAAATAATTCATCAAGAAGATCAAAGAGTTTCATGAACAAGAATTTAAATCCAAATAAATAAATAAATATTACAAATGAATTGAATATAAACTGGGCTTGAAAATAAGTTGGAATTCGCTAAGAAAACTAGGTCTAGTACAATAACAAAATAATTCAATAGATGAACTTTAATTAAATAATCAAGAAACAACAATTAATTATCATAATAATAAAATCATACAATAAAATAATATCCGGGTTTAACAATTTATTAAAATGACCCAAGAAATATATATATATATATAATTTGGACTCAAATATAAATAGTTGATCAATAAGATCTAGAAAATAAGATCAAAACTCATTATTATTTGAAATGAATAAATTTTTGATTAGAAAAATACTTTAATATAAATTCAAAATGATTTTAACAAATAATGAATTTATAATATCGATATACAGAAAATATTCAGAAAATACGTATTTACGGGAATGGGGGTTACAATCCTCCTATATAAACCACACAAGTCACAAATTCTTCACTCTTCCAACTACAAACCCTCATCAAAATTCTTAATCTTTCAAGGAAACCAAGAAACAGAAAGACCAAGAAATTAGAAAACAAGGGAGATACCACACTACGAAACAAGAAGATCGATGAATTCATTAACTTGGCCGATAACAATAACAACAATGCCGGTAATAGGGAAGTAGCCGATCCTAGTTTCCTCCACCACCCTAACAAAAATAATAATGCCCGTAATGAGAAGTAGTTGATCCTAATTTCCTCCTCCACCTTGAAAACAACAACAATGCCGGTAATGAAGGAGCAGTTGATCCTAATTTCCTACAACACCCCAAAAACAACAATAATGACAACAACAATCAGGCAAGGAGAAACGGAAGACCAAGATATTCCGCTTCGAGAAGATGTGGTTGCGCAACAACGACTGTCAGGATTTAGTAAAGGCCAGTTGGGAAAGGGAGATCGCCCAGGTTAACCCGGCAACAAGGCTGGTGAGAAAACTGTCAAGACTATGAAAGAGACTGCAAAAGTGGAATAGGGACACATTTGGAAATGTCCTGCAAAGGAAGGATTCCATTTTCAAAGAGATCGAGGACCAAGAGAGGAAAGAGGAGGCGAACGGTCTGAATGACAACCAATTCCAAAGATTTTCCAGGTGTAGGCAGAATATTTTGGAAGTTTATACTAAGGAAGAGATCATTTGGCACCAACGATCGATGGTTAAGTGGCTGTTGGAAGGGGATGCAAATACTAAGTACTTCCTTAAGATCGCAAACGTGCGTCGTAGGTCAAATCACATACACTCCTTGGATATTTAGAGGACGACAGTTTCAAATGATCTACATATCTCACAGCACGTTCACGACACATTCAATAAATTGTTTGGTAATTGTAGGGGTGGATTGTGCGAGTCGGCCGAGGACTTATGGGAGGTATTAAAGGAAGATGTTCTTGGAAGAGTTCTAGCGCTCCAAGATCCATTCACGATGGAGGTCAAGGCAACATTATAGGGTATGGGCCAAGATATGGCCCCAGGACTGGATGACTTTCCGATATTCTTCTGCAAACATTTACGGGACATCGTAAACAATGACATTATGGATGTCATGAAGGCATTCTATGAGGGAACTTTATATATGGGAAGACTTAACTACGCCAAGGTTTTTTTAATTTTGAAGAAGAGGGTGGCGACAGGGGTTGGGGATTTCTGCCCAATTAGCTTGTTAAATTATTCAGACAATATTACATCGAAAGTTTTGGCAACTAGGTTGTGGGGTCTAATCGTAGACATCGTGGATGAATATCAAACAGGGTTTATTGTAGAAAGGGATATTTTAAAGGTGGTGGCATTAGTTGAAGAGGTCATTCAAGACTGCAAATGGCACATGGGGAATTTGCTTAAGCTTGACTTTGAAAATACATATGACAAGGTTGAATGGAGCTGCTTGTTGGAGATACTTCTAAGCCGAGGGTTTGTGAATAGGTGGATTGGTTGGATAGAGTCATGGTTACAAATGGCCAAGGTGTTTGTCCTAGTCAACGGGATCCTAAGAAAGGAGATTAAATGTCGACGGGGGCTTCGATAGGGGGACCCCCTATCACCACTACTATTCACTCTTGTGGTAAACGACCTGCATAGGATGTTAAAGTCTTGTAAGGAAAATGGTCTCATTAGCAGGTTGGGAATGGGGAGGGGAGTTTCCGCTATTATGAACGTTCAATATGCGGACGACAATTTAATAATAGGAGAATGCGACGTAGCGCAAGCTTCCCTGCTGAAGTGGGGTTTGTATCTTTTTTAGGATTGGTCATAATTGAAGGTGAACTTCCATAAAAGCAGCGTTATTTTGTTTGGTGATTCGGGAGATAATGGTAGGATGGTAGCATCTATTATGAACTGCCCAATTCAGAAATTTCCTATTAAGTACATCGGTCTGCCATTTGGTAGTGGGAACCTCAGGAGGGTGGATTGGCATGAAATCATCGACAAAATTGCAAATAGGCTGGATGGTTGCAAGGGGAAAATGGTATCCTTTAGAGGACAGATGATTTTGCTGAACTCTGTCAACAACTCTATCCCACTTTACTTTATGTCGTTCTTTGATACCCACTGTGGGCTATAAAAAAGATCGATAGACTTAGACGCCGGTTCTTATTACATAGGACAGGGGCTAACGGGAAAGGTTACTCTCTAGTCAAATGGGGGCTGGTCTGCAGACAGAAGAAATTTGGTAGGTTAGGAGTTATCAACCTTCAACAAATGAATCAAGCATTGCTCTATAAGTGGTGGTGGAAACTCAAGTTAAGGACGAAGTCCAGATTGGCTACACTAATTAAGGGAGTCTACATAGGAATGGAAGTATACACCGAAAACAGAAGAACATCGCGTCCATGTCCGGGTTATGACAGGGAGTGTCGCGCATGAGAGATATTTTTCTCGTAGATGTTACTTTGTCCATTGGGAACGGTCAGGCTATTTTCTTTTAGAAAGATAGGTGGTGCGGCCTAATGAATCTAAAGAGGTGATTCGGGAGGCTTATAAGTTTGCTACGGATAAAAACAATTGGGTTGCAAGATAGTGGAGGAACGATGGTTGGATGCTAAGGATGTCGTGCTGATTAAGCACAGAAGTGAGAAGACAAAAAAGGGAACTTATTCAATTAGAAGAATGGAAACCTACAAAAGAGGAGCATCAAGACAAGAATGCCTGGGGGTGGGGAAAGATGGGATGTTCTTAGTAAAATCTACTTATGAGTGGCTCAACAATGGTGGGGGGGGGGGGTGCGGGTTCATGACCCAGTCTGGAAGGTTAATATCTTCATGATTTGGCATTCAATTGACTGGCGATTAGAAATGCAATTCTCACTCGGGACAATTTGGCAAGGCACAACTGACAAGGTATAGGACAGTGTGTCATGTGTAATTGAGATAGAAAAATGGTGGATCACCTTTTCGTTAAATGTGATTTTGTTATACCCATCTGGGTGGATATTTGTTGTGTAGATTTGGTATTTCGACTACCATACCGGGTTCGGTTCAGGTCATCTTGGGGGGGGGGGGGGGGAGGCGGGGGAGAGGGGACATCAATGTGTGTGAATGTCACATACATTTGGGGTACTGGGGTAGCTGCTATTTTTTGGGGGGTTTGGTTAGAACGGAACAATGTAATATTTAAACCAACACACAAACACCTCATCATCAACAGCTACATACATGATTAATGCTAATATCCTATTCTGATCTTAAACAACAAGTGCAGGCGCGACAAAGAAGATCAGGGAGGTGCATGCAGATATGAACACTTCCATTTATGACAAAGAGTCAGAGGACATGGTGGGGATGATAGATGGCAAGTGATCGGCATGTGGAGCGGAGCTGACCTCATACTCGGTTCGAGGTTTTTTGGGGCTAGTTCGATGCTCTTTACTGTTTCTTGTAAAATATGTATTTCCTCTACTGTGTTTTTTAGGGAAGGAAACTACCATTGTATGGGATGAGTTCTAATTTTTTTAAAGAGGAATGAGTCTCATGGCCAATCTCTTGGGAAACATGGACATCATACCCCTTATTTTGGTTGTATGTTTCTTTAAAGTCTTTTTAAATGGAACAAGGGTTCTTTGGACCCTATTAAAAAAAACTATGTCAATGAAAATTTCCTCTACAATCCCAACTACTCCGCACTCTACATCTTCTACCAAACCCTGTCTCCTACTGCATAATCCAACAGTGCAACTACCTGAGTTCTACATCTACCTCATCCCTATAAACATAACTCTTTGCTCCTCCACACAGGGCCCACTTCTTCCACACATACTCCCCTTCCGCCTTCACCTCCCCCTACATAGTTGGCAACCCCTTCACCAACCTCCTCTTTATTGCCCTTTGCCCCCACCTTAGGGCCCGCAACTTGGATGCCCATTCAATTCTCATTGTAGCTCGTGATGTCTCCTTCCACATCATCTTCCTCCTCCTTAACCCTACCTAAGAATGCAACATGTGCTAGCTATCAAAATTTACTCATCTCATCTTCGAAACTGGATGAACCTACCTTGTAGTATCCCCTTCAACAACAATGTTAACCGCGTCGTCATCTCTAATTCTGGTGTTTCTTGTAGACGGTATAAGTACTGGCTGACATCGTTTGACACATCAAGAAATAGTGTTGGTGGTTATTAGAAGATACAAAGTTCCCCTTTAACTCGATGGAGTACCGACTTATGTCCTATCTGTTAGGTGTATGTCTTTCATACTTGAGTTCGATAATAAGAGAAGATGGTGAAGCGAAGGAGGTCGAAGTATCGATGGAAATGAAGTACTAGTAGAAGCAGCAGTCAAAGGAATTGATGGTCGACTGTGCAAGGTGGCAGTCAATTGTCCTAGCTCTCTGTTTTGAGAATTATGATTGCGGTCGAATACCTAGATATAGGGTTTGTATCTTACATACTATAGATGTGAAGAGATGATGTTGTTACAAGAAGAGGTTTTAATCCGAATGATGGAAGAATGGAAGAGCAGCAACAACGAAAAGAAGAACAACAGCAACAAGGCAATGACAGTCATCTGACATATGCACAGTATACTGCATGTGCTTTCTGTTTGGAGTCGAAGAAATAAATTCGACTAACTTTTGTGGCAGTCGACTACAATCTACAACCAGGTTATTTTTGGGTCGGGTCTTGGGGATTCAGTTGAAGCTAAACTTCTTCTCCAATTTAGATCTTACGATTCTCATTGAATGGTTATCTCTTCAGGATACATCAGATGGTTATTGTATTAAGATATCAAACTATGGTTTCTCTATATCTATTCAATATAGCAGCTCAATGAAGGATAAGCGCCGAATAGATAAATATTGTACTTCATCTGAGAGATGAAAGATTTCTTCATTGTAATCAGCAAGTATTTTCAGTGAGCCTTGAGAAAGGGTCGTGGTGAGAGTTGTAACTCTTGTATCTTTCTTTGTTGAATATTATCTTGTTTTTCTCTCCCGGATAAGGGCTTGCCCAAACCGGAACAAAACTGTGTGTTTTGGTGTGTTTGATTTGACCTATTATTTGCTTGGTGGTTGTTCGTAGTAATTGCATTGTAAACTCAGCAGATCCGACAAAGGGAATCCCCAACACTAGGGGCACAGTCGACAGTCGATGGTGGTTGGCAGTTAACAAGCCTGGGTCTGGGTGATCTTTCGAGCCCATCTTCTACTCCAAGTTAGATCATTCGACTTGTATCGTGTGCCTCACTCTTCAAGATATATCGGACGATTATTTTATGAAGACTGAACTTATGGTTTTTCTACATCTCTATATATTATAATAGCCTCTATTGAAAGATTTAGTATTTTATTGAGAGTTCTCCATTGTAAACAACAGATTATTTTCTAGTGAGGCTTGAAAGATAGATAGGTTCTTGATGAAAGAGTTTGTAACTCTTGTAATCTTCTCTAGTAAAATAATTTCTCCATTATTTTCCCCGAATTATGGTTCAACCAAACAGAGACAAAATTGTCTATTTTGTGTGCTTGGTTTGATCTCTTGTTTGATTGTTCATTGCATCAGTTATCGCTTTCACTCCTAAAGCTCCAACTCTGTTGTGCCAAATTCCTAACACTATTTGCAGATTCCTTACCCAGAAGATCTGGTGATTAGGATTCAATTAGGAATGGTGGGGAATGAGGTGGGTCTTGTGATTGCTAATGATCAGACCAAGTCTATGGTGGAGCTGTTCATTTTGTTTGAGAGGGGAAGTCTGATTGGGAATGGGGATGACGCGGTTATGGTCGGATGGATATAGTTCGGGGAGTTCTTGAAAGTGGATGTGGATCCGACAATGTATGAGCAGGATGAGCTAGTAGTTGAGATTGTAGAGCCCAAATGGATAAGGTGTAGGGATATGCCGCAGCCAATTAAGGTTTGAGAGTTCGAAGATGGTAGTGTTGCTATTGGTAGGCCGGAGGGTAGTGTTGTGAGAGAACAGTCGGGTTGAAAGAACAAAGAAGATTGTGAGGGTGCTGGATGGCAAGGCTCCAGCCGATGCTAGGCATTACCGGCGATCAACGGGGACCAACATATTGCCACTTCTGTACCACCTATTTAGTCTTTTGATTTCTTGTATATACTATACGCTGTGCATGTTTGTGTCAGGAGGATATCAGAGAAAGCAATCCTAATTGTCAACTTTTACGAGAAATTCTATTCATAAATATTATGTATAACTTTTTCACCAGGTGAATTGATAAAATGATACTACAGCTGAAAACGGGAAGCTATGATTGGGTGTGCTATTATCAATTTCTTTACCTGAGTCATCAACTTCTGCAAGTCGAACAAGCTCTGTGGTGAAGTTTATGTAATATTCACTGAATCTCAGTCAATCAAATTGGGATCAACTTCTCCAAGAAGCCGATCTAAAGCCATCCCACGATAAATAACCAGATGAGTTAAACCTCCAAAACAAGTCTACGCATTAGGTAACTTAAAGTTTAGTGACTAAAACCGCTTCCAGCAATGATTTTGGGTATCTGGATTTCCTGCTTTCAAATCTAGCATTGCACTTACATTAGATAATACCATACAGGGGTGGATCTGGGTCCAAGCAGCACAATCAGTTGCTTTGGACCCCTAATTTTATAGGGCCCCATATTTTTTTAAATATTTACAATGTTTAAAAAAATTATGATTGTTTTCAGATACGATTGCATTGTATTATCTAAATTTTGAAATAAAAGTTGGTCTATTAGCTCATGTAGTTAGAGTGTTGTTCTAATAATGCGAAGGTCTCACGTTTGAAACCTGGGTGGGCTAATTAATTTTCCAACCATTTTTTTTATTTTCAAACTAATTATTTTTCACATAGTTTTACATATCATTTAACATTTTATGAGTTTATTATTATTTTTCACTTAGCCCATGCATATCACTCTATGATATTTTTCAATGTTCTATGATATATCATATTTACCTGTTTATGATAAATTTCTAACCAAATCTTCAAGTGCATATGGTTATTCTACATTTTAAGCTTCCAACTAGTATTCTCATATGTATATATTCATCATCACTTCATTCTGACTGTGTTCTCTAATATATCATATTTGTTGAAATCAGATTTGGGAAAAATAATATTTTTCTTATTCATATAGTTTTCTATTGTATACATCTATATATAAGAATTACATTCTTGGAGAAGAAGAAAGGAGATTGAGAGAAGATTGAGGAGATGAGAGATTTTGGGAAATATGTTTCCTATAGATTAGGAAACAGAATATACACATTAGTAATTACTATATGTAAATACCCCCCCCCCCCCCCCTTAAGTTGGTGCATAGATATTGAACATGCCCAACTTATCAACAAACTTCAAGAAGAGCCGATTCGAAACTGTCTTGGTTAAGATATCTGCGAGTTGATCTTCTCACTTCACTTTAGATATCTCAATGATTTTCTCATCTAATTTTTATTTGATGAAGAATCTGTCAACTTCTACATGTTTCTTTCTATCATGCTGAACCGGATTAGCAGCAATATCACATGTCGCTTGACTATCACAATATACTTTCATAGGTTCATTCGGTCCATAGCCTAAGTCCTGCAACAAGAGTTTCAGCCATAAAGCTTCCGCTATACTTAAATCTACTCTGTGATACTCAGCCTCTGCACTAAAGCGCGCAACAACATTTTGCTTTTTACTCCTCCATGTAACTAAATTTTCTTCAATAAAGGTGAAGTATCCTGAAGTGGAGCGCCTGTTAATTATAGATCCTACCCAATCAGCATCAGTATATGCATCGACCTTCAAGTGATTATGTTTCGCAAATAAGATCCTTTTTCCTAAAGCAAACTTAATATATCTCATAATTCTCATCAGTGTATCCATATGTTGTTCCCGAGGTGCATGCATAAACTGACTTACCACACTTAAAGCATATGACAAATCTAGCTATGTTTGTACAAGATACATCAACCGTCCAACCAATCTCTGATATCTTTCCTTATCACAAGGCACATGATCAGATTCATTGCAAAGTTTCAGTCCTTCTTCTAACGGTATGCTAATCGGCTGACAAGCGGACATTTCAGTTTCCTTCAATAAATCAATAGCATACTTTTATTGATACAAAAATATCCCCTTTCTTGAGCGAGAAACTTCAATAGCAAGAAAGTATCTCAAAGGACCAAAATCTTTCATTTCGAACTCTTGTGACAAGTAGTTCTTTAATGCCTTCCTCTCTTCATGATCATCTCCAGTTACTATCATATCATCCATATAAATAATGAGAGCAGTAATTTTACCTTCTTTCCTTTTTAGGAATAGAGTATGATCTGAACTACTCTGATAGTATCCGAATGTCTTGTAAATCTCCCAAACCAAGCTCTTTGCAACTGCTTGAGCCTATACAATGCTTTCTTCAAACGACATAGTTTATTACTGTGTTGGACTGGTCTGTTCGAGCCTGGTGGAAGATCCATATAAACCTCTTCTGTCAATTCTCCATGCAAAAATACATTCTTCACATCAAATTTCTCCAACGGTGAGCAAGATTGCAGCAAGTGACAATAAAACTCGAACAGTGTTGAACTTTGCTACTGGTGCAAATATTTCATCATAATCAATTCCATAAGTTTTAGTGTACCATTTGGTAACCAGCCTTCTTTGTACCACTCTATTGAACCATCAGACTTATACTTCACTGTATAAATCCATCAACATCCTACCGGCTTCTTTCCTACTGGAATTTCGACTATCTCCCAAGTCTCATTCTTTTTCAAGAACTTTATCTCCTTATCCATAGCTGCTTTCCACCTTGAGCGGCTAAGGCTTCCTGCACACTGCTTGGAATAGATACAACAGATAATTGATTCACAAATGACTTATTTGATTTAGACAATCGGTGAGTGGACACATAATGACTCATGAGATACTTGACATTACTAGTAGGATCAGGCTCATAAATGGGTTTTGGAAACCTCTAGTAGTGACATTACTAGTAGGATTAGGGAGTTCTCTTCTTAGAGCTTCGGACAGCGATGACGATTGGTTTTGAGATTCTACTGGGGGTAGAGATGGAACTGATGGTGATGGTGACGGAGATGGTTATGACAGTGCTGTTGGTATAGACCGCTCATCTTCATAGAGGTTCGGCACTAATTGCAGTTCTTCGTGGAAATCTCCTTCCTCAACCAAATCTCCATTCGAGTGATCTTCACTACTTATATCCATATTTTCTCCCCTTATATACGATTGTTCAGTCTGACTGGTAACCACTTCATCATAGGCAAGAGTTTGAACTTCACGTCAGTACATCCCTTGAAGTTCAACCTCAGAGAAAAAATACATCTCATCTTCACGGAACACAGCATCCATAGTCACAAACATCCTTTAAGTTGGTGGGTGATAGCACCGATACTCTTTCTTATTCTGTCCATATCTCACAAAAACACATCGGACAGCTCGAGGAGTTAACTTATTACGTTCATGTTGATGAAGATGAACAAATGCAACACACATGAACACACGAGATGACAAGTTGATGACTTTTGGTGCATACACAACTTCTGTTAATGCCTAAAATGGTGTGAGAAAGTTTAGGATACTAGAGGGAACTCGGTTGATTAGGTATGCAGCAGAAGCAATGACTTTCCCCCAATAAATGAGTGGCATATTTCCATGGATAAGAGAAGCACGGACCATCTCGAGCAAGTGTCTATTTTTTCTTTCTGCAATCCCATTCCGTTGAGATGTATATGAGCATGTAATCTGGTGAACAATTCCGTGTTCCACCAAATATTGTTGCAGATTCGAACTCAGGTACTCTCCGCCATTATCACTCCTAAGAATTTGAATCTGTGATTTAACTGAGTCATAACATACTTGTGAAATTTCTGAAACAAGCCACTACTTTTCGACTTCATCAAACAAATCCAAGTCATACGAGTACGTCATCAATAAATGTCACGAACTATTTGGCTCCTCCAAATATAGTGTTTTTAGATGGACCCCAAACATCAGAATGAATAATCATAAATGGAAGAGAGCTTCTACTTGGACTTGGAGGAAAAGAGACACGGTGACCATTTACGAGTTCACACACATCACACCGAAAGGCAGAAAAATCCAACTTCAAAAATAAACTTTGTAATATTTTCTTCAAATAACCAAAAGAAGGATGCCCTAGACGTCGATGCCATAGCCAAATATCTGATTTCTTCTTCTCACCTTCGGATCCTTCCACACTTAGAGCTTGAGTCAACTTGATCGAACTTTCATATTCTAAATCCAGGTAATAGAGCTTTCCATGTATAACCCCATAACCAATCGTCTTGCGAGTTCGAATATCCTTAAACACACAATGTGAAGGCCAAAAAACGACAATATAATGTAAGGCAGTAGTTATTTGAGCAACAGATAATAGGATAAAATTCAAGGATGACACAACTAAGGCAGTATCTAAGGTTAGGTTTTTTTGAGAGGTATGGAACCCTCGCAAGTAACAATGGCAGGATCACCATTGGCAGTGGACACAATTGATTTGGTGGATGGTTAAAAATTTTGGACTTGTCTAGAATCAAAATTCATATGGTCGGTAGCACCCGAATCAATTATCCATGCATTATTCATAATAGAGGCAGAAATATTAAATACCTTACTATCCTTACCTGCAGCTGTAACTAATGTAGAAGCAAGTCCAATACTCTTCTCAGATCCATCAGTTTGTCTCATGGTAGCGGCACAAGAAAATAACGGATCTGATAGAAAACAACGGATCTGATCTTCAGCAACCAATAGCAAACAATACAACTTGGCTTGTAAATACCAGCAAACACCAAGAACAGTTCCAAGTCTTCAACAACTACTGCCTTGGTCAGAGTGGAGACTGTGATCAGGAGTTTGGGTGGACGGGTCGACGATGATAAGGTGGTCGACGGTGACTGGCTTCGAGCGAATACTCAAATCTGAATTCGAAAAACAGATTTGATCTGACTTAGAAATAAGTGGTGAGATCTGATCTGATCTGGCTTCGGGATCGGGGCATTGATGACGCCAGAGAGGATGTTCGGTTGGCGGTGGCTTTGGGAGGAGACGACGAAGGCTGTAGCTTCGGGAGGGACGGGTGGATGTGGCTTCGGGATGATGGGTGGACGATAGGTGGCTGTGGCTTCAGGAGTGAGGGCAACGAGGGCCTGGATGTTCGACAGTAGGGGTGACGAGGGCTGTGGCTTCGGGAGTGGAGGCGAAGAGGGCCTGGATGTTCGACAATGGGGGCGACGAGGGATGTAGGATCGGGTGTTGATGACAATGAGGAGGATGAGGGCAGCCTGGATACTTGACGGTGGGGGCGACGAGAGCTGTGAGATTCGGGAGAGAGAATGGAGGAGGGGAGGTTCGGAGATGTCAGGAGTTCGGGGATGTCGGGGTTTGGTCAGGATTGGGTCGGGATGGAGGCGTTAGATCCGATCACCTTCTTTCTTCTTCTTCAACTAGCCTAGATCTGGTTAGGCTCTGACATTGGCGGAGACACTGCTGGCCCAGGGTGAGCATCTCGGCAGGCCCGCCTGTAATAGGCCCAAATTTTATTTTTTTTTTGCTCCCCCTCAAATTTTCCATAAGGCCCATAACACCTATCCCCGCTCTCTTTCGGCCCACGAATATTTCGCCCACTCCACTCCACATCTTCATCTCTTTAATCTCTTCTTCTCTAGTTCTTTTCGTCAGTTGGTGAAAAATTCGGCCACCCACGAAAAACCCTAGATCCCCTTCTCTTCGTCTCTTCAATCTCTTCTTTTTTTACCACAATCAAAACCCTAGATCCCCATGCTCTTCGTCTCTTCATTCTCTTCATTTTCAACCATAATCGAATTTGAAACCCTACATCCCCATCCAATACCCCAATTTCCAAACCTCCATTTCCCAAACTCGCGGCTCCAAAGTCGAAAAGGAGGAGCCGAGGAGGTGGTAGCTATTCAGCCATACCAGAGCCAGGTACAGAGGTACTCATTCATTTCCCCTATTTTTTGTTTGAAATTTTCGGAATCTCTATTGGTGATCAAATATGGGGTTTTTTATTCAATAACTCACAAAGAGTTTTCTTTTTGTTATTGGACACCCTGGCAAGATATCTTGAGCCTAGATTTGGAGGCACTTGAAAAAATCCTGATCGAATATGAAGGTATCGACATATGTAAAACTAATTCATAAACAGAAGTATTAATGTATCAACTAATATGTTATATGATGTACGCCTATCATCAGAGAGTGGAGATGAACCTTAACAAAGCTGAAAGAATTCATGTGGCAGACCATAGATTTGGGATAAAAGTTTCTAGCAGCACCATTTATCAGCTCCCTTTTTTTCTCCACAAATTCATTTATCAATAATTCATAAAATATATTAAAATTGCCATCCTTTTTCCTTTTTTTTGAGCCTTCTATAAAGTTGCTCAATAGCCTAACCCGTTTTGATGGGGATGATGATTAAAAGGAGAATGACTAAAGTAGTTCTTTAAAAGCTATATAGTGCTTTTCTTAAGCCTCCGAGAGGATTCACTGGATCTTTTGGAGGATCATTATTGCTATCAGACTAAACATGATTCTGCCATGGACCGAGTGTACCATACATGATAGACGGGTCAGCAATCTCCAAACCCAAGTCAAAAGTATGATTGTTCATGCTTCTAAGCAATAAGTTTCTACACGGTACATGATGGAAAATTACCAATATAATCACATAATTAAAAAAAACAGTGAATTCATGTAGTTGTAACTAAAAAACATTGTAACTAAATTTTTTTTGTAACTTTCTAAATTCATGTCATTATAAATAAAGACAGTTAATTTAACTTTCTTTAACTTTCTATCTTTCTAAATTCTGACTTGAATTGTCTACACAAAGACTTGCAATGCACTGGCGTGACCAACGTATCTTTTGGATGAACCTGGACCACATACGCACCAGATCCTACATTATTCTCTTGCATGCTTTATTTCTTGCACATCCTAGAATGGAAAAAAATGTTAATTTTACCTCTTCCCATGAACTTGAAGCAAGAGGGTCTGCATTAGCTAAATGCCTCCCTTTGGCTAAAATGTTAGTTTTTTTTTTCGTTCAAAGTTAAATCTAGTAAATATATTATATAGGATATGTTCTTGATTAGCTCTCGAAAGGTATAGTTACCCTGTAAATTAATTACTGACATGTTAATTATTTTACTATTGTAGGATTTTGGGAGTGGAAGGTGTACAGGACGTATGTCAGAGGACATGGGACTGGGATAAATCCTTCTTAAGATACAAGTTCTTCATATTGATACTCTCCCAGGTATGTTTCTAGCTATCTTATTTTGTTCCTGAAACTTTTAGTTATCCTGGCTAAATTTAGATGAAAGTATGTTACTTTTACAAATAGGCTTGCTCAAGTCATGGTTGCCTAAATTTTACCTTCTGTGAATGGATTTGGTTCAATTTCATCAATACCATATATGATTGATTGTCCATGTGAAATATCTGTCCATAAGGATATTACTATACATCTTATATCAAAAAATTATTTATTGTGTTATTTCTATTATTTCTATTATGAACATCAACTAATATGAATTAATATCCTTTGATCAACAACTGAACTGAGTCAATATATAGACACATCAATATATAAGTTCTAATATGTAGCAACTACATTAGGGATTTATAAATTAGATTTTTGTTTGATACTAATAGAATTTTTTAACAATATTCAAACAATTATGAATAAATTTTTGAAAAGAATATCAAGGGAGGATGGTGATTCAAGTGTTCGTCCTCCTCGTTCTCGAGTAGAGTTGAACGTTGATGAACTTGCATCTGATCCTGGAAATAGGAAAAAATATTTATTCCTTTGATGCTAATGATAAAGAGATAATTCGAATGCATTATTGGCAAAAAAGTCCGTATCAACCAAAGTCCCATGTCTTCCTTCTAAGAACTTTGGCAACGAGAAAAGAAACTTTCTTCCTAATTGGTTTCAAGAACACCCTAATAGGAGTTGGTTGGAGTATAGTGTGTCTAAAGATGCTGCATTCTGTTTATGTTATTATTTATTCAAGTCCGAAAGTAGTTCTCAAAGTGGTGGTGACAAGTTTGTTGGTGAAGGATTTACAAATTGGAATAAAGGGCCACACAAATTCAAAGAGCTTGTAGGAGGTCATAATAGCATTCATAATTCGTGCATGAAGAAGTGTCTTGATTTAATAAATCAAATAAAACATATAGATGTTCAGTTGGTAAAGCAATCAGACAAAGTTCGAATGGAGTATCGCACGCATTTACTTGCTTCAATTAAAGTTATTAAATTGCTTTTGCGTCAAGGATTTCCATTTCGAGGACATGATGAATCTGATGAATCAGATAATCGGGAAAACTTTCTTGAAGTACTAGAGTTTTATGCTAAATATAATGAAGAAGTGAAAAAAGTTGTTTTGAACAATGCTCCAGAGAATAATAAGCTGACATCCCTAATGATTCAGAAGGATATTGTGAAAGCAATAGCAGCTGAGATCACAAATGTAATCATGGATGATCTAGGAAGTGATTTTTTCTCTATTTTAGTTGATGAATCTAGAGACATATCCGTGAATGAACAAATGGTTGTATGTCTTCGTTATGTGAATAAAAAATGTTGTGTCATTGAACGTATTCTTGGAGCGGTACATGTTTCTTCTACAACTGCTGTATGTTTGAAGGAGGCAATTGATATTCTTTTTGCTAATCATGGGTTGAGTATATCACGATTGCGTGGACAAGGTTATGATGGAGCTAGCAACATGAAGGGTGAATATAATAGTCTCAAAACATTGATTATGAGAGAAAATCAGTCTGCCTTTTATGTTCATTGTTTTGCTCATCAATTATAGTTAGCACTTGTTGGTGTTGTTCATAAGAATATGATTATTGCCACATTCTTCAACTTAATTACCAAATTGTGCAATATTGTTGGAGGTTCAACAAAATGACATGATGTTCTTCGGGATAAACAGTTTGAGAGATTGATTGCGGGAATAAGTAGTGGTGAAATTGTAACAGGGCGAGGATTGAATCAAGAAGCTACACTAAAGCGCTCAGGAGACACGTTGGGGATCGCACTTTAATACTCTTCTGAGTGTAATTCACTTCTTTCCCTCAATAGTTGAGGTACTTGAAGTTATTGATGAGGATGACCAACATGGAGATGCAAATATACTATTAAAGTTATTTGATTTTGAATTTATATTTAATTTGCATTTGATGAGAACCGTAGGGAATCAATAACGAGTTATCTCAAGTATTATAGAGAAGGGACCAAGAAATTCTGAATGCAATCAATCTTGTTGGTGTAACCAAAAGACAATTACAGAAATTGGGGGAGAACGAATGTGAGTCTTTCTTAGAAGAAGTTTGTGAGTTTTGCAAGAAAAATAAAATTTCATTTCCAAACATGGATGAAACTTTTGTAGCACCTGGGAGATCCCGTCGTCAAGCCGAGGAACTGACAAACCTTCATCATTACCATGTAGAGATATTTTATGTAGTGATCGACTTACAACTTCAAGAGTTGAACCATCGCTTCGATGAAATAAATACCAAGTTGGTGTTGTGCATTGCTTGTCTTGATCCAAAAGATTCATTCTCTGCTTTTGATAAGGTAAAGCTACTGCAATTTGCAAAGTTTTACCCAGTTGATTTTTCTCCTACTGATTTGATGGCTTTGAGTTTCCAACTTGATACATACCTTGAAGATGTCACATGTGCTAATGAGTTTTCTAATCTGATTGGAATTAATGATTTGACTCAAAAAATGGTTCAGACTAGAAGACATATTGTTTATCCATTGGTGTATTTACTTATGAAGTTGGCATTACTCCAACCGGTGGCAACGACAACCTATGAAAGAGCATTTTTAGCTATGAAGCTTATAAAAACTTCGCTTCGCAACCAGATGGGAGATGAATGGTTTAATGATTATTCGATTGCATATGTCGAGAAAAGGATGTTGAAGTCAATCAAAAATGATGATATCATGAAAAGGTTTCGAAATATGAAGTCGCGTAGGGGAGTTTTGTAATATAACTATATTTGTTTAATTGCTTTTGTAATATGACTGTGATAGGGATGTTTAAAGTCTTTTATAAATTTGTGGTTTTTATTATTTCGCTCCCGTTTGATGAAAATCCTGGCTCCGCCACTGGGCTCTGATACCATGTTGAAATCATATTTGGGAAAAATAATATTTTTCTTATTCATATAGTTTCTCTACTGTATACATCTATATATAAGAATTACATTCTTAAGAAGAAGAAATGAGATTGAGAGAAGAATGATGAGATAAAATATTTTGGGGAATCTGTTTCCTATAAATTAGGAAACAGAATATACACATTAGTAATTACTATATTTCAACAATATTTACTTCTTTGGATAATGTTATCTTCAAGTGCATATACATATTTGCTTTGTTTGCTTCTTTTACTTTCTTTTAAAATTTGTATATGTTGATGAAAGGAATACTAGGGTTGTTGATGAAAGGAATACTAGGGTTTCCTTCAAAAAGAATAAAATATAAGGAGTATTTGATAAAACTAAAATGTATCAATGAAAGCATTCAAAATAGCATTATACATATACTTCAATCATGTCAGCTCAATATTTTCTCTTAATGTACACAAACTCGTGTGTTTGCTTGTATATTTCGAACATAATTTTTTTTTGTTCTATTCCTTTTTAATTCTCTCATTCATCATTTTCATCCTCTTAGATAACATACAATTCATAATAAAATCTCTGTCGCTTCTTCCTTAGAGTTTGTTCTTCAAGGCTCCAAGTTTGTTTACATTTGAATAAGGCTAAATTAGAAGGAAAAAAAACCTCCTGAACTATACTTTTTATGCAAAAAACCGCATTGAACTATTTTTTGCATAAAAAAACCCCACTGAAATATGTTTTCCAAAACCCAACTCCAACGACATAAGCTTTCTACTAAAGTTGAGTGAGGTTTTTGACAATAATGAGAAAGATGCATGATGTTTTCTGAACCAACTTTAAAAAATGAATGGGTTATCCTATACAAGCAGAAAATTTAGATGTAGTTTTCGAAAATATAGTTCAGAGGGGTTTTTTGAAAACATACTTTAGAAATGTTTTTTGCGCAAAAAAAATATTTAGTGCGGTTTTCTGCAGAAAGGGTATAGTTCAGATTTTTTTTTCTTCTAATTTAACCTTTGAATAATTGTCATTTTTATTTTATCAACTTACAAAAGACCTTATTTGAGAACTTGTTTAGGCCCCCCTGAAATTCAGATACGCCTCTGCTACTATATCATGTGTCAGGCCACCCATTCTTCTGCAAATGGGGGCTTGGACAAGGAGATATGCTATCACCCCTTTTCTTTACCATCGTGGCAGACGTTCTAAGATCCATGATGGCCAAATGCAGTACAGCAGGTTGGATTGTACCAGTGGCTAAGGGAATCAATCGTCAATGATGCTCTATACTCCAATATGCAGACGATACTCTCTTATTTGGCAATGGTAACCTAGGGAAAACTACCGTCTTCAAAGGAATTCTGTATTGCTTTGAAGCTTGGTCGAGCCTCAGAGTTAATTTCCACAAAAGTGCTCCCATTCCCATTGCTCTGACTCTAGAAGAGGCGCTGGATCATGCCACAATCCTCAATTGCCCCATCGAGAGTTTTCCCATCCAATACCTTGGATTGCGAAACTCAAAAAGGCGGATTGGCTACCCATCATTGACCGGGTTAAGAAACGGCTTGCAGACTGGAAAGGGAAAGCTTTTTCTTTGGGAGAGAGAACCACGCTAATTAATGCAGTCCTCTCTCAAACCTTCCTACCTATTATCTTTCTTTCTTTGAAATGCCGCGATGGGTAATCCAAAGAATTGACCGGACTGGGAAACATTTCTTATGGTAAGGGGCAGACCCGGATCGAGGAAGATATCACCTCATCAGATAGGATAAGGCCTGCATGAAAAATATTCATGGAGGCCTGGGAATAATTGATCTTCGAGATATGAATCTGACGCTACTGGGTAAATGGTGGTGAAAAGTATTCCACCCTAATGGAGAAGGGTGGCAACAGTTTGTTCAGGGATACATGCATGGGAACGGCACGGGAAATCTAGGCTTCAGGATAGGCCCTCGGGTATCCTGGTTCTGGAAAGGTATCACTAAGGCATACAAACCCTTCCATTGTTGTGTCAAATCAGCTATCGGAAACGACAGACTTACCAGATTTTGGTGGGATAAGTGGTGTGTTGATCACACACTCAGATCCACATTCTCCGATTTATATGAGCAGGCGACACAACCACACTGCAAGGTGGCAGCAGCTTGGAAAAGAGGCAGCTGGAATCCATCTTTCAAACAACCGCTTGACCTAGGCTCCCAGCTCAGATTAACGGAACTTCAGGCCTACATCACCAACACTGGAATTGGCTACTCTTAGGGGCCCGATAAGAAAACCTGGTGATTGGAGAAGAACAGCAAGTTCACGGTTCGCTCCATGTACAATCGCATCCATTTTAGGAGATGTTCAACATAGTGGTCTGCCATTGTCTGGAGAACGAAAGTCCCGCTAAAAATTAAAATTTTTCTATGGTTGGTGCTAAATGATGCGACCCTGACTAGAAAAAATCTCGCTAAGCGCCAACCGAATGTGGACTCTCAATGCGGGTTCTGCCATGCTACCCTGGAGACTAGAGACCATCTTTTTCTTTAGTGTCCTATGAGCAAAGCAATTATCGTAGAGGTACTCAGCGCCCTAGGACTTCTCAATACCCTACTACATACAAGGACCTGTGGGTAGGGCCTAAGTTCGCGACGGAGAGGGGTGCTATGAGAGAAGCGTGGTATATTTCAATCGCCGCAATGACCTGGGTTCTTTGGCTAGACAAAAATAATCTTTATTTTCGTAGAACTTGCAATAGTATTTCTAGCAATTTGACTCATATTATACATTTTATTTCATTTTGGGCTAATGTGGCAGGAGCAAGTCCCAGGGGAAGAATCGCGAGTGTATTCCAGGTCAGGAGTTTGATGACGAGGAGATCGAGATCGGACCGACGATCGATTGATAACCAGCATGGTATATTATGGTCATTGACACCTACCACCCCAGGGTTTGTTGGAGGATATGATGTATTTCTTTGTGGCTATTCGATGTTTTGTCTTTTGTCCCACCCTCATGTTCGGGGTGGAGTTATGTTCTTCTATTTTGTTTGTAGGATTTTGTTGTAAGCTCAGTATTCTGAGTTTGTTTTATTAATCACTTATTAATGAAACAGGGTTGTCAGACTTCATCTTTTCCTCCACAAAAAAAAACAAAAACAAAAACAAAAACAAAAAAAAAAAAAAAAAAAAAACCTATTGTACCAATAATAAAACTAGCTAGCAATGTTAAATATTGTATCAGATATGAACTTGAAAATTTTGATGTTCTTGTTCAACTAAAAAAACTACGGAGAACAAGAAGATATCTAAAGAACAATATCATTATTGTCACCTTCAATTTCGATAGTTTACTTATACTTGTTAAGGTAACAAAACATTTCTTACATATTAACTGATCATTATTAGGATAATTTCCCCAAAAAACTAATAATAAATAAAATATCATTATCAGGATCAGATTTGACCAGAAAATGTACTGAATCTAAAAAGTTTATATGGCACCAGCATATACAACGAAAAGCCAAATTAATACTAAATCTAAAACTTCGTATCTATGAACTGAAAAGCTCAAGAAAATGACCATGAAACAAGATTATACAACAAAAACAAAATGGCAAATTTTAGGAGAAAAAAATAACTTGAATTTTAAATTTGGTGCATAGATGGGATTCATATCGAATATCAAAATGAAGTATAGCATTCATCTATATAATAAAACACAAAGAAAGCTATCAAGTGGTTCTCCTTCGATCCCCAAAAAATCAAAGGCCCAGATCTAACCTTACAAAACATATTTTCCTCTCAAAAGTTTTCCTCCAAAACTCAAATTCAAATTCCCCACCCAAAACAACTCCTATATTTATTTAATTATTTCTACCTCTCTCTCTCCCTCCCTCTTCTATTCAAAAAATTAAGAAAATAAAATTTTAAAATTTTTTTAAAAAATAAAAAATTTGAAAACTAAAAAAATTACAAATTTAAAAACTTTTAAAAAAGTTCAAAAAAATCAAAAAAATCATTTAATATGTTTTTTGCTCAACCTTAAAAGTTTCTCATATAATATGTTTGCTACTTCAATTAATTTGCTCGACCTCCAAAAATTTTTATATGGTCCAATAAGGTGCACAGTTCCGAAGACGTGTTGTAGGCACGTATCAACGGGCAAACCTAGTCTATATAATAAAACACAAAGAAAGCTATCAAGTGACTCTCCTTCAATCCCCCCAAAAATCAAAGGCTCAGATCTAACATCACGAAATATATTTTCCCTCTCAAAAGTTTTCCCCCAAAACTCAAATTTAAATCCCCCACCCAAAACAACTCCTATATTTATTTAATTATTCTCTCTCTCTCTCTTCTATTTAAAAAATTAAGAAAATGAAAAATTTTAAAATTTTTTTAAAAATAAAAAAATAAAAAAATTTAAAAACTTTAAAAATAATTCAAAAAAATAAAAAAAAAATCATATAATATGTTTTTTTCTGGACCCCCAAAAGTTTCTTATATAATATGTTTGCTACAATTAATTTGTTGGACCTCAAAAATTATTTTCTATGATCAAATAAGGTGCACCATTCTGAAGACGTGTCGTAGGCACGTGTCAACGGGCAAACCTAGTATACTTATATATTTTGATATGTAGTATAATGTAGTCTTTTTTTTCTTCAGATGATAGGAATAGAGTTAGTAGCTAGATTCCAGCCAATTTCTAATCTCTAATCTCTAAAATTATAATGGGAGAAGGCCTTAGTGTTATTTGTAAATCTACCAACGCATGCATTGAACGTGCATAACTAATAGGAAGGAGGTCTCAAGTTCGAGTCCTCATTACGTCATATTTTTTTTCAATACATTAAATGTATAATGGAATAGTTGGAGTTGTAAATCTATCTACTTACGTGCAACGCACGTACACTCCAACTCTCTTATTATAGTCTTCATATTTACTTTTAAAAATATATAATCTTATTTATTAAGACATGCATCGCACATGTAAATCTGAATTTTTTACTTTAATTTTTTTGTAAAAAAATTAATATGTGCACCGCACGTGTATATTACTAGTATATATAAAACTAAAACTATAATGCAGTCTCTTTATAATATAATATAATAAAATAAAAAAAGCTAGATTGTAGAATTAACTAAACCTCATATATCCTTGTACACAGATCTTCTATATAATATATTGTGCTAAATCACCTTTGGTTTAAGAATTTTTTTAATTTTTTATTTTTAAAACAAAAAAAGGAGAGGAAGTGTAAAAGGTAACTTCTCATTGTTTCTCTATCTAAATTTTGAAGTGCTATCATATTTCTTAATCAAATCTTAGAAAGCTTGCAATATTGTATATATAGATGTTATTAGAGAATTTTTCTAAACATAGTTTTATTACTTTCTCACTTTCTAAAAATTATGTGCAATATATTAAAAATGGTTATATTTAAAAATTATATGCAATATATAATACAGGGTTATACCAGTATGTGTGTGTATAAAAAGTTTTTCATATATATATCTAGAGAGAGACACACAAATGCATTCAATCTTCCAACTGCAATCCCTCATCAAAGTTCTATCACTCTCAATCAAGAAACCAAGAAACAAACACGAAAGAAAATCCTTAATCATCACAAATACGTCAAGATCAAGAAGAAGAATTCATCAACATGGCTGATGATAACAGCTACACCGACAACGACAACAGCAAGAACAGTAAGAACAACAGCAACAACAACAATGATGATGATGATGACGACGACAATAATAACAATTCCAACGAACAAGGAGCAGCAGCAGCAGCAGATGATCCTGATTTCCAATACCATTTCAACTACTCAACTTACTGCATCTTCTACCAAACCCCCACATCCCACTCCACGTTCCGGTGGGGCAACCACCCTTACTACTACCCCTCCTTCCCCCCCATTAACACCACCATCGTCTCCTCCGCCCTCGGCCTCCTCCTCTGTCACACACACTCCCCTTCCACCTCCACCTCCACCTACTTCGTCGGCAACCCCTTCACCTACCTCCCGTACATTCGCCTACGCCCGCTTCTCGCCCACCACTCCGACACCCAAGCCGTCCTCGTCCCGAAGCACTTCGATGGCGACTTCCACATCATCTCCCTCCTCCCAAACCCTACCCAAGAAGGCTACATTAACTATACTATAGAACATTACTCATCAAGCCGAAGATACTGGATGATCCTTTCTAATAGGACCCACCTTTACAACGATTTGGGCCGCTTTGTCATCCCCAACTCCGGCATTTCTTGCAGGCGGTATGGGTATTGGCTGACGTCATCAGTGTCAACATCAAGATTCAAAGTCTTGGTGCTTAGAGTGGATATAAAGTTCTCTGTTAACCCATTGGCGTACGAGCTGATGACCTATTCGACAATACCCGGACAATGGGGAGATGTGATGACAGGGATGAGGCTAGGGAGGGTAGGGAACAAAGTTGGGCTTGTGATTGTTAATGAGACACAGTCTAGGGTGGAGCTGCACTTGATGATTGAGAGGGGAAGTTTGAATGGGAATGAGAATGACGACAATGCGATGATGGATGGTTGGCTTCCGTTCCAGGTGTTGAATGTGGATGTGGATACGACGGTGGACGACGTGGTAGTTGAGATGGAGCCCCTGCCACCTCGGATAAGGTGTAGGGAAATGCCGAAGCCCTTAAGTTTCGAGAGCTATAAGATGGAGGTGTTGCTACTGGTAGGAAACAGGTTGGTGGTTTGGACGAACAGTCAGACAAACAGAGGTAGGGCGATTGTGAAGGTGATGGATGGCGAGGTTTCGACCAATGGAATGCAGTACCTGCCGGTTAACGGTGTCACACATGTGGCCACTTCTACAGTACCCAGGGTACAAGATAATCAGTAGAGTTTCAGTCATTCTTGACATTCTTGTATTCAAATCTAGCCTAGCCTAGCTCATTAATCTTGTTTCATGGTCATTTTCTTGTGCTTTAATCAGTTCATAGTTACCAAGATTTAGATTTTATGTATGATTTGGCTCTTCATTGTATCTGGTGGTGTCATAAAAACTTTTTGGATTCAGTAAAGGTTTAGATTCAGTACATTTTTTTTAGCCAAATCTGATCCTCATGACAATGATATTTTAAATTCTCTTCAACAAAAAAAATCTAGCCTAGCTTACTATTACGAAATTGTTAAAAAATACGAGTTATCGAGTTTTGATTGACCTGTACGTTCAAAATGAACCTCAATGAACCCGATTATTTTTCTGTTATTGTTATATTTGAAATTGTCATATGGTTACTGTAGGTGAATTGTTTGTGGCTCTCTAGATCTGTTTCTAGAGCGCGTTTGGGCATTTGTATTGCTCTAGGGATTTCCATTGGCTTGGAGGTATTTGTTACTGACCTTTGTTAGGATTTATAGCTGATTTTAGCAATAACCGATCTAATGAACAATCAAATAAGTAGATCAAACCAAGCACACAAAGAATACAGCATTTGTCCCGATTTGGGCAAACCCCAACTTCTTCAGGATTTTAGCAATATCCTGAAGAAGAAGCTACACGATAGAAGCTATACGATCTAACTTGGAGAATAAGTTGGGCCCGAAATAGATCACCCAGACTGACCCAATCGCTCCTGCCACCATCGTCGGTCAACTGCCCAAAGTGGCAGTCGGCTGCTTTTGGTTATCTCCAAAAACAGAAAGCACAAATAATCGATGGTGAATATTATAGTCAATTGTTTCATATAGGCAGTCCCTTGCTACTGTAGCTACTAGCTAATGCTCTTCTGTCCATCGACGCTTTGAACCTTGTTTACGCATCACCCGCTTCTCTTCACATCGGGCATAGTATGCAAAGCACACTCCCAACAATCTCTTGGATGGCATACTCATCTTTCCAACATTGTGTGACTATTGCCTCTGGACTTTTTTTCCTTCACTTGTAAACGAACCCGGACCGGTGACTTCTTCTGCTAATTGAATCTATTTCCACCTTTATTTCTTCAATCGGTATGCCCCTCAAAGGCACACCCCACTAGACATTAACACAAAGGTGTTGCCTTCCACACAAACTCTACCTAGCCTGAGGCACTCTCCACCTTTAGACAATATTCGAACGTCTTGGTCTCGCTTCAATGATTCTAGTGATGGCAAACTAGATGACGCTTTAGGAACGCTTGTCTTAAAAACACTTAATGTTTCGTTCCAACAAAGCTTGTAGAGGTTGTGCTGACCTGACCCAACACTCCTTTTTTTCCTCATCACCTTAAGACGACCTAACCAAACCATTATAACTCTATCTCAAGATGTATACTTACAGCCCCGTACTTCTAGAGTTCCCAAGGATATCAAATTCTGTTTCAGCAGAGTAATATGATTGATCTCCTTTAGAGTGTACCCATTTTCATCCGGCATCTTCAACTCAACTGTCCCCCCCCCCCCCCCCCCCCACTACATCACAAATCTCACCAGTCATCATTCTCACACAATGCCCTATTGTAAACTTGTAAGTAGAAAATATATCCCTCTCGAAGCATATGTGAGAAGAACTACTCAAATCAATAAATCAACCAGAATCCACATCTAAAGAATTTGAGACATGAAGACAATTGAAATTTTTACCTGATTCATTGGCACTGACTATGTAGGCGCTCATCTGATTCAGCAACTTGCGAAAATCCCTCTTGTAATACCCTATCCTTTTACATTGGTGACAACGAACCACACCCCTATGTGCACTTTCCCTTTCAGTTGAAGTTCTATTCTCTGCTAAGAAACTCGTGGAAATCCCTGATTTATAAGTCTCCTTCCTAAGATCATCATTCTTCAAGCCCTTGATCACATCGGCCACCGTAAGACTCTCCTTGTCAAATTTTCCGTAACTTGGCAATTATTAAATGCCCGTACGAATCCGACAGTGAATATATCAAATTGAAATCTATATCTTCTTCGCTTATATCATTTTCGTTTATCGCCCTCAATTCGGATTACACCTTATCAAACTCTATAATATGATCTTGAAGAGCGGTACATTTCTTCATTGGGAAATGAAACTCCTCAAGGAAGTTACACTTGAACCCGTCCGCCAATGGCAATTGGGTTAAACTCAGTGCTGTCAAACAAATCTCTTCCCACTTCTCATTCTTCATGTCAGATTGCTTTCCTTCATCTCCTTCTAAGGCTAGATGCAAGTATTTTTGAACCAGAATGTCCTACATGTCCACCTTTCAGAGATTGAAGTTGATCTTCGCGTCGAAATGCTTGATCTTCATAAAACTGGTGATTGAAGTTGTGGGTAGTTTTGTAGAGTGTGGGTAGTTATTTCAACCCCCTAATGCATCCTAACCCTTGATCCATTAACCATCTACTGAATCTTGGCCCTCCATTTCACTCCTATTTGTGTATAAATACCCCTCTCATTCATCATCTCTTTTACACTAGAATCATATTGTAAGAGAGGTATTTTGTGAGTTGTGTGTGTGTGCTTTTTCTGTGGAGGCCGAGTAGCATTCTGAAGACTTCGGTGTGGAGCAAGGAGCAAGGAGCGAGGAGTCGTTCACTACAGTAAGGAACTTTTGCTGGATTCGATTACTTCGTCAAATAAGGTGGGTATTTCTCAGGACTTCTAATGTAGGAATTATACAATGATTATGATATTTGTTACCATGTTTCTGAAAAAGTAAATTCAACATATTGGAATTTGCCTAAATGTGTTTATGATGATAATTGTGGAGGAAAATTAGTGAAATAATGACACTACAACAATGACGAATTGGGTCGGTACAGTCGACTGCCGTAAGGATAAGTCGACTGGTACGAGATATCTGTTACATGTTTGTTAGAAGTTTCATGACATATATGTGTATTACTGAAATGAAGTAGTAAGGCTAAACTTATGTCCTTCATGATGTACATGGCTAAGTAGACATGGGCATGAGGAAAAAGAACTAGGGGATAATAAATAAAACTGAGAATGACTGGTACAGTCGACTGATATTCGGAGTAGTCGACCTATGCATTGATTAAACTATGAGTATGCCTGAAATTCCATGAAATGAGATATGTTTTCATTGTGATTGTCTTAGTGTAATTGAGAATCATGTTTTATCTCTGCACGAAAGTTATGAATAAGTGTAAATGCATGTTTTAAAGTATTTTCTTAAAGAAAAGACAACATTAGTAACTTGAAATTTCATGCTGCGGTGTTACTGAACAAGTAAGAAGTATTGTGCTTATGAAACATGAATGTATGTATATTGTGATTTGACATTATGTTGCAAGTGCATGTAAGAACTGTAAGAAAGATGATCCCTTAATTTGAAATATAAATCTGTCCAGTCGACTGAATGCGCGTAGCAAGTCAACTGAGATGAACCTGATAATGTACTGTTAAAAATTCCAGGACAGACGACTGATGGATGAACAATCGACTGTTACGTGGATGACATTTTTTGAACATGAAAAGTTGCGGGACAGCCGACTGGCCGTGTGCAGCAGTCGACTCTCCCGAGTGTTTATGATGAACTTGAATTGACTGTATGAGTCGACTGGTATCCTTCCAAGTCGACTGTACAGAGTAGATTTTGACATGTCAGAGATTCTAGTTTTGATTATTGCTGAAAGTTGTGAATTTTATGATTGATGTCAATGAACTCTTTTATGGCTGTATGAATTTATATGAAAAGAATCATAGATATGAGTTGAGAATTAAATGAACATGAAAGGCTAAGATCATGATAAGAAAGTCTGTGAGACTCTAAATTGAATTATGAGCTGAAAGTGCTCAATTGGAAATTGTGAATTGTAAATTGAAACGAAGAGTAGCTAAGTCTCCCCCGGCAGTGAAATGAATGAAATGAAATGAGAATTGGAAGACCAAGGTTGGTCATATATTGAAATGAATGATAAGTCCGGTTTGGTGGAGAGGCTAACTCTAGAGCTTTGATTTTTATTCATGATTCTAATGATTTTAGTACATAGTGAAGAGGTGATGAAAGTGAGAGAAAAACATAAGTATGAGAACTAGAGTTTACGGTGCGGGTGTGTGAGCCGCAGAATGCATGCTTGATGAGTCAAGACATGGCGCGGGCACAACTCAGAATGATCGGACTTTCGTCACGCTTGTGGGATGTTTGGTGACTGCAAGAGGATCGTGTTCGGGGAGGAGGCTGAATTGCCGCAGAATGCATGCTTGATGAGTCAAGACATGGCGTGGGGTTCCCCTCCAGGGTCCAGGATACGTGCTTGTACTCATAGATCATCTAGGATACTCACTGTAATTACAGAAGTAGAGTAAGTCATGGCGGGGGATTGAACCCTACAAAAATGGAGAACGATTAAGAGGCTTGCCCTCGAACCTATGTAGTATGGGATGCATAGAATTCGAACAAGTGCGCATTAGTGTCATGTAAATTAAGTAATTGCATTAAGGATTAAGTGCACGATCACGACACGACATCATTAAGATTTTCCCCTTTACTTTAATTGTTATGTGAACAAGTTTTGTGACCTGTTAAGAAATGAGATTCGTTATACTGTTTCTGGCATAGAGAGGATGGCCATGTATAATTATCGTCGGTTGAATAAACTGACGTACCCACAGTTTTGTATGCAGGATAAATTACATGTTAAAGAGGAATGGATGCATAACGATTTTACCATGTTGTTGTACATTTATGTAAATGTTGTATATTTTTACTTCCGCTGTGCAAATGGGAATGTAATATATGATGTAACTCTGATGTAAAGTGAAAAGTTTAAATTCCTTGTAAAATTGTACTGAAGAAAGTGAAAAGATCCTGTAGAACATCTCGAATTCAGTGTATTTGGGATTCGGGGCGTTACAGATCTCCTTTAGAGTGTACCCATTTTCATCCGGCATCTTCAACTCAACTGTCCCCCCCCCCCCCTCCCTCCCACTACATCACAAATCTCACAAGTCATCATTCTCACACAATGCCCTATTGTAGACTTGTAAGTAGATAATATATCCCTCTCGAAGCATATGTGAGAAGAACTACTCAAATCAATAAATCAACCAGAATCCACATCTAAAGAATTTGAGACATGAAGACAATTGAAATTTTTACCTGATTCATTGGCACTGACTATGTAGGCGCTCATCTGATTCAGCAACTTGCGAAAATCCCTCTTTTAATACCCTATCCTTTTACAATGGACACAACGAACCACACCCCTATGTGCACTTTCGCTTTCAGTTGAAATTCTATTCTCTGCTAAGAAACTCGTGGAAATCCCTGATTTATAAGTCTCCTTCCTAAGATCATCATTCTTCAAGCCCTTGATCACATCGGCCACCGTAAGACTCTCCTTGTCAAATTTTCCGTAACATGGCAATTATTAAATGCCCGTACGAATCCGGCAGTGAATATATCAAATTGAAATCTATATCTTCTTCGCTTATATCATTTTCGTTTATCTCCCTCAATTCGGATTACACCTTATCAAACTCTATAATATGATCTTGAAGAGCGGTACATTTCTTCATTGGGAAATGAAACTCCTCAAGGAAGTTACACTTGAACCCGTCCGCCAATGGCAATTGGGTTAAACTCATGCTGTCAAACAAATCTCTTCCCACTTCTCATTCTTCATGTCAGATTGCTTTCCTTCATCTCCTTCTAAGGCTAGATGCAAGCATTTTTTAACCAGAATGTCCTACATGTCCACCTTCCAGAGATTGAAGTTGATCTTCGCGTCGAACTGCTTGATCTTCATAAAACTCTGATCTATCATATTCTATAAGGAAACTTGAGCAACTTCTGAACTGCGCAAAACTTACAACATGAAGCTGTGATACCAATTGTTATGATTTATAACTGAGTTTAGTGAACCGATCTAATGAACAATCGAAAAAGTAGATCAAACCAAACACACACAAAACACAATATTTGTCCTGGTTTAGGCGAACCCTAGTTCGAGGGAGAAATAACCAAGATATTATTCAGTTAGAAAAAGATACAATAGTTTACAATCACTCTCACCAAAAACATATCTATCTCTCAAAACTCATTAGAAGATAATATATTGTTTACAATGGAAACTCTGAATGAACTACTTCACCTCTCATAAAGGCTATTACAATATATAAAAATCTAGAGAAACTCTATGCTATCGTCTTGATATAATAATCGTCTGATATATCATGAAGAAGAAGCTACACGATAGGAGCCGTATAATATAACTTGGAAAAGAAGTTTGGCCCAAAACAAATCACCTAGACCCAAACCAATCGCTGCCTACCGCCACGGATCAACTGCCCAAAGTGGCAGTTGGCCGCTTTTGGTCATTTCCAAAATAGAGAGCATAAGCAGTCGACTGTGAATGTTGCAAATCATGAACCTACTATTTTTTTTGGTCATAGAACCTCATCGTGTAGTTTTTTTTTCTTTTTGCTGGGTCAAAACAAATCATGAACCTACTATTTTGGTCATAGAACCTCCTCCCTATTATTATAGATTCAGTATATTTCTTGTGGTATGTTTGTTTGAGAGGGGATGGTCCAGTAACATGATGCACACACACTTGCACATTTTCCATGTGGTATATGTGCCAAATTGATGGCATGTTTCTCCATATTTATGAACAATATATTTTCGTCCAGATTCTGGATTCCTCAGAACATTAATTGGATTCAAGTATTAATAAAAATACTGCTGTTATTAAGAAGCTTAAGCAGATAAATAATGAACAAAAGGAAGAATTGATGGATGAACTGCGAAGTGTTAATTTGAGTAAATTTGTCAGTGAAGCTGTAGGAGCGATATGCGAAAAGAAGTTTAGAACTTCAGGCATTCAAGCTGCTGTACAAGTACTATACCCTTTTTTAACTTGGTCATTGTTCTTATGTAAATGTTCTTTGAGATACTTTAAACGATCGTCCATTTTTAATCTGATTGCCTTTTGTTTTTCTATGTGTGTTCATTGCTTCACGAGAGATGCAAAGATTTCTCCCCATGCCTTATTCAGGGCCTCTTGAAAATTTTCTGTCCTGGAAAAGGTGCAGATGACCTTGAGTTTGATAAAAGCTTGAAGGCAATGAAGAAAAGAACCACTTTGAAGCTTTTCATAGAACATTATTTTGTTGGGGTCATTGAGGATGTCAGTGTGTTTGTAAATATCATCTAGGATCTTACTGGCTTAGAGCATGTAAAAGATCGTGATTCAACTCAGTCAAATCTACCAATGCGTGCATTGCACGTGCATAACTAATAGAAAAGAGGTCTCAAGTTCGAGTCCTCACTACGTCATATTTTTTTACTTTAATTTTATTTTAAATACATTAAATGCATAATGGAAGAGTTGGAGTTATAAATCTTTCTAATTACGTGCAGCGCACGTACACTCCAACTCTCTCATTATAGTCTTCACATTTACTTTTAAAAATATATAATCTTATTTATTAAGACATGCATCGCACATGTAAATCAGAATTTTTACTTTAATTTTTTTAAAAAAAATTAATATGTGCATCGCACGTGTATATTACTAGTATATATAAAACTAAAACTATAATGCAGTCTCTTTATAATATAATATAATAAAATAAAATTAAAAAAGCTAGTTTATAGCATTAACTAAACCTCATATATCCTTGTAAATAGATCTTCTATACAATATATTATGCTAAATCACCTTTGGTTTAAGAATTTTTTTTTCATTTTTAAAACAAAAAAAAGAGAAAAAATGTAAAAGGTAAGCTTCTCATTCTTTCTCTAGCTAAATTTTGAAGTGCAATCATATTTCTTAATCAGATCTTAGAAAGCTTGCAATATTGTATATATAGATGTTATTAAAGAATTTTTTTAAACATAGTTTTATTACTTTCTCACTTTCTAAAAATTATGTGCAATATATTATAAAAGGTTATATTTAAAAATTATATGCAATACATAATACAGGGTTATACCAGTATGTGTGTGTATAAAAGGTTTTTCATATCTATACTATTATTAAGCAAAGCCTCATTTTGACGGTTTTTTTCTATCATGCCCCCATATACAAAAAAAACTAAAAAAAATATACAAGGTTAATTCTGTAATTTTCACTTCACATTTAAAGTTTCTATAAAATTTCGTTCCCTCAAAAATCGAAATAGTCTCTTCCTCTCCCTCCATCGAATCCATGTATTGCACGTGCATATCCTCAGTGCAAATTGCACGTGCAAACTCATAAATTGTGCATTGCACGTGCGGATTACTAGTATATAGAGAGAGACACACAAATGCATTCAATCTTCCAACTGCAATCCCTCATTAAAGTTCTATCACTCTCAATCAAGAAACCAAGAAACAAACACGAAAGAAAATCCTTAATCATCACAAATACGTCAAGATCAAGAAGAAGAATTCATCACCATGGCTGATGATAACAGCTACACCGACAACGACAACAGCAAGAACAGTAAGAACAGCAACAACAACAATGAAGAAGATGATGATGATGATGACCACAACAACAATAATAACAATTCCAACGAACAAGGAGCAGCAGCAGCAGATGATCCTGATTTCCAATACCATTTCAACTACTCAACTTACTGCATCTTCTACCAAACCCCCACATCCCACTCCACGTTCCGGTGGGGCAACCACCCTTACTACCACCCCTCCTTCCCCACTATTAACGCCACCATCTTCTCCTCCGCCCTCGGCCTCCTCCTCTGTCACACACACTCCCCTACTACCTCCACCTCCATCTACTACGTCGGCAACCCCTTCGCCAACCTCCCGTACATTCGCTTACGCCCCCTTCTCGCCCACCACTCCGACACCCAAGCCGTCCTCGTCCCGAAGCGCTTCGATGGCGACTTCCACATCATCTCCCTCCTCCCAAACCCTACCCAAGAAGGCTACATTAACTATACTATAGAACATTACTCATCAAGCCCAACATACTGGATGATCCTTGCTAATAGGACCCACCTTTACAACGATGTGGGCCGCTTTGTCATCCCCAACTCCGGCATTTCTTGCAGGCGGTATGGGTATTGGCTGACGTCATCAGTGTCAACATCAATATTCAAAGTCTTGGTGCTTAGAGTGGATATAAAGTTCTCTGTTAACCCATTGGCGTACGAGCTGATGACCTATTCGACAATACCCGGACAATGGGGAGATGTGATCACAGGGATGAAGCTAGGGAGGGTAGGGAACAAAGTTGGGCTTGTGATTGTTAATGAGACACAGTCTAGGGTGGAGCTGTACTTGATGATTGAGAGGGGAAGTTTGAATGGGAATGAGAATGACGACAATGCGAGGATGGATGGTTGGCTTCCGTTCCAGGTCTTGAATGTGGATGTGGATACGACGGTGGACGACGTGGTAGTTGAGATGGAGCCCCTGCCACCTCGGATAAGGTGTAGGGAAATGCCGAAGCCCTTAAGTTTTGAGAGCTATAAGATGGAGGTGTTGCTACTGGTAGGAAACAGGATGGTGATTTGGACGAACAGTGAGACAGACGAAAGTAGGGCGATTGTGAAGGTGATGGATGGCGAGGTTTCGACCAATGGAATGCAGTACCTGCCGGTTAACGGTGTCACACATGTGGCCACTTCTACAGTACCCAGGGTACAAGATAATCAGTAGAGTTTCAGTCATTCTTGACATTCTTGTATTCAAATCTAGCCTAGCCTAGCTCATTAATCTTGTTTCATGGTCATTTTCTTGTGCTTTAATCAGTTCATAGTTACCAAGATTTAGATTTTATGTATGATTTGGCTCTTCATTGTATCTGGTGGTGTCATAAAAACTTTTTGGATTCAGTAAAGGTTTAGATTCAATACATTTTTTTTAGCCAAATCTGATCCTCATGACAATGATATTTTAAATTCTCTTCAACAAAAAAAAAATCTAGCCTAGCTTACTATTACGAAATTGTTAAAAAATACGAGTTATCGAGTTTTGATTGACCTGTACGTTCAAAATGAACCTCAATGAATCCGATTATGTTTCTGTTATTGTTATATTTGAAATTGTCATATGGTTATTGTAGGTGAATTGTTTCTGGCTCTCTCGATCTGTTTCTAGTGCACGTTTGGGCATTTGTATTGCTCTAGGGATTTCCATTGGTTTGGAGGTATTTGTTACTGACCTTTGTTAGGATTTATAGCTGATTTAAGCAATAACCGATCCAATGAACAATCAAACAAGTAGATCAAACCAAGCACACAAAGAATACAATATTTGTCCCGATTTGGGCGAACCCCTATCCGGAGGAGAAATAACAAATATATTATTCAACTAGAGAAAGATATAAGAATTACAATCACTGTCATAAAAAATCGATCTATCTCTCAAGTCTCATTAGAAGATAATCTATTGTTACAATAGAAAACTCTCAATGAAGTAATTCACCTCTCATGGAGGCTATTACAATATATAGGGATCTAACAAAACACTAGGCTGTAGTCATGAAGCAATAACTGTCCAATATATCCTGAAGAAGAAGCTACACGATAGAAGCTATACGATCTAACTTGGAGAATAAGTTTGGCCCGAAATAGATCACCCAGACTGACCCAATCGCTCCTGCCACCATCGTCGATCAACTGCCCAAAGTGGCAGTCGGCTGCTTTTGGTCATCTCCAAAACAGTAAGCATAAGCAATCGACCTTGAATGTTATAGTCGATTGTTTTACACAGGCAGTCCCTTACTATTGTAGCTACTAGCTGATGCTCTTCTGTCCATCGACGCTTTGAACCTTGTTTACGCATCACCCGCTTCTCTTCACATCGGGCATAGTATGCAAAGCACACTCCCAACAATCTCTTGGATTGCATACTCATCTTTCCAACATTGTGTGACTAATTTCCTCTGGACTTTTTTTCCTTCACTTGTAAACGAACCCGGACCGGTGACTTCTTCTGCTAATTGAATCTATTTCCACCTTTATTTCTTCAATCGGTATGCCCCTCAAAGGCACACCCCACTAGACATTAACACAAATGTGTTGCCTTCCACACGAACTCTACCTAGCCTGAGGCACTCTCCACCTTTAGACAATATTCGAACGTCTTGGTCTCGCTTCAATGATTCTAGTGATGGCAAACTAGATGACACTTTAGGAACGCTTGTCTTAAAAACACTTAATGTTTCGTTCCAACAAAGCTTGTAGAGGTTGTGCTGACCTGACCCAACACTCCTTTTTTTCCTCATCACCTTAAGACAACCTAACCAAACCATTATAACTCTATCTCAAGATGTATACTTACAGCCCCGTACTTCTAGAGTTCCCAAGGATATCAAATTCTGTTTCAGCAGAGTAATATGATTGATCTTGTAATACCCTAATTTTTCTAACATATGAAAGATTATTTATTTTTATATAGGGTGCTTGTGTAATATTGTTAGCTATTATTTTCAACATGATGAATAAGAACATTGTTTTTTTTAAAGTATTTTCCCTAAAGCCCAAATGTTAATTTATTTATTTACTTCTACAAAATAACTATTTTGACCCAATTGATTTTAAGCCCATGAGATTAATCTTTTATTATTTTTCTACAACTTGTAATGTGTAGCATTTTTTTTAAAGAGACCTATTATTTTTATGTACAAATTCTTGTGGGGTGAGTTGTGCATACACGTGCATGTTGCATACACGTGTAGAGCTCACCTTTTGGTTGGCCGGTTTTGGGTGGAGTAGTGGATGGAGTTGTGGGTAGTTTTGTAGAGTGTGGGTAGTTATTTCAACCCCCTAATGCATCCTAACCCTTGATCCATTAACCATCTACTGAATCTTGGCCCTCCATCTCACTCCTATTTGTGTATAAATACCCCTCTCATTCATCATCTCTTTTACACTAGAATCATATTGTAAGAGAGGTATTTTGTGAGTTGTGTGTGTGTGCTTTTTCTGTGGAGGCCGAGTAGCATTCTGAAGACTTCGGTGTGGAGCAAGGAGCAAGGAGCGAGGAGTCGTTCACTACAGTAAGGAACTTTTGCTGGATTCGATTCCTTCGTCAAATAAGGTGGGTGTTTCTCAGGACTTCTAATGTAGGAATTATACCATGATTATGATATTTGTTACCATGTTTCTGAAAAAGTAAATTCAACATATTGGAATTTGCCTGAATGTGTTTTTGATGATAATTGTGGAGGACAATTAGTGAAATAATGACACTACAACAATGACGAATTGGGTCGGTACAGTCGACTGCCGTAAGGATAAGTCGACTGGTACGAGACATCTGTTACATGTTTGTTAGAAGTTTCATGACATATATGTGTATTACTGAAATGAAGTAGTAAGGCCAAACTTATGTCCTTCATGATGTACATGGCTAAGTAGACATGGGCATGAGAAAAAGAACTAGGGGATAATAAATAAAACTGAGAATGACTGGTACAGTCGACTGATATTCGGAGTAGTCGACCTATGCATTGATTAAACTATGAGTATGCCTGAAATTCCCTGAAATGAGATATGTTTTCATTGTGATTGTCTTAGTGTAATTGAGAATCATGTTTTATCTCTGCACGAAAGTTATGAATAAGTGTAAATGCATGTTTTAAAGTATTTTCTTAAAGAAAAGACAACATTAGTAACTTGAAATTCCATGCTGCGGTGTTACTGAACAAGTAAGAAGTATTGTGCTTATGAAACATGAATGTATGTATATTGTGATTTGACATTATGTTGCAAGTGCATGTAAGAACTGTAAGAAAGATGATCCCTTAATTTGAAATATAAATCTGTCTAGTCGACTGAATGCGCGTAGCAAGTCGACTGAGCTGAACCTGATAATGTACTGTTAAAAATCCCAGGACAGACGACTGATGGATGAACAGTCCACTGTTACGTGGATGACATTTTTTTAACATGAAAAGTTGCGGGACAGCCGACTGGTCGTGTGCAGCAGTCGACTCTCCCGAGTGTTTATGATGAACTTGAATTGACTGTATGAGTCGACTGGTATCCTTCCAAGTCGACTGTACAGAGTAGATTTTGACATGTCAGAGATTCTAGTTTTGATTATTGCTGAAAGTTGTGAATTTTATGATTGATGTCAATGAACTCTTTTATGGCTGTATGAATTTATATGAAAAGAATCATAGATATGAGTTGAGAATTAAATGAACATGAAAGGCTAAGATCATGATAAGAAAGTCTGTGAGACTCTAAATTGAATTATGAGCTGAAAGTGCTCAATTGAAAATTGTGAATTATAAATTAAAACGAAGAGTAGCTAAGTCTCCCCCGACAGTGAAATGAATGAAATGAAATGAGAATTGGAAGACCAAGATTGGTCATGTATTGAAATGAATGATAAGTCCGGTTTGGTGGAGAGGCTAACTCTAGAGCTTTGATTTTTATTCATGATTCTAATGATTTTAGTACATAGTGAAGAGGTGATGAAAGTGAGAGAAAAACATAAGTATGAGAACTAGAGTTTACGGTGCGGGTGTGTGAGCCGCAGAATGCATGCTTGATGAGTCAAGACATGGCGCGGGCACAACTCAGAATGATCGGACTTTAGTCACGCTTGTGGGATGTTTGGTGACTGCAAGAGGATCGTGTTCAGGGAGGAGGCTGAATTGCCGCAGAATGCATGCTTGATGAGTCAAGACATGGCGTGGGGTTCCCCTCCAGAGTCTAGGATACGTGCTTGTACTCATAGATCATCTAGGATACTCACTGTAATTACAGAAGTAGAGTAAGTCATGGCGAGGGATTGAACCCTACAAAAATGAAGAACGATTAAGAAGCTTGCCCTTGAACCTATGTAGTATGGGATGCATAGAATTCGAACAAGTGCGCATTAGTGTCATGTAAATTAAGTAATTGCATTAAGGATTAAGTGCACGATCACGACACGACATCATTATGATTTTCCCCTTTACTGTAATTGTTATGTGAACAAGTTTTGTGACCTGTTAAGAAATGAGATTCGTTATACTGTTTCTGGCATAGAGAGGATGGCCATGTATAATTATCGTCGGTTGAATAAACTGACGTACCCACAGTTTTGTATGCAGGATAAATTACATGTTAAAGAGGAATGGATGCATAAAGATTTTACCATGTTGTTGTACATTTATGTAAATGTTGTATATTTTTACTTCCGCTGTGCAAATGTAAATGTAATATATGATGTAACTCTGATGTAAAGTGAAAAGTTTAAATTCCTTGTAAAATTGTACTGAAGAAAGTGAAAAGATCCTGTAGAACATCTCGAATTCAGTGTATTTGGGATTCGGGGCGTTACAGAGTGGTATCAGAGCCACGCTTTCTACGCTTTCCATATTGGTACAAATTTATAAGGAACGACACCCTAGAAGTGGACATTAGAGTGTGTGTCTGAGTTTAGAGATTTAAATATAAGTGACTTACATTTGTGTTGCTCTATGACTTATGCTTCCTCCTCTCTATTCTAAGATGGCTGATCACTTCGACCCTGCTGGAGGCAACGACTGGCATATCATTGAGGAAGAGTACCATCCTGGACAGGCTGATTCTGAGGACGAGTATCATCCTAGGCAAGCAGATTCTGATGAGGAGGAGTGGCCTGAATCCCGAGAGATCACCCCACCTCCAGATTCGTCTGACGATTCTTCTTCCGATGAAGAAGAGGGACCAGCTCTGAGTAGCATTGTGGCTTCTCTTCAGAGGCAGGCGGAGACCCTGAAAGATAGAGTTGGAGTATTGGAAGCTCAACTGGCGAAGCGAAAGGACGATTTTTCTGTTCTCAGTCACCGAGTATGGGAACTTGAGAAGAGAAAGAACCGGACAGATGTGCTGAAGGATGAAGTTGATGAACTACAGGAAGAACTTCAAGCAGCGAAAAGGACCCGTAGGAGTTAGATTGTTGTAGCTTCTATTTTCTTCCATTCTGATGTCAAAAATGTTTTTAATTCGAATGTATAAACTTTAGAATTCAATGAAATGCAAGTTGATTTAAGTTCTTGTCTTATACTTCGAATTTAATGGATCTTTTGCATCAGAATATGTCGAGAAGAGGAGCTAGGAATGGAGAAGGTTTGGATCTGGAAACCGAGCTTGCAAGAGTTTACCAGACGCTGAATGCAGTGGCTGTGAACCAAGGAAGGGGACCGGTGAATCCAGTGCCCGAGTCGATTAAGCTGGTGGAATCGTTCAGGAGAATGAAACCACCTGTATTCGAGGAAAAGTCAGACCCAAATGTGGTTGACAACTGGATTCGGCAAGTGGAGACAATTTTTGAGGTGTTGGAGACACCGGAGGGCAGCAAGGTCAAGTTGGTGACTTTGCAATTCGAGAAGGATGCGGCTGTTTGGTGGCAGTCGATGAAAAGGACCATGGGAGGCATGTTGCTTGGCTGGGAGGAATTTCTAGAAGAATTCCGCAGTCATTATTTCCCCTCCGATGTTCAGGAGAAGAAGGCCATGGAGTTTCTGTCACTTCAGCAAGGCAGCATGTCAGTGAGGGAGTATGAGACTAAGTTCACTCAGCTCTCCAGGTATGCTCCAGAACTGGTGATGGATGAGGCGAAGAAGGCTCGTAAGTTCGAGCATGGTCTGAAGCCAAGCTTGAGATCCCGGATGATACCTCTTGGTATCAGGCGATTTGACAAGTTGGTCAAGAGGGCGGCAGTGACGGAGGTGGATATGGAGCAGTTCCATGTTGTTCAGAACCGGAGGAACAACTGGCAGTCCGGGAAGAGGCCCGCCAATTCTGGGAGTTTCAAGGGCCAACCATCTGCACAGAGGTTCAAACCGATAGGGGCGAACGCTATCAGTGTAACTGAAGGACCTGGGAACAATGTGGTGAGACCTTCTGCAGTCACTTGCTACAACTGTGGTGAAATAGGACATTACCAATCTCGATGTCTTAAACCACGGGCTGGCAATCACAATGTGCCAATACAGCAGACTGGGAAGAGGCCGTACCAACCAGGGTGAGTATTTGCCTTGACGGAAGCTGATGCTGAGAAGGCAGATCAGGTCATCTCTGGTACGAGGGCTGGTGTTTAGTGGTTTTTGTCATTTCTTCTTCCCGTTCATATTGTGAAACTGTTATGTAATGGTGTGTATTATGTAACAGGAGAACTCTGTCTTAATGGAATGAAAGCTGTTGTATTATTCGATACTGGATCCTCTCATACATTTGTGTCTCCAAAATTTGCTAAAGTGTTGGGAGTTGAACCGAAGATTTTTCCAGGCAAGATCTTAGCAGTAGCTACTCCATCAGGGGAAACTTTGACCACTGATCGGTATTACGTTGATTGCGAGATTGTGATTGGAGATAGAATCTTTGGCATTGATCTGATCGAGCTGACTATCTTGGGAGTCGATGTTATCATTGGCATTGATTGGATGTCGGTGTACAGTGCAAGCATCGAATGCAAGACCAAGACGGTAACAGTGAAGGCTCCAGGAGGACCTGAAGTCACGTTCCAAGGGAAGCAGAAGTGTTCTAAGCTGGTGGAAACTATCCGCAAGGAAGAGACTCCTATGGAATTGCAAGGAATTCCTGTGGTTCGGGACTATCCGACTGTGTTCTTGGAAGATTTTCCTAGGTTACCCCCGCATCGTGATGTAGAGTTCAGCATCACTGTTCAACCGGGAAGTGCACCCATTTCTAAGGCACCGTATAAGATGGCTCCAGTGGAACAGGATGAAGTGAAACGGCAGATTGAGGAACTATTGGAGAAAGGCTTTATTCAACCTAGTGCGTCACCTTGGGAAGCACCAGTGCTTTTGGTAAAGAAGAAGGATGGATCGATGAGAATGTGTATCGATTACCGAGAGCTAAATAAGGTCACTGTTCAGAATAAGTATCCGATTCCTCGAATTGATGATTTGTTCGATCGTCTACAAGGAGCAGCTGTATTCTCCAAAATAGATCTTCGATCAGGATATCACCAAGTGCGAGTGAAAGCTGAAGAAGTGCATAAAACTGCATTTAGAACTCGACATGGGTATTACGAATTCTTAGTTATGCCATTTGGAGTGACGAATGCACCCGCAATCTTCATGGATTTGATGAACAGAGTTCTGAGGCCGTTCATTGATTCTTTCGTCGTGCTGTTTATCGACGATATTCTCGTGTACTCCAAGTCAGAGGAGGAGCACACCGAGCATCTGGCAGCAGTTTTGCAGAAGTTGGAAGAGCAGAAGTTGTATGCCAAGTTATCCAAGTGCAATTTCTGGAAATCTGAAGTGGCATTCCTAGGTCACATCTTTTCTAAGGAGGGAGTGGCAACTGACCCTCAGAAGATAGAGGCAGTGAGAAATTGGGCTAGGCCTACTACAGTGAAGGAAGTCAGAAGTTTTCTTGGGATGACTGGATACTACAGGAGATTCATTCAAGGTTATGCTCAGATAGCTGTACCGCTTACTGGACTGACCAAGAAGAATGTGAGCTTCAAGTGGACCGAGCAATGTGAGGCGAGCTTTCAGGAGTTGAAAGAGAAGCTGACTACTGCACCTATTTTGGCTTTGCCTAGAGCTGGTGTTGAGTATGATGTTTATAGCGATGCTTCACATCGTGGGCTTGGTTGTGTCTTAATGCAAGAAGGAAAAGTAATCGCTTATGGGTCTAGGCAACTACGACCGCATGAGAAAAATTACCCGACTCATGATCTGGAGTTGGCTGTGATTATCTTTGCTTTGAAGCAATGGAGGCACTATGTGTACGGTGAGAAGTTGAACATGTACACAGATCACAAGAGCTTGAAGTATATATATCAGCAGAGGGATCTCAATCTGAGGCAGCAGAGATGGTTGGAAGTGCTTGAGGATATGCGACCTGAGATCAAGTATCATCCTGGAAAGGCTAATGTTGTTGCTGATGCACTTAGTCGCAAGAGCAGTTTGGCCAGTTTGATTACAACTCAGAGGCATCTGATTGAGGAGTTGGATCGAGCAGGTATTGAGGTTGTCTTGCAAGGATTGGGAGCATCCTTGGCTCAGTTGAGGCTTCAGCCTACTTTGAATGCAAGGATCATTGCAAGTCAGGAGGTTGATGCTGATATCTTGGAGATGAAGGAGCAGGTTGGTGCTGGCAGGTTGCCCGGTTTTCAAATCAGGGATGGAGTGCTGTGGTTCGGAGATAGGCTGTGTGTTCCAAATCAGACGGACCTGAAAGAGAGTATTCTTCAGGAGGCGCATGCTACTCTTTTGTCGGTACATCATGGAAGTACTAAGATGTACAAAGACATCAAACAGCATTTCTGGTGGTCAGGTTTGAAGCGGGATGTGGCTGAATTTGTTGCGAAGTGTGAGGTTTGTCAGCAAGTCAAAGCCGAAAATCAGAGACCCGGAGGTCTATTAGAGCCGTTACCTATTCCGGAATGGAAGTGGGATAACATCAGTATGGATTTCATCACGGGATTGCCTAAGAGTCCTAAAGGCAATGATGCAATTTGGGTTATAGTCGATCGACTGACCAAGTCCGCTCACTTTTTGACGATGAAACTCACTGCTTCGATGGACAAGTTAGCTGAGATGTATGTTGGTGAGATTGTCAGACTTTATGGCGATCCGTCAACTATTGTGTCTGATCGAGATGCGCGGTTTACTTCGCATTTCTGGAGGAGTCTTCAGACAACTTTGGGTACCAAGACAGATTTCAGCACTGCTTTTCATCCGCAAACTGATGGGCAGACCGAGAGAGTCAACCGTATTCTTGAGGATATGCTTCGGTGTTGTATACTAGACTTTGGAGGCAGTTGGGAAAGGCATTTACCTTTGGTAGAGTTTGCCTACAACAACAGTTTTTAGGCTAGCATCGGGATGGCGTCGTACGAAGCTTTGTATGGCAGGAAGTGCAGGACGCCTGTTTGTTGGTTCGAAGTTGGGGAGCGTCAGTTGTTTGGTCCTGAGCTTGTACAGCAAACTTCTGAGAAGATTGTTCTGATCAGGAAGAGGTTGGTGGAAGCTCAGAGCAGGCAGAAAAACTATGCAGACAACCGGAGAAGGGACCTTGAGTTTGAGGTTGGTGACTTCGTCTTTCTGAAAGTATCACCCAGTAAAGGTGTGGTTCGATTTGGCAAAGGCGGGAAGTTAGCCCCGAGGTTTATAGGCCTGTATAAGATATTGAAAAGGATCAGGAAAACTGCTTACCGGCTTGAATTACCGGAAGAGTTGTCTCAGGTGCACAATGTCTTCCATGTGTCTATGCTGAGAGGTTATATTCCAGATCCGAGTCATCATTTGCCTGAAGTGCCGGAAGGTTTGCAGTTGGATCTGAATTACATCGAGTCTCCTGTCGAGATTGTTGATCGTCGAGAGAAAATCTTGAGGAATAAGACGATACCGATGGTCAAGGTAGTCTGGAGAAACCATTTGGTTGAAGAGGCTACTTGGTAGTCTGAGGAGATGATGTTGAAGGATTATCCTGAGCTTTTTGCTTGATTGTATTTTTGTATCTTTTTGTTCTTGTGTTGTGTTGTATTTTGTTTTTATCGCTCTTGGCTGTAGTTCCGGGGACGGAACTATTCTAAGGAGGGAGTGATGTAATACCCTAATTTTTCTAACATATGAAAGATTATTTATTTTTATATAGGGTGCTTGTGTAATATTGTTGGCTATTATTTTCAACATGATGAATAAGAACATTGTTTTTTTTAAAGTATTTTCCCTAAAGCCCAAATGTTAATTTATTTATTTACTTCTACAAAATAACTATTTTGGCCCAATTGATTTTAAGCCCATGAGATTAATCTTTTATTATTTTTCTACAACTTGTAATGTGTAGCATTTTTTTTTAAAGAGACCTATTATTTTTATGTACAAATTCTTGTGGGGTGAGTTGTGCATACACGTGCATGTTGCATACACGTGTAGAGCTCACCTTCTGGTTGGCCGGTTTTGGGTGGAGTAGTGGATGGAGTTGTGGGTAGTTTTGTAGAGTGTGGGTAGTTATTTCAACCCCCTAATGCATCCTAACCCTTGATCCATTAACCATCTACTGAATCTTGGCCCTCCATTTCACTCCTATTTGTGTATAAATACCCCTCTCATTCATCATCTCTTTTACACTAGAATCATATTGTAAGAGAGGTATTTTGTGAGTTGTGTGTGTGTGCTTTTTCTGTGGAGGCCGAGTAGCATTCTGAAGACTTCGGTGTGGAGCAAGGAGCAAGGAGCGAGGAGTCGTTCACTACAGTAAGGAACTTTTGCTGGATTCGATTACTTCGTCAAATAAGGTGGGTATTTCTCAGGACTTCTAATGTAGGAATTATACCATGATTATGATATTTGTTACCATGTTTCTGAAAAAGTAAATTCAACATATTGGAATTTGCCTAAATGTGTTTATGATGATAATTGTGGAGGACAATTAGTGAAATAATGACACTACAACAATGACGAATTGGGTCGGTACAGTCGACTGCCGTAAGGATAAGTCGACTGGTACGAGATATCTGTTACATGTTTGTTAGAAGTTTCATGACATATATGTGTATTACTGAAATGAAGTAGTAAGGCTAAACTTATGTCCTTCATGATGTACATGGCTAAGTAGACATGGGCATGAGGAAAAAGAACTAGGGGATAATAAATAAAACTGAGAATGACTGGTACAGTCGACTGATATTCGGAGTAGTCGACCTATGCATTGATTAAACTATGAGTATGCCTGAAATTCCATGAAATGAGATATGTTTTCATTGTGATTGTCTTAGTGTAATTGAGAATCATGTTTTATCTCTGCACGAAAGTTATGAATAAGTGTAAATGCATGTTTTAAAGTATTTTCTTAAAGAAAAGACAACATTAGTAACTTGAAATTTCATGCTGCGGTGTTACTGAACAAGTAAGAAGTATTGTGCTTATGAAACATGAATGTATGTATATTGTGATTTGACATTATGTTGCAAGTGCATGTAAGAACTGTAAGAAAGATGATCCCTTAATTTGAAATATAAATCTGTCCAGTCGACTGAATGCGCGTAGCAAGTCAACTGAGACAAACCTGATAATGTACTGTTAAAAATCCCAGGACAGACGACTGATGGATGAACAGTCGACTGTTACGTGAATGACATTTTTTGAACATGAAAAGTTGCGGGACAGCCGACTGGCCGTGTGCAGCAGTCGACTCTCCCGAGTGTTTATGATGAACTTGAATTGACTGTATGAGTCGACTGGTATCCTTCCAAGTCGACTGTACAGAGTAGATTTTGACATGTCAGAGATTCTAGTTTTGATTATTGCTGAAAGTTGTGAATTTTATGATTGATGTCAATGAACTCTTTTATGGCTGTATGAATTTATATGAAAAGAATCATAGATATGAGTTGAGAATTAAATGAACATGAAAGGCTAAGATCATGATAAGAAAGTCTGTGAGACTCTAAATTAAATTATGAGCTGAAAGTGCTCAATTGGAAATTGTGAATTGTAAATTGAAACGAAGAGTAGCTAAGTCTCCCCCGGCAGTGAAATGAATGAAATGAAATGAGAATTGGAAGACCAAGGTTGGTCATATATTGAAATGAATGATAAGTCCGGTTTGGTGGAGAGGCTAACTCTAGAGCTTTGATTTTTATTCATGATTCTAATGATTTTAGTACATAGTGAAGAGGTGATGAAAGTGAGAGAAAAACATAAGTATGAGAACTAGAGTTTACGGTGCGGGTGTGTGAGCCGCAGAATGCATGCTTGATGAGTCAAGACATGGCGCGGGCACAACTCAGAATGATCGGACTTTAGTCACGCTTGTGGGATGTTTGGTGACTGCAAGAGGATCGTGTTCGGGGAGGAGGCTGAATTGCCGCAGAATGCATGCTTGATGAGTCAAGACATGGCGTGGGGTTCCCCTCCAGGGTCCAGGATACGTGCTTGTACTCATAGATCATCTAGGATACTCACTGTAATTACAGAAGTAGAGTAAGTCATGGCGAGGGATTGAACCCTACAAAAATGGAGAACGATTAAGAGGCTTGCCCTCGAACCTATGTAGTATGGGATGCATAGAATTCGAACAAGTGCGCATTAGTGTCATGTAAATTAAGTAATTGCATTAAGGATTAAGTGCACGATCACGACACGACATCATTAAGATTTTTCCCTTTACTTTAATTGTTATGTGAACAAGTTTTGTGACCTGTTAAGAAATGAGATTCGTTATACTGTTTCTGGCATAGAGAGGATGGCCATGTATAATTATCGTCGGTTGAATAAACTGACGTACCCACAGTTTTGTATGCAGGATAAATTACATGTTAAAGAGGAATTGATGCATAACGATTTTACCATGTTGTTGTACATTTATGTAAATGTTGTATATTTTTACTTCCGCTGTGCAAATGGGAATGTAATATATGATGTAACTCTGATGTAAAGTGAAAAGTTTAAATTCCTTGTAAAATTGTACTGAAGAAAGTGAAAAGATCCTGTAGAACATCTCGAATTCAGTGTATTTGGGATTCGGGGCGTTACAGATCTCCTTTAGAGTGTACCCATTTTCATCCGGCATCTTCAACTCAACTGTCCCCCCCCCCCCCCCTCCCTCCCACTACATCACAAATCTCACAAGTCATCATTCTCACACAATGCCCTATTGTAGACTTGTAAGTAGATAATATATCCCTCTCGAAGCATATGTGAGAAGAACTACTCAAATCAATAAATCAACCAGAATCCACATCTAAAGAATTTGAGACATGAAGACAATTGAAATTTTTACCTGATTCATTGGCACTGACTATGTAGGCGCTCATCTGATTCAGCAACTTGCGAAAATCCCTCTTTTAATACCCTATCCTTTTACAATGGTGACAACGAACCACACCCCTATGTGCACTTTCGCTTTCAGTTGAAATTCTATTCTCTGCTAAGAAACTCGTGGAAATCCCTGATTTATAAGTCTCCTTCCTAAGATCATCATTCTTCAAGCCCTTGATCACATCGGCCACCGTAAGACTCTCCTTGTCAAATTTTCCGTAACATGGCAATTATTAAATGCCCGTACGAATCCGGCAGTGAATATATCAAATTGAAATCTATATCTTCTTCGCTTATATCATTTTCGTTTATCTCCCTCAATTCGGATTACACCTTATCAAACTCTATAATATGATCTTGAAGAGCGGTACATTTCTTCATTGGGAAATGAAACTCCTCAAGGAAGTTACACTTGAACCCGTCCGCCAATGGCAATTGGGTTAAACTCAATGCTGTCAAACAAATCTCTTCCCACTTCTCATTCTTCATGTCAGATTGCTTTCCTTCATCTCCTTCTAAGGCTAGATGCAAGCATTTTTTAACCAGAATGTCCTACATGTCCACCTTCCAGAGATTGAAGTTGATCTTCGCGTCGAACTGCTTGATCTTCATAAAACTCTGATCTATCATATTCTATAAGGAAACTTGAGCAACTTCTGAACTGCGCAAAACTTACAACATGAAGCTGTGATACCAATTGTTATGATTTATAACTGAGTTTAGTGAACCGATCTAATGAACAATCGAAAAAGTAGATCAAACCAAACACACACAAAACACAATATTTGTCCTGGTTTAGGCGAACCCTAGTTCGAGGGAGAAATAACCAAGATATTATTCAGTTAGAAAAAGATACAATAGTTTACAATCACTCTCACCAAAAACATATCTATCTCTCAAAACTCATTAGAAGATAATATATTGTTTACAATGGAAACTCTGAATGAACTACTTCACCTCTCATAAAGGCTATTACAATATATAAAAATCTAGAGAAACTCTATGCTATCGTCTTGATATAATAATCGTCTGATATATCATGAAGAAGAAGCTACACGATAGGAGCCGTATAATATAACTTGGAAAAGAAGTTTGGCCCAAAACAAATCACCTAGACCCAAACCAATCACTGCCTACCGCCACGGATCAACTGCCCAAAGTGGCAGTTGGCCGCTTTTGGTCATTTCCAAAATAGAGAGCATAAGCAGTCGACTGTGAATGTTGCAAATCATGAACCTACTATTTTTTTTGGTCATAGAACCTCATCGTGTAGTTTTTTTTTCTTTTTGCTGGGTCAAAACAAATCATGAACCTACTATTTTGGTCATAGAACCTCCTCCCTATTATTATAGATTCAGTATATTTCTTGTGGTATGTTTGTTTGAGAGGGGATGGTCCAGTAACATGATGCACACACACTTGCACATTTTCCATGTGGTATATGTGCCAAATTGATGGCATGTTTCTCCATATTTATGAACAATATATTTTCGTCCAGATTCTGGATTCCTCAGAACATTAATTGGATTCAAGTATTAATAAAAATACTGCTGTTATTAAGAAGCTTAAGCAGATAAATAATGAACAAAAGGAAGAATTGATGGATGAACTGCGAAGTGTTAATTTGAGTAAATTTGTCAGTGAAGCTGTAGGAGCGATATGCGAAAAGAAGTTTAGAACTTCAGGCATTCAAGCTGCTGTACAAGTACTATACCCTTTTTTAACTTGGTCATTGTTCTTATGTAAATGTTCTTTGAGATACTTTAAACGATCGTCCATTTTTAATCTGATTGCCTTTTGTTTTTCTATGTGTGTTCATTGCTTCACGAGAGATGCAAAGATTTCTCCCCATGCCTTATTCAGGGCCTCTTGAAAATTTTCTGTCCTGGAAAAGGTGCAGATGACCTTGAGTTTGATAAAAGCTTGAAGGCAATGAAGAAAAGAACCACTTTGAAGCTTTTCATAGAACATTATTTTGTTGGGGTCATTGAGGATGTCAGTGTGTTTGTAAATATCATCTAGGATCTTACTGGCTTAGAGCATGTAAAAGATCGTGATTCAACTCAGTCAAATCTACCAATGCGTGCATTGCACGTGCATAACTAATAGAAAAGAGGTCTCAAGTTCGAGTCCTCACTACGTCATATTTTTTTACTTTAATTTTATTTTAAATACATTAAATGCATAATGGAAGAGTTGGAGTTATAAATCTTTCTAATTACGTGCAGCGCACGTACACTCCAACTCTCTCATTATAGTCTTCACATTTACTTTTAAAAATATATAATCTTATTTATTAAGACATGCATCGCACATGTAAATCAGAATTTTTACTTTAATTTTTTTAAAAAAAATTAATATGTGCATCGCACGTGTATATTACTAGTATATATAAAACTAAAACTATAATGCAGTCTCTTTATAATATAATATCATAAAATAAAATAAAAAAAGCTAGTTTATAGCATTAACTAAACCTCATATATCCTTGTAAATAGATCTTCTATACAATATATTATGCTAAATCACCTTTGGTTTAAGAATTTTTTCAAGTTTTTCATTTTTAAAACAAAAAAAAGAGAAAATGTAAAAGGTAAGCTTCTCATTCTTTCTCTAGCTAAATTTTGAAGTGCAATCATATTTCTTAATCAGATCTTAGAAAGCTTGCAATATTGTATATATAGATGTTATTAAAGAATTTTTTTAAACATAGTTTTATTACTTTCTCACTTTCTAAAAATTATGTGCAATATATTATAAAAGGTTATATTTAAAAATTATATGCAATATATAATACAGGGTTATACCAGTATGTGTGTGTATAAAAAGTTTTCATATCTATACTATTATTAAGCAAAGCCTCATTTTGACGGTTTTTTTCTATCATGTCCCCATATACAAAAAAAACTAAAAAATATATATAATTTTCACTTCACATTTAAAGTTTCCATAAAATTCCGTTCCCTCAAAAATCGAAATAGTCTCTTCCTCTCCCTGCATCGAATCAATGCATTGCACGTGCATATCCTCAGTGCAAATTGCACGTGCAAACTCATAAAATGTGCATTGCATGTGCGGATTACTAGTATATAGAGAGAGAGAGAGACACACAAATGCATTCAATCTTCCTACTGCAATCCCTCATTAAAGTTCTATCACTCTCAATCAAGAAACCAAGAAACAAACACGAAAGAAAATCCTTAATCATCACAAATACGTCAAGATCAAGAAGAAGAATTCATCAACATGGCTGATGATAACAGCTACACCGACAACGACAACAGCAAGAACAGTAAGAACAGCAACAACAACAATGAAGATGATGATGATGATGACCACAACCACAATAATAACAATTCCAACGAACAAGGAGCAGCAGCAGCAGCAGCAGCAGATGATCCTGATTTCCAATACCATTTCAACTACTCAACTTACTGCATCTTCTACCAAACCCCCACATCCCACTCCACGTTCCGGTGGGTCAACCACCCTTACTACTACCCCTCCTTCCCCACCATTAACACCACCATCTTCTCCTCCGCCCTCGGCCTCCTCCTCTGTCACACACACTCCCCTACCACCTCCACCTCCATCTACTACGTTGGCAACCCCTTCGCCAACCTCCCATACATTCGCTTACGCCCCCTTCTCGCCCACCACTCCGACACCCAAGCCGTCCTCATCCCGAAGCGCTTCGATGGCGATTTCCACATCATCTCCCTCCTCCCAAACCCTACCCAAGAAGGCTACATTAACTATACTATAGAACATTACTCTTCAAGCCCAACATACTGGATGATCCTTGCTAATAGGACCCACCTTTACAACGATGTGGGCCGCTTTGTCATCCCCAACTCCGGCATTTCTTGCAGGCGGTATGGGTATTGGCTGACGTCATCAGTGTCAACATCAAGATTCAAAGTCTTGGTGCTTAGAGTGGATATAAAGTTCTCTGTTAACCCATTGGCGTACGAGCTGATGACCTATTCGACAATACCCGGACAATGGGGAGATGTGATGACAGGGATGAAGCTAGGGAGGGTAGGGAACAAAGTTGGGCTTGTGATTGTTAATGAGACACAGTCTAGGGTGGAGCTGCACTTGATGATAGAGAGGGGAAGTTTGGATGGGAATGAGGATGACGACAATGCGAGGATGGATGGTTGGCTTCCGTTCCAGGTCTTGAATGTGGATGTGGATACGACGGTGGACGAGGTGGTAGTTGAGATGGAGCCCCTGCCACCTCGGATAAGGTGTAGGGAAATGCCGAAGCCCTTAAGTTTTGAGAGCTATAAGATGGAGGTGTTGCTACTGGTAGGAAACAGGATGGTGATTTGGACGAACAGTGAGACAGACGAAAGTAGGGCGATTGTGAAGGTGATGGATGGCGAGGTTTCGACCAATGGAATGCAGTACCTGCCGGTTAACGGTGTCACACATGTGGCCACTTCTACAGTACCCAGGGTACAAGATAATCAGTAGAGTTTCAGTCATTCTTGACATTCTTGTATTCAAATCTAGCCTAGCCTAGCTCATTAATCATGTTTCATGGTCATTTTCTTGTGCTTTAATCAGTTCATAGTTACCAAGATTTAGATTTTATGTATGATTTGGCTCTTCATTGTATCTGGTGGTGTCATAAAAACTTTTTGGATTCAGTAAAGGTTTAGATTCAATACATTTTTTTTAGCCAAATCTGATCCTCATGACAATGATATTTTAAATTCTCTTCAACAAAAAAAAAAATCTAGCCTAGCTTACTATTACGAAATTGTTAAAAAATACGAGTTATCGAGTTTTGATTGACCTGTACGTTCAAAATGAACCTCAATGAATCCGATTATGTTTCTGTTATTGTTATATTTGAAATTGTCATATGGTTATTGTAGGTGAATTGTTTTTGGCTCTCTCGATCTGTTTCTAGTGCACGTTTGGGCATTTGTATTGCTCTAGGGATTTCCATTGGTTTGGAGGTATTTGTTACTGACCTTTGTTAGGATTTATAGCTGATTTAAGCAATAACCGATCCAATGAACAATCAAACAAGTAGATCAAACCAAGCACACAAAGAATACAATATTTGTCCCGATTTGGGCGAACCCCTATCCGGAGGAGAAATAACAAATATATTATTCAACTAGAGAAAGATATAAGAATTACAATCACTGTCATAAAAAATCGATCTCTCTCTCAAGTCTCATTAGAAGATAATATATTGTTACAATAGAAAACTCTCAATGAAGTAATTCACCTCTCATGGAGGCTATTACAATATATAGGGATCTAACAAAACACTAGGCTGTAGTCATGAAGCAATAACTGTCCAATATATCCTGAAGAAGAAGCTACACGATAGAAGCTATACGATCTAACTTGGAGAATAAGTTTGGCCCGAAATAGATCACCCAGACTGACCCAATCGCTCCTGCCACCATCGTCGATCAACTGCCCAAAGTGGCAGTCGGCTGCTTTTGGTCATCTCCAAAACAGTAAGCATAAGCAATCGACCTTGAATGTTATAGTCGATTGTTTTACACAGGCAGTCCCTTACTATTGTAGCTACTAGCTGATGCTCTTCTGTCCATCGACGCTTTGAACCTTGTTTACGCATCACCCGCTTCTCTTCACATCGGGCATAGTATGCAAAGCACACTCCCAACAATCTCTTGGATTGCATACTCATCTTTCCAACATTGTGTGACTAATTTCCTCTGGACTTTTTTTCCATCACTTGTAAACGAACCCGGACCGGTGACTTCTTCTGCTAATTGAATCTATTTCCACCTTTATTTCTTCAATCGGTATGCCCCTCAAAGGCACACCCCACTAGACGTTAACACAAATGTGTTGCTTTCCACACGAACTCTACCTAACCTGAGGCACTCTCCACCTTTCGACAATATTCGAACGTCTTGGTCTCGCTTCAATGATTCTAGTGATGGCAAACTAGATGACGCTTTAGGAACGCTTGTCTTAAAAACACTTAATATTTCGTTCCAACAAAGCTTGTAGAGGTTGTGCTGACCTGACCCAACACTCCTTTTTTTCCTCATCACCTTAAGACGACCTAACCAAACCATTATAACTCTATCTCAAGATGTATACTTATAGCCCCATACTTCTAGGGTTCCCAAGGATATCAAATTCTGTTTCAGCAAAGTAATATGCATGACCTCCTTTAGTGTGTACCCATTTTTATCCGGCATCTTCAACTCAAATGTTCCCTCTACATCACAATTCTCACCAGTCATCATTCTGACACAATGCCCTATTTTAGACTTGTAAGTAGAAAATATATCCCTCTCGAAGCATATGTGAGAAGAACTACTCACATCAATAAATCAACCAGATATTATCAAATTACAATATTATCAAATTACAATATGAGGTAATTATTTGTATTTAGAGATCGAGATGGCCTCTATTTAGGTTGAAGAGAAGGCATGGGACTACTGTCGTGTACTTCTACTTAACCTAAATATAGAATTTTATCCTCCTTAATTTCTTAGTTATTTACAATACATGATTTGTAGTTCACTTCTAGTAGATCTTCAATCGTCGCTACTTGTTGAGTCATTTTGTGCTTCTTGTAGTAAATCTTGGGTCCTCTCTTTCTTTTTCATCCAATCTTACACGCATACAAGTTCAAATTTTTCGATGTCAAGCGATTTATGTTCAGGCTCATTATCCTGCCACTAAGAGAAGAAACATTTTCCGATGCAACAGTTGACACTGGTATAGTTAGCAAATCTTTAGCCATACGAGAAAGAACAGGAAAAATATTTTCATTGTTTTCCAAAAAGTTAACACATCAACTGTTAGGAATTGTGGCCTCAAATACACGTAGGCATGAGGTACTTGAAGTTGGAGAAGAATAAGAGGAGACAAAGAAGCAAGAACAGACAAACAGCGAGTAGAAGAATGCAGCCTGGAGGGTTGCAGTCGACCAAACTGGGGGTGCGGTCGATCGACCCTAGACTGAGAGTTCTTCGAGTGTACAAGTCCAACAGAGGAGGGGACGGTCGACCGACCTAGGGGGTGCAATCGACCGGTCAGTGCTCTAGGTTGGTTCTACATGTTGCAGTCGACCGTCACTAGGGGTGCAATCGACCGACATTGGCGGCTGATTGTTTTGGGGCTTACGAGTTTAAAGGTCCAATTGCTATATTTGTGTTTATCTTTTAGGGTTTACTTGGAGGCTATATATATGGCCGGAAACTCTAGAGTTTAGTTGATTAATCCTTGATCATCCAAAGAGAGAGATTTGGTAAGCTGTTATCATTGTCCAACTTCAAGAGAGACTGTGCCGAGTGTTTAAAAGGTGAGAGAGAGATTGAGAGTTGTAATCTCTTTTGTAATCTTTGTATTTCTTTGGAAATAAGAAGTATTGGTTATCTCTACATATTGATTGTGTTCTTGTAAGATCCATATATTGTGGTGGCTTGTTCTTGGTTCATCTAGGTCCTGGGAGCTTCTATTGCTTGTGGTGCACTTCCGCTATTAGCACTATGAGTTGTATGGTAGAATTACTCTGACAAGTGGTATCAGAGCATTTGGTTTGAGATGGCCGATAACAAGATGAAGATCGAGAGATTCGATGGGAGTGACTTCGCGATGTGGAAGATTCAGATGATAGCATATCTTCGTCAGAAAGATCTTGATGGTCCGTTGTTTGATGAGAAGCAGGAAGGTGTAGAGAAGGATGCGAAGGTCTTGGCAGAGTGGAATCGTTTGGATCAAAAGGTGCTGGGGCAGATTCAGTTGGGGCTGAGTAGGAAGGCATTATTTCATATCTCAAAAGCAAAGACCACAAAGGAGGCTATGGAGATTCTCACGGATATATATGAGAAACCATCGGCATCTAATCAAATTTTTCATCTGAAGAAATTGGTTAATATGAAGTTGAAGGAAGGGGATTCAGTAGCAGAGCATGTGAACAACTACTATATAGTTTACAACTAGATAGAAACTGTAGGTTTGAAGTTTTCAGAGAGGGGGCAGTCATTGTTACTTCTATCTACTTTACCCGATAGTTATGGTATGGTGGAACAAACTATTACAGGCAATATGACAGATTCGACGACTCTACAGGATGTGGTGAATAGCATTCTGGACGAGGAGGTGAGAAGAGTGAGAAACGGAGGATATCTATCATCATCTTCTAGAGATTCCGCCATACGTTGTGAAGAGACGTGAGAGATCTAAGAGCAGTCGAAGAAGAAAAAATCAGAGTATTTCATCTGAGAGTGAGTCTGATGACAGCGATAGGGAACATGGGCCTGAGTGCTGGTATTGTCACAAGAACGGTTACATGATGCGTAGTTGCAAGGCTTATATGAAGAAGAAGCAGGAGAAACCAAAGAAAGATACTTCAAAGGAAGATCAAGTGGGACTTGATGAGGATCTATGATTATCAGCTCGGGAGGAGTTGGGCACTCAAGATTGGTGTATTGATTTGGGAGCTTCTTTTCATTGCACTCCGAGGAGAGAGGTATTTGATGACTACGAGGAGGGTTCTTTTGGAGTTGTGATCGTGGGGAATGATCACCAGTCTCCTATAGGTGGGGTTGGTACTATTCGCGTGAACACCATTGATGATCAAAGTATTGTCTTGCGGGAGACAAGGCATGTTCCAGACTTGAAGAAAAATCTTTTCTCGATTGGAAGGCTAGACAAGGAGGGCTTGTCTACTACAGTTGGTAGTAGGGAGCGGTGTATAGCTGCAGGTTCAACGGTGACTGCAAAAGGGAAGTGTGAGGGAACGATGTATTTGCTTAGAGACATGAAGGACGTTTCTCCTGTAGTTTGACTCTCAGCCGAAATCGAGTAGTAGGTTGTATAGGGTGCAACCGAGTTCTTTCAGTTGTGGAGGTGAGGTTACTAATTTAGTGGGAGCTGCTGGCCATGAAAGTGATCCTAGAGGGCAAGACATTGCTGCGATGAGGGTACTTTGCGAATTGGCAGTTGAAGCTTCAAGTCACTCTTGTGTGATAAAGAGCACTGATATCGATATACGGGATGATGTCGACGAGGGTAACCAAAATGGGACTGTAGGGGTTGAACAGTCTGTGGAGTTTGTAGAGGTGTCGTCCATGGAGGTTGCCAGTGTAGAGAGTGCATTAAGAGGCTTTGAACCATGTCAGGTGTTGATGGAGATCTTGCGAATTCGTGGAGATTATTTCTCCGGTATTCGTGCTCTATGCGATTAGTGGAGCACATCCTTAATGAGGTGATGGGGGGTGGTTGGTGCAATCCACGTGGTAGAGTGATGGAGGTTCTCTTCATGAAAGTGGGGAGTACTTGGGTCTTCCATTAAAGTGGGAGATGGCAGAGATAATGCGAGAAAAGATTGCAATAACTTTGAAGCGTGGTATATTTGGTCCAAGTGGGAGATTGTTAGGAATTGTGGCCTCAAATACACGTAGGCACGAGGTACTTGAAGTTGGAGAAGAATAAGAGGAGACAAAGAAGCAAGAACAGACAAACAGCGAGTAGAAGAATGTAGCCTGGAGGGTTGCAATCGACTGACCTGGTGGTGCGGTCGATCGACCCTAGGCTGAGAGTTCTTCGAGTGTACAAGTCCAATAGAGGAGGGGACGGTCGACCGACCTAAGGGGTGCAGTCGACCGGCCAGCGCTCTCGGTTGGTTCTACACGTTGCAGTCGACCCTCACTAGGGATGCGGTCGACCGACATCGGTAGCTGATTGTTTTTGGTCTTACGAGTTTAAAGGCCCAATAGCTATATTTGTGTTTATCTTTTAGGATTTACTTGGGGGCTATATATATGGCCGTAAACTCTAGGGTTTAGTTGATTAATCCTTGATCATTCAAAAAGAGAGATTTGGTGTGTAATACCCCGTATTTTTAAATATTATTTTTTAGATTAATAAATGAATTTAAAATAACTTTTGGTGATTTAATAAATATTTCTAAAAATTTATCTTTTTACACGTGCAAAACACGTGAAAATATTTTCTTGGGAAGCTCAAATTCAAAAATTATTTTTTGCAAGATCATTATTTATTATTAGATATTATTTGTGAATTTTCTAGATTTTTCTGATATTTATTGGACCTATTGCAAATATTACAAAAGAGGGACTTTTGTGCAAAATTACCAATTTGAGTGAAAACAACAGATTTTTGGATTTTTGGGGTGGGTATAATGCCTAGTCAACTCAGGGTCCAAAAGTTTACTTTTGTTTTGATGAATTTGATTTATTTTACAAGTTTCGATAAAAGATGATCTTTTTGCAAAATTGTCATTTTGAAGGGTAAAAGTGTAAATTTGTTTTCTGGGTTTTACAAATAGTGCTGGCTGACTTTATGATGGTTTTTTTGTTTTTAAATCTCAAATAAATTAGTTTTATCAAGTTTTCAAGTATATGGATCTATATATGTAAAGATGTGTTTTAAAAGGAGTATTTTTGCAAATGTGTTCAAAACCTTAAAAACCTATATTCCGGCCTATTTAAAAGGTGGAGTGCAGTCAGCTTTTGCTGCACAATACAAAGGATTTTATTATTATTATTTCTTGGATTTTTAAAGAGAAGATCTTGGATTTCTTGCGAATGGGGGATTTTTCGTACTGCTTTATTATCTTCGTTTGATCTCTTCAACAAGGTGAGTGACATGTTTTGTTCTGTTTTGTTTTATGTATGTTGTATGTGATGATCTATAGATTAGAAAGCATGCTAGGAGTTTGTATGATGATACATGAAGTTTTGATGAGTAGATGAATTAAAAGTGAATCCTTTCATGAAACTATATTATTGATAATTGAAACCCTAATTTGTTGACTTGAGATTGTTAAAGAACTGAATAGAAATCATGAGTATGATATTTTCCTTCATATACTTGATTTTTTAACTTTTTATGATGTGTTGTATGATGATATTACATAAAGTGGATAAAAAGATTACCTTTACTTGTGTATAAATGCATAAACTCTATTTGGGGACTTTTCGTTGAGTAGAAACTTGATTAGTGATTGTTATGATGCCTATATGCATGGATAATTTATTATGGATGAATGTGGATGAATTTAATGGCTATTGGATCTAAGAATTAAGTCTTGGAGTTTTGAGAAAGGGGGTTTAGATTTGGATCTATGCATTATGATCAATTTCGGGATTTCGTAATTTTGTGAAGTTTTGAGAAGTTTTCAATTGGATATGATGGGTTTTAGTACTGAGATTAAATCTAAATATTTCACTATTTCTAATTGATGAGTTTTGAAGTTTTCTTAGTGCACAAACATGTGTACATATATCTCATTTCATTATTTTTGAAGAAATTGAATTTTGTGTGTTTTGTAGAATTTTGATTGAATCCTAATTATTTCGGCATTGATAAGGTTTGGAACATAATACGAAGTTATTTGATGTATGATTGAATCTTAAAAACTCTAGTTTTGATATATGCACACATTCATGTTTTATTTTGAAGAAATTCATCAAAAAGCTATTTTTATCAATTCAAAGTGGTTTTGATTAATTTTTCTGGACTCTTATATATTCTACAAGTCGTATTTGAACATATCAGAATTGTACCTTTTGCAGATTTGGTTTTTATAAAGGAAAACTCCGTATCGGTGGAAATCTGCACAAACTAAAACTGCAGTCTAGAGGATTGACAGTCGACCGACCAATGTCGACAATCGACTGTCGGGGTCCTGGCTGACGCATTTTTTTGAGTCTCGGATTTTCCTGCGGGACAGTCGACTGACTACCTTATACAGTCGACTATCTATGCCCTGTATTAATGTTTTCTTTAAGTGGGATTTTTCTGCGGGACAGACTGTCCAGATTACACATTCAACTGCTACTGCTCTGATTGTGGTTTTCTTGAGTCTTCAGATTTTTCCGTGGGACGGTCGACTGGCTACAGTATGCGGTCGACTGTCACTACACTGCTTGATGTTTTTCTTGAGTTTGGATTTCATGCGGGACAGTCGACGGACTATCCTATGAAGTCGACTGCTACCGCTCTGACTGATGCTTTCTTGAGTTTTTCTGGTGTTTCTTTGATCGATTGTTCCTTCAATATTATATTGTTTTAAAAGATGTTTTGCTACAAATTAAAAATGTTTTACAGAGATTCATATTGGAGCTTTAAAAGCATTCTTTTGGACCTTATTTGAGTTATGCGTGCTTTCAAAGAATTGATGTTTTGTGATATTCTACAACTTAAAAATATAATTTTCAGTTATTTAATAGATTGAATATTTATTTGGATTCTGGAATTTTATATAAAATTTGGGTTTTTGTTGATTGGAGAAGTTTCTTCATATGATCATTTTGACGATGGATTTGTGAGTTTTGGTCTTGATGATATCTCTAGGAGTTGAGTGGGAGTCCTGTGAACCGGCAGGTGAGATTTGTTGATTTAAACCAGTTAGGTCTTGGGGTTGTTGTTGAGTATTTAAGTTCGGCAGGATACACTAACTCTAGAGATGAGGATTTTTTGTGTTTTAATAATAATCAACCTAAGGACAGGCACTAGTGGAGATATGATGGAACTTGGGAAACGTAAGTATATGCTCTGGTCTGTTAGTCCAACGAATGCGTTCCAGGACTGTTTGTTGTTCTGTCTCGAGAGGACATTTCTATGTTCGCGTGTCGAGGGTCTGCAGGCCTATTCACGGAGCATGCAGGGTGCATTCGCATGTCGAGGATCGGCAGGCCTATTCACGGAATGTACCTGGTGTATCTGCACGTTGAGGACCTTGCAAGCCTATTCGTGGGGTACACGGTTGGGAGGTGATTCTCCAGTTTTGAGCTATTCTTACATGATGCTTGCGCGTTGAGGGCTGTAGTGCCTATTCGCGGAGTATTTTGGATCTTGTTTTCCATCACCATAGTAGGATTAGTTGCGTAACGAGGGATTTAACCCTATAAAGTGGATATCGATAAGGGCTTGCACAGGACCTATGTACTATGGAATGCATAGAATCCGACAAGTATGCATTAGAGGGTCAGCATATAGCATTGATGTTTTCTTGACTTGGTTTTATGTAACGCCACTGCCCCTAGCTCAGACAATTTATACAATTTATAAGACAAATTAGATACTATGTAGTACAATTGCCCACCACAGGCTGCCTCTCAAAAGTTGGTTAACCGATTTGGTGAATCTTGATCATGGGCTATTATATTTATATAGTATTATATTCAATTAGATATCCGATATGGTACTATTAAGATACTCAAATTCCTTTTTTTCAATTCCTGGGTGAAACATACAGTCCACGACACCTGAGGGTGACGTTCCCCCCATATGAAAGCACCACAGCCACCTGCTGTTATTCTTTCACATGTGGACCCCCCCCCCCCATTAATACTACTCATTTATTCATTTGAAGATATATTTTATGAAATCATGCCAGCCAACATATATTATATATACCATGCATATATTATATATGTAGCTCCCCGAATTTCCAATATGATAACTTACAAATATGTGGCACATTTTCCAGCATCAACTTCAATTGCAATAGTAAACATGGCAAAAAACACAGATAATTTTTTATTTCAACTTTTATTACAACAATCTTTACAAACACAGCGGAATACAAAACACCTTGAATTACAAGCTTTTTCTTTACAACACATCTTTTACAAATTTTACATAAGCTCTATTACATCACTTAAACTCAAGCATCCAAATCCCAAAGCTATAAGCACCTACCTGTAAAATATGAGGCTAGAGATAACCATAACTCCCAAAACTACAGGGGTCAGCCATTGCGGTGTGAGTAACTTAAAAACAAAGCAACATAAATAAAACATAAGGCATAGAGTCATCAACAACATGTATTAACAGTAAGAATAAATGAAATGAGAAATAAGTAAAGCATGAAAACATCAAGCAATATAAGATAGTAAATAGTAATATATGAAAACATCAAGTGAATCTAGTCTAAGTGTCCAGTGTAGGAAAAACAGGAAAACACAAGCATAAACCAAGTCAAGAAAACACAATCTCTATATGTTGACTCTCTAATGCATACTTGTCAAATTCTATGCATTCCATAGTACATAGGTCCGGTGCAAGCCTTTAACAATCTCCATTTTATAGGGTTAAACCCCTTATTATGCAATTAATCCTTCTACGGTGACGGAAAAATAAGATCCAGAATACTCCGCGAATAGGAACCACAGCCCTCGACGCGCATGCATCATGTAAGATAGCTCAAAAAACGCAGGATCACCTCCCAACCGTGTACCCCATGAATAGGCTTGCAAGGTCCTCGACGTGCAGATACACCAGGTACATTTTGTGAATAGGCCTGCCGACCCTCTATACGCGAACTCTGCATGCTCCGTGAATAGGCTTGCAGACCTTCGACACGCGAACATACAAATGTCCTCTCGAGACAGAACAACAAACATTTTGTAATACCCTGATTTTTTTAAATATATGAAAAATTATTTTATTTTGCACGTAGTGTGCATGTGCAATATTTTGGGTTAAATCTTATAATTGTTTTATTGTGATGTGTATGAATATTTAAATATATGTTTTCAAATTATTCCATACAAAAGCCTATTTCCTTAAATAAATAGAAAGCCATATTTTAAAGCCTCTTTCTTAAAGCCCAAAATGTATTTTTATTTATTTTTACTATTTTGGCCCATAAAACTAAGCCCATGGATTAATTTATTTAAAAAGTCTATTTTATTTTTTATATACAAATCAAATGCATAAATTTTGGGCCTAGTTGCATGCACGTGCACTACACGTATACGTGCATTGCACACTTCTCCCTAAGGCCGGGATTGCTTTTGTTTTGGAGGGAGATTCAAAGTTTAGTGGTGGTCATGGTGTGGTAGTTATGTGAATGTGGGTAGTTGTGGTAACTCCTACTCTTATCCTAGCCTTCCATCCTACAACCAACCAACTAGTTAATCCTAGCCCTTCATTCTAGTTGATTTTTAGTATAAATACCCCCTCCCATGGCTAGTATTCATATGCAATTATATCTTCCTAAAACTATAGTCTAATCTAATAGTAAGTTGTGAGTTAAAAGATTGAGTGGTGAGTGGTTTGTGCTTGCATTCTACCAAGGAGGAGAAGGGTCGGCTATTCAAGGAGGGAAGCTTTCGGTGGTGTTGAGGAGCTTGGGCGCGCATCATCTAGGAGGAGGTGCATTCATACGCAAAGGACCTTCGTTGCTATTGTGTTGTTTTTCTCTCCATACAAGGCGGGTAAAATTCTCCATATTTCTAAAGTAGAAATGCTTGTTAGAATGAATGAATGATAGTGGGTTTAATCTTCCTTATTAGGAATCATGCTAGTATTATACTGAAAGAATGATGCATGAAAAATATTAATAAGAGTACACTCTTAATTGGAGAATTGACCTATAAATTGATTGGAATGTGAGTATGCAATTGTATGTGATTGGATTAGTAAAAATCTAAGTTGATTAATTATAACCATGAATGTGAACTTGGCTAATAAAGGAATTTTGTGGCATTAATTGTTGAGAATTGTCGAGAAGAAATCTTTCGGGTAAGTCGACTTAGGACCTTGTAAGTCGACTTATATGACCATTTAAGTCGACTGGTGCTGTTATAAGTCAACTACTTACTTAAAATCATGGATATTTTTCCCTGAACAGTCGACTTACTATAGTATAAGTCGACTGGTACTGATGCATTTTTATAAACTCGAATGTTCTACTCTTTTTGAAAATACATGAGACTTTATAAAGATAATTTGGGAATTGTTGCATGGAATAAAATGTGATTTGAGAATAAAGGTGTGATCAGAACTATGATTTTGATATGTGTATTTTTTTGGGAAATTATACCTTACAAAAGAACTAGAAATGAAGAAGATTAGTATAGTAAAGATTGAAGTGACATCATAAATGTATAAAAATATGAACTATGAATATTCGTTAGTACTTCTCATTTTGAGAACAATGTGATAACCATGAAATGTGAATTATTCTTGTTGAAGAATAGCGTGACAAAATATGATGTGTGATTCCTTAATTTGAGATGTTTAAACTGTTCAGTCGACTTAATGTGTGTAACAGTCGACTGTATAGAACTTGAGAAATTACATAATTGAACTATGTAGAACAGGCGACTGTGTTGAACGACAGTCGACTGTCCTGTGATTGGAAATGCTGCAGAACAGCCGACTGCCATATGCAGCAGTCGACTCTTCCGAGTGGTTATGAATAACTGGAATTGACTGGATAAGTCGACTGGAAGAGATCCAAGTCGACTGTCCAGAGTGTTTAGATATGTCAGAGAACATTATTCTGTATATTTTGAAGATTGTGAATTTTATGATTGATCTCTCTTTATTGCTGTATGAAATTATATGAAATGAATCATAGTTTGAATTGAGAAGTTTACATGAGATGAATCATAGATTTGAATTGAGAATTACATGAATATGAAAGCTAAGATCATGATTATGAAAAATGAACTCAAGAGCTGGAAGTGCTCAGATTACGTTAGAATTTGTGAATTGGAATTGAAATGAAAGAGTAGCTAAGTCTCCCCCGGCAATTGAAAAAGAAATTGAAATGAATATTGAAAAGAAAGACCAAGGTTGGTCATGCGAACATGAAATAAATAAGTCCGGTTGAGTGAAGAGGCTAACTCTAGAGCTTTGATTTTATTCATGATTCTAATAATTAGTACATAGTGGAGACGTGATGAAAGTAGGACAAAAACACGAGTGAGAGCCATCGGATTTGCGGCGTAGAGTATTTCATAGGTTCTTCACGATGAGTCGTGACATGACGTGGATACGGCTCCAGGGTGCCGTGGCGGCGGAGAGTATTTCACAGGTTCTTCACGATGAGTCGTGACATGACGTGGATACGGCTCCAGGGTACCGTGGCGGCGGAGAGTATTTCACAGGTTCTTCACGATGCGTCGTGACATGATGTGGATACTGCTCCAGGGTACTGTCCCTGTGGTGACACTTGTGGGATGTTTGGTGACTGCATGAGGATCATGTGCCATGAAGGAGGCTGAATTGTCCATAGGTTCTTCACGATGAGTCGTGACATGACGTGGGATTCCCCTCCAGTTTCTGTACACGTGCTTGCACTCATAAATCATCTAGGATACCTACCGTAGTTACAGTAGTAGATTAAGTCATGGCGAGGGATTGAACCCTACAAAGATGAAGAACGACTAAGGGCTTGCCCTCGGACCTATGTAGTATGGGATGCATAGAATCCGAACAAGTGTGCATTAGTGTCATGTAACATAAATAAATGCATTAAGGACTAAGTGCACAATCACAACACGACATCAATAGGATAGTCCCTTTAATTGTAATGTGACAAGTTTGTGTTTGCTAAATATGGAAAATTAAGTTATACTATTTCCAGCATAGATAGGATAGCCATGTATAATGATCGTCGGTTGAATAAACTGACGTACCCACAGTCTTATATGCAGGTAAATGACATGTTAAAGAGGAATGGATGCTTAAAGATTGTACCATGTTGTTGTACATTTATCTAATTGTTGTATTTTACTTCCGCTGTGCAAATGAAAAGTGTAATATTGATGTAATCTCTGATGTAAGATGAAAAGTTTTAATTTCCTTGTAAAGTTGTACTAAAGAAAGTGAAAAGATCCTGTAGAACATCTCGAATTCAGTGTATTTGGGATTCGGGGCGTTACACATTTCTAGAACGCATCCGTTGGACTGACAAAACCATGAGCCTATACTTACGTTTCCCAAGTTTCATCACATCTCCACTAGTGCATGTCCTTAAGTTGGTATTTATTAAAACACAAAATCCCCATCTCTACAGTTAGTGTATCCTGCCGGACTTAATTCCACAACAACCAAACCAAGACCCCCCCAGGTATAAATCAACAAATCCCAACTACTGGTTCACAGGTTTCCCACTCAACTCCTAGAGAAATCATCAAGACCAAAACCCACAAATCCATTGTCAAAACGATCATATGAAGAAACTTCTCCAATCAACAAAAACCCAAATCTTTTATAAAATTCCAGAATCCAAACCCAACAATAAAACATCTTGGAAACATATGTTCTGTAGAAAGGATAATATTTAGTATAGTAAGTTATAGATCCAAAACTTTTAAAGAATCAATCGTTTAAAGAACATCAGGATAACTCAAGAAAACATCAGTAACAGTCGACTGTAAACCGGAGTCAGTCGACTGTTCAGAGCGAAAAACCAGCACTTCAAGAAAATAATTCTAAGTAGTAGCAATCGACTGTAAAAAGTCATCGGTCGACAGTCCTGACCGAAAATCCAAAACTTCGAGAAACATCAAAACAGTGCAGAGGCAGTCGACTGGAAAAATGGGTCAGTCGACTATTCCGCATAAAATCCAAAACTTTAAGAAAACATAAATCAGAGCAGACCAGTCGACTGTGTAAAGTGGTCAGTCGACTATTCTGCATGAAAATTCAATACTTAAAGAAAACATTAATTCGGAGCAGAGACAGTCGACTGTATAAGGAAGCCATTCGACTGTCCCGCAGGAAATTTTGAGACTTCAAGAAAATACTTCAGCCAAGACCCCGACAGTCGACTATCGACATTGGTCGGTCGACTGTCAAACCTTTAGACTGCAGTTTTAGTTGTGCACATTTCAACCAATACGTAGTTTTACTTTATAAAAACGAAATCTGTAAAAGGTACAATTCTGATATGTTCAAATACGACTTGTAGAGTATATAAGAGTCCATAAAAACCAATCAAAACCACTTTGAATTGATAAAATAGCTTTTTGGTGAATTTCTTCAAAAGAAAACACGAATGTGTGCATATATCAAAACTAGAGTATTTAAGAATCAATCATACATCAAAATAACTTTGTTTAATATCCCAAACTTTATCAATACCAAAATAAGTTTAGATATAGTTAAATTCTCCGAAGACACATAATGACTCAATTTCTTCAAAAACAATGAAATACGATATTCATGTAAATTGTTTGTGCATGTTCGTGCATCAAAGTAAACTTCAGAAATCCATCAATTAGAAATAACAACATATTCAGATTTAATCTTAGTATTTGAAAAATCCAAATTCAAGTAAAACCTCTCACAAGTCACAAAATCCCCCAATTTAGTCATAATGTATCAAACCCAGATCTAGTCATCACAACTCAAATCCTTAAGACATGGTCTTTAAACCCATTAATCCTTCTCAAAATTTCTCAAACTCAATCTCAACTATTCTCAATAGTTAAATTAACATGGCCAGGTTGCATTCATCCAACTCACCAATTGTCCAAAAATCTCATCTTTAATCAATTATGCATAACATTCCCCATACTCAATCAAACCAGCAATAATCCAACAGAAATAGCATACTCACAATTTATATTGGGTTCTCCAACAATCTAAAAGCATCCACATGCAAATTCTACTCACAAATAACTAGGGTTTTCACAAAAGATCTAATTTTAACTTATCAATTCATTCAATCCACCATATGTATTCATATCATAAGTGTAAATTTATTTTCTGGGTTTTACAAATAATGCCGGCTAACTTTATGATGTTTGTTTTAATTTTAAATCTAAAATGGTTTTATCAAATTTCCAAGTATATGGATCTATATATGTAAAGATGTGTTTTAAAAGGAGTATTTTTGCAAATGTGTTCAAACCCCTAAAAACCTATATTCCAGCCTATTTAAAAGGTGGAGTGCAGCCGTTTTTTTGCTGCACAACACAAAGAATTTTATTATTATTATTTCTTGGAGTTTTAAAGAGAAGATCTTAGAATTCTTGCGAATGAGGAATTTTTCGTATTACTTTATTATCTTCGTTTGATCTCTTCAACAATGTGAGTGACATGTTTTGCTCTGTTTTGTTTTATGTATATTGTATGTGATGATCTATAGATTAGAAAGCATGCTAGGAGTTTGTATGATGATACATGAAGTTTTGATGAGTAGATGAATTAAAAGTGAATCCTTTCATGAAACTATATTATTGATAATTGAAATCCTAATTTGTTGACTTGAGATTGTTAAAGAACTGAAAAGAAATCATGAGTAGGATGTTTTCCTTCATATACTTTCTGTTCTAACTCATTATGATGTGTTGTATGATGATATTGCATAAAGTGGATAAAAAGATTACCATTACTTGTGTATAAATGCATAAACTCTATTTGGGGGCTTTTCGTTGAGTCGAAACTTGATTAGTGACTGTTATGATGCTTATATGCATGGAAAACTTATTATGGATGACTGTGGATGAATTTAATGGTTATTGGATCTAAGAATTAAGTCTTAGAGTTTTGAGAAAAGGGGTTTAGATTTGGATCTATGCATTGTGATCAATTTGGGGGTTTCGTAATTTTGTGAAGTTTTGAGAAGTTTTCAATTGGATATGATGGGTTTTAGTACTCAGATTAAATCTAAATATTTCACTATTTCTAATTGATGAGTTTTGAAGTTTTCTTGGCGCACAAACATGTGTACATATATCTTATTTCATTGTTTTTGAAGAAATTGAATTTTGTGTGTTTTGTAGAATTTTGATTGAATCCTAATTATTTTGGCATTGATAAGGTTTGGAATATAATACGAAGTTATTTGATGTATGATTGAATCTTAAAAACTCTAGTTTTGATATATGCACACATTCATGTTTTATTTTGAAGAAATTCATCAAAAAGCTATTTTTATCAATTCAAAGTGGTTTTGATTAATTTTTCTTGACTCTTATATATTCTGCAAGTCGTATTTGAACATATCAGAATTTTACCTTTTGCAGATTTGGTTTTTATAAAGGAAAACTCCGTATCGGTGGAAATCTGCACAAACTAAAACTGCAGTCTAGAGGACTGACGGTCGATTGACCAATGTCGATAGTCGACTGTCGGGGTCCTAGCTGAAGCATTTTCTTTAGTCTCGAATTATCCTGCGAGACAGTCGACAGACAACCTTATACAGTCGATTGTCTCTACCCTGTATTAATGTTTTCTTTAAGTGGAATTTTCCTGCGGGACAGTCGACTATCCAGATTACATAGTCGACTGCTATTGCTCTGATTGTGGTTTTCTTGAGTCTTCAGATTTTTCTGCGGAACGGTCGACTGGCTACAGTATGTGGACGATTGTCACTGCGCTGCTTGATGTTTTTCTTGAGTTTGGGTTTCACGCGGGTTAGTCGACTGACTACCCTATGAAGTCGACTGCTACCGCTCTGACTGATGTTTTCTTGAGTTTTTTTATGTTTCTTTGATCGATTGTTCCTTCAATATTATATTGTTTTGAAAGATGTTTTGCTACAGATTAAAAATGTTTTACAGAGATTCATATTGGAGCTTTAAAAGTATTCTTTTGGACCTTATTTGAGTTATACGTGCTTTCAAAGGAATTGATGTTTTGTGATATTCTACAACTTAAAAATATGATTTTCAGTTATTTAATAGATTTAATATTTATTTGGATTCTGGAATTTTATATAAAATTTGGGTTTTTGTTGATTGGAGAAGTTTCTTCATATGATCGTTTTGACGATGGATTTGTGAGTTTTGGTTTTGATGATATCTCTAGGAGTTGAGTGGGAGTCCTGTGAACCAGCAAATGAGATTTGTTTATTAAGACCAGTTGGGTCTTGGGGTTGTTGTTGAGTATTTAAGTCCGGCATGATACACTAACTCTAGAGATGAGGATTTTTGTGTTTTAATAATAACCAACCTAAGGACGTGCACTAGTGGAGATGTGATGAAACTTAGGAAACGTAAGTATATGCTCTGGTCTGTTAGTCCAACGTATACGTTCCAGGATTGTTTGTTGTTCTGTCTCGAGGGACATTTGTATGTTCGCGTGTCAAGGGTCTGTAGGCCTATTCACGAAGCATGCAGGGTGCATTCGTGTGTCGGGGGTCGGCAGGCCTATTCACGAAATGTACCTGGTGTATCTGTACATTGAAGGCTTTGCAAGCCTATTCGTGGGGTACACGGTTGGGAGGTGATTCTCTAGTTTTTGAGCTATTCTTACATGATGCTTGCGTGTTGAGGGCTGCAATGCTATTCGCGGAGTATTCTGGATCTTGTTTCTCATCACCATAGTAGGATTAGTTGCATAACGAGAGATTTAACCCTATAAAGTGGAGATCAATAAGGGCTTGCACCGGACCTATGTACTATGGAATGCATTGAATCCGACCAGTATGCATTAGAGAGTCAGCATATTGTATTGATATTTTCTTGACTTGGTTTTATACTTGTATTTTCCTGTTTTTCCTATACTTGACACTTAGTCTAGATTCACTTGATGCTTTCATGTATTACTATTTACTATCTTATATTCCTTGATGTTTTTATGCTTTACTTATTGTTACTTCTCATTTCATTTATTCGTGCTGTTAATACATGCTGTTGATGACTCTATGCTCTATGTTTTATTTATATTGTTTTCTTTTTATGCCACTCACACAGTTATAGCTGACCCCTGTAGTTTTGGGGGTTAGGGTTATCTCTAGCCTCATGTTTTACAGGTAGGTGCTTATAGCTTTGGGATTTGGATGCTTGAGATAGAATTGATGTTATAGCTTATGTAAATTGTAAAGAAAGTGTTGTAAAGAAAAGATTGTAATTCAAGGTGTTTTGTATTCTGCTGTGTTTTGTAAACAAGTGATGTAATAAAAGTTAAAATAAAAATTATCTGTATTTTTGGCTATGTTTACTATCGCAATTGAAGTTGATGCTGGAAATTGTGTCATGTATTTCTGAGATATCATATTGAAAATTCGGGGCGCTACATGGTGAGCCGTTATAATTGTCCAACTTCAATAGAGATTGTACCGAGTGTTTCAAAGGTGATAGAGAGAGATTGAGAGTTGTAATCTCTTTTGTAATCTTTGTATTTCTTTGGGAATAAGAAGTATTGGTTATCTCTGCATATTTATTGTGTTCTTGTGAGATCCATATATTGTGGTGGCTTGTTCTTGGTTCATCTAAGTCTTGTGGTGCACTTCCGCTATTAGCACTACGAGTTGTGGGGTAGAATTACTCCGACATCAACTATATCATCGATGGGGGGTTGTGCATTATACTAATTCAACTTATTTGGTGAATTAGTTATTGATTTTTTTGATTTAATGAGATTTAAAATACCACTAGTTGCAAGACCATTTTCCTTTGATATAGAAGAAGAACTAACTTTATGTGTTTGTGTAGTATGAGATGCAAAAAAGCCTACCGTAACTATTATATAAATCATTCAAAAAATGCTTAAATTGTGTAGTATAAAAAATATAATAAAAATCTTGTATTTCATCGTGTAGAGCATATGAATAAAAAATCTCAATTAAATTCTCTGTGTCTTCTAATTTAATTATGTGATTCATTATACTAGCAATACAATATAACATTGGAATTGGAGAAAAATATTTTACAAATTTTAGATAAGCGGCATAAACCATTGTTTCAATATGAGGATCGCTTACCAAATTTTTAATTGTGGTCATCATAGTGACAATTGCAAGTAAAATATCACAAGATGTAGATAAATATATTTTCAAAAATTATAAAGTAGCATCATTAAAATGTTCTAAAATTTTAAACAAACTAACTGCAAAAGCTAAAAAATAATCTTCAAACATACAATCTTGTATGCCCATTGCAACACAAAATTCTTTTAAATGAGTTCGAGAATAAAGAACAACACCTAATAGATCATATATAGAATTTCAACAATGTCTAACATCTTTAGGAAAACGTTTAAATACAATCCCCTAAGTTGACACCAATCATGAAAAACTTGATATATTGGACCACTCAAAGTAATAAAATGAACATAATCTCTCATCGCATTAATTTTATTGTGTTTGTATTTTAGTGCATCTTGTACACAAAAATTTAAAATATGACAAGCATACCTAACATGAAAAATATCGGGTTCTACAGGATTTAAAGTAATTTTCAAACTAGTAACTGTCTTAGTATTATTCGAGGCGTTATCAAAATCAATTGTAAAAACTTTATCATAAATACTAAAATTATTACATGCTTCCATTATGGGTGTCACAATTACTTCACCCTTATGTGGGTACCTAACAAATCCGAATGAGATGATCCTCTTTTGGAGTAACCAATCGGAATCTATCTAATGACATGTTACATACATCATTGGTATGTCGTTAACTCCTACTTAACCATCTATTGTCAAAGAAACTGTAGTGTTTAGTGATGTTAGTGTTACAATTAAAATATTGTTAGCATCATTGTATACTAATTTACAATCTCCCTTAACTGCATTCCTAGCAATTTTTTTATAATGGGGGTTTAATGCGGTTTGGTTAAAAATCTTTGTACTCCTGCTTTCGGCAAACGAATAAGGTAATTCATCCCTAATTTCTAATTTAGTCATTTTCCTACGAATGATATCGTGATCGTAGTTATGGTTATCTACTTGATCGGTCCTTTGGTGTATTTCTTGTTGTGTGAGCGTATCTTTAGAAAATTCTGGTTGGCATTTTTCCAAGTGACGTTTAAGTGTACTTGTTTCCGATCCCATTTTAAACTTGTATGGTGTTTGACAGTTCTTACAAATTTTAAGTCCGACACTTTTATCGTTTGTGATGGGACAAAAGTGAAATATTAGTATACTTCGGAAGTGGGCCATCTTATTTTTCGGGAATGAGAATGAGTTTGTTCCGTGTCTTGTGATTGTATGTCTTCTTCTACTACTACATCTTCCATGTGTATGCGGAATATCATGAAAATCGGGAATACTATCAAAATTTACAAATGTTTCTTCACTATCTATTTGTGGAATTAAAGAAATGGAAGGAATGCGACGAGATGAGCTGGATTCATGGCTACTATGTCTACCGTGTGATCTGTTAGATGACATCTAATTTAGTAACTAGTGTATGTATGTTTGCAGAAAGAAATCTAGAAATAAGAAGAGAGAATTCAAAAAAAAAAAAAAATCAAATCAAATTATTAAATAGTGTATGTTCTATAAAAAAAAATCTACAAAACAAGTAAAGAAAACTAAACAATTCCACAAAACAAGTATGAACCGGTGTATGTTATTAAACCAAATCTAAAAAAGAAGAAGAGAGAGTTCAATAAAACAACAACAATTAAGAGATGAACTAGTGTATGTTTATTATTAAAAAAAAAATTACAAAAGGATTACAACAAAACACAAAATGAGAGTAATGAACTAGTAATATATTTACTACTACAATCTAATAAAGAGAAAGCGATGAGAATAATGCTAATTCTAAAAATTAAACAAATTTAAAAATACTGTATGAGTGTAAAATGTATGCTTGAAGAATGAGAGTAGAGACTGTTGAGAGCGTGTTGTTGATGTTGTTGTCATGTTGATGTTGGTCCTTGCAATTCTTGTTATTGTTTGTTGTTGATTTGTTGAGAGAGAATGAGAGAGTTGAGTGAATTTGTGAAGATAAATGAATGAAATGAGGTTGTATATATAGATTATGTATTTTTTCCCCAAAATACCCCCCAAAAACTAGCTAGTATAGATTCATTGGGGGTATTTTGGTAATTATATAAATCTAATTATTTAATTTAAAATTTCAGAAAAATATATATCCCACAACGGTTGGCCCGCGGGTCGAGCTCGGACCGGACTGGACCGGTTCAACCCGGTCCCGTTTCGAGCTGGGCCGGACCTCTCTCGGGCCGAGCTAATGTAGTTTTTCGAGCCAAAAGTGAGCCCCGGCCAAGCCCGGGCTTAGGGGCAGTTAGGGGTCGAATTGGTCCGGTTTTGGGGCCGGCCGAACCGGACCTGATGCACCCCTAATTAACACTGTAGCGACCGTAATTTTTTTTAAAAATTAACTTTTTATTTTATTTAAAATTAATCTTAATTAATTAGGATTTAAACTAATTAAACTAAATTGATCTAATTAAACTAATTAAACTTAAAAACAACGAAACCAAAAAAAACAAGCTAAAAAACTGAAAAACAAAACAAAACTAAGCTTAAAAATAACCGAAAAAAAAACCGAAAAAAAACCTGAGCCAAAAAAAACAAGCTAAAGAAACTACACCAAAAAAAATACGCTAAAAAAACCGAGCAAAAAAAACCCGAAACTTTAAAGTGTTCATGTGTGGGAATATAGTCCCGCATCGGCCAGGAAATGGGGTGATTTTTTTTATAGAAAAAAGATGACCTCGTCATCGTTTCATTAATGATGAGTTAACGAAACATAGTAGTACCAGCATTACAAAATAAGAAATAACATCAAAATACAACTAGCATCCAAAAGTTTGATGCATCAAATAGACAATAAAGATACAGATAGAAATGAAATAGAGTAGTCATCCAACGCTGCTTCAGATCCCCCCATGGTCGCCTCATGGTCGCCTCCTCTTAACCTTCCTTGCGTAGCTTCTTCCTGTTTCTCGCGTGACCTGCCCAGGCATAAATGAAACCGAAAATCTTATGCATAATAACAGGAAATCTATGGTTGCAATTACGAAAAAAAAAGTTATTTCGATCTAGCCATAAGCCTCAGATAGTTGCCGCTACCGACAAATCCCAAGCCTCTCTATCCTCTTTCCTTATACTACTCCCCTTCCTATCTACCAAACCTGGACTATAGAAGTCAGATTTTCTAGACACCCAAACCCCAGGCAGACTACCTCCCAAGCAAGTCTAGCCCTATGACAATTGAAGAAAATATGAACAGAACCTTCTTCTCCATTGTTGCATCTATCACAGCCAACCTGGATCTGCATTCCTCGCTTCTGTAAGTTGATCTTTGATAAAATCGTGTCTTTCGTGACTAGCCATAAGAATGCTTTTACCTTCAATGGCGCTTGAGTGCTCCAAATAATATTCCCTGTTTTGCATGTGATTCCTCTGTCATTTTGTCTTCTATAAATTGACGCTACTGAGGAAGTTATCATTATGCTCTAAACACCATTTCCTGATGTCTTATGTGCCTTCAGAATATCTTCCTTCAATTCGAATGTAATTATTTAATCTGTGGAGCTGTATAATACCCTCATGTGTGACTTCTTCTCCCGTGAGTAACGTTAGCCTGCCATTGTTTTAAACATCCACTACCAGTGAATCTGTCGACAACGAGCTGGTAGGTTTAAATATGATTTTGTGAATTATGTATGAGGCAAAAGAAAAACCAGAAGTGGAGAGAGAGAGAGAGAGATAAATGTCAAAAAAAAATTACTACACCCCCAACAAAAGCACTGTACTGCTCCCTCGATGAATTATTATTTTGCTGCTTTTTTACGTTCAAACAAACCACCCCTTAGTATTATATCAGATGTGGAACTCAAAAAATTTGATGCCTTTGTTCCAACAGAAAAAGTTTCATTAATTATTGAGTTTACACCTTCATATATATGAACAGAAATGCTCAAAAAATGACTATGGAAGAAGATTATATACAACAGCAAACTACTACACAATATGCCCAATATTAATTTCTGAGGAATTTTATGAAACAAATGTGATCCTCAAAGTAATGCATTGTGAATTTGGTGTATGTATGGAATTCATGTAATATCCCCAGTACTTATATCGACATCACTAACCTCTTATATCCTCCTATATATATAATCTCACTGATGCATACAATCATCTAACCCTCTAGAAAGTTTCTCAATCACAATCAAGAAATAAAAGAAACAAAAAGAAAAAAAGAAAAGAAAACCCTTGTCTGAAATACTTTAAGATCAAGATCAAAGAATTCATCAAAATGGTTGATAACAACTTCATTGACGAAAATAATGCTAAGAATAGAGAAGCATTTGATCCTAATTTCCTCCCCCAACCCAACGACGATGCCAACGAACATGAAGAACCAGATCTCCTGTACCACACTGAGTATTCCACATCCTGCAAAAATCAGCCAGCTCCTACGTCATGACCCTGTGGTGCTCCCATCGCTTCCAAGCCTAGCCTAATCTAGTTCTAAGCCTAATACTAGTATATTTGCATACATGTGTTAGTATTGTGTTGGTAAAGAAATGAGAAATAAGCAATGCTAATTCTCATTTAGGAAACCTTTAGTAAATAGTTTTTTTCCCAACATAGACCACTTTTTCAAACTAACTCTCAAAATAGACCACTTCGAAACTATTTTCAAAAATGGACCACTCGCAGTTGGAAACTGCGGCATGTTCGATTGTGAGGCCGCAGTTCCCTACTGCGGCCTCTTTAAAATGGAATTTTTCCATACCGTAGTTTTCAACTGCAGCCGTTCATTTCATATTTGGCATAAGTGACTTCGAGACTTAAACAATTTTTTTCAAGTAAAAAAATGTTAAATAAATGCTGCAGTTTCCAACATAGGCCGCAGTTGAGAACTGCAACTTATGTTACAATTAAGCCACAGTTGGAAACTGCGATCTCTATTTAACACATTTTTACTTGGAAAAATTAATCTAAGTCTCAAGTCACTTTAGGCCAGATATGAAATGAACTAAGGCCGCAGTGGGAACTGCGGCACCGAAAAAATATTTTTGAAGAGGCAACATTTCCCAACTGTGGCCTCACAATCGAACATGCCACAGTTCCCAACTGTGAGTGGTCTATTTTCGGAATTAGTTTTAAAATTGGTCTATTTGGGAAATTAGTTTCAAAAAATGATCTATTTTGGGGGGGAAATCTAGTAAATACATGGATAATTGTTTAGGAATATCAAAATTCAAACGTAAAATGAAATGGTGAAGGTACAGCTCAAGTATGCGTGCATTCTGAATATTGTGCTTGTATGAGATTCATGTGATATCCCAACTAATTATTAATATATCGTAAACAATTTATCAGTGACTAGTGTAGTCATGGCCTATTTAACCAAACCCCCCCCCCCCCCCCCAAACAATATATATATATATATATATATATATATATATATATATATATATAGGGAAAGCTTCGGTTGTGCACTTGCGCTCAGCCGTTGGATCTGCATTTTGATCACGATGCAGATATAATGGCTTAATTTCGCTCCTGCTCTTCTCACACTTACGGAGGGGTAATTTGGTCAATTACCCCTACCCTCTCTTTCTCTCTGCCCTTTCTCATCCTCCTCACGCTCTCTCTCACTCTCGTTCCCCCAATTCGAAAACCCTACCTCATCGAGCCCTTCTTTCTCTCGATGCTCCGATCGATTCTCATCTCCTACTCAGCCGATCATTGAAGATGACGAAGCCCTTTTTCCCTTCATCGCAGCGAAGCTCATCACTTCTCCTTCACCTTCTCATTGCGTTCGCCAACTCAAAACCCTAGCTCTGAAAAATAGCCAAATCCCCCCACCTCATCGACCACCCTCTCAGCCCCTATAGATTCTCCTCTCCTACTCCACCAATTTGGGAAATCGACGAAACCCTACCTCATCGTTTTCCCTTCACCGCTGCTCGCTTGCTTCCACCATCTCCAATCGATCTCAGGTATAAAAATTATAACTTTTTGAAAATTGGATTGCATATTATAAGTTATAACTTAATATGGGGTAAAACTATTGCTTTGTTAAGAGAAAACTATTGTTTTGTTTGAACTTGTAGGTGGCATTTAAGCTTCACTGAGTCTTTCTTCGTGGCTTGATTCCGACTATGGATATATTTTTGCCAATACACTGATGCTTGATATCAATTGAGGGAAGTGTTTGATTCTCACTATTCCTTTTTTAAAATTTAATTGCTTACTTTATTGCATGTTGGTATAGGCAGTGATGACAATCTACAATTTACAAGCATTTGTATGAAGTTTTAGCTGGTTCTTCTGTTTGTATACTTCTGTTGGTATACTTTACAAATATTTGTACGAAGAGTTCATGGTTCTGAATAAGTGCTATACTAGTATTTCTCTTTTCAGCCATACAATTTTGTAACACTTTGTATGGCTGAAATTTTTTTTTTATAGTCACACGAAGGCGGGAAGGTCGTCGTGCACAATGACTGAAAATTATTTCTATTTTTTTATAGATCAATGTGAACGGTTCAGATCGTCGATACGAAGGCGGGAAGGCCGAGTGCACACGGATGGGTGGAGCACAATGGAAGATTTTCCTTCATATATATATATATAGGGAAATGCTCCATTGAAAACGGGTTTGTTTTCACGGGTTGGAAAACACCAATCTGAGCTGTTGGATCACTTTTAATCGTGACCAGCGGCTCAGATCGCCTCCGCCCATCACCCAATATCACTTAAGTGGCGGAGGGTTATTTTGAGAATTTCGTCCCAAATAACTCTTCGCCTGATTCGCTTTGAAAAAATGAATATAACCTAGGCCGTTGTTCCCGTTGTTGGGAACAACGGCCTAGGTTATAAAAAATTGAATTATAGGTCGTTGTTTGGAACAACGGCCTTGTTCTAAATTTTTATAACCTAGGCTATAAAATTTAGGTTATAAAAATTTAGAACAAGGCCGTTGTTCCAAACAACGGCCTATAATTCATTTTTTTATAATCTAGGCCGTTGTTCCCAACAACGGCCTAGGTTATATCAATTTTTTTAGAATCTGTTCAGCGAAGAGTTATTTGGGACGAAATTTCCAGAATAACCCTCCGCTGATCAATTGAAACGGGTTATGGGGAGCTCGATCTGAACCGCTGATCACGATCATGAGCGATCCAACGGCCCAGATTGGTGTTTTCCAACCCGTAAAAACTAGACCTGTTTCATATATATATATATATATATATATATATATATAAGCTCCTATATATATATCCTTTATATATAAATCTCATTAGTGCATAAGCTCATCCAACTTATATATATATCCTCTATATATAAATCTCATTAGTGCATAAGCTCATCCAACTCCAGACTACTCCACAACCTGCATTTTCTTCCAAGATCCCGCTGGCCGGTACTTAAAAATTCAGTGGCGGCACCACCCTCACCACCATCACATCTGCCCCTTCCACCCCCCAACACCACCCTCTGCTCCTCCTCTCAAGGTCTTGTCCCCTACCACAGACCCTAGTCCCCTTCCACCTCCACCTCCACCTCCACCAACTATGTAGGAAACCCCTTCAGCAACCTTTGTTACAACTTCAAGGACAGTCCCTACAACTTCTTACAACCCCAGCTCGCCCATTATTCTAACACCCATGCCGTCCTTGCCGTCTCTGGGGCTCGCAACGGCTCCTTCCACATCCTTGCCCAAGAAGGAAACTACGTTGTCGATGTTTACTTCTCTCTCCTAAGAAATTGGATAATCTTATCCGGTCGGACTCTCCTACACAACGATATGGACCACATCGTTATCTCCAACTCTAGCATTTCTTGCGAGCAATATGGGTACTGGCTCACATCGTCGGCGACATCAAACCCTACATTCTTGGTGGTTAGGGTGGATTTTAACCGCTCTATTAACCCAAGGTGTTGACCTATGTGATGCTGTTCGAATCCACCCTAACCACCAATCTTCAAGAAACAAAAGAAACAAAAACAAAAATTTTAAAATTTTAAAAACAAAAAAAACAAAAGAAAACCTTGTCCGAAATACTTTAAGATCAAGATCAAAAAATTCATCAAAATGGTTAATAACAACTTCATTGATGACAACAATGCTGACAATGGAGAAGCATTTGATCCAAATTTCCTCCACAAGCCCAACGACGATGTGACGAACATGAAGAACCTGGTCTCCTGTACCACACTGAGGATGCACATCCTGCAAAAATCAGCCAACTCCTGCCTCATGACCCTGTGGTGCTACCATCACTTCCAAGCCTAGCCTATTTCTAAGTCTGATACTAGTATATTGGCATACGTGTGTTAGTGTTGTGTCAGTGAAAAAATGAGAAATAAGTAATGTTGATTCTCATTTAGAAAACCTTTAGTAAATACAAATGTATAATTTTGTAGGAATATCATGATTCAAACGTAAAATGAAATGGTGAAGGTACCCCTTCAAAGTATGCTTTCTGAATCTAGTGCATATATGGGATTCATGTAATATCTCAAGTAATTATTTATATATCCTAAACAATTTATCAGTAACTAGTGTGGTCATGGCGTATTTAACCCCCCCCCCCCCCCTCCCCCCCCCACCACCACACACACACACAAAAATTAAAATTAAAATTTAAAATTTAAAAATTTTATAAAAAATTATCTAACTTCCTATATATACATAAATATAGCCTCTATATATAAATCTCATATATGCATAAACTCTCGTCAAAGTTTCTCACTCCCAATCAAGAAACCCAATAAACAAATACCAAAAAAAGAAAGAACAGAAAGAAAACACTTGTCTGAAACACTTCAAGATCAAGATCAACATCGAAGAATTCATCAAAATTGTCGATAAGAACAACCTCAACGACGACAACAATACCGACGATGGAGAAGTAGTTGATGTTGATTTCCTCGACCATCCCAATAACAAAGACAATGTCGTACAAGAGGCACCTGATCCTAATTGTCCCTACCACTACCGCCTAAACTACTCCACAACATGCATCTTCTTCCAAGAACCCACCGGCCAGAACATAAAAATTCAGTCGCGGCACCACCCTCGTTACCATCACATCCGCCCCCTCCACCCCCCCCCCCCCCCGGCACCACCCTCTGCTCCTCCTCTCAAAGTCTCGTTCTCTGCCACAGACCCTACTCCCCTTCGACCTCCACCTCCACCTACTATGTAGGAAACCCCTTCAGCAACCTTTGTTCCAACTTCAATGACGGTCCCTACAACTTCTTACAATTCCAGCATGCCCACTACTCCAACACCCATGTTGTCCTCATCGTCTCTGGGGCTCGCGATGGCTCCTTCCACTTCATCTACCTCCTCCCCATCACTACCCAAGAAGGAAACTACGTTATCGATGCTTACTCCTCTCTCCTAAAAATTGGATTGTCCTATCTGGTCGGACTCTCCTACACAACGATATGTACCACATCTTCATCTCCAACTCTGGCATTTTCTGTGGGTAGTATGGGTAATGGCTTTCATCGTCAGCGACATTAAACCCTGCATTCTTGGTGGTTGGGGTGCATTCGAACCACTCTATTTACCCAATAGTAGATCGGGTATCAACCTATGTGATGCGGTTCGAATCCACCCTGGTCGACTTCCGATCCACACGTTTTCCCAACCTAACCACCAATCTTGAAGAAACAAAAGAAACAAAAACAAAAAAACAAAAGAAACCCCTTGTTTGAAATACTTTATGATCAAGATCAAAGAACTCATCAAAGTTGTTAATAACAACTTCATTGACAACAACAATGCTGACCATCGGGAAGCAATTGATCCTAATTTCCTCCACCAGCCAAACGACGATGCTGACGAACATGAAGAACTTGATCTCTTGTACCAAACTGAAGATTCCACATCTTGGAAAAATCAGCCATATCCTACCTCATGACCCTATGGTTCTACCATCGCTTCCAAGTCTAGCCTAACCTAGCCTAGTTCTAAGACTGATACTAGTATATTTCCATTCGTGTGTTAGTATTGTGTCACTAAAGAAATGAGAAATAAGCAATGCTAATTCTCATTTAGGAAACCTTTAGTAAATCTCTAATATTATAATGGGAGAAGGCCTTAGTGTCATTTGTAAATGTTTTGTCATTCTACCAACCCGTGTAACACACGTGCATAATTATTATAAAGGGGGTCCTAGGTTCAAATCAAGACTACATCTAAATTTTTATTTTAAAAAACTATATTTATTAAAACGTGCATCGCACGTGTAAACTACTAGTACATGTATAATTTTTTAGGAATCTAATGATTCAATTGTAAAATGAAATGGGTGGTCAAAGTATGCATTCTGAATCTGGTGCATGTAATATCCGAAGTAATTATTTATATATCCTAAACAATTTATCAATGACTAGTGTGATCATGTGGTCATGCCCCCCCCCCCCCCCCCCTCTAAATAAAAAACAAAAAAACAAAAAAACAAAAAACAAAAACAAAAAACAAAAACACAACCTGCATCTTCTTCCAAGATCCCGCCAGCCGATACTTAAAAATTCAGTGGCGGCACCACCATCGCATCTGCCCCTCCCCCCCCCCCCCCCCCCCCCCCCCTACAACCTCAGCTTACCCATTACTCCAACACCCATGTCATCCTCGCCGTCTCTAGCTCCCGACGGCTCCTTCCATATCATCTGCCTCCGGGATATCCTTGCCCAAGAAGGAAACTACGCTGTCGATTTTTACTTCTTTCTCCTAAGAAATTGGATGGTCCTATCCGGTCGGACTTTCCTACACAACGATATGGACCGCATCGTCATCTCCAACTCTAGATTTCTTGCGAGCAGTATGGGTACTGGCTCACATCGTCGGCAACATCAAACCCTACATTCTTGGTGGTTAGGGTGGATTCGAACCGCTCTATTAACCCAACAGTAGACCGGGTGTTGACCTATGTGCGAATGCTGATAGGAGAAGAGGGATATTTGATGGCTGGGATGAAGCTAGGGAGGGTGGGGAATAGCGTGGGGCTTGTTATTGTTAAGAGCATCCACTATCATTGTAATTTAAATATGCATATATAGCATTTAGAAAATAGCAAACTTAGGAGAGCGCTACAGTCGTTAAAAGTCAAATTTAGAAAAGACAGAAGATGATCTTCCGTCTTACTTTTTTTTTTTTTTTGAAAATGGCATTTTCGTAAATAATCAATGGCAATTTTGTAAATATGAAAAGAAAAGTTTGGGAAGAAACTTTTAGGATGGAAGATCTTCCGTCCGATATTTTATTTTTTTGAAAATGACATTTTTGTAAATAGTGATGGCATTTTTGTAAATAAGAAAAGATGAGAGACGGAGATTCTTCATCCGTCTCTCATCTTTTCGGCTTTTTTCCTTTTTTTTTATTAAATTAATCAACGGACGAAGCGTCATCTTCCGTCCGTCCGATTTTTTTCCTCAAACGGATCTTCTTCTTCCGTCTTCTATATTTAGCATTTCTTCTATCCCCACTTCTATGTTTAGCGAATTACATATGACTCGTATTCTAAAATTTGGGTTGTCGACTTGTATTCTAAAGTTTGGGGTTTTAGCGAAAACGATAGTGGGATACTTTTCTAACTCAATTGCTAAATTTTGAGTTTTTATAAAACAATAATGGGATGCTCTAATGAGATCCATACTAGGGTGGAGCTGTACATTTTGACTGAGACGGGAACTGCAAATGGGAATGACGCCCAAGATGACTCCGGTTGGGAGCAGTTTGAAGAGTTCTTGAGTTTTGATGTGGATACGACAATGGAGGAGGCAGTTGTCAACAGTGCAGAGCCCCTTCCGGTAAGGTGTAGGGAGATGGCGCAGGCGATGAGGTTTGAGAGTTATAAGATTGAGGTGTTGCTACTGGTGGAGGAAACTAGTTATGGTATAATGGTGAAAGTGCACAGGATCCGTCCAGGGTGGAGGTGAGGGAAGGCGAGATTTCAGAGCATGGTGCGCAGCATGCGGCGATTCGTGGTTTTGCATTTGTGTCGACTCCTTTACTGCCTGACAACTTTTCTCTAGTCAAGAAGAAGTATTAGGATTTCCTGTATTCATATCGAGCACTACTTTCTAACAGGATCAGATAATGCAATATGCGGATTCCCAGTATTAACTTATTTAATTATTACTAACAGGATCAGATTTAAACTAATGAAATTGTGATGCTCTAGTTTCAACAGAAAGAAGTCTATGAGAACAGGAAAATATTGAATGAAGAATAACAGCGTTATGACTCAACAATTTCAAATATATGAACTGAAATGCTAGAAAAGATTAACATGAAACAAGATTATACAACAACAAACATACACTACCAAATATTAGTGTCTGGTGAATTTTTACGGAGCAAATGTAAAAAGAACTGGGGGAAAAGAATGCGGTAAAAAAACAAACATCTAGGACATGCCAAAACATTTCTTCACTGGGCGTAGAAATGAATCTCTGGAGCCTGATCCTGATGGCTCTTGGGGAGCCTCATCAGGTGGTAATTTTTGAGGAAGGTGCTTCAAGAATGCCTTTACTGCTCCCGTCACCCCATCTTCTGATTCCATGGCCTCTGCTAATTCCACCGCTCGTTCCTTCACCTATTTATTCATTACCAAAGAAAACATTGATGCATTCATAAAAAATAGCTTTCAGAGTTCAGATAGGCACAATCTACGACAATAGTTTATTGCAGCGTTTTCAGGGCTTCGGATATTGACACAAGTAAGATAACTAGAAATATGCGGGTTAGAGATATGTAAAGGTACTGAAATACCTCAAATTATCTGAAATTGGTCAGTTCATCAACTATAACTTGAGTAATTTTAGAGTGGAGCTAAATGTATCCAAATTATAGTTTGCACCTAAACTCTCCACTCGAAAGTAATTTCAATTATCCTAATTCTATATCCAAACAGGCTCTAAATGCACATCATGTTGGAGTAGAATGTCATTTAGAATAGTTTCTCACATTAGTAGTACCTGATTGACATTCACCATGGATAAGTGTCTTGAAGGGGTTACTCTCAGAATACTGTCTTTCATCCAATTTGTGTTTTGTGTGAGCATTTGTTTTGCTTCTTTATACTTGTTCATTTATATAGTCAATTAGTGTTTTTTTTCCTACGAGTAGGGAGGGTGATGATTAGCGACCTCTAAATCCAACATAGTCCTTTATTTACTGCGAGCCGGTATAATCTTTTAAATTTTAAAACTCAAAAATACCTTGGGATCCAACATATATTTTATTGCATCAACTAGTTTTGGTAATGAGAACTGATCGACAGGTATAGGAGAGGGTCCCACTCCTCTAGCATGCACTCGATCTCCCCAAAAAGGCTGATCACCGAAGAAAGGTACTATAGTCGTTGGGCACTACATAAAAGACCAGCAATATTTGACAATAATAAATTTTATTATTAAGAAAAACAATCTAAAAAGATAACAAATAAAAATAACAGATACCGCAGCTTTTAGGCCAGCAGCTGTTGTTCCAGCACCACCATGATGCACCTGAAGACAATAACTACGAATTTAACTAATTGTTCAAATTCAAAGAATGTCCAACTTTTAGAGTGAACTATTATAGAAAACATTTATACACCACATCTCAAATGTGTTTAACAGTGTTCTCTCTCAGGCCTATCAATTTTTTCATATCAGATTCGAAACTTCGTTTGTAGGACCCTTTCTCTCTCAGGTCTCTGAAGAAATTGGTTGATTCCGAGCTTTTTGAACCCAACACAGGTAACTATGAAAGAAATCTCTGACCCTTTTACTAAACATGTTAACAATAGCTTACTCAACCAAACCGGATACAAGAGTCAGCCAAATTTGACTTGTTAACTTAATCCGTATATTTACATTATCGATTATATCCTTGTTCATGGTGTGAGATTTTAATTTTATCATCTGACAATTTATATGCCTGGAGGACACATCATAGGAAATGGATGTGTTCTATCTAGAGTCCTTTGAATGAACTCGCCAGTTCAAGTCCTGTATTCATTGTCCACAGATACAGAAATATACCAAAGTGTATCAGCTACTACATTCTTATTGCTCACATATTCTTTTGTGATATTTCTTGTTAGTGATCTACAACTTTTTATTTCTAGTAAGAATGTCCTGCAAATCTTCAGTTTACTGCATTATCCAATTAAGAGACGAAAGAATATCAGATGCTTGGTTTGTTATAGGGTAATTTGGCCCATTCATGTCCAAAATCACTCAGGTCCATGCTACTTCAAAATGTTTAGGGGTGTTTCTTTACAAAACAAAGGTGAGGGGTTTTTTTAGGAGGGGGGGGGGGGGGGGGGGGGGGGGGGGTGTTGTATTCTTCCAAATTTAGCATTTTCCCAGAGTAAGTCCAGTTTAGACATCATTGACAATCCATGTCTAGATATTGGATGTACATGAGCACATTTCGTTCAAAGCATATGGAAGTTGCTAATTCTTATAGAGATAAACAAGAAGTTTTAACTGAAAATTTTAGCCCGTTAAATAGCAAATTGTTATGTAATAACCAAAGTCATTATATACTATATAAAAGAAAAAGATTAAAGGAAATTATTCATGATTAATGTATGACCATTACCACTGCCTTGCACTGCAAGAACAACCAATCATGAGGAACATTATCCAGCAGATATACGGATTCCTTTGGCTCTGCCACTGTTAAAAAAAGAACCCATTGCATAGTTGATATAGAGTATAAACTAAACAGCCAATAGGCAATATGAACAGTATATTGGCACCAAAATGGTACGTTAGGAACCATGACTTACAATTCCCAAGGCCACCCCAACCTTTGTTAATGATGCCTCTCTGTTTAGTGATATCCAACGCCTCCACAATGATTCTAGTCATTTCTTCTGGTTTTTGAACAGGCTTCGATAACCACAAAGAATAGCATAATCAATAAGGATAAAAAAACTAATGTAAAATTAATAACAGCAAAGATCTCACTCTACTAAACTCACATTTCTAGATAGAATCAAGTAACTTTCACAAAAAATAAGAGAACAAAGAAAAAATACGTTTGTAACAAATTACTTTGAGAAGTTACTGATGGGCATATATCTGATAATTTCACATTGACAACTGTGAAAGTCCATGCCACCAAGCTAAAACTTCGAAGTTGTAGAAAGGTGAAATTGCACTTGTATTCTAACACGTCTCCTCAGGTCAAGAGCCCCTTTTTTTATGGGGCAAAGAAATGAGATAAATACCCAACAAATTGTGGGTCGGGACCTAGATATACGCAGCGGTATTTTTTTTAAAAATCCGCATTTAAATTGCGTAGCCGGTGGGATTCGAGTTGCTCTGATACCATGTGAAAGTTCATGCCACTAAGCTAAAACTTCGAAGTTGTAGAAAGGTTGAGAGAAATTGCACTTGTATTCTAACAACAATTTGAGAAGTCACTGAATGTGATAATTCCAAATGAACTTTTAGTAATAATTTCCAAAATATTCAAGCACAAACAGGTAATGTTTCTTCAATGCAAAACACTTTGTTCCACATTAAGTACCCTTCTGACAGCAACTTACGTCTTAACTGCCGGGTAACTCGGAGAAAAAGATAAAATTTACATAAAACTATAAAAAAATAATGCATAATAGATTAGTGAATTTAGGACCCTGACCAAGAAAAGGCATGCATTATATGTGTATCAAAGTTATCTGCACATGCTTCCCACAACAAATGCATGCACTTTTAGGAAAATAGTTTGAATCCTAGATTACTTCTCTACAATTCTCTAAAAGCATTGAAAAGCATTTGTATTATTAACAACTAGAGATTGTGTGTGAAGCCTACACAGTCTGTACCATGTCTATATTTAATGATCTTCTTTGAAGTATAAATATTTTACTATCTACTAAAAAAGGTAGGACTTTATACTGTTATTTCTTTTTAAGACTTTATACTGAAGCGTCTTGCAATAAGAATGAATTTTCAAATCCTCAAAAGAAAATTTTAATATAAACAAGTTGTATTCTCGTTTTAATTTGACATGCAATGCGGTCCATCGCATCCATCGTATTCTACAACAAAATAATGGCAGAGATCTCATAAAATGAAAATAAAGAAGGCAGGTATGATTGAGTCAAGCTAGAACTAGAAGAAATGTCATCAGTAAAAAACAGATTAAGCAGCATAATTACTGGGAAATGAACTCACAAGGCTACCAAACCCAATATAAATAGGCTTTTCACCAGCTTGAAGCCATTCTACAAGCTCTTCTGGAGGTTCGTAGTTTGATGCAAGGTCAAGGAAGCAAAACCCAACCACATCAATCTTAGGTCCCCAATCTGCAAGATAACAACAAACTCTAAGAACAGCCTGAAAATTCACCTTCTGTGCAGTTATTGATCAAGATTTTATATTCCACTATATATCAGGCTTTTATTTTATTTAAAAGAATTAAAAACTACTAGTAACCGAACAGAAAATTAAATAACACTTTACCACATACACTACAGAGAAGTAAACAGAGACGCTCAACCAAATAATTGGTAACAAATTTATGCATCATCAATGTGAAATAATAAGAATCAAGGAAAAAGAAATGGTGAAAACAACTTGCTGTTATAAGTTTAGGTGATAGCACCCTTCCACCACTCTCTCACCCGGTTCTGAACCCAAACCTGCTCCAAACCCGAACCCTCATCTCCCATACTCCCTCCTCGGTCAGATCCTCCACTAAGTGAGGATTTGGGGAGGGGAGGAGGCCGTTGGCTCCTCCCTCCTCCCTTCCCTCATCAAAATGTCTGCCTTAATATCCAAATTACAACTTTTAGATATTGTGTTAGATATTATGGGAGATATTAGTTTAGTCTCTATCGAATAATTTATTGGTTTAGTCTTCCCTTCTCTCATATATATAGGAGACATATCGTAGTCAAATTAATCAATCAATAAGAGTTTATTCCTTCATATCCCTAATTCTAACATGATATCAGGTGGAGCGGTTCTCGTTTTCATCGGAATCACTCCACCTCCCAAACTCTCTCTCCCGATCAAATCTGAAAAACCCTAATCTCCCCCCACTAACCAAAATCAGCAGCCAACCCTAATTCCTAATCTCTAAACCCTTACCCTAACCCTAATCCACAACAACAAGAGCGGCTACACCAACAACTTCGGCAACAATCGATCAACAACTCCATCTCCGATCAACATCAGTAGCAATCAAATTAGCCCCCACCCCATCATCAACTCCGGCGACAACAACTCCAACAAAAGCTCAACCCTCATGGCCGCCGTTAATCCCCCAATCCCGATGCCCAAATCCTAACCCTAGGGAAGCACAAAGGAGGAGCAAAGAACAAATCCAGAAGAAGAGGAGGAAGACGAAGGGGAAGCAACTGAAGAGGAAACTTGCACCTTCCAACCATGCCCATTAACGCCACCGCCGTCGTCAATGGCGGCTCATCGACGGCGAAGAAGAAACCCAAACCCCAATACCAATGGCGGCTCATCGACGACGAAGGAGAAACTCAAGCCCCAATACGCAACACCTCATCATCTTCAACCTCCTACAACCCAACTCCAAGCACCATCATCAACCCACTGCCTCTGCCTCCAAATCCACCAACTCCATTCCCGAAGCCCTCGCCGCCTCCATCTCGCCACCCACTACTCCCACTCCCGACTTGCCCCCTCACCTCACCGTCGACCTCCACTTCCCGACTCCTCCCCGCTGCTCTCCCGTCTTTAAACCCTAACTGCCACCTACTTAACCCTCAAACCCTATATCCATATACCCAAACCAATCCAAACACGACCCTATCCGATTTTCCCCAATAAAAAAAATCCTAAACCTACCCAACCTCTAATCACTCGAAACCTGACCCGTTTCCAAAAAAAAAAAATCTTGCAAGTTCTTCAAGCTTCTACAGTCTTCCCGATCTCGAGAGATTTTGGTACTTCGTCAACAAACACACACTGATTAATCCATCGTGAGTTTGAGAAGGAGAGTTCCCGACATCAACACAATTTCCTATGTCATCTCAGATAACAACGTCAACATCACCATCACTACTTTCGATGGCTACCACAACTCCCGTTTAACTCCTCTTCAATAGCAACAACATACTACTTTCTTTCTCTATAACTACTACTTCTCAGTTCGAGTGTGAGATCCCAACATGCACCAATAGTGCACCACTACAATATACTACTACGTTTAAAGTCAGAAATGAGATCTCATCACAGTTCGGGATATGGAGATCCCGACACAATTCGGGGATGACATCCCAACAGTGCACCACTACTACTTCCTTCCGCTACTACTACATCTCAAGTCAGGGTGAGAACACATCACAGTTCGAGATATGGAGATCCCGCCATAGTTCGGGATATGGAGATCCCAACAGTGCGCCACTACTACCTTCCACTACTACTATTATTCTCAAGTCCGGGGTGAGATCCCAACCTAAGCAGTTAAAATCCCTGATTACGTCCGATTAATCCCTGATTAATCGCTAATCGGAGACTAAGCGATTATTTTTTTAGCGATTTATAATATTTCAATAGTTAGCAATTTAATCGGGAATAATCTGCCGATTAGTAGTTAATCGGCCGATTTAAAGTGGCCGATTAACCGATTAAACTTCATCCTCTAATTTTTATGCTTGTTTGCATTATTTGGGCTCAATCTGGCCCAAATCCAAAATCCAAATTTAAAATCCAAACTCCTTCTGGTCCTCGCGCAAACCCAAATCCGACATCGCCGTTCTCTTCATCTTCCTCATGCAAACCCAAATCCAAACCCAAACTGATTCTCTTCAGACCCAAACTGATTCTCTTCTTCTTCCTCAAGCAAACCCAAGCCGACCTGCCGTCACTCCCCCTACACCGTCGCATACTTGACCCAACCCGCATCTGCTACACCTCTTGTTGCTCACAGTGCTTCTCCTCCCCGATTTTTTTTGTTTGATGAAACTACTAGCAAACTGACCCGACCCACACCTAGAATCCAAACCTAGCTCAAAGCAAGTACTCTCTTCTTTTTCTCTATAACTATATGTTCCTATTTGATAATCTCATAATAGTTTTATGTTAGAATTTAGGGTTGCTACATAATGAGGACATATCTTTTTTTAATTATATATATAATAATTTTTCCGATTATCCGATTAATCACTAATCGCTTCTAGACCGATTAGTTCCAAAAACCGATTATAACTGCCTAGATCCCAACACATGCGCCATCGAGCGTCTTCCCTGCCCCATTTACTTGAGCGTCGCTCATGTATCACAGTTTGCCGTCCCCGCCACATGAACATCGTCAATATTCCAAACTCATGTTGTTTGAATCAACTTGAGTTTGAGAGGAAGTGTTAGATATTATGGAAGATATTAGTTTAGTCTCATATCGAATAATGTATTGATTTAGTCTTTCCCTCTCTCCTATATATAGAAGACATATTGTACTCAGATTAATCAATCAATAAGAATTTATTCCTTCCAATCCCTAATTCGAACAACCAACTTCCAATAATCAAGAAAACGAATCTTAGTTGTTGTGGGGCAACGGTGGTCAAGCAAGTTAAAAGTTTGAGCTCAAATTTGTCCTATTCAGGTCAAATTAAGTGGGTCTGGGATCTCTATCATGTCAGGGGACTTGGAGGGGGCATTTGTGTTACCAATGGGGGCGACGGCCATTACGGTTGATGCTTGAGGTGAGGAGAACGATGGATAAGCTTGGTGATAAGAGTAAGGGTCTCAATTTGACCTATTCAGGTCGAATTAGGTGGGTGCCTAGGGTTTTTCTCTTATCATTGAGCTTGGAGGTGGCGTTCGAGTCATCGGTTGGTGCGATGACAAGTTGCGATTATGGGTAACAGCAGATGGTGAACAAGCTAGGTAGTGAGAGAATGGCTTATATTGATCTATTCAGGTCTTATTGGAGGGATGTCCGTGGTTTCTCACATATCTATAGGCTTCAGGTGGCGTTTGTGGGACCGTCGGGGGCAATGACAGCTCTCATTGTGAGGTAGCGGTGATAGTCAACAGTGGCCAAGTTAGGGGATGAGAGAACAAGGTCTCAACTTTAGACATGTTCATGTCAGATTAGTGGGTGCCTGCGGTCTCTCGTGTTTAGGAGCTTGAAGTTGACGTGTCATTGTTGGGGGCGACGACGATTGTGATTGCATGAGACAACAATAAAAAATGGTGTACAAGTGAGGGATTGAGAAAGAAAGAGCTCAATGATTGATCTAGTCAGGTTGGATTGAGATGGCACGGAAAACTTGTTTTTGCGAGATTGGTCGACCAGTATGATTAGATTTTATTGTATTATTTGTTTGTTGGTTGGAGAGTATGAGTTCCATGACAAGCCTGTTGGGTTTCATGAACTTCATAATTCTTTTTTTTGGTTGCATGTTTTGTTAAAAAAAATTAATGGAACGTGAGGGACCTTCAACCCACCGTTAACGATATTAAAAAAATCACCTGCCAAATTATATGATTGAAAAGATACCTTTAGGCTTTGGGACCAAATGAGGGCTCCAAATATACCCATGCGGTATGTTAGAGGTGGATCCCTGTGCACCACTCAGGTATGTGACTGGTCGCAGCTTCAGCTTCTTTTTCCTGAACTCATTAATCATGTCTCGTATTCCAAGCCAAATCATAGAATCAACAATTTGATACGAAAGCTGCAACAAGAATTCAACAAAGTTAACTAAGAGAGCATTAGAAATAAAACTATTTGAGTATTGTACAAGCAAATAACAGAAGTAATAAAGAGATGAATGTAAATCCTCTCTCTAATGTAATAATGGTAATAATTGGAGAATAGTTTTTCCACTTTCCACTCATTCTTGTATCATAACAACAGAGATGTAAATGAGTAAGAATAATCTAATCCCTAGCCTCCCCCCCCCCCCCCCCAACCAAAATGGGACCAACTGCACAGATGAAAATAGAGAGGAATGAAAACTGTAGGACCCTCGTGATAGGATGGAAAAACACTTCAAACATTTGAAAACAATTTTTCTTTTGGTTTCAAATATGTAGAACCCTCTTAACTATAACATAGTTAATATATTTTATTGGTCAGAAAATGTAAATTTTGAAGTCCTTCTAACCTGTTAGTTCATTCTCACCGCAGATTACGTCATATGCAATGCACATAGATTTAACTAATACCAAGAGAGCTTTTGAGGACATTACAGAAAATAAAAAAGTTTACAGTAAATATCAACACATTGAAGAAGACAATTCTAACCCGATTTCCAGCAGATTGTTTGACGCGAGAAAGAGGATGTGGAAATTCACTGGTTGGTCTGCCAAGAGAATAACCTTAGATAATGGTAGAAAATATAAACTGAACATTCAATTAAATGTAGCAAGGTAAGTACAACTCTCTAGTTTGATCATATTTCCTGAAATGTATTCAGTCCGACATTGCAACTAATAAACAACAGTATACCCCAAAATGAACAATACTCACGTCCATGGCATGGTGAAAAATATGTGAATTGGTACTTTCAACGCCTCTGCCACATGTGTATGTCCTGGACAAGAATTCGTCTATGTCAGCACTCGGACTCAGAGTTCCAATTGTGCATAAAACATAAATAACACGAAGCCCTGGAACCAAAAAATTGAAAACATATTAAACAAACCGAGTGTTCCTCAATGGTTCAAGATTGAAGTGCAAGTATGATAAGTGATGGATAACATAATCTGGATCTGATATCCGTAGTATGCAGTTCACAGGCATGGTAACCATTTAGAAGACCAGCACAGGTGCTCAAGCAAAGTATAGAATTTGTATGCAATAAACCTCTAAGTACTATGCTCTCCAGATTTATTTTTGCGGGCACCTTTTTAACATATTGATCATTGAACCAAAATGTAAAGCTAATTTTATTATCTGAGTGTGCAGTAACAACACATGCTTTCCAATGAAAAAACAATAAAGTCGATCAACCACAAAAAAATTTCTAATGATAATTTGCAGTAATAAATTAGATAAAGGAAGCACCTTTACTAAGTAACTTGCTTCTTAGCCTCCGAAGTGGTTAATATTGTGAAAATATCCAGGTTTTCATGAAGATACAGGTAAGAATCCAAATTACACTGATACAGCAAATGATCTGAAGAAGAAAGTAACAAAGAAACACTGTATAAGAAATTAGTAAATTAGAAATAACTAACCATATGCTGGTGGATTTGCAATAATGGCATCTGTCTTGAAGGGAATGCCCGAATCCATATCTGGCTCTTTGCAGGCCGCAAGCAAAGAAAATATGATATCCTTCATCTGTTTTCGTTGAATAGGTATTTCTGAAGGTGAAGAAGGTAGAAAACCTTTATTCTTGACCATGTCTGTTCACCCACAAAAAAAAAAGTTCAGCAAAGCAACGAATTGTTAAAGTTGATAAAAGTAAAACAGAAAGCAAATAAGATAGTTCAAGTACATTCTGCAAGAACTTTGGGATCTCCTCCTAAAGGGTAAAACTCCAACCCAGCTGTCAATACAAACTCTTTGAAGTTAGCATGAGTTGCAAGTCTAACACGATGGCCGTAGTCCTGTAAGTAAACTACTAGATCAGTTTACATAACCGAAACGGAACCTTCTATAATATAATGAACTGTACATAGTATTAATATATTTATAGATACAGATATATGAGCAAGATATATAACCCCTGCCAATCATTGGAGTGGTAGACATGAGTGAGTGAGTGAGTGAGAGAGAGAAAGAGAGGTGGTTGAGAAATGAAAGTTACTTAGGGTATGGCTTCTGTTAATATATGGAATGGCTATAAAATATGACTATATATTCAAACACCAAATGTACTCAAAAGCTTACTCTGCTATGCAGTGGACTAACCATTATCGATCATATCTTAGCTACCTTTCCAGATAGTCAAAAAACGCAAAAATAAATAAATAAATAATCAACTTAATATTCCTTCCTCACAGGATGACGTAACTCAATTTTTTTAGGAAAACGCATTGATTTTAGTCATAAGACTTTCACTTCTTCATACTTTCAACTTCTTAAAGGTCGCAAAGTTAGATCACAAGTGAATTTTGAAAGTGAACTACAAATATCCAAACAAATTCATAGGTTTTAAGGTTTGGCAATACACCTTAACTGATAAAGAAAGGGTCACGTTTTTTTTTCAAAATTGCACACTTCATCTTTCAAGCAAGGAACATTGGACCTTGCTTACATATTCACTCATTTGAGAGAAATCATTAACTGAATACTCAATACAGTGCTACAGTCATCTAGCTAAGAAGATGAAACAGACAAAACATATAAAAACTTTACCATATAGTGAATTATATATTTTTTTTAAATGAAACAATGAATTAACAAAATATTTGAAATATTAACCGTAAGAATAGCATATTCAGGAAACTTTAGAGAAAAAGTAAAGATGAAGGGGAAAAGAACCAACCTGTAAACATTTTCCAATAGCAACAAATGGTTGGACATCTCCTCGAGTACCTACAATAAGAATAACTATTTGTAGGGGAGGTATACAGTGAAGGTCAGTTAACTCTAGAGGTTCTTCTTCAATAGCTTCAGCAGGGACATCCTCAGAACCAACTTCAGATGAAGTAGGTTCATTGCTTGGAACTTGCACTTCTATAGTTCCATCATCTTTCACTGTAGCTATTCGATTTAACATTTGAAGCTGTAGTAAAAGAAGAGAAGAGTAACCCAAAAAAAAGCATAAATAAGTTGAACCATAAATAGCATGGCTGCTAGTTCATTCAAAACAAATGGTATGAACAGTAGAAAGTTAGAACAAAGACAAGGCAAAATTTGAAAAAACATTCTTCAAGAAAAAAGATGGAATAGGAGCAAGTGTATCCATATAACATAGCAGCCAGTAACATACTCGTTACAGATAAATAATGGACAAATTCAGACAGGTGAGACGAGACTCCCTTGTCATTGACATTATGTTGGCTAATTACCAACACTTTGGGTTCACATTTGTTCACGTATTCAACTGAAAGCGTGTGATCTACCTAAGAAACGTTGGGCCGAAGCACAATATCTGTAGTTATGTACTTTTTAGTAGAAATGTGGCGAAGCCCCTCTTGTCCATACACCACAGTCTATGGAATTTGGAATTGACTAAAGGGGAATACTTCAAGTGAATAATCAACCATAAAATTTGGCCAATTGATCTTAAAGATCCATAGCTGGTCTATTTATGGGAAAGGCTTAATATATGAAGTGCATACCAGTATCAGTGATGTATGCTTTACTTTCGCATGGTCAGGATTTTTTTTGTCAAGCATGATCATCATATTTATCGTTCTCTATTGGTGTGAAGATTGTATTAAGTGATTAAAGAAATAGAAAGATATGAGGAAAGAGAAGAGACTTGTGTAAGATCAGAAGACATATCGAACATAATGCATGAGTTAGGACTAGTATTGCATGATTCAAACATAATTGTTATGAATAAGACATAGTTGAATGAATTAAATAGCAAAAGTGAATATTGGAGAGGTCGATCATTGATGGAGTGGAAATTATAACAACCCCCCCCCCCCCCCCCCAACCGACCTTTAAAACCAATGTGCTGTTAAAACATATCTCAAAAAAAGCTTTACACGATTTGAGAGGTTCATTGTTAGGTGCCAATATTCAGACTAACAAGTTCAGATTCTACAAGTTAATATGGTCACTGAGCTATATTATTATCTAACTGAAAAAAAAAACATCATTTGTATAAGGAAACAAAGTTATAGCTAGAGAATCCAAATCAATGATTTAGATCCTCAAGAATATGGAGTCATAATCAATCTAGTATGTTACCATAAGGTGTATTATAATTATTCAAATGGTATCCCTCGGACATATAGTTTAAATGCCCTAGGTGTTTCCATCTACTGTCAACCGGAACTCTGTAATAAGGATAGATTAAAACCAAACCAATAGTAATTCCCCGATTTACAAACCAGGGCCAGATCCGATTAAAAATATAATATAGTATAGAAGATACCATCATCATCCAAGTACTAATCATTCAAAATAATATGGGGGGCAACATGCACAATGTCCAACCTTCTTTTTGTCCGAAATTTTGTCATCCAATAACTGAGCTGCAAGACCAGTACGCGGATTGTGCCCTTGTCTCTCAGTTTGTGACCTTTTAAAGTTTTGTGAGCTTCCGGATGTCACTGGTATTTCAGCTTTTTGTGTACCTCCGGGCATGGTATTTGACCTGGGTAGACTCCTGTCATTTATCGCTAAATTAATGGGAAAAATCAGAAGCTGTCAGAATGCAATAACTGACTAATAATACCCTCTATGCTCAATAAAAGTGCCAAATATGTAAAATGAGTTAATCACCATAAATAGCAATAATACCCCCATCGTTTTCTTACTATAATAATTGTGAAAATCACCCAATGCTAGAGAATATAATTGCTCAGGCGTAATGAATGCTTTTCAATATTTCGGTTGTTTCGTAATAATTAAGAATTAAATAAAATCACTACAAATCACAAATGAGATTACAATTACATTTGCAGATAATTAGAGAAAATATCCAGCCATTATTATGCAATCCAGCGGTCCACAAAGATGGTTGAAACAAAGTGCACAGCTGAAAAGCATAATGTTACTCGCTCGTGACCAAATTGTTGTATGCGTGCAGTGCATAAGGGTGTGGTAATTTGAGGAGTTGGGCTGGTGTACTTAACAGGAAAGCGGTTCAATTAGGCCAGTAACGATAGATGTCCATATTATGCCTATAATAAGTTTTCCCTTTTGGATTTATGTCTTGCACACTTGATCAAACGAGAAGAGATGACGGGTGAAGCAAAAAAGGATTCGAAGCGGCATTGGAGGAAGAAGAAAGCAGAGCTGCAAGAAGAGTTTGACAGTCTGCATGATTAGGGCTGTAAATCGGACCGGACGGGATCGGATAGCCATATGTTCAAGCTCGGACCGAAATTCTACTCGGACGAGCTTATGTCCGGCTCGGTCTAGGTCGGACAAAATTTTTATAGTCCGGACTCGGTTCGGTAAGGCTTCGGACCGCAATAATATTCGGACGGACTTATGTCCGGTTCGAGCTCGGTAAAAAATCAGACCGAATAATTTGTTCAGGAACGGTTCGTATAACAGTTCGAACGGTCCGCGGTCGGACCATTTCTCGAGCCGGACTCGGACGGGCAACGGGCCGTCCTGTGTATTTTACACCCCTATGCATGATGCTCTCTCGGACTTGGAGTTAGGCAATTGCAGTCGACTGCCTTTTGTGGCAGTCGACTGCCTTTTGTGGCAGCTGGCAGTTTTTGGCTAGGTCCTAGTGATTCGATTGAAGCCCAATTCTTCCCATGTTAGATCGTATGACTCTTCTCATATGGCTATCTCTTCATGATAGATCGGATAACCATTGTATCAAGAATATTCTCTAGTTCTATATATACTATTGTATTGGCCTCCTTTGAGAGGTAAGAAAGAAAGTACTTAATTGAAGAGAGTTTGAGAGATTTTCCAATTGTAAATAACAAATATCTTCTGCTGAGGCTTGAGAGATAGATAGGTTCTTTGTGAGAGTCGTTCTAACTCTTGTATGTTCTCTAGTTGAATATCATCTCGGTTATTTCTCTTCCGAATTAGGTGTAGCCAAATCGGAACAAAATTGTATGCTTTTGTGTGTTTGATTTAATCTACTATTTTGCTTGGTGGTTTGTAGTGATCGTGTCACATAAACTCAGCAAGAATTTATAACAATTGGTATCAGAGCGTCAGGTTGCAGAAGGGGTTAATTGAATTCCTTGGAGATGGCAGATCATTCACGAAGATCAAGTGGTTCGACAAAAAGATCAACTTTTCTCTCTGGAAGGTGGACATTTACAATGCATTGGTTCAACATAGCTTTGATCTAACTCTATAAGGAGATAAAGGAAGACCAATCGGCACAAAGTAGTAGAATTTGGAGGATAATTATTGTAACACCCCGTGTTACTTTCAAAAAAAATATATGTATAAAAAATATATGTTTTAAAAAAAAAGAGTATAGTGTTGGCTGGTTGTTTAAAAACATATGTATGGGATGGCATGCATGCATTATGAAATTAAATGGAGAATGAACTGGGGGCCCCACATGTAAATGTTAAAAGCAGTCATGTGCATTTCGGTAGAGTATGGAAGAATGGGAAGGAAATGTCCCACATCGGAAATTTCATATAATAAAATATAATATAAATAATATTAGCCAAGGATGAAGAGTCACCTAATCGGTTAACCAACTTTTGAGAAACAGCCTGTGGTGGGCAGTTCTACTACATAGTATCTAATTTGTCTTATAAATTGTATAAATTGTTTGAGCTAGGGGCAGGGGCGTTACAACTATTTAGAAGTCTTGGATTTAATCTGGCTATTATTGACATGCGATGTCAGGTGCAACCTCGTAAAGGGGCGAAGCGCGCCGAGTTTTTGGGCAAGACTCGAAACTGACTACTCGAAATCACCGTTTCAGGATCAGATGTACCATAAGAGAAAGATTTCGGGTTTCTCAATGAAGGAAAGTACCGCTCTTATAGATCATACAATGGAGTTCAATACGAAGTTATCTGAACCGATGGCGATTAACGCAGATGATCCAAAAGCTTCCAACCTGATATATTCATGGCCAAATTTATCCAACTTGAAAACTACAATGCTAGACGGAAAATCTGTCAAGAAGAAGTTTTCGATGGCAGGTGTGATCGAGAATTAGGAGTATTTGACTAGAGTCAAGAAAGCTAATCTACTTTATTCACTCAGCAGTTATGTTCTATTTTATATTCACGTTTATGTGTATTCTTAGTCCTTGTAACTTAAGGCTTGACTCTTGAATATTGAAGTCTCATTTTGGAGAATATTTAGTTTTTTTTAGCCTTCAAATTTATTTCTTTTAATTTTAGGAAATTATTTAGAATTTTACAATTTTTTTGTTAATTAATTTTTAATTTTTATATTAAAACTAAAAACTCTTCATAGCTTACGCTATCTGTTACGCTATTTATGTGTTTGCTCTATTAATGAATTGAGCGTTACACTTGCGTTATCGCTATTTTCAACATTATCAACATGGTCAATGCAGTTGATTCAGGTGATAACTTAGACTTTCTTCTTATTTCAAGTTATTTAGATATGGGTTTCAGCTGTATTCATGATTCGGATAGTTCTTCTCATATTTGCTCCGAGAGGAAAATAGTTTCTACTTACAAGTCTACATCAGTTTATTGTGTGAGAACGAGCATTGATGAGATTTGTGAAGTAATGTGTCGGAGAATAGTTAAGTCAGAGATGTCAGAAGGTCATGCATATTTTTTGTTGAAACGAAGCCTGATATCCGGGAGAAGTATGAAAGCACCGGGCTGCATATACTTAACTTGATGTGGAGTTCTATTAGTTTGGAAAAGTTGTAGTAAGGTGATGAAGGGTGAGAGGGGGATGGGACAGAGTCAGCACCTCTACCAGATCTAAAGTAGACAAACCCAATTTTGGATACTTACTAAATTAGGTGTCTTAGGACTGTACTTGATAGTCCAATCAAAACCCATCCACTTCAAATTTTCACCTAACTACCACCAAACTTCATCCTAATCCCCCCAACTCTAATCCAATCAAAACCCAAAACCAGATTCAAAATTCAAAATCAAAGATTCACTACAAACTCATGAGATCCAGCACAAGCATCGTCTAAACTACTTTAAAAGCCCCAATTCTTCGAAAATTCAAGTTTCGGAAGTTGAGAGAACGAACCAGAAGTGGAGTTCCCAACTTTGGGATTGTCGTCGGCCATTGTTCGCGTCTGGAGCTCGAGAACAAAGGATTCTTTTTTGGTTTTTTTTTATGGAAGCGAAGAAGAAAAAGAATAAAGTGAGAGAGAGAAGAGGGGTTTGGTGCTAAAAATGGAGATTAAGAAATTAATTAATTATTAAGAAATTGATTAATTATTAATTAATCGATTGAGTAGAGAATAATACTCCGCTTTCTTTTCTTTTGGTGTTCAGTCCCTCACAATTTTTATATTGCTAGTTTAGGCCCTCACTTTTTTTGTTTCGTTTTTACATTATCAGACGAAAAAAAAAATAGAGTAACTACAACGACTAGGGGTGGTGGGTGGTTTGTTTGGAAGTAAATCAGCTGCGAATTTTGGGCAAAAATTAAAGTTCCCTCCAACGTTTGACTCGAGTACAATATATTCATATAATGTTTGAAAAAGTACACTAAACTCATTTCTCCGTAACTTAACCACAGTCGTTAAGTTATAATTATTAAATTACTCTTTTGCCCTTACATTTTCATAATCAAATCTCTTCTTCTTTTTCCTTTTTCTTCATTCTTTTTTTCCCTTTCATTTTTCTATATTCTTCTCTTTCTACATTCTTTTTTTTCTTCTTTCCAAAATTTCAGATTCATTGTTCAATTGTATTGAAAAGAGAAACCAAAACCTTATCAACCGAATTAGATTCTTTCTAGAAAAATGAATCATGTGTGTTTGGAGATCCCATATTCATTCAACAACTATTTGATGGGTTAGAAAAAAAATCATCCAGTGGTTGTTGAATAAACGACTTTTCAGTAATAAAACAAATTGGACTACTTAGTACTTAGGAAAAGGGTATTTGACACCACTTGTATTTTCTTTGCACTAGAATGATATGGCAACATGATCTTAATTCTTAAGGAACAATATTGCTCGTAAGTAATTTAGTCACGTCATTTAATCACTCTGTATGACGTGATTTTCCCTTACAGATAGATACAAGGCTTCCTTTTTTGCTAAATAAGTCAAATATGTTCTGACTCTGCAAATGCAACTTGTAGGAAGTGACTCTAGATGAATGTACAATATCTGCTGCAGCTACTGCAGGCCCATGGTGTAGCATCTATACGCATTAGCTTTTATGAATGACTACTACATTTGTTATATATATATATATATATATCCCCGTTAGTAAGAGAGTGCAGAGAGTGCAGAGAGTTTGAGAATGTAATTTACTACTTTATCGAAGGTTTTGGGTGGGTCTCACATGGTGGTGCGAGCTCACAGGATTTAAATTGGATTGACTGAGATGTATATGCAGTACCATGTAGAATACGTCTGGTTTGGCATGAGAAAACCAAGAGAAAGTGTAGTATCATGCTTTACGACTCTATTTGACTCACTAGCTTGTTCTCATTTGCAAATTTAGTGTATGATACTGGGTTCCATATTAAACTGGGATGACACTTGTGATTAGAAGCAACAAATTGTGATCGGGATATATTCTGGCATTGTAGACTGCAGTAAATGGAGTTTGGGTTAGGTTCTGGGTGCACAGTCGTGCTTTTGGGCACCAGGGACCTAATACCGGAGACCGTACATGGAAGAACTTACGAAGTGCAATTGGCTCCTCCAATTTTGTCTGTGATCTGTAGAGAAACACCTGAAGAATTGAATCTGCACAAATTTTCCAATGCGGTGTTGTTAAACTCTGTATCCATATGAAAAATATACGAAAATTTGAAAGTTAGTTGGCGGTGATACACTGGCTGTACATGGAAAAGTTTGTTTAATTCTGAAAGAAAATTGTGTCAAAATTTTGAAAGTGAACGAACAACTATAAAGTGGTGTTGATAAACTCTTTGTAAAGAAATTCAGGTGAACATGCTGTCAAAATTACAAAGTGAATGAACGACTCTAAAACAATGTCAATAAACCCGCCATCCAAAGAAAACACTGTCAAAATCAGCTTCAAAGTGGTACAAATAAACCCTGCCCACCGAAACTCACCTTGAGAATTCAACATCAAACATTACCAAACAATTCTAAATGGTGTTAATAATCCTTCTTCGTCCATGACAAACAAATCTGAAGCGGTGTATATTAACTCTCTATTCAAAGGACAAAACTGTGAAAATAAACTTTAATGCAAATCACTACAGTATCTGATGCTGTTAGTATAGAAAAATGAAAGAAGAAAAAATGACTGAAGAAAGGGAAGAAGAGAGAAAAATGAAAGAAAAAAAAAAGAATGAAGAAAAAGGAAAAAGAAAAAGAGATTTGATTATGAAAGGGTAAGGGTAAAAACGTAATTTAATAATTATAACTTAACGGATGGGGTTAAGTTAACGGAGAAATGAATTTAGTGTACTTTTTCAAACGTTATATGGGCATATTATACTTAGGCCAAACGTTGGGGGGGGTACATTGGTTTTTGCCTGCAAATTTTTGGCATTTTCGTTCTCATTTCCGACCTTTTTGATCGGATAAGAATCCATTGTTCACAATTTTTTTATTCATTGATTTTCCTCCTCCTCTCTCTCTCTCTCCACTTATGTGATTTTCTGTCTTTTACTTAACTAACAAAACTCTATATATACCACTCAATCCCCCCCCCCCCTCCCTCCCTCCCCCCCCCCCCCCCCCCCCCCCAATGTGGGACTGCGTCCCCACATTGGTTTTTTTGTTTTGTTTTTTTGTGGAGGTTTTTTTTGTTTCGATTTTTTTTATAATTGAGTTTCAGTTTTATAACTGAGTTCTGGCTTTTTTTGTTTCGGTTTTTTTGGTTTTTTTTTGTTTAATTTAGTTAATTAAATTTAAACCGTAATTTTTTTAAGAATAATTTCAAGTCAAACAAAAAATTCAACAGCTGTTTTAAATTATTTTTGCTACAGTATTACTACAACACAACCAAAGCTAATCTATAATGGAAAACAATTCAAGCTACAGTAAATCTACATCCAACCAAAACTATTTTAAGAAATTAAATCCAATGATTTACTTTCACTATAATGTTCCTCCCTCGCTACAGTAAATCTACATCCAACCTGTTGAAAAATCGATTTGGGGAAAATAATTATTATTCTTGTTGTTTTATTTCTTTTCTGTATACATCTATATATATGAATTACATTCTTGGAGAAGAAGAAAAGGGATTGAGAGGAGATTGGGGAGATGAGAGATTTGGGGAATCTGTTTCCTATATATTAGGAAACAGAATATACAATTATTATATTTCAACACTCCCCCTCAAGTTGGTGCATAGATATCGAACATGCCCAACTTGTCAACAAATTTCCAGAAGAGCCGAGTCGAAACAGCCTTGGTTAGGATATCTGCGAGTTGATCTTCTCACTTCACCTTGGATATCTCAATAACTTTCTCATCTAATTTTTCTTTGATGAAGAATCTGTCCACCTCTACATGTTTCGTCCTATCATGCTGAACTGGATTAGCCGCAATATCACACGCCGCTTGACTATCACAATACACCATCATAGGTTCCTTTGGACCATAACCTAAGTCCTACAACAGGAGTTTCAACCATAAAGCTTTTGTTATACTTAAAGCTACTCCGCGATACTCAGCCTCTGCACTAGAGCGTGCAACAACATTTTGCTTCTTGCTCCTCCATGTAACTAAATTTCCTCCAACAAAGGTGAAATATCCTGAAGTGGAGCACCTATCAATTGTAGATCCTGCCCAATCAGCATCAGTATATACCTCAACCTTCAAGTGTCCATGTTTCGCAAATAAGACTCCTTTTCCTGGGGCTGACTTAATGTATCTCATAATTCTCATTACCGTGTCCATATGTTGTTCCCGAGGTGTATGCATAAACTGACTTACCACACTTAAAGCATATGACAAATCTGGCCGTGTATGTGCAAGATACATTAGTCGTCCAACCAATCTCTGATATCTTTCCTTATCACAAGGCACTTGATCAACTTCGTTGCATAGTTTCATTCCTTCTTCCAATGGTGTACTAATCGGTTGACAAGTGGACATTCCAGTTTCCTTCAATAAATCCAGAGCATATTTTCTTTGAGAAAGAAATATCCCCTTTCTTGAGCGAGAAACTTCAATACCAAGGAAGTATCTCAAAGGACCAAGATCTTTCATTTCGAACTCTTGTGACAAGTAGTTCTTTAATGCCTTCATCTCCTCAGGATCATCTCCAGTTACTATCATATCATCGACATAAATAATGAGAGCAGTAATTTTACCTTTTTCCTTTTTAGGAATAGAGTATGATCAGAATTACTCTGATAGTATCCGAATGTCCTCATTGCCTTTGTAAATCTCCCAAACCAGGCTCTTGGCGACTGCTTCAGTCCATACAATGCTTTCTTCAGACGACATACTTTGTTGCTGTGTTGGACTGGTCTGTTCGACCCTGGTGGAAGATCCATATAGACTTCTTCTATCAATTCCCCATGCAAAAATGCATTTTTCACATCAAATTGCTCCAACGGCCAGTCAAGATTGGCAGCAAGTGTCAGTAAGACTCGAACAGTACTGAATTTTGCCACTGGTGTGAATGTATCTTCATAATCAATTCCATACGTTTGAGTGTACCCTTTGGCAACCAGCCTTGCTTTGTATCGCTCTATTGAACCATCAGACTTATACTTCACTGTATAAATCCATCTGCATCCTACTGGCTTCTTTCCTGCTGGCAGTTCGACTATCTCCCAGGTCTCATTCTTTTTCAAGGATTTCATCTCCTCATCCATAGCTGCTTTCCACCTTGGATCAGTAAGGGCTTCCTGCACACTGTTAGGAATAGATACAACAGATAATTGATTCACAAATGACTTATATGATTCAAACAATTAGTGAGTTGACACATAATGACTCATGGGGTACTTGACTTTACTAGTGGGATTAGGCTCGTAAGTGGATTTGGGGATACCTCTAGTAGTACGGTTTGGGAGTTCTCTTCTTGGATCTTCTGACAGCGATGACGATTGGTTTTGGGGTTCTGCTGGGAGTAGAGATAGATCTGATGGTACTGGTGGTGGAGATGGCTCATCTTCATGGAGGCTCGGCACTGACTGCAGATCTTCGTGGAAATTTTCTTCCTCAACCAAGTCTTCATTCAAGTGATCGTCATTACTTACATCCTGATTTTCTCCCCTTATATCTGATTGTTCAGTTTGAATAGTAACCACTTCATCATAGGCAAGAGTTTGAACTTCACTTCGGTACTCCCCCTGAAGTTCAACCTCAGAGGAAAAATACATCTCATCTTCATGGAACACAACATCCATAGTCACAAACATCTTTTGAGTTGGTGGGTGAGAGCACCGATACCCTTTCTAATTCTGTGCATATCCCACGAAAGCACAACGGACAGCTCGAGGAGTTAACTTATTGCATTCATGTTGATGAAGATGAACAAATGCAACACACCCAAACACACGAGGTGGCAAGTTGACAACTTTTGGTGCATTCACAGCTCCAGTTAATGTTTGAAATGGTGTGAGGAAGTTTAGGATTTTAGAGGGAACTCGGTTGATTAAGTATGCAGCAGAAGCAAGAGCTTCTCCCCAATAAATGAGTGGCATATTTCCATGGATGAGAGAAGCACGGACCACTTCGAGTAAGTGTCTATTTTTCCTTTCTGCAACCCCATTCTATTGAGGTGTATACGAGCATGTAGTCTGATGAACAATTCTGTGTTCCACCAAATATTGTTGCAGATTTGAACTTAGGTACTCTCCGCCATTATCACTCCTAAGAACTTGAATCTGTGAATTATACTGAATCATAACATGCTTGTAAAATTTTTGAAACAAACCACTAACATCACTTTTCGACTTCATCAAACAAATCCAAGTCATACGGGTACAGTCATCAATAAAGGTCACAAACCATTTGGCTCCTCCAAATGTTGGTTTTGGATGGACCCCAAACATCAGAATGAATAATCATAAAAGGAAGAGAGCTTCGACTTGGACTTGGAGGAAAAGAGACACGATGATCTTTTGCGAGTTCACACACATCACACCGAAAGGCAGATATATCCAACTTCAAAAATAAACTTGGAAATGATTTTTTCAAATAACCAAAGGAAGCATGCCCTAGACGTCGATGCCATAGCCAAATATCTGATTTCTTCTTCTCATCTTCGGATCCTTCCACACTTAGAGCATTAGTCAACTTGCTCGAACATTCAGATTCTAAATCTAAGTAATAGAGCTTCCCGTGTCTAACCCCATAACCAATCGTCTTGCGAGTCCGAATATCCTTAAACACACAATGTAAAGGCCAAAAAACTACAATACAATGTAAGGCAGTGGTTATTTGGGCAACAGATAATAGGTTGAAATTCAAGGATGGCACAACTAGGGCAGTATCTAAGGTTAGGTTTGTGAGGTGTATGGTACCCTCGCCAGTAATAGTGGCAGGATCACTATTGGCAGTGGACACAGTTGATTTAGTAATTGGTTGAAAATTTTGAACTTGTCTAGAATCAAAAGTCATATGGTCGGTAGCACCCGAATCAATTATCCATGCACTATTCATAACAGAAGCAGAAATATTACATACCTTACCATCATTACCTACAGCTGTAACTAATGTAGAGGCGAGTCCAATACTCTTCTCAACTCCATCAATTTGTCCCATGGTAGCGGCACAAGAAAACAACGGATCTAATTTGATCAGCAACAGCAAATAGGAGCATTCAGACCAGCAAGCTGATTTGATCAGCAAACCCCAAAAACAACAATCTGGATTTGGATCTTCAGCAAACAACAACTCAAAAAAAAAATAGTAACGGAGCACAGTGGTATTGTCAGGAAACTTCGGATCGAGGTCGGGATCGACAGCGGCACACAATAAGAAGGAAACCTCGGGATCGGGATCGTCGACAGGGACAGAGGCTTCGGGGATTGATGATGGCGACGGGATCAGGGATCGATGATGGCGACGCGAGAGAGAGACTTCAGGGGTGTCGAGCGGTGGTGGTCGCTGGCGTGGCCGGTGATCGGGAAGAGGATGAGGGCGTCGATTGCTATAATAGGGAGGGAAGAGTAGCAAATGGCGGGTTCAGGCGTCGGGGATGGGCATTACTGGATGAGGGCGGCGAGTCGATGAGCGGCGCTCGGGAGGAAAGCGGCAGTGTTGAGGGCGTCGATGAACTGGGCGTCGACTGGCGACGTCGGAGGGTGGTCGGGATCGGGGCCTTGACGACGACAGAGAGGAGCATCAGGGAGTTCGGGGTTGTCGAGGGTTCGTGAATGTCGGTGACTGGTCAGGATCGGGTCGGGATGGAGGCGTCAGATTCGATCACCTCCGTCTCTTCTTCTTCAACTAGCCTAGATCTTGTTAGGCTCTGATACCATGTTAAAAAATCGATTTGGAGAAAATAATTATTATTCTTGTTGTTTTATTTCTTTTCTGTATACATCTATATATATGAATTACATTTTTGGAGAAGAAGAAAATGGATTGAGAGGAGATTGGGGAAATGAGAGATTTGGGGAATCTGTTTCGTATATATTAGGAAACAGAATATACAATTACTATATTTCAACACAACCAACCCACCCCCTAGGGCTGGCTCAAGAAAATTGCAAAGACAACCTCATTGTTCATGAAAACAAAAAAAATTATCTTTTGATTTTTTCAGATGGTTTCTTTATAAATTCTTCTTCTTCCGAAAAATATGCTTTATCTATAATCTATCTCTAATCTCTAATATTATAATGGGAGAGTTGAGGTTGTCATTTGTAGACAACCAACCATCTAATCTCAACCATTTTTGTTTAAGTGAGAATTATATTAACCATTCATTTACTCAACTATTGTTAGTTACCGTAATACCCTCCAAGTTCAAATTTATTTACAACATAATTATTTACAAAAGTGTCACTCATATAAATAAAAATTGATGCCACTATGGGTAATTTGTAAAGAGTATGTGATGACTAAAGGGATGTCGCATGTTCAAGGCCATATTATATCTTAGTATTAACTTTAAAAAGAAATTTTTTTAATAGGATGTGCATTGCACCTGTAGATTACTAGTAACTATTATAACTAATAATATGCACGTGCGATGCACATTCTAATTAATTTATAGGCTAAATTTAAACAAAAACCCACTGAACTTTGGGTCATTTTAAAAAAACCGCACTAAATTTTTTTTTAATAAAAAAAAGCACAAAACTATAGTTTAAAAAAACACACTAACAGAGTTAGGGTTAGTTCAGTAGGGTTTATTTAAACAACTGATTAGTTAAGTGGTGTTTTTTTAAACACAAATGAAAGATGAAATTGGTTTTTTTAAATTTAGCCTAATGGAAACATGACTCCGTAAAAGTGAGTTTTTTAAAACTATAGTTCTGTGCGGTTTTTTATATAAAAAATAACTTAGTGCGGTTTTTTTTAAAATGGCCCAAAGTTCAATGTTTTTTTATACATAAATTTAGCCTAATTTATATATATATATATATATATATATATATATATATATATATATATATATATATATAATAAAACACAAAGAAAGCTATAAAGTGGCTCTCCTTAAATCCCCCCAAAATCAAATGCCCAGATCTAACCTCACAAAACACATTCCCCCCCCCCCCCCCCCCCCCTCCCCCCCCAAAAAAAAGTTTTCCCCCAAAACTCAAATTCAAATCCCCCAAAACAACTCTTTTATTTATTTAATTATCACACTCTCTCTCTCTTTCTATATTTATATATATACATGGACTTTATTTACAACTAATTATTGTCATACTATTCAAACTTGAGCTACATAATTGTTGATTTACTGTTTACATGACTTTTCATATGCTGTATCGTTCTGAAGACGTGCCGTAGGCACGTGCCCACGGGAAAATTCTAGTATATATATATATATATATATATATATATATATATATATATATATATATATATATAAAGCTATCAAGTGGCTCTCCTTCAATTTCCCCAAAATCGAAGGCCCAGATCTAATCTCACAAAACACATTTTCCCCCCAAAACTCAAATTCAAATCCCCCCTAAAACAACTCATTTATTTATTTAATTATTTCTCCTCTCTCTCTCTCGCTCTCTCTCTCTCGCTCTCTCCCCCACGGGCAAATCTAGTATATATATATATATATATACTCTTTATAAATTACCCACAGTGTCGCAAACTTGTATTTTATATATGAATGACACGTTTGTTAATAATTATGTCGTAAATAAATTTAAACTTTGAGGGTATTTTGGTAATTAACAACAGTTGATGTAACACCCCGCAAAATTAAAAATTACAATTTTGCCCTTGTGTGTTACGCACGTGCATTTTGTAACGTGTTTTCATCACGTATTTTGATTACCGACTATTTATACATTTCTCGTACATTTTATCCTATTTGGGTTAACTAAAATATTGAATTTCAATCTCTGGGTTTTACGTGCTTTTTACGTATTTTTTTGTGCACGTATCGATTATGAGTTTTCGCCGCTACGTACAATATTTTCTATGTGTTTAAATTATTTATTTTATGTATTTAAATCTATTTTATAAAACGAAAATTCATTTTCCCCTTATTTTGATTAAAATGCATTTTTTCGATATTCTGCACGTATAATGCACGTGTTTTCTACGTACGTGACAATTACGTCGTGGAATATATAAAATTAATAAATATAATTTTCTTATATTATATTTTATTATTTTGAATATTTTTCCGTTGATAAAACCGAATTTTCGCATTTTAATATTTTACGTGCAACGCACGTGTTTTAGGCGAACATATTTGAGTATGTTTATTTTCAAAATAAATTCTGGAGTGTATAACACGCCGTAATTTCGAATTAAAAACATAATAGTATATATACTTTGGAATATGTGGCTGATAGTATATGTTATAAATGTTTGTATGAGAAATATATAATGGAGTTGGAAAAAATTGACAGTATGGAAGATATATATTGAAATATATGTTGAATGATGTAATGGACTGTGCATTTGTGATGGTCTTTGGTCTTCTATGTGACGTGGCAATTCCATAGGTCCACCCGGGAGTGACTTGGAGCCGTTGGCTGTGCATACATTGAAGAGAATGTATAGTATTGAAATAAGTTGGAATGGTGTTTTGACGTGGGTATGACCGGATTGCATGGGGAGAGGAAGAGGTAGGGAGGTTATGGGAGTTACAAATGTGAAGAGGTGGACAAATGAAAAGATGGGAGTTTGGGAAGTTATGAAACGTGAAAGGTTGGAGATTAATTTTAGTAATTTATTAGGTGTGTAATTTTGTAAATTGAACCCTAGCAAAATCCTATAAATAGCCCCATCCTCTTATCTTTTGTCCACACCAAAAAAAAATAATAATAATAAGAATAAGAAAGAAAGAGAGAAAAGAAAAGAGAAGAAAGAAAGAAAGAAAGAAAAAAGAGTGAGAGTTTGTGTTTGGAGGAGTCTTTCTAGAAGAAGAAGACCAAGGAAGTGCTAGAGGAGCTAGGAGGGCTTCAAGCAAATTGTTCGATCTACAACTAAGGTGGGTGATCCTATACTTTCTAAATTATAGGGAATGCATGCTATTATGATTAATGAGTAGTATAAATTTTGATTATGATAAAATAAAACAATCTATACTATTGGATGTGGTGAATAGTCATAAATCATGATTATGATTAGTAAAGTTAATAGTGAGAAAAGAATAATTGATTAGTTTGTCATAAACTAGTATACATGAATGTAAAATTTTGATTATGTGAATAATTGTTGAGATTTTCTTTTGATAAGCAACTATATTTTTGTAAAGTAAATTTGATGCTATTCAACTCATTGATTGCAAAAGATGTAGTGTGCTACTTTGATTGAATTGAATAAATGCAAGTTCGTGTAATAATTTGAAAGTTAGTTTTATTTTTATGCATTATAAAATTATGAGTTACTGTGAGAAAGTAAACTCAGTATAGATGAACAAATTATAATTATATGAAAAATTAGATCAAGAGAAAAATCAAGTTTGAAGATAATAGAATAACAGAAAGTTTGAACAAAAGCAGATTAGTATAACTTAGTAACAGAAAAGTCACATGGAATTCTTGGTTAGCGGAGGCACTGTAACGCGCCCTTGCTTTGAGAGGTCACGAGTTCGAAACTCGGCAAACCCTTTTCTCTTTTTTACTTTCGGTTTCTTTTTTTTTTTAAAAACCGACAGTGGGATATTGATATATGGGATTTGGTTGCCCGTGTGAACAGTAAGTCCACATGGACTTATGGCTGTGGTTGGACTTTGGGTTGATTACTGTGGTGACGTATGGGCATGGGTTCGAAACCCAGGCCCACTTTTGTTTTTTGGGGTGTTTAGGAAATTAGATTGCTTTTGGAATTTTTTTTATGGATCTTTATTAATATTTGAAAGGACTTTTGGGAATAAAATTGGGAGAAATGATAGAAATTCTACAAAATAAAATGGATTTTATTAAAAAGAATTGTAGAATCTCTCAAGTATATGTGAGATACAATTGAGATAGAAGAGATGAATAATGTGAACTTAAAAATCTATCATAGATCTTTCTTTTATTAAGAAAAGTAAAGTATTATTTTTGTGAAGTGATTTTCTTGAAGAGAATTTTTCTCTTATTTGTTCGAAGAATATTCTAAGTAAAGTGAGACATTATAATGGCTTGGATTTATTATGAAACCTCATGTGATGGAATTGTGTTCTTAAAAGAAATTATTCTTTTGCTTATAAAGAATGTGAACGGATGACTAGATCATGAATAATGATGAGACTATGATTACTTGTGATTAAGTTGAAAGAAGAAATTATTTAAGTTTAATACATGATTATGAAAGGGTGTGAATACCCATGTTTCTTGTACATGAAAGATTTATGATTTAGAATTAGTAAGACCTCGGTTACCGGTAATTTTGAAAGAAATATTTTGAGACTTGATTTCGAGATAAAGCCGTCGGGCAATCTCGTATTTTATGAATAAATCCGGTATGAGGTAAAACTGATTCTAGGGTGATAACATATTCATATCTTGAACTAAAGATAATTAGGCACTTAGGTGAAGATGTAATAGACTTGTGCAAACGTAAATGGGTGCTTCTATATAGTCGGCGGTGGATCTCCGTAGCTATAGACCCAGTTAGTGGACTGTGATTGCTCCGTAGGAGATGGACTATATTTTATCCGAGACTTATGGTAGTCGGCGGATGTTTATCATACTCCAAAGAATATGTATATACCGGGGCTAGAGGGGCATTTACGGGATTATTCTCACGATATAATAGCCAGGGAGGCTGGGATCTGTTATTATTGCCAGGGAGGCTAGCCAGGGAGGCTGAGATCCGTATCTGTGAAATAACTCTAAAACTTGTTTAATTACTAGGTAGTCTCATGGCGAGGGATCGAACCCTTCAATGTGGAGTACGTAGGCGCTTGCCCTTGGACCTATGTAGTATGGGATGCATAGAATCTGAACAAGTGTGCATTAGTGTCATCCTAGTGTAGAATTGTGTGCATTAGGCATTAAGGCATGACATACACTTATATTTAGAATAATCACCTTTGACACGTTATTTATTCATTTCAATTTTATTGTGTCTTCTTAAAGTATGAGATCGTTATACTATTCCCGGCATAGAGAGGATAGCCGTGTATAACATTTCGTCAGTTGTAAGTAACTGACGTGCCCACAGACTGACATGCAGGTAATGGACTATTCATGGAGTTATAAAGTGGATATGCTGTTGCTGTTTAGAAGTTAAAGATGTTGCAAATGATGTTAAAGTTATACAAGTTGTTTTTCATTATTGTAATCTTTTAGTCTTCCGCTGTGTAAAAACCAAGTGTAAAGAAACTCTGATGTATTGTGAATAAAAAGTTTTAAAATTTCCTTGTAAAATTGTACGAAGTGAAGTAAAGATCCTGTGAAATCTCGAATTTATCCTTATTTAAAATTCGGGGTGTTACAGTTGAGTAAATGAATAGTTAATATAACTCCCACTTAAAAATGAATGGTTGAGATTAGATGGTTGAATGTGTACAAATGACAACCCCAACTCTCTCATTATCTATATAATAAAACACAAAGAAAGCTATCAACTGGCTCTCATTTAATAGGGTTGAAATCAATGGTCCAGATCTAACCTCACAAAACATATTTTCCTGCCCAAAAGTTTTCCCCCAAAACTCAAATTCAAATCCCCCCAAAACAACTCATTTATTTCTCTCTCTCTCTCTCTCTCTCTCTCTCTCTCACTCTCTCACATTCTCTCTTTATTTACTCAGAAATTTTTATTTTCATATTCCAGGTTTGTAAATTTTCATATTTTTTATGCATTTTTTTATTGCTCATGTTACATTGAAAATAACAAATATCTCATCAACGATTAAATTTCATCATTTTCCATACTCAAAGTTCTAAGAAGTTGGATTTTACACCCCCCCCCCCCCCATTTATAATTATTTTTCAACATATATTAATGGAAACATGGACTTTTATTTATAACTAATTATTGTTTTACTATTCAAACTTGAGCTACATAATTGTTGTTTTACTGTTTACAAGACTTTCATATGCTATATCGTTCCGAAGACGTGCCGTAGGCACGTGCCCACGGGCAAATCTAGTAATATAATAACTAGTAATTTACACGTGCGATGCACGTCTTTGTAAATATATATATTTTAAAAAAAATTCTGACGTTGTCTGGCATCAAACCTAAGACCTCCTTTATATTAGTTATACATGTGCATTGCACGTGTTTGTTTGGTTACAATGCACGTATTTGTTTGGTTACAAATGGAGTTTGTTTGGTGACAAACTCTCCCATTAAAATAGTAGAGATTTGCACGTGCGATGCAGGTTCTAATATATATATATATATATATATATATATATATATATATATATATATATATATATATATATATATAATAAGACGTAATTTGGCATCGAACCTGAGACATCACTTTACTCATTCATACTTTTTACAAATTATCCCTAGTGGCACCAACATTTATTTTATATTAATGGCACTTTTGTTAATAATTATGTTGTAAATAAATTTGAACTTTGAGGGTATTATGGTAACTATCAACAGTTGAGTAAATGAATGGTTAATATGACTCCCACTAAAAAAATGAATGATTGAGATTAGATGGTTGAATGTCTACAAATGACAACCCCAACTCTCCCATTATAATGTACTAGTAATTTACACGTGTGATGCACGTTTAATAATTTCAAAAGATAAAAATAAATACTCTGACGTAGGGAGGATTTGAACTGGAAAATTCATTTATATTAGTTATGTTTGTGCGTTGCACATGTTGGTATAATGACAAATGACAAATGATACTAAGGCCTTCTCCCATTATAATATTAGAGATACTAGTAATTTGCACGTGCGATGCACGTTCTATTTTTTTTTTAATATAGTAAATAATAAGACATAATCTGGCCTCGAACCTGAGACATCCCTTTACTCATAACATACTCTTTAAAAATTACCCCTAGTGGCACAAAAATTTATTTTATATAAGTAGCACATTTGTAAATAATTATGTCCTAAATAAATAGGAACTTTGATAGTATTATGGTAACTAACAACAGTTGAGTAAATGAATGGTTAATATAACTTATACTTAAAAATTAATGGTTGAGATTAGATGGTTGAATGTCTACAAATGACAACCCCAACTCTCCCATTATAAGATAATAACTAGTAACTTGCACGTGTGATGCACTTCTAATCAAATTTTTATTTATTTATAAAGTAAATAATAAGTTGTAATCTGGCTTCGATCCTGAGACCTCCCTTTACTCATACATTCTCTTTACAAATTATCCCTAGTGGCACAAACTTTTATTTTATATGAGTGGTACTTTTGTAAATTATTATGTTGTAAATAAATTTGAACTTTGAGGGTATTATGGTAACTAACAACAATTGAGTAAATGAATGGTTAATATAACTCCTACTTAAAAATGAATGAATGGTTGAGATTAGATGGTTGAATGCATACAAATGACGACCCCAACTCTCCCATTATAATATCAGAGATAACTAGTAATTTACACATGCAGTGCATGCACGTCTTCGTAAATATATATATTTTTTAAAAACGTTGTCTGGCATCAAACCTAAGACCTCCTTTATATTAGTTATACATGTGCATTGCACGTATTTATTTTGTTACAAATGGAGTTTGTTTGGTGACAAACTCTCCCATTAAAATAGTAGAGATATTCACGTGCGATGCAAGTTCTAATTAATATATATATATATATATATATATATATATATATATATATATATATATAAATAATAATAATAATAATAATAATAATAATAATAAGACGTAATCTGACATCGAACTTGAGACCTCCCTTTACTCATACATACTTTTCACAAATTACCCCTAGTAGCACAAACTTTTATTTTATATTAATGGCACTTTTGTTAATAATTATGTCGTAAATAAATTTTAACTTTGAGGGTATTACGGTAACTATCAACAGTTGAATAAATGAATGGTTAATATAACTCCTACTTAAAAATGAATGGTTGAGATTAGATAGTTGAATGTCTACAAATGACAATCCCAACTCTCCCATTATAATATTAGTGACTAGTAATTTGCATGTGCGATGCACGTCCTAATTTTTTTTAATATAGTAAATAATAAGACATAATCTGGCCTCGAACCTGAGACATCCCTTTACTCATCACATACTCTTTACAAATTATCCCTAGTGGCACAAACTTTTATTTTATATAAGTGGTACTTTTGTAAATAATTATGTTGTAAATAAATTTAAACTTTGAGAGTATTATGGTAACTAACAACAGTTGAGTAAATGAATTGTTAATATAATTCTTACTGAAAATTTAATGGTTAAGATTAGATGGTTGAATGTCTACAAATGACAACCCTAACTCTCCCATTATAATATTAGAGATACTAGTAACTTGCACGTGCGATGCACGTTCTAATCAATTTTTAAATTTTTTTATATAGTAAATAATAAGACGTAATCTGGTCTCGAACCTGAGACCAACCTTTACTTATACATACTATTTACAAATTACCGCTAGTGGGGCAAACTTTTATATTATATGAGTGGTACTTTTGTAAATAATTATGTTGTACATAAATTTGAATTTTGAGGGTATTATGGTAACTAACAACAGTTGAGTAAATGAATGGTTAATATAACTCACTTAAAAAAGAATGGTTGAGATTAGATAGTTGAATGTCTACATGCAGGTTGTCTACAAATGACAACCCTCCCATTATAATATTAGAGATAACTAGTAATTCACATGTGCGGTGCACGTCTTTGTATTTTTTTTTAGGCATCGAACCTAAGACCTTCTTTATATTAGTTATACACGTGCATTGAACGTGTTTGTTTGGTTACAATGCACGTGTTTGTTTGGTGACAAACTCTCCCATTAAAATAGTGGAGATATGCACGTTCTAATTAATATGCACGTTCTAATTAATATATATATATATATATATATATATATATATATATATATATATATATATATATATATATATATATATATATATATATATATATATAATAATAATAATAATAATAATAATAGTAGTAGTAGTAATAGTAATAATAATAAGATGTAATCTTGCATCGAACCTAAGACCTCCCTTTACTCATACATACTAACTACAAATTATCCCTAGTGGCCCAAACTTTTATTTTATATTAATGGCACTTTTGTTAATAATTATGTCATAAATAAATTTGAACTTTGAGGGTATTATGGTAACTAACTATAGATGAATAAATGAATAATTAATATAACTCCCACTTAAAAATGAGTGAATGATTAATATAACGTCCACTTAAAAATAAATGGGTGAGATTGGATGGTTGAATGTCTACAAATGACAACTCCAACTCTCGCATTATAATATTAGATATGAGAGAGTTAGAGTTGTCGTTTGTAAATCTACCAACACATGCATCGTGCGTACAAAGTAACTCTCCAATAAAAATTCAAAAAATCCATAAAACACGGGTACATACAAATTAATTTTCCAATAAGCAAAATCAACTTACGTGTATCGCACATACATAACTAATTTAAAAGAGATATCAGGTTCGAGGCCAGACTACGTCGAAATTTTTACTTTTTAAAAATACTATTTATTAAATCATGCTTCCCAGGGGTAAATTACTAGTGGAGGTTAATGTGAACTCCTCTGCTAAACACCTCCACCTTCTACACAATTTGATTATATGTGTGGATTGTCTTTCATGAAAACGGGCTTTGTAAAGAGATTGGGCTTGTGTAAGGAAAATTTTGATTGCGCTATTGTCTCTACTTCTAAAATTGGCCTAATGTACACGGACCTACCTTATGTCAGACGGTGTTTTAGAAATCTTAAGGATTATATATAGATTATCTTTGTAATTTTGGATGACTAGAGTCTAGTAGAGTTTCGTGTTTCAAGTGCAAACACTTGCAATATAAGAGAATTTAAAAAAGGAAAAATCTTAAGAGAAAAGTTGAGAAGTTCCGGAGATGAAAAATGTGTAGCTCTTTCACCGACATTAGACAACGTTGATTGCGCTCCTTATCTCTAATCTCTTTCATTAATCTCTAATCGCTAATCTATAATTTCTAATCTCTAATACCATAATGGGAGAAGTCTTAGTGTCATTTATAAATCTACCAATTTGTAAATCTACTAACATGTACAGCAAACGTACATAATTAATATAAAAAAGATTTCAGGTTCTAACTCATACTATATCTGTATTTTTATTTTTAAAATATTAAATTTATTAAGACGTGTAAATTACTAGTAATAGATTTAGATCAAATTTACTAAGCCACGTAAATATTATATTGCTCTCCCTATTATTTTGTTAACAACTCCGTGGGCCAGAATCATCAATCTTTCAAGTCGGACTGCTTTTGTGCATGGGCTGGATCAATGTTTATCCACAAAGTTATTAGCCCATTATCACATTTCAATTTTCACATGAAGCATCACTCTTTTGAACCATTTCTCACATTTAATGTGAACTAGTAATTTACACGTGCGAATGTGCGATGCACGTTTTAATAATTTCAAAAAATAAAAATAAAAACCCTGACATAGGGAGGATTTGAACTGGAAACTTTCTTTATATTAGTTATGTACATGCGTTGCACATGTTCGTAGAATGAAAAATGACAAATGACACTAAGGCCTTCTCCCATTATAATATTAAATATTAGAGATTAGAGATTAGAGATCATAGATTATCATTCTTATACTGAACCAAAACATAAATTGACATATCTCATTCCTCTAGTGAACAAGCATGGGATAAGTGTGAACCCTGCAATCTGCACCAAATCAAACTCAAGTAGGACTTTGAAGATGATGAATTTTTTTGAGATAAAAGTGACCAACTGGGGTCACCTGTTTCATTAAAGAGGGTTTAAAGAAATCAATTATTACAAACATCATAAGTTCCATCTAGATCCGAACATCTAGACCCAAAATCATCCAAAAGTACAATGGT